>CM039624.1:11054125-11709125 GCA_022457165.1 Juglans mandshurica
CACGACACGACGATGTTCTGTCAATTTGTGAAAATACTCATACAATTTTAAAATAATTACAATTTTTAAACTTTCAAATATATAGTCATAATTTTAAAAAAAAATCAAATGATTGTTTATTCTACATCAGAAAATACTTTTTTTTTAATTTGTTTCCAAAGAAATGTAACATATTTGAAAGTGTTATAAACACATGATTACCAAATAATAAATAACTTTCTAATAGTAGAATTTATTACTTAAACTATAAGTTATAAGTCTTAAAGTTATAAATCTTAAAGTTATAAGTTATATTTTCTACCGCAATACCAAACATGCACTTTGTATTAAGATTTTGAGTTTTTTTTTTTTATAAAATACATCTAACATATTATATTTATATATATTTATTTTTTATAACAACATGTTATAATATCTAGTTCATGCGTTACTGCTCTTTTTCTTTTGAGGTCTTTTTTGTAGTTCGTTCGTAACAGGTATGGCCAGAATTGTTGGACCTGGAGACCAAACTTTAGTTGGATGAGTACACTGCAACCTGCGATGCATTCATGGGTACGTCAGAGCAAACCAAAAGAAAGCAGTGTTTCTTCGTTTGCCAAACTGCATATATTTCAATCGAATCGGTTCATATCTACTTTACTGAGAGCTCCTGGAACATCTACTAGACTGCGTTTAGATATTGAATTGAGTTGAATTTAGAAAATAAAATATTATTAAAATATTATTTTTTAATATTATTATTATTTTAAGATTTGAAAAAGTTGAATTATTTATTATATTTTGTATTAAAATTTGAAAAAATTATAATAATGAGTTGGGATGATTTTAGGAAGTAAACGAATTTGATTCAAATCACCAACAGTTGCTATTTTCGTGCAAGGATAAAAAAAAAATATATTTATACAAATCTCAAATAAAAAAGATATGTGATATAGACAAAAAGAGATTACATAAAATAAACTTATAAGTTGATATGGTTTTATAGAATCCGTTAAATCTATTTTATAAAAAAAAAATTAATTTTACAATCTGATGTATTATATCAATATACATCAGTTTATAAGTTTACTTTTATTTAATCCCTTTGTGACTAAAATACTTTTCAATAAAAAAAACCCCATACAAATTTTTATAAAAAAGTAAACCCCACTTAAAAAAAATATATAAAAAAAAAACTATTCTTTATCCGTAGAACCTTAAAAAAAACTATTTGAGGAATGAGATGAGAATTTTGTGTTTTATTTAAAAGTTTAAAATTTTATGTTTTAATATTATTATTGTTTTAGGATTTGAAAAAATTAAATTGTTTATTATATTTTGTATAGAGATTTGAAAAAAATGTAATAATAAAATGAGATGAGAATTTTAAATTTCGTTCCCAAACCAGCCTTAAACTTGTTTATTTAGAACTTGTAACTATCATTACTCAAAAGCAAGAGCTTGCAAGGCTCAGTGATTTAATTTCACACCATGCATTTTCTGCAAACTCTCATAAACTCAAATGGAAGGAAAATCATCCAGCAATATTAAAAAAAAAAAAATCATCTATTTTTTGTGGGGGATTCTTACAAACTTATACCTGCATTTTATTCAACACCAAAAATTGCCATCCACGCCCCCCCGTGGTTCTTAGTCATCATGTTGATCTCCAAATTCAACCTATCTCACCGAACCGCAGGTGAAAAAGGGGGGGCAGGAGGTATAGGTAATAAAATAAATATATCCTTCGTAGAAGCATAAAAAAGAGTTGTGACAAAAGAGGCAAAGAGGGGCATCTTTAACCCGATTGATCGGGTAAAGGTTCTGCTGAACTTGGAACCGAGTGCGGAGATGAACCGGCCTCTTCGGCTGAATCCTCTGAAGTCTTTGTATCAGATTTCTCATGTTTGTTGCTTGCAGCATCATGTTTCTGGACCCAATCAGGAAATCTTGATGATTTTGAAGGGGAAGACTCAGATGAGTGGGCTGTTGACATGCTTCTCGGATAGCTAATAAGAGATGAATCAAGCATAGGTACATTAGGGAGGCCCAGACTGTAGTTATGAGGATACGCAACAACTGGGTGATCATATTTGCAAGTTGGGCCATACTTGCAGACTCCATACATACTGTAGTAAGAACAGATAGCTTGCCCCTGCACATTGCAGACCCAGGGGTCAACCCAGCCACTGATGTACAAAAACAAAGAACTAAAAGGGACAACATTTCGCTGGTTTATTCAATAACTAAGGAATTTGCTAAACAACCTCCACCACACTCCACACTATTTAAAATTTTTTAAATTTTTAATATTTTTTTTAAATTTTTTTTTGAGTTTATTCTTTTTAAATTATTTATTCATTATTCGTATAATAAATATTTAATAAAAGAAAAAAATAATAAAAATTAAAAATAATGTGGAGTGTTAGGAGGTTGTGAAGATTTTTTGTATTCAATAACTAAGGAATTCCTCAAAAAACTTAATTAACACTTTGAAATTTGCAAAAGAACAAAAAAAAAAAAAAAAAAAAAACGAAATTCTTTAAAAAGACATTCATGATATTCCAAATTATTCCCAAGTTTCAAGCAATTATGAAAGCAGAAAGCAAGAGCAAAATGCATCTTACTGTATATAAAAAAGATGAAGAACTTACTGGTCTCAAGGGAAGGCTGGGCAGGATTGGCACTGATTGCGCAATCCTTTCTTTTGGGTGATGGTACTTGCAGTCAGATCCATATTTGCAGGTTCCAGTGTTCATAAAATACCGGCACTCTGGTTGGTCGGGTCTCTCAGGGAGACTCGGAGTAGTTGCTGGTAACATCCCTCTGGAACCCAACTCACCTAGATTCTTGGGGTTGTATATAAAATTGGAGCTAAGAAGAGTGGTGGAACTGTTAGGAGACAGAGGGCTCATGTTTCCCTGAGCAAGAATGAAAGCATGATCAAAAGAGAGAAGAGAATCCCAACTCATCCAAACAATTCATCTCGAGCCCCACCAAGACTCAATAACTTCTTTGGGTTCCATCATCAATAACATCTTTTGGTGACATTGTCATATCCATAGCCAAAAACAAAAGGCATAACCTAATCATTTATACACATATGAAGACTGACTTAAGCTATGCAATCACTGCAGCATAAGCCATCTAGGAGCATAAAAGTGTTCAACTTAAGGAGTTTATGTGTCTATACTTGTATGTGTACATCATACTTAGGCTATATCTACTTTTTGTTTTTGTATATGGCTGCCTGAGATAGGATATGAAAATGTCACCAATCGTCCTTTTTATACTTCTTGGTATGTCATAATAACTTCTGCAACTAAAAATTATGTCAGACATTTGTTGTTCTTTAAACGTCAATCCCATAAACAAGACTGTTGGTTTCAATAACACTCCAACCCAGCTCATCCAAATAAACAGGCAATGACTGACTGTAGCAAAGTACAAGGTACAGTGAGGGCTGCAGGTTAGCCACCACAACAGAAAAATCATAGAAGCAGTTTGGCATTCTTGTGACGAAAGGCAAGTCAAAGCATCTTCAAAAATGAATGTGAAATAACCTTTACAATGGTGTCAACTATACTTGCTGATCGCTTTGGATCTTTCCTAGCACAATAGCTCCAAAATCACCAAATAAAGCTAGAACATGGCATTATTGTTCCAAAACGCCGCATAAGAACTAAATACAGAGGTTGAAAATAATGATAAACAGCCAATTATAAAACAAACAAGGGCCAATGATTGCAAAAGACACTTTTTTTTTTTTTTTATAAAAAATAAGTATGATTGCATGATACACCTTACCATTGACTTATAAAAACAAAAGACTTTCAAACAAGAATCGTTTAATTTAAGATATTATGTACTGACCATGTATGTGTTCCAGCCCTGTGCAGATACAATGCCTGGAGGAGGAAGAACAACAGGCATGTAAGATTCTGGACCTGGTAAACGCGGGCTAGATATATATGAAACTCTCGGAAAAGACCATGCAGGAAGTCCACCAGCATAAGGTTGACCTGGTGAAGGCACAACCGTTGAGCCCATGGATCCAAAAGCACCATGTCCAGCTACTGGTAAAAGAGTTCCAAGTGATGCAGGCTGTGGATGATGGAACTTGCAAGCACCTCCAAACTTGCACGACACAGTTCGCATGTAATAAGGACATGGTTTTTCTTCCTAAACAAGATCATAACAATATGTCCTCAATGGACAAAAAATACAAAAAAAGGAGGTTGTATTTTTTTTTTTTTTTGCATTTATCGCAAACTAATCAGTAAATAGAACTAAAACCACAAAGATAAGGACCTGACGCATCGGGAGACCTAATATGTTGAATGAGACTGGCCCAGCACCACGCCTGTCCCTTGGATGATGATATTTACATGTTGATCCATATTTGCAGGTCCCTGTCTTCAGAAAATACTGCAATGCATGCCCCAGTTGAAAATTCATAAACTACTAGTGTCTCAAAAAAGCACAAATAAATCCCCAAGAACAATTAGCATTATTGGTGGAGGTGAATTCCAAGTCTATTTAAAAATTGATAACAATAGATCACAGAGGTGGATTGAGCTTATATTTTAAATTGTGGAGAACTTCAAGCTAGAACAGCATTATCCTTAATAGTGAAAACCACATCATCTTCTTTTTGAAAGTTAGTATTACTTCCTTTTGCAGAAAAATTTGACATCATTCAGAAGTGTTTGCATACACAGAGAAATATTCCATCATATACAGATAATATAACAAGTGAAAGGAAGTCTCAATGACAGAATCTGTGTTTCCATCCTAAAATAATTGAGAATAGGAACAATGTCTGCTACTGGTGACAAAACTTAAGAACAGAAAAGCAATTTCAATTGTCCACAACTGATTATATTATTTGAGAACACGTGACAATGATCAGAATTCTGTTAGAATAATCTCATTATAAGGCTGCTGTCAAAAAGCTTTCTGATTTTCTTTCTATTTAGTAGAGATTCTCACACCAAATTCATGTTTCTCCAAAACTGTATGCAGTTTGAATACTTTTTTCAGGAGTCTTAAATTTGCAATAGTTTAAAGTAATACTTTTCTCTACATATATAATTAAAACGTATATGAGATTAAAAGCAAGAACACAAGCAAACCACATTGTATTCTTTGTTTTTGGTACTTTCAGTCCTACAGATCATTGTAAACATAAAATAAGAGAAGCAACAAAGAACAACTGCAATTTTCTTTCTTTGGTTTTTTTTTTTATTTTTTTTATTTATAAAAACAATACCACTAGATTCAAATCATACCCCACAGTCAGGCTGCCCAACTCTTTCTGGGAGTTCAACACCATACGGAGCACCCTACACGTCATAATTTGATAGAAGGGGTTAAATTACCACAAAAGTACGCTGGAAAGCTACAACCAGCAAAAACAAAGATAATCTCCAATGGGATGTACACGGCAAACAAAATCATTTATTTTTTACAAGATTTAAGTACTCAACTCCCTTCATTTAAGATACCAAAAATAAGTGCTTGATTACCTGTGAAACATAAGCAGGGTGATGATATCGACAATTACTTCCATAACCACACAATCCAGTTCTCAAATAATACAGGCAGTCAGGTTCACCAGGTCGATCTGGATATGGACCAGATTGAACCGCACCACCACCCTCCAGATTACCATTGATTTTCAACCTCCAAAATGCTTCTGAAATTATTAAAAAAAACCATATAATCAAGATTGAATGGCATGAATCTGCATTACATAAAAATTCCTCAAGGTACCCAAAAATAGCAACCCGCATATCAATAAAGAATAAACATCAAGGAAAAAGAAATAAAAGGGGCACCCCCACAACATTTCAACAAATATTTCGACTTATAACAAATATAATAACAACATCAAAGAGAGTAATTCAAAAGCATGAATTAATATTGGAATTTGATTTGTATCAGCGATCAAACTTCCTGAAAACACAAAAAAAAACGTCACTGTGATCAACCTAAAAAGTTTGATTCTTCCCAGGCCTCAAAATTCATTGCACTAACAATCAATGTTCCTCAAAATCAGAACCGAGATGCCATCCAGCAAAGGGAACAAGGGAAAATTACTTGGTTCCAAACAATCCCAAAACTTAACTCATACATCATATAAGCTCCCCAAAAGCCAGAATCTTCAGGACATCGATACGCATTTTACCATGGATCATAACTCATCAAAACACCCACATAGCCCCAAACACATAAAGCTAGAACAACAACACAAAAATCCAATAATTTCCGACTTGAACCATTTACACATAAAGCTAAGTTGATAGCAGTGAGTACCACAACACCACGATCAAACCCAGAACAAAAAAAATATTCACAAAAAAGGGAACAGATCTCTAAACTACTCAAAAAGATGCCTAAAATACAGAAGTACCTTCAATGGTATTATCGGAATGATTATGCGTAGCATTCTTCTGGACCTGCCGGTTTTCTGGCATCGGTAGCACAGAAAAATGCGTCAACCCGCCTTCAACTTTTCTGTCCTCAATTCCTCCAATCAAACACAGACGAAATTCGTGAATCTTTCACGCCAGTCACAGAAAGGGTATGATTTCGAGCGAATATTGGCGATCAAAGTCGGTGAAATTGAAGGGAATGGAGAAAAAAAAAGTTGCTAAAAATTATATAACAAATAGAAGAAAAGAAAAACCCAGAGAACCACGTTTTTTTAAGAATCAATGCGATAAATCTAAGACGTATATAACTACATATACCGATTCTATAATTTTTCGGTATTTTTTTTTTTTTTCCTTTTCCTATTTTCCGTTTGGAAAATCTCTTGGATCTTTGAATTTGAAACCTGGAAATAATATAAAATAGTAATAACAGTTTTTAACAGAGTAATAATTCCTGTACGACTGGTAAATTTTGGACCTTGTTCGAAATTACGATTTCATCCACTCCAGTCTCCTCCTATGTTTTAATTAATTATTATTTCAATAAATAAAATACATCGTACCAGTTAAATTTATTAAAATTGAGAAAATCTGATTATCCCATACTTTCATTTATTGTATTTAGATATATTTTTATTAATAATTCTTATAATTTATCTTTTAGATTAAATTATTTTACGTGAATTGTGCGTTGTAAAGATATTCAAATATGATTATTTTTTATTGTATTATTATGATATTATTAACTAATATTTAAATTTTTTTATTAAAAATAAAAATTAATGTAGAAATTAATTTTTGTAGAGCATTAATTTTAAATAAATATAATAAATCAAAATATTTTTATTTTTATGAGTGTGTTTTTTAGGTCTGAGATTTATCATAATCATGACCGTCGGTAGTTGGGGGAGATCAAATTTGGGCCCTTGAATTTGAATCAATAGCGGGACCCACATGAAATTCTGAATCTGTGGATGGCATTTTTCTAATTTGTTTTTTTTTTTAAATCCTTTCTTTTATGATAAAATTCTTTTAGAAAAATGGTTTTTAAAATTAATAGAGAAATGCGAAAAATCGTCGCCGTCAAAGCGCGCGAAAGAGATTTTGGGGGTGCACTTGACGGGTGGGAAAAGGTGCGTGGCAAGATTTGGAGCGTTGGATTTGAATATCTTTTTGTGAAGGAGGTCTGGGACCCCGAAGGCTAGCGAGAAAACGACCGACTCTTATTTGATACGCCGAAGGATGTTGGGGCCCGCCAGACGGAGGATCAAACGACCCCGTTATCTCATAATTACAGACTTCCGAAACTGACCCTCTAAGTGCATACAAATTTTAAATGAAAATGGGCTTAATTAATTTATTTTTCTTTTAATAAAAGGAAATAAATACTGCCTTTGATTCGGTAATATTATACTTAATTCACCATTTAGTCATTTATATACAAAAGACGTATACGTTGAGGACATTATTGGATCATAAAAGATAAATAGATTTAGAAATAAAATGTGTATTCTACGTACAAGTTTGAGAATAAAAATAATTCTAGAAGTAAAATATAACACGCACATAATATTGGGCAATATTAAAAAGTAAAAGTGTTTCGTCTCATCTCATCATTATAATTTTTTTAAATTTTCATATAAAATATAATAAACAATTCAACTTTTTTAAATTTCAAAACAATAATAATATTAAAAAATAATATTCTTACAATATTTTATTCAAATCTCAATTCATTATCCAAAACAGCACCTGAATCTTAAAGGATTGTCCCTAAGAGAATCACTATACAACTAGTATTTCATATCATCTCATCTCATCATTAAGGTTATGGTTGGAACACAAACCTTAATCCATCCCAAACAAATTACTGATGGGACTTACTACTTTTAGAATTTTTTATAAAAATGTTAAATTCATTTCAAACTATTTCATAACACATATCTCAGCCTATTTATATTCAAATATATTTCAATGAGACCAGTAAAATATTACTATTTACAAATCAACTCAAATCATTTGAGATCATTTCATCATTCAAACGCAACCTTAGAGTAAAGTAAAGCTAGGCAGAGTTCAAGGATTAAGATTCTCTTTCATTTTCAATATAAAAAAAAGATGATATACAACTTTTTTTTAAAATTTATTATAGAATCATATTTTAAATAAAAATAATTTTAATAAAATAATTTATAAAAATAAAATGATTTAATAAAAATCCATTTATTTGAAAATACGATTTTATAAAGGATGGTATCAGAGTTAATAGAGTAAATAATACTCTCCATCTTGTTAATGCAAACAGAGAGAATCGGTCCAAAGGATAAAAGGTGAGCAATAAAGTGTTGGCCAATGAGGTAGCAAGGGAGGGTGGGGGGGAGGGGCAAAGTTTTCTTGGTCTCCTCCACTCTCCAACCCTTCATTTTCACACCGAGGAGAAAAAAAAAACTTCCTGCTTTAGAGATGAGGTGGTGCGAGCGAATCCGAATGTGCCAGCTGTTGTCCTAGAATTGGATGGGCAAAGAGAGTTGGGGAGTATGACTCCAAATATGCACACCAATACAAAAGTTTTTTTTTTTTTTTTTTTTCCTTTTAAGTATTTTTTAAATATTTTTAATTATTAAAAAAATATAATTTTATTAGTAGTTATTTTTTAAATTAAAATATATGAATAGATAGTAAGAATATTTGAGAGTCATGTCACTTGTAGTAACTACATTGCACCGACACACAAAGACCCGTTAGCCAAACAAGTCAACGTATTTTCTGGTTCTGACTCTGACAATTTGAGCCCCACCTAAGTCTAATGCCTTCGCTTTTCTGCAAAACTTGCTTGTTCTTGTGCCCAGCCAGCAGCGCCACTGGCCCCTCGAGAGCAGAGCGAATGTCTTCTTCAACTAAAATAAAATAATAACAATTAATAATCACACGTTGAATGCTAAAAAGCCTTTTAGATTATTAATATTTCTTAAAAACTTTTAGTTGTACAAATACATTTCGTAATTAGGAGAAATATAATTCACAATACGCGAAAACTATAATTTTAATATTCTAGTCATTTTCTGGCCACATGTATTTGAAGCCGAAGGCAGATACAATCACGACTTATATCATTCATAGCACAATTTTTGTTTTCCTTTTTTTTGAACCTCTCTCCAAGATAGAACCCTTCTGATCCATCCCTGTAGAGTAAACCTATATTACATGCAACACACCCTTAAAAGTGTTCCTACACAAAACTGATTAAATCACTAATTTTTTATTAGGAAATGTGGTCTTAAAAGATTATTTGTACCCACGAGATGTTGAATCTTAAATCTTGAAAAGAGTGATACCTCAAGACCAAGATCTTCACCACTTGGGTCAACCACTTGGAATTAGCACAATTTTGATATTTTCTGTGACCTTTTTTTTTTTTTTTTGGCCTTGTTTTTTAGTTAGTTATTTTCTGCAAGCTAGGTGATGCCAAAGGCACGACACTCCTCAACTTGACAAGGCTTAACGAGCAAGATAATATTAATCTTGCATCTTAACCTTCATCATTAACCAAAAGCTTAACTAAAGCCATGTGTGCTACTATGTTACTAAAGTTCAATTCTCAACACAAGAAAGAAAGAAAGAAAGAAAGGAAGAGCTTTATTTGGATACTGAACGGTAAGGGGAAAAAAACACAAATTGCCGTTTCTACCAAAGAAGGTAGTTGACAGTTGGTGGGGAAAGTTATGGCAGCATAATTATTGCAATCCATAGGTCAAGTAAAGGGGAACAGGCGATACCAACAAGAATTTATATATATTTATTTGGTGGGGGGGTGTTAAAATAAATTAAAATATGGTCCAGATCTTATTAGACTAGTAGCTAGAGCAGAGTCAAAAGATAGGTCTACTATTCTTGCATAGCCATTTCAAATCTATAGAGAAACTTTACATCAAGAGATAATCACATGAAGATTTAGCAGTAAACATATCCCCAAAAGATAAAGATAAATTGCAAGAATTACCGAAGCATATCCTTTCTAAAAAGTGAGAAATCTCCAGTGTTCCCGACATGGAGTCTTTTAAATTAAACCACGAATGTCATGGCAATGCACTAGTGCCCCCTTAATATATATATATAAACTAAACTTTAGTTTGCTTCTTCTGCATTTGTGTACGAAACTCCAACCCCACCAGTATACCTCCTATTCCCGCCTATGTATCTACAGCTTCAAAAAATATTTATTTTCAAAAGAGTATTTACGGAAACCTGTCAGCACTGCCTCAGCAGAAGAACATTGAAGCCCTGACTTTCTTATGCAATCTCGGGAGCTCCGGAATGGGGATACTCCCTACCGAAGTGCCACTTCCTGAAGAGGTTTCCGCTAAATCTTCAAACTTCATGAACTGCCCCATCTGATGTGCAGCAAGGTGGGCATAACATATGGGCGCCACTGGAGAATGAAAAATGAGAGTGAGATGGAGAAACAATATAGCAAAGCAGCAGTTAAAGTTAACTCTTCATAATCTAAAAGTGATGAAAGTACCAATTGAAATTGCAGTTGTACTCCTCTGGTACCTGAAAAAATCCAGAAGTGGACATTAACTTTAGTTGAAGAAGTTAATGGAATCAGCTCATATGAAAGTAACTGAAACTTGAAAGCTTACACATATGACAATGAGTGGATCAGATTTTGCAATTCATCAGGAGAGAAACCAATCTCGTCGACCAAGACATGATAGTGTGCTGGCCTAGAAGTTCCCTATACCAGTTGAGAAAAAATTCAAAAAGAATGATTGGAAAAAAGCAGTTGGGATTCAGAAAACATTACGCTCCCTTTTTCCTTTTTCTGATTTGTAAATTCTACACACGCATCCAGTAGGTCTTGAATTCACAACTTCAGCATCTACCCTTAGGTCTGATATACTATCACACCCATATGGCAAGTAGGTATAACAAAGTTTCCAAGTGCTTAATCAAGAACAATTTGCTTAAAAAATTCTAAAGATGAAAACATTAATGAAAAAATGTAGAGGTAACCCACTAAAATATCTTTGCATGCTACGTTTTATCATTCCTATAAGCAGAGTTCAAATGCAGGTGCATATTAATTTACTCCTGTCGAGTTAATTTTTTTTTTAAAACAAAACTTACAATCATCCCTGCTTGAGCGCACATGTAGAAATCATAGTTCCTAGGGTGCACAATTTTTGTGTCCACAACAGTCCCTGAAGAGAGAGAGAGAGAGAGAGCAAGTCAATAAAAACCAAGTAGGTCATAAGTGCATAAAGTATCTTAAAAGTAGCAGACCGGGTGGAACATTTTCAGGGCCTCCAGCTAGAAATAGCTTTGTGTGGTGATTCTTCTGAGCCACAATCACTGTGAACTTGGGAATGTCAACCTCTCCAAGATGCTGGTATGCCTGTAATTAGAGAAGATAACATCTAAATGTGGAAGGTCATCGAGAACAAAAGCCTGCATACCATCATAAGCTCAGCATCATTTACATTAACAGAAAATGGCAGCCCCACAGAACAATACTGTGTGAAATAGGCAGTACACTTGTTTTTCTTTTCTTTTCTTTTTGATAAGTGGAATGGGAGGCAGAAAACTATATGATTTGACCACGAGGACTAAAGTTAAATGCACTGAGCCATTAGATATGAAAATTATAAAAAGAAAGTCACAGTAGTCTAAGAACCTTTATAATTTGATCGAGCTCGATGTTCAAAACCTGGTTAAATTGTGATTCGCTCACTCCATCCCTACGAAAAAAGAGTTGTAAAGAGAGAAAAATAGGTGTTATGAGTATTAAAAACACCCAAAAGTAAACCTAATATCTGACACAAAAAGACTCATAAAAGAAATTCATAATGTGCACCAAAAGCAAAGCAATTTAAATTGTATCACATCAGAAGCAAAAGCTACAAAGCTAAGCTACAGGAATCTGTTATCGTTAATATTGAATCGTAACATTTAAAAAAACATAGAAGCCAGAGAAGCACTACCCTTTCATTCTGCAACTAAGCCAAAACAGGTCAAACTACACTTAGTATTTCTATATTCCGGCCAAAAAAAAAAGATAATACATTCTTGCATAAAATGGATATGATTTTTCATCCAAGAAAAGGGATGTTATTTCACCACTATAGAAAAAAGAACGTAACCAAACCTCTTTGTGAATACTAGTTTTACTCTATGCATTTTGAATGTGTAACATATCTCAGTCAATTCCCATATTTGTTGTCTTCTCAGAGGGCCATTTTTTTTTGGATCGGTATTCTCAGAGGGCCATTGGTACATTTATGTAGTTTTTACATAGCTTCTTCTGGCGTTTTTTTCTTTTTCCCTCAAGCAGTAAATTAAACATGGTAGATGGAGAGCATCAACTTATTCGAACAAAAATTCTGATAAATTTAAACTTGACCTTTAATGCTTCAACAGAATTCTATCCGGGAATACAATTTAGTTTTAAAAAAAAATATTTCCAATGATTTAACAAACCAAAATACCAAAATCAATAAACAAATCTAGTGATACCTGAAAAAAATAATCTGAGTCGGTTTGCGTCCATTGCTAGTTTGGAAGAAGTCGACAAGCAGTTCCCTGCAATCCAATAAAAATTTAAGAAAATTTTGACAATCTTTTATTACATCTTATGACTCTCTGATATAGGGGTTAAGGACCTGAAATTTTTAAAAAGATACTAGCAAACATGCAGAAGATTCAAAGTATTCAAACAGAAAGAATAAACACAGCCGTCTCATGCACAGTGACAGTATTTAATCTACAAGTAGAATGGTAACCTGTGGTCATTTAAGCATTAAGAGAAAATATATAACAGGGCAATATACAATAGCCCAATTGTGATACTAATTAACAAAAAATGTATATAGAATTTTTTATCAAAAAATAACTGGTAGGAAAGATATTTTTAGGTGCTTTATGAAAGAAATTGATTAGTAATAACCAGAAAATGATTTTATTGAATGTTGATCTCAATGATATCTAATAACTCGATGTACCTGATGATACCATCATCGCTTCCATTTTCCAAAGGCTTGTACAAAGCATCAATCATCTCCACCTTAGGTGATTGTGTTCTTACAGATGCTCTATACCTTGATATCAGTGGCCAACATCGAGAACCAACAACCTGAAAGTAAAAACATGTTGAAGCAGTAAAAGCATAATAATAAAACAGCCATTGGTCAATATGTTAGAAATAAAATGCATAGGAAATTACTGCAGCGATAGATGGGATATCTGATCGGCCAGGAGACCCATGCGAGACATCCATTCCCAAAATCAAGGTAGGGGTACCATTTATTAGAGGAACCCGTGAGGAGTGCTCTATGGCCAACAAAGAATTTATTCCTCCAAGCTATATAAAAGATTGAAAAAGACAACAGAAGAAAAACTTATAGTAGATTATCAATAAGCAAACAAATATGTAAATATCACACTCAAATTCCACATTTACCTTAGAATTTATTTTAAGAAGCACGTTAGTGAGGTACTGATCATTAACTTTAGTAGGGGAAATGCACTGTGTGAATATGCCAAAGTCACTTAGACTTTTCTTCTTCCAAGGCCCTTGAATATGTAAAACAACATTCATTGATCATGTCATCAAAGGCAAGGTAAATCCTGCAGAGGTAAGGCATGAAAGAGAATGAAGCCATACCATAAATTTCAGAGTTTTTCTTCTCTGACAAGACACAAAGGATAAATTCAGGCGGGCCACCAGGAAGCTTTGCCATCATCTGTTCAAACATCTTTTCAACTCTTGCAACAGGGCTGGCTCTTCTACTTTGTGCATCTTCCTCAATCAGTGTTTGCGGGCGTTCAATATGCTGCATAGGTATTAGAGTGGGTTAAAAACAAAGGAAAGATTGATAAATAGGTGTGGTCCAGAACAGTTGTGCTGTAACCTACGATGCCTTTATTTCTTCCACAGTTGATAAGCTCCCGTGAAATATAACTAGTATCACAGCGTGCAGAGAAATTGACAACAATCCAACTGCTAATTTGAACGGGTTTCAAAAGTTGCTGCAATGCAAGAAAACAGGACTGTCATCTAAATCAGCTAATCAAATGTAAATGATGCAAATAAGAACGGGATAAACAGAACTTTCTCACAGAGAAAATTGATTGTCTCTATTTTTGGATGTGATGGACATCAAAGCAATACCTTGTTATTAAAATTCCACCGCCCATTACGAGGGATGCAATCATCACTGTTACCGACCTTCAACTGTGAATCACAAAGTCAAATCCCTTAGTATGCACACAAGCAGTAACAGTGATTGAAAAAAGACACTTCTTGACATTCCCATCATCTGTCTTTCTCTCTCCCACAAGCGCCCGTGCACACACACACCTCAATATTAGTGAGTCCTACCTTTGGAGTCTCAAGGACGCGGCCCTCAACCTGAGTCAATTGTTTCTCTATAGAAATACCAGACTCACCAAGTAATGGGTCAGCATCATAGCGGTAGTTTCTCATGGCCTGCCAAATTAAGCCAACAAAAAAATTTCATCATCCAAAAACACAAAATATGCTCTCAGGTGCCAGAGAAAACTTACATCAGTCAAAATTCGTATTCTTTCCTGAGGCTTTTGCCTCGATTTTTCAACCAAAGATGCCCTCTGCATTGAAGATAATGCTTTTGTATAGCGTTGAAGTGAGACAAGCAAACAGAGCTGAACCACCGAAAATTGGAAAAAGAAAGCAAATAGAATATTGGTAAGAGAAGTTAAAACTGAAATGAAGTTAATACCAATATTATATCATATAATATATTCCAGACCTCTAGAGGCAGATAATTGGGCCGTTTTGGCTTGCCAACATCAAGGCATGGCAGATACGCAGAATAGCTAAATTCTATAGCATAGTGTTTAGTAAAATAGTCAAGAACAGTGATCTCAACAGATTCTCCTTCATTTCCGCTTTCGCCATTTTTGACTTTCATAGGAAAGCTTGCAGAAAGTAAGATCAAAGTTAGGAAGTTATTCAGGTGTGAAGCACAGGGAAACTAGAAGGGGGCAAAATAATTTTAGAACTAAGCACATACAATTGCTGATTGCAGGGCTTCTCACTCAGGCCTATGATTTTAAATTCCGTGTTTCGGTGTAGTGTCTTAATCCTAAGATTTTTCAGCATTCGCTTAGCCTGAAAATGAACACAGGCTTGAAATTTCAATAAAATCCAACGCTGGAGTTTAAATCTTTCACACAAGGTTTAGCAGGTTTTAACCTTCAACCAATCAATATTGCGAGGTTCCCGCACATTCTGGTTAGCCATCAGAAAATCAATCACGGGGCCAGGTTTTAGGATCATTGTCGTAGACACATCTGCACAAAGAAATTTAAAACAGCAGCACTACCAACAAGTAACTGTCAAGTCTTGTGAACATGAAGTTTAAACAACCAAGAAAAAGTGCTATACCCATATTAAGAGACAAGCCACCCTGAGTTGGTCGAAAGCTAGAATGGAAACCCCGGAGTCCATGTACACCTCCTCCAATATCAGTGAAATTTCTTGAGTCATCATGAAAAAATGACTGCCTTACCAAAAGACAACCCCTGTAAATTCAAAACCATAGTTCAAGAAAGTTATAGCAAACAGCAATATGTATATGGCCGATATATCCAAAACATTAAATAAAAGATACATATACAACAAAGAGAGAAAGAAGCACCTATCAGCAGCTTGCTGCCTCAAGATAATATCAAGGACTCTTAAGGCGTCCTGAGAATTGTTGTCTTCAGCTGCTCCTTTGAGGGCAAGAGCAATGGACCTCAAGGGTATTTTGGCAGCATAGCTGAGCTCTACTTTAAAAGTCTTTGACTGAAGAGAACGTCTAAACCGTTTACCAGTCTCTTTGGGGCTTCCCGTGCCACCAGGACTCCCAGTTTCGCCACTGCAAAACAAGGAATGCAATGTAAATTGTACAGATAAATGAATCACAAATGCTATAATTAGGCAATTTATTGCAAACAGATATACCGTTTCGCAATTGACTCTTCAAGCACGACTTGGAACTCAAACTTGTTCTGCGGCAGAGGTCCAACAGTGTACAGACTTTTCTCCCCGTCATATGCAAACCTTTTACCAGCAAGCTCCGAAGAGTATGTTTGGTAGAGCCGACCAATCAGTTTTCTCCCTATTCCCTTACCTTCAACGGCCATATTATCTTCTGAGGTTATAGAAACCTACAAATAGTTCAGCATATGACATTAATATGGAACGTAATGGATTCAACATAAAGTGAAAGAAGTCACAATACCAACATACACTGTATTGGTAAAATACTGCATCTTGAAAATCAACAGAAACTTTAAAGTGGTTGGTGAGCAAGGGTATGCGCCGTCCATTGGTTCCAACTCCACGCCTGCTGATAATAGAATACTTAGGAGTTGCAACACGTTCTGGTTTCACATTCGGCTGACCAATTGGAGGTGGTGGGGGCAAAGATGGGGGGGTCCCACCAGCTTCGTGAGAACCAGCTACTTTCTCCATCTTCCACCAAACCACTAAACTGAGACCTTAGTGAAAATCAACAATGGTCAGGTTAAAAAATGGATAATTCTCACTTAAATGAAAAACAGAAAGAAACTCTTGCGTTATTAGCATCAAAAGCTGAAACAATAAAAACCACCTTAATTACATACACCAAAAGCTGCCATTAGTTAGAAACAAAAGCACAAAAGAAGTCAAGAAAATCACACTTACAATTGTTAACAAAGTCAGTTGATGTTCAAGTATTATTTGGTCAGGAATTTATGAGTAATTTTCTTGCTTGCAGAGATGCCAAATCCAGTCCAGCTCTCATAATAAAAAATAATTCTAAAAACCAAACAAATGAGAACCAATGCCGAGTGCGCTAGAAGACTACATCACAATTAAGGTCAAATCATTTGAAAAAAAAAAACAAAATAGTAAAATCATCATTGTCAGCAGAATTACGAAAGTTCCTGTCAGATCAAACAATCACCTGGATGATGAACATCAGATAAAAGACAATTAGAATTACGAGAAGACAACATAAATTCCTATGAGAACAAATTTCTGAACTTCTATTCACTTGTTCTTTAAAAGATTAACCCCATCTCTTACTCCTTCCAAGGCAGGTTGACAGTACAGAAACAAACGAACAGTAAACATAGTAAGTGGAAGAAAAATAACTATCGTCTGATGGCATTGTAAACTTGAGAAAAAAATCATAACACAACAAATATTTTTCAAACGCCATATTTACATTCTCAAGCATAAAAACTGAGATAATCACATAAGATTCTATTCTATCTAGCACAATGCAAAATATAAAAGTCCAAGTAAACTAAGGTCATGTTTAGGTAATGAGATGAGATGAGAAATTCTCAAAACTTCTCACAATTTCCTTCCCAAATTTCACTCAAAACACTTTTCAAATTTAAATTTTCAACTTTTTCACCTAATCATTACAATTTTTATAAACTTCAAAACAAAATACAAAAATCAATACAAGTTTTTCAAACTTCAAAATAAAAATTATATTCAAAAATTATATTCAAGCAATTTTTTACCTTTATAATACTTATTCAATTTTTTCTCTCTCATTTTCTAAAACCTAATAAAACATCTTAACTCAAACCATTTCATTATTGTTCACACATCATTTCACTTCTATTCACATAATTCTGAGATACTCCAAATGTCCAAACCAGCCCTAAAACGCACATTACAGAGGCTTTTAAACAAAAACTATTAGAAAAGATAGAAAGAAGTACGAGATAATTAGTTGAAATAGAAGTAACGACAATAAGGGTATTAGTGGAAGTTACAACAATGAGAAAGGGAGAATAGAGAGAATAAATAAATAAATCCAACAATGTAAAATATTAGAGGAAGTGATTCCGAGTACAACTCACTATTTATTTCTCAAAAACCAACCCAAAAAACTAGAAAGCACAGAAAGGAAAAAAAAAAGAACAAAACGCAAACATTACAGAACGGAGGAAACAATAGAAAAAGCAGAACAACTAGAGATAATCAGTGTTGGAAAAACCAGTACATTCTTCTACGAATAGGAAATCAAGCGGAGCTATAAAGAACAATGCAGCAATATACACAGAAATCTCACACAAAAGACTATAACGTAACATCCATTCAAGCAGGTTGAAGACCATTAAAGAGCCAAAACGAACCCCTAAGAAGCAAGTAAAAAGCTCCGACACAGAGAGAGAGGAAAATAAAAAAGAACGAGAAGCGAGCGAAGTTCCTTACGGAAGGGCACGCGGAAGACAAAGCAGAATAAAGATGAAGATGAGCAGAAATTCGTACCCTGAGAGCGTTTCCTTCTAGGGTTTTCAGTGAGAATCTGATACGTATATCTGTAAACACAGAGAGAGAGAGAGGAAACGGAGCAACACAGTAGGAGTTGCCTTGTTTGCGAGGGGTGGTGGGTGGGAAAGGAAGAGTCAGAGACCTGGAGGGAAAGCGCCACTTTGTTTTGGAAAATGAATCTTATTTCGTTTTAACAAAACTTTTGAGGACTCCTTGATTTATTTGCCTCCAAGTGCGAGGTAGCTCTACGCTACTTCAACCAACACCTACTCTCGCTCTCTCTCCTTCGGATGGTATGTAATTTTTTGAGATATAACTTCATGATTTGTTGCAAAATTAAGGACCCTAATCGGCTCTCTTTTGTTTGGAGCTTTTTACTGTTTAAAGATACACAGTCCGTCTTGTTATATTTTTCAAAATTGCTATTTGGTCTATCCCGATTATGAATTGAGTTTTGCTATGCATAATCATTTTTACATATTATTTAAGCATTTTATTGATGTAATTGGTTAAAATAATTATTTTATATTAAAAAAATAATATAACCGATCACATTAATAGAGTGTATAAGAAATACGTAAAAGTGACTGTACTTACCATTTTTATTATCATTTTCCTACCTCCGAAAGGAAAGACCAGGAGGGATTTGAACCACCAACGCCGTAGACTTTGTTTTATCAAAAGGGAAATAATTTGGATCTCGAAAGTGTGTCCCGAATGTTTTTTTTTTATTAAATGATTAAAAAAATATTTTTTAATGATATTATGATTTTTTTATTTTTTTAAAAAATATTTATGATGATTAAAAAAAACAAAAAAAAATAAAAAGCTTATTCGGGAAACAAAATGGGTCCCGAATTCGGGACCATAGCAGTGCCCTTATCAAAATGTAATTGTTTTACTTTTTCTTTTTTTCTTTTTTGTTAATTTAATGATATATATTAAATAGGGGATGCGCTCCGGATGGGTGAGATATTCTATTTTATACCCACAAATAAATAGTTGACACATACGAGTTATATCAAATTAAACAATACACTTGTATGTAGAAAATCATTTTATTCTATACGTCACAACTCCTAATCCGATCTCTTTCCCTCTCTCTCTCCCCTCCCCCTTCTCTCTCTCGAATATTCACAATGCAATATTGCACTTTTAAAAATTTATAACAGCATAAAAAATTAATAACAGAAAATTTATAATAAAAAATCTACAATTTTCTAAAAAATCTATCAATCACAATTTTCTGAAATTAATAACCAAAAATTTATAACCAAAAATCCAATATTGCACCTCCAAAATTCATCCCCTACATCATCCTTCTTGAGTTCATCTTCCAAAATTTTTCCCATAGGTAACAGAAGAAGAATGTATGTTTTGAAGCTTCTTGAGGATGAACCATCATTCACAATGCAAGTATTCTCTTTCTGGAGAGTAGAACCACCAATTCTCTTATGCCAAAAACCCTCACAAGCTTTTTACAAAACAGTTGGAATCCAAAATACACCCACTTGCAAAAAAAGCCAACCTAGCGCAACTCAGAGCAAAAAAACCACAATCTAGCTTAATATGCAGAATAAACAAATAAAAGACTTATAAGTATGGTTTTTTTCATTGAAATAGGATGTAATCAAAGATGAAACATCTATAGAATTGTCCATTCTTGTCCAAAATTAAGGCTTGGTACTAAACAAAATCAAAACAACTTGTTCATTAAAAAGATTATAACACCTACCTATCAAATATCGCTTTTATCACGATAATCAGTTACAACGCACAAAACTACATCTAAAAAAATGTAATTTGATATGTCCAAATTACAATCAAGATCACTCTCCAGTAATTCCTTAAGCAATAGGAGCTGATTCATTCTTTCTTGGTGTCGCTTGAGTACCCTCTCTGAAGCCGCTCTTAAATCTGCGAGGCACATGGTGGAGGTACCTCATTCTTCCAGTTCCAGTAGTCTTCCTTTGGATCACCTTCACACTCTAGTTATATGTCCTCTTGCGGGTGGCAATGTAGGCACAGCTGGATCAGTAACTCTTCTGAAGATGGATGCTGCGGCGGCCACACTTCACACACAGGGTGTGGGTCTTGTTCCTCTTCTTTCCAAAGCTTGCTATTCCCTTTCCCATTGAAGCCGATGCTGATGCAGAACCCTAGCAGAGTGAGAGGATGTATGTTTAGGCTCAAAAACTTACAAGTACTTGCAAAAATTGAGTGGGTTGCAAATCGAGTTGAGGGAGAGAGATGGGTTCGTTCCAAATTACTCTCCACAAAATCTCTCGACGAAGATGGGATGAAGGGAAAAAGGAAGGGAAGAAAGAGGAGATGAGAGCTGGGTTGTGGAGAGGAGAGGAGAGAAGAGAAGAGACAAAGGGAAAATGGAAAGAGTTAGAAAAATGAAAGAGGAGATGGGATGAACTGACGAAGGGAGAAAATAAATATTGACTCAACTTGCAAACATCATAACACAAATAAGTTCTATATGTGTTAAAATTCTATTGACGGGTGTAAATGAGGAAAACACACCCGATCTGTTTGGAGATTTTCTCATTAAATATAGTATGTTTGAGTTATTTTAAAATATGATCATTCTTTAATTTTTTTTGTTCATCAATATTAATCCAAACTACCTGACCGATCCAAAAACTGTACAAGTGTCAAGTAAATTGCACAAGGTATTAAACCTATAGTATTATAACATAAGGGTGCATCAAAATTCCCATTTTTTTGCTTAAAGATGATAGTTAAAATATGTGGTAGATTTATGACTTATTTGGATTAAAAAACCATCTCTTATAATTATTATAACTTTTTTAAACTTTTAAATAAAATATAATAAACAATTTACTTTTTTCAAATTTTAAAATAAAAATAATATTATAATAATATTTTATTCAATTTTCATTTCAACTCAACTTCTAAATAATATTAGAGAGATTTAAAGTACGCAAGATAGTTCAATAAGCAGTATTTCCTTTTAGAAGTAGCTAATTTTTATTTGAGAAATAATATTTATAGTCCTAGAGTACACATGTGCTGTGCAATCCCTTTAAAAAAATAATAAATACGAGATCCTTCAAAATGATTGCGCGACGCTTATACACTGTATGACTGTATATAATATTATTCTTTTTATTTAATAATCCTAATTAGGAAAAGAAGGTCGGACTTCAAGTTTGTTAAATAATGGAGCTTTTTTTTTTATATAAAATTAATTCGTATTATTATCATCTATCAATTTCTTAAGCATGGCATCTAATTACCATATTATTGTATTATTATTTAATTAAAAACTGATTATATGAATTAATGCGTTGCTGGATTCGAAACGCTTTTTTCGTTTCAGAACCCATGCTCGTGCAAGTTCCAACAATGGTCCGCGAGCCACGATAATCTAACTCCTCCATAACGCTTTTGTTTGTCCACTCTCATCGCTTGTTGTGTGCTGCACAACGCCATGAAAACGTGCCACGTCATGCCGTTTAGGCCGCTCCGCTTCCCGGGCCAGTGTGTCAGTGTAGCGAAGCGAGATGCTGGAGCTTGAAAGGAAGGAAGAGTCAGAAATTATGACAAAATGTATAGGGCAATTTCGGTCATAGTACGAATACCGGCTGTAACCACTAACCGTCTGTCCCTGTCAACGAGCACTGCGGTGAAATGAGTACTGCGCTGTGGCCTGTTGGTAGTCATAACGACGCGGTTTCAGGGAGGATGAGCTGGCGGTGGAAGTAATTACCTGCGACGAACCCCCACGTGAGTATACCGTAGTACTACGGCTGCTCGCCCAATTGCGGTGAAATGAAGTGCCGAACGACGGAGCTGTAACTGTAAGTCGGATGGCATTATATCATAGAAAATGATTTGCATACAATATTTTTCACAACTATATTTTAAGCGATGAGTGTTTGTATAAAATATCTTATAAAATTAACATAATTTTATAAAAATACTATCATTTTATAATACTGTTATGTAATATATTGTACAATATGTTATGTGTATATAATTACTCTTATAGCATAGCCCGCCCCCATTCCAAAAGGACAAATCGTACCAAATGCGAAGCACGAGACAGTCGACAATACTGTCCGTCCGTCCGTCCATCCGTTCGGTTTTTATTTTAATTTAAGACTAAATTATTCAACATTAAAATTAGCACATAATACTGTATGATGTATAAGTGAACATAAATTAATGACATGATTCACAAAGGAAGTGATCAAAATTATGAGTAGGTTATAAACTAGGTAGCCCCAAGTCATACTATAGTTTCTTTGTGACACTATTATAATCTTAGGAATTGGACTCTGAATTTCACTATAATTAATGGGTGACAACAATTTTATTATAAAAGATAGGGTGTTTTGTTTAATGCATTTCTAATGAGGATTAGATTGATAAATAAAGAGAATTATTTTACAACTTTTACGCAATTTTTTAATAGGATATCATTATTATAAAATATAGATAAATATTGTAATTAAGAAAGTTACTTTGTATTGATTAACATAACGCTATAAATTTCTAATTAGTTGGAAAAGAATTAAAATCCTATTTGATGTCATTTTTAAAATGTTTTATTTGGCTATAAAAATATATGCGACCAGTTAGGCTTGCCAGCCTCTCCTATATATATATATATAAAAGCTCTTTCTTATTCCACCACATTCACACAATCTCTCTCCGTCTCTCTCTATGTTCCAGATCTAGTATAGGATCAGGTTTTGTACTCAAATAGACTCCAACCACAGTCTGCTAGTCCAAGTACTCAGAGAAATTATTGCAATAAGTTCCTTGTTCTCTTAACTTGATTGCAAACTAAGTTTGATCTTGGTGGGACAAGAGTATTATTGCAACATGATTGTAAGGGGATTTTTCCCACAAAGCCCAAAAGTCCCTATCAAGCCTGGCCCAGAACAAAAAGCCATTAACCCAACCTATGAGAAGGTTCCTCTGTACATGACCTGTAGGAGAGATGGTGCTGCAAAAGATGAGACTCGTTGATTTGAGAACCCATCGGGTAATGTCCGACCCTTAAGTGCCCGCCCATACAGCATGCGTGATATACGGGAAACCATTGATCTACTGATAGAGAAGGCATGAACCAACCAGAAGGAAGATAAACTGAGAGAAAGTGGTCGGATAACCATGTTGCATTAATGGCCCAACACTAGGGCAACACGCCACATTAAATGATGTCGTTGCAGAGCCATGACGCACTCAAAAACTCTGACACAATAAACAATACAAACTCTGACACAATGAACAGTATGGGGAACACGAACGTCAAGGTAACATGCACTGTTTGCTTCTCAGGCCTGGAGTATAAATAGCAGATCCCAGGTACGAGCATATTTCTCTAATCCCTAGACTCTTTTGCTTATTTCCAAGAATATTTACTAATTTTGACATCGGAGGTTACTCGGCCCCGAGGCCGCCCTCTCAAAGCCATACTTTTCTACCTTGTGCAGGGCTCGTTTTTGAAAACTTGAGTTATTGGAGTTTGACCGAAAGGCATGCGAAACATGACTTCAACAGTGGCGCCATCTGTGGGATCGTAATAGATCTTGCATGTTCTTCTCATGCCTGCAACAACCCGTTCCAAACAACTTAAGAGATATATGGGAGATGCCATGGAAGCAAGGTTGAAAACCATAGAGGAATGGATGAAAAAACTAACTGGCGAAGTGGAGAAATTCGCAAAGAGAATGAGGAACTAAAAAAACCTCATAGGGAGCAAGACGGCGGGGCAGGATCCAGCGACACTGAGAACGTAGGATCTTATGCAGGACTCAACAAGGATGATGAGCAAAAAAAACATGCAGGACGAGCTCCGCAGCCTCAAAGGGAAATATGAAGAAATAGCAAGGAAAGTATGTATGTCGTCAATGGTAGACCAGTTGCTCACAAGCACGAGTCTGCCCCATACTGAAGAAGCGATGGTGATTCCTTTGCTACCAAAGTTTATAGTCCCTACCATATAAATGTATGACGGATGAAGGGACCCCCTCAAGCACCTGGAAACCTTCAAGGCTCACATGATGCTGCATGACTTCCCTAGCGAAATAGCTTGCAGGGCGTTTCCGCTGACCCTGAAGGGGTTGGCACGTGTATGGTTCGGGTCGCTAGCACCTGGATCGGTGGATAGCTTCGGCGAGCTAGTCAGGCTGTTCCTAACCTAGGTCATGTCCAGTCGGAGGAGACCACATCCAGCTGCATACCTCCTTACTATCAAACAAATGGAGGACGAAGGCCTGAAGTCCTACGTAGCGTGGTTCAACAAAGAGTGTATGACCACCAACGACCAAGATGAGAAAATAACCTTGGTGGCGCTCTTGGGAGGGGTCTGGTCGCGCTCCCAATTTATGGCAGAGCTAGCCAAATGAATGCCCGCATTGATCTGCGGCCTTCAACAATCATGCATCCCCACGCCTCATCATGGAATTTCGGGAACCACCTCAGCTGCCCTTGTAGGGAGAGGGTGGCATCCTGGAGGCTTTGATTCAGTCGTTTCAACCGGTCCTTCTCCTCTCGCACGTGGGAAGAGTCGCCTTGAAGACTTTGGTTGAGCCGCTCCATCTGGGCCTTCTCCTTTTTCCCACCTTTGCTCGTGTTTCCTCTGGCGGCGATTCAGTTTCTTTGCTTGCTTGCGCTCATCCAATAGGTTAAGTCTCGCCCTCTCGAGGTCATGCTTCAACTGTTTCCTCTCCTCCCTTTCACCGTGAGCACGATCCAAGCTCTCCTGAATGGCTACCTCCTGATCCTCCATGATGAAAGCCGCGAGCTGAGAATTACCTTGGCGATATAAAGGAAAGACTAAGAAGAAGGGAGAGGAAAAGAGAAAAGAGTAAAAGGCATAAAAGAAACTGACGAACCTCGTGGAAAAAGCTCGACAAGCACTCAACAACTCAACCAATGGCCTCCTCCCGGCTCCCCTCCATGGCCAGCCAGGACAAAGAAGGAACGGCCTCCACAAGGTCTGTAAATTCAGGTAATCCCGCAGAGACTTCAGGGGGAGTAGACAGGCCCTCGCTCAAACCCCCTGAATAGGGGCCAATCGCGACGTCTGGAAGAAAATCACCCATTGTTGGGCGAGTAATGCTACATACAGTCGTTGAATGCGCAAACGTTGTGCAGTCGTTTTGAAAAAGAGTGGGGTCCACTATTAAAAAATTAATTTCTTTTCATGTGGGTCTCATATTTATTCACTTTTTTCAAAGCGACTACACGGCGCTTGCACACTCACGACTGCAAGTATCATTTCTCTTATTAGACACCCGGTCCGAGTGAGTGGTTTTCTTCATGCGGACCCTCGCCGACTGCATCACCTACTCTGCCGCCACCTTCGAGGAACTCAACCTGGATGAATGGGTCAGTGACAGGACTCCCCGGACCATCTTCAACTGAGGCGCGCAGAAGGGGAACTCCCCCTCCCTGGGAGTGCGGCTTGGACAAGAGACTCTACAATGGGATTCTTCGAACCCCCGAGGGTTGTAGCGTTTGGAGGGGACTTACCTCTTGGACGATCCTCTGCCTTCACGCGGTTGCTAGAAGTAGCCGCTGCCCCTTCATCTACAGACTCAAGGGAATGACTCCCAACGGTCGAGCAAGAAGAAAAGGGAGGAGAGAGGGAGGAGATATCCATGAGGTAGAATGTTGCCTCTCATCATGAATGGTAGGCCGGAAGATGCTTTGGAGGAGGGCGTCCATCCTAATCGCACCCTTGGATGCCTCAACAGTGACTGCCAGTAGAGGCGCTGTGGGAAGACTGCTTGCCAGCTTGTCTGCTGCAACTGGCGCTAGAATTGCCATAGGATGGCCGACCTGCAAGGAGGCCGATCCCTACACTAAGGGGTCCCATACCTCGGAGTGAGACCTGTCCTCGGCCTGAACACTCTCCCGATGGATTTTCTTCCCATTGCCCGATAGAGGAAGATCCGAGGAATGCTTTCAAAGCGGAACAACTTGGGGCCATGCGGCAACCGGCCTGTCATCAGAGGGAAGGTGTCCGAGGAGAGGTAGAAAACTCCTCAAACTCTCCTCGAAAAAGTGGGTATGGGAGAAAACGTTGTCGGGATGGTTCTATACCCATTCTCACACAATCGCGATGCGCTGCGCTTCATAAGGGGTGGCTGTAGGACGCACAACCTTGTCTTCGGGGACTTTTCCCCAATCTGTTTATATTGGGAACTCCTGGCAGTTGACCTGGCCTACCGGGAATTCCCATCCACTGCCATATACGAAGAATAATTTGGGATACCAGTCTTTCACTTTACGGCAACACGGCTCCAAGGTGACTAGAGCGTGAGTAGCCTTGAAACTATATACATTTCCCTTTTGTTGTAGCACCCTATGGGTGAGGAGAAACTCGTGCCTAGTGAGGTCCGCGTTGTCCAGGAAGGATTCTAACAAAGCTCACTGCCAGATAATACTGCAGCACATCAATAATCTCCAAGCGTTTGGATGCAGTTGGGAAGGGGCAAGGCCAAGACGGTTCAAAAGGTCACGAACGGGGCGAGGGAATGGCAATCTCAACCGCATGTGAACATGGAAAGGTAAAGGGACACCCTAGTGGAATGGCCCTATATGTCGACAGCGCCTTCATCAAGACTAGGAACTTCAAAGAAAGCAGACTCCGGAACTTGGTATGTGAGGGCTAAGGAGTCCAACGTTAGTTTGTTGGTAGTCGAGTGCCATCTGCTACCCAGAAACACTGGCCTAGCATTGGGAGAGACCCCACTGGAAATGTTGGGTTGAACGGACTTTTCAGAGGCCATCATTGCCAGAATGCAAAGTAGCAAAGAAGACCGGTCGAAGAGAAGAAAAATCAAGAGAACTAGAATAGTGGTACAATCACAACGTAGTGGGCGGAAACCATATCCCACTCCCCCGTTTTATAAAAAGAAGTGACGGTTAGACTCTCATGGCAACAAGGATACTCGCCGTTTTGGATTCAGGGAATGTGGTCTATGAAGCAACGCAAACAACCACCTCACCTGACACCCTTTCATTAATGAGGTTGAAAAAATGTTATGAAAATGTGAGCCCAGCATAGAACGACGTCAGAAACACCAATCAACAGAAGCTTCCCGGACCACAAAAGGCATAAATAAGGTTCCCAGCCTTGATTAGAAAGGCAGGATCGAATCATGATAAATTCCCACCGTACTTGCCCGGTGAGAATTAGCGGGACAATTGTAAGATATTTTCGCCATGGTAACAAGCATTGTTGCTCCTCAGACCTAGAGTATAAATAAAAAATCCCAAGTACGAGAATATTTCTCTGATCCCTATACTATCTTACTTATTTATTACACTCCAAGAATATTTACTAATTTTGGCATTGGAGGTTACCTCGCCCCGAGGCCACCCTCTTAAAGCCATACTCTTTTTTACCTTGCACATGGCTCGTTTTTGAAGATTTAAATTGTTGGAACTTAGCCAAAAGGCATGTGAAACACGACGTTAACAATAATGATATATGAATATATATGATTTTCGCAACCCACACTAACTATATCTCATATTTTATTTGAAATAGCAATCAACATGTAAGTTAAAACAAATATCGGTTGGGCAAACAAGGCACAAGATGTGAAATCACCACATATCGCAAGGGCTTAAACAATTGAGAAGACTTAGATTTAATTATTTGGATTATATTTTTAGCACTCTACTCTATTGAGTGGACCCAACACATGAAATATTTAATTAAATTAGATAAATTGTAGACTCAAAATTAGAACTCAAAACTTTTGCTATGATATCATATAAAATCACTACTTATGTCAAAGGTTTATGCTGATAAAAATTTATTTTTATCATTGTCTACTCAGTGGTCTGTTTAGTTTCGCGTCTCTATATCATTTCCCGATAAGTAGAATGAGCAAAACCATTTTCACATGGTATGAAGACGTTTTTGGATAATTTTACATGACAATGATCATTGATCCTGTCCCTTTTAGCAACTTAATGACAAAATATTTAATGGATGCTACCTATTTTAATGCCAAAGTTCTTAGAAATTAGTACAAAAATATAGTCTTATGTAATTGAACTTGGAATTATAGAATAGTGATAAACTATTCTATTAGGTTAATCCTAAAATAAAATCATCAAATTCATCAAATACACTCAAATTGATCAATAAGTTCTTATAGCTTTTGTTAGTCGGCCGCCTGCCTGATTTCAGATTTATAATTATGATCTTATTTCTTTGAGTTAATTGGGATTTGGCAGTGGAGCTAGGCCAGGTTCTGTGAATGCTCTAATGTTAAATCCTATTAATGAATAAAAGAAAGAAGGGAAAAAAATAAAAGAGAAATAAAGAATAAATTCAGCTTAACTTTTGGGAATTCTTAAATTTTTCTAAGACTACACTTTTTATTTAAAGGAATTTAGATTGACATTATTCTGTCAAAAATTATATTGATCAGTAATAGGCCTGCAACCCGATCTAGTGAAGCCAGTTTTGGGGCCGACCCGACCCGATTAACCTATTTCCTTTTTTCCTTATTCTTTTTCTAACCACCGACACCCCACCACCACTAACTTGTCTGTGATGAAGCGAAGAAAAAGCCAGACCAACAATATCTACAGCGTCAAATGTTGGTCAATGATGAAGCCAAGAAGAAACAAAATCTGCAGCGTAAAAAATCGTTTTTCTATGGTAAAAAATCGTACTACCATGAACTTATGGTATGTATACGCCAACGCGGGGCGAATCGGAGTACCTCTTATTTTTACCATTTTGCCCATGCTTAGTGGGAAACCAATCGAGGGCAAAGTGGCAAAAATAAAAGGTTGGTATTTTTTGCTCGCAAGCTTCCTATGGGACTACCACATGACCTTATGGTATGTATGCGACAACGCGGGGCAAATCGGAGCACCTCTTATTTTTACCACTTTGCCCATGCTTAGTAGGAAACCAACTGAGGGCAAAGTGGCAAAAATAAGAGGTTGGTATTTTTTACTCGCGGGCTTCCTATGGGACTACTATGACCTTATGGTATGTATGCGACAATGCGGGGCAAATCGGAGCACCTCTTATTTTTACCATTTTGCCCATGCTTAGTAGGAAATCAACTGAGGGCAAAGTGGCAAAAATAAGAGGTTGGTGTTTTTTGCTCGTGGGCTTCCTATAGGACTACCATGACCTTATGGTTTGTATGCGACAACGCGGGGCGAATCGGAGCACCTCTTATTTTAACTACTTTGCCCATGCTTAGTTGGAAACCAACTGAGGGCAAAGTGGCAAAAATAAGAGGTTGGTGTTTTTTGCTCGCGGGCTTCCTATGGGACTACCATGACCTTATGGTTTGTATGCGCCAACGCGGAGCGAATCGGAGCACCTCTTATTTTAACTACTTTGCCCATGCTTAGTTGGAAATTAACTGAGGGCAAAGTGGCAAAAATAAGAGGTTGGTGTTTTTTGCTCGTGGGCTTCCTATGGGACTACCATGACCTTATGGTTTGTATGCGCCAACGCGGGGCGAATCGGAGCACCTCTTATTTTAACCACTTTGCTCATGCTTAGTTTGAAACCAACTGAGGGCAAAGTAGCAAAAATAAGAGGTTGGTGTTTTTTGCTCGCGGGTTTCCTATGGGACAACCATGACCTTATGGTATGTATGCGACAACGCGGGGCGAATAAGAGCACCTCTTATTTTTACCACTTTACCCATGCTTAGTAGGAAACCAACTGAGGGCAAAGTGGCAAAAATAAGGGGTTGGTGTTTTTTGCTCGCGGGCTTCTTATGGGACTACCATGACCTTATGGTTTGTATGCGCTAACGCAGGGCGAATCGGAGCACCTCTTATTTTAACCACTTTGCTCATGCTTAGTTGGAAACCAACTGAAGGCAAAGTGGCAAAAATAAGAGGTTGGTGTTTTTTGGTCGCGGGCTTCCTATGGACTACCATGACCTTATGGTATGTATGCGCCAACGCGGGGCGAATCGGAGCAGCTCTTATTTTAACCACTTTGCCCATGCTTAGTTGGAAATCAATTGTGGACATCGCGACAAAAATAAGGGGTTGGAGTTTTTCGCTCGCGGGCTTCCTATGGTACTACCATGACCTTATGGTATGTATGCGCCAACGCGGGGTGAATCAGAGCACCTCTTATTTTTACCACTTTGCCCATGCTTAGTAGGAAACCAACTGAGGGCAAAGTGGTAAAAATAAGAGATTGGTGTTTTTTGCTTGCGGGCTTCCTATGGATCTACCATGACCTTATGGTATGTATGCGACAACGCGTGGCAAATCGGAGCACCTCTTATTTTTACCACTTTGCCCATGCTTAGTAGGAAACCAACTGAGGGCAAAGTGGCAAAATAAGAGGTTGGTTTTTTTGCTCGCGGGCTTCCTATGGGACTACCTTGACCTTATGGTATGTATGCGACAACGCGGGGCAAATCGGAGCACCTCTTATTTTTACCACTTTGCCCATGCTTAGTAGGAAACCAATTGAGGGCAAAGTGGCAAAAATAAGAGGTTGGTGTTTTTTGGTCACGGGTTTCCTATGGGACTACCATGACCTTATGGTTTGTATGCGACAATGCGGGGTGAATCGGAGCACCTCTTATTTTTACCACTTTATCCATGCTTAGTAGGAAACCAACTAAGGGCAAAGTGGCAAAAATAAGGAGTTGGTGTTTTTTGCTCGCGGGCTTCCTATGGGACTACCATGACCTTATGGTTTGTATGCTCTAACGCGAGGCGAATCGGAGCACCTCTTATTTTAACCACTTTGCCCATGCTTAGTTGGAAACCAACTGAGGGCAAAGTGGCAAAAATAAGAGGTTGGTGCTTTTTGCTCGCGGGCTTCCTATGGGACTACCATGACCTTATGGTATGTATGCGGCAATGCAGGGCGAATCGGAGCACCTCTTATTTTAACCACTTTGCCCATGCTTAGTTGGAAATCAATTGTGGACATCGCGGCAAAAATAAGAGGTTGGAGTTTTTCGCTCTCGGGCTTCCTATGGTACTACCATGACCTTATGGTATGTATGAGCCAACGCGGGGCGAATCGGAGCACCTCTTATTTTTACCACTTTGGTCTTGCTTAGTTTGGAAACCAATTGTGGACAACGTGGCAAACATAAGGGGTTGGAGTTTTTCGTTTGCGGGTTTCCTATGGTACTATCGTGAACTTATGGTATGTATGCGCCAACGCGGGGCAAATCGGAGCATTTCTTATTTTTACCACTTTGCCCATGCATAGAAGGAAACCAACTGAGGGCAAAGTAGCAAAAATAAGAGGTTGGTATTTTTTGCTATCGGGCTTCCTATGGGACTACCAAGACCTTATGGTATTTATGCGACAACGCGGGGCGAATCGGAACACCTCTTATTTTTACCACTTTGCCCTTGTTTAGTTGGAAACCAACTGAGGGAAAAGTGGCAAAAATAAGAGGTTGGTGTTTTTTGCCTGCGGGCTTCCTATGGGACTACCATGAACTTATGGTTTGTATGCGCCAAGGCGGGGCGAATCGGAGCACTTCTTATTTTTACCACTTTGCTCATGCTTAGTAGGAAACCAACTGAGGGCAAAGTGACAAAAATAAGAGGTTGGTGTTTTTTGCTCGCGAGCTTCCTATGGGACAACCATGACTTTATGGTATGTATGCGCCAACGCGGCGCCAATCGGAGCACCTCTTATTTTTACCACTTTGCCCTCACCTCTTTCCTTTTTTCTTTATTCCTTTTCTAACCACCGACACCCCACCACCACTAACTTGTCTGTGATGAAGCGAAGAAAAAGCCAGACCAACAATATCTACAACGTCAAATGTTGGTCAATGATGAAGCCAAGAAGAAACAAAATCTGCAGCGTAAAAAATAATTTTTCTATGATAAATCAAAGAAGCTAGAGCGAAAACATCTTCAACGTCAAGAAATGCCAGTGGACAGAGTGGGGGATGGAAATCTTGAGTGGAATCACGAGATGCACTTTGATTTTAAAGAAATCTTGCTTCTTGATGATGACTACAAGCAGAATCTTTTTCTGAAGTTCGATCTTCGTTGTGAAGGTATCGTTCTGGGATAGAAAACCATCGGCGAAGTGCAGGTTCCGATATTCAAAGACTTGATTGACGATGAGCTCAGCGGAACTGTGAGGTTTATGAGCTCAACATCACAATCTACATCAGCATAATATTAATTTGATGATCCAAAAAAAAAATCCATAAAAAAATACCAAAGGAAAAGTCCAAATATTCAAGCCCATCAAATTACCATTAAAAACTAAAAAGATGACGACTTCAAGGATGATTGGAACCGAAAAACCCCCGTAACCAAAAACATCACTTTATTTTTTCTTAACTTTTTCGGTAGCCAAACAAAAGGGCAATTTTCTAACTTTTCATAATTCAAACAAATATATGCATGATTACTAAAAAAAAAACTAAATGATCAAATGCGAAACCACATAAAGAGGCATACATACTAAAAATTTCATTTTCCTTTCCATTCACTCTACTTTCTCACCAACCAAACAAAACCAATGTTCCCACTCACCAGAAACAAAGTATTCCAGAACTCAAAATGGGTCTTGGGTGCCTCGGCTATCCTCGTGGCCCATGAGATAGCATCATGAGAGAACCACAAGCAAGCAAATTCGCTATAGTCCAAGGAATCAAGGATACCTACAGGTGGCTTAGAGCAAAGACGTGGAACAAGAGCAGCGTTTGTAGCAAAACCTGGTGGATTTTCGCTTAATTTGGTATTACTCTTTTGGTTTGTAGCTCTATTTTCCGCCCATCGTAAGCCTCGCATTTGATTTGTAGCTTTCAAACTCAGATTCCACAGTGGGAGAAGACTTTTCTTTTTCACTGCAATGGATTTCGACTTTCGGGTTCAAAGGTGTCGTCCGATATTTAGTCGGATTGGATGGATGATGAAACCGACATTTACTCAACCCGATTTTAACAAGTTCGACCCAATCGGGTTGTGCGGCCCAGCGGGCATTTTGCACAGGCCTATTAATCAGTGTATAATGGATCAATATATAATCATCCATCTATAGAAACCAAATTATTATCTCTAAATACAAAAGAAGAACATCTTATTGCGAAATTCAATTGTAAATAAATTGTTCAATGCATGCTAGCTCTAAATTCATAGACCTATTTTTTCAAATAAAAATACACCAATTAATTTCAAACCTAATAGAGTGCTAAGAAAATGCCAGAACATTAATCCAGAGAGATACGATAATGTTTTTCTTTTGTCTAATCTTTCATATCTTTTTGTAATCAATTAAGTATTGTTTTCTTAACTTGCAAATATATTAAAGCTAGGTATTTTCCTAATACCTGCTTATTTGAAGCCAAAGTTGGCTTTAATTCATCATATATTTGGAAGGGGATTTGGGAAGCTGTTCAATGGTTGGCAAGGGGCTGTAGGTGGCGAGTGGGTAATGGAAAATCAGTTAGAGTCTTTAAAGATTCATGGGTTCCTGATTCTATTTTGCTGGAATCTCAACAAGTTGATAATGAGCTGGAAGAGAACTTGAGAGTTTAGACTCTCATTGATGAAAACACAAGGTGGTGGAAGGTCCAAGAACTAAGAGCTCTATTCAATCCAAATGTGGTGCAACATATTCTGAAATTGAATATTTCTATAAGTTCAGATGATACTTTATTTTGGGTTTATGAGAAGAATGGTGTTTATTCTATTAGGAGTGCTTATAGAGTGCTACAACAGTGTCAAAATCAGGAAGGGGGTCAGTATTCTAGAGAAAGTAGTCAGACAAGGTTTTGGAAGTGTTTGTGGAGTGTGAAGTTACCAAAAAAAAATGAAGATTTTTGCATGGAAGGCATGTCTAGAATTGCTACCCACTTATCGAAATTTGAAGAAGAGACATGTGTTGGAAGATGACAAGTGTGGGGTTTGTGCTCGACTAAGTGAAGATGTGGCTCATGCATTATTTTACTGTTCAGTTGTGAGGAAGGTTTGGGTGGATTATTGTCCTCTTCTGGGTAATGTGGACTCTGAAATTTCTTTTTGGGATTTGGCAAACTTAGCTCGAGAAAGAGGTGCTAAGGAGTTGCTGACCAGGTTTATAGCAATTGCTTGGGGGATTTGGTATAGATGAAATATTTGTATTTATGAACATGTCTCTTTGCAGTTTAATGTAGTAGTCAATAATGCTCTCTCTTTACAACATGAGTACAGGCAGCTGCAAGTATTTGATGTCTATAATAAAAAGATAAATAGTGTTATCTCTTGGAATCCTCCTCCTCTTCATTTTCTGAAATTGAATGTTGATGGGGCTGTTTTTTGTGATAGAAATTCTGCTGGGGTTGGGGTCATTCAGAGAGACCGAATGTTATACTGGCTTGTAGTAAGTTTGAAAAAGAAGTATCATCTGCAGAGTTTATTGAAGCTACAACTTTGTTAAGGGGTTTACAATTTTGTGCTCAATGGAGAGCTCTAAAAGTGTTGTTGGAAACCGATTGCCTAATGCTTGTTCATGCTTTGAATGATGTATTTGAGTTTCTAACTGATTTTGATTTTATTCTACAAGATATCCGAAGACTCCTGATAGGTTTTCATGAAGTTAAAGTGGTGCATGTTAACCGTTTGGATAATATGGCCGCTCATAGGTTGGCAAGACATGCATGAGAAGTAGATGATGTAGTGATGTGGTAGGATTATTGTCCTTCATTTGTAAGTCAAGCTATTTGGCTTGATAAGATTTCTATTTGTAAGGATACTATTTGATTTCAATGAATGATTCGTGTTTATCAAAAATATATATATATTTGTTTTATACATTACTACAATAATACTTTTGTGACAGATATCGTTTTCTTCAAATAATATGCATGCAATTGTCATGAAGAAAATATTTGGTAGATTATACATATATTATGACAAAATTAATTCATCAAATAAATTAATGCAAACACCAACTGCAACATTTAACAATTAATACTTGATTTTAACACATTCTTATATATTCATCATTATATGTTAACCTTATAAGATCTATACGCAATACAAGAGACGTATGGTTGTTGATTATACTTAATTATCACGTAGAAGTCACATCAGTAACCTATAATTTAGTTAAGAGATAAAAGAAAGAAGAGATAAGATAAGTTGACCAAGACTCTTAAAAGGAAAATGTTTTACAAGATAATTTGAACTCAATCACTCGTAGGACTGTTTATCCGAGCTTCACCTCGGAAATCCAGGTATAATGCAATAATTATGCATTGCACCTGGGTCCTGCAATGTGAGATGGGCCTCCCATCAAATGGGCCTTTGCACGCTCTTCAAGCTAACAAATTCAACAACTAAAGGAAGGCAAGGGTAAAACAAGTCCATTGCATGCGATGTTTTTGTCACATGGAAAGTAAGGTTGGCAATTTTTACGGATAGTAATGTTGGATTGAATTGTATCATTTCAAATTGGGATATTATATTAATTCCATCGTTTTAATTAAACAAGTTAGGCCCATTAATCTTAATTATTCATTAATTTATGTTGAGTTCATGTCGAAATTCGAATTCACAAATTCACATCGTTTGGGCCATATATTGATACAATCTAAAGAGGCTTGAACCAGCTACTAAAGTCCAGAGTTTAAAAATTTTAAATTTGTCAACAGGATATATCAAACACGGCAAGCTGGGAATGTTATACAGACTCGTAGATATACTTTTTTTTTTTATAATAAAATATCTACCTGTTAATAAGCATCATGCGACAGGAATCAAGATTAAAGTCTCGTTTGGATAGTGAGATGAGATGATATGATTTTCGATAAAAGTTGAATAAAATATTATTTTTTAATATTATTATGGTTTTAAGATTTGAAAAAATTGAATTGTTTATTATATTTTATATAAACATCTGAATATTATGGAGTGCTAGAAAATTATATGGCATTTGAGGAACTTGACTTTGAGGCCATGAATTAATGAGTTTGGAAAAGAGGGTTTTCACACTACTTTTGAATGATCAAACCATTTTGATTCACACATTCGGTCTAAAAATAAGAACTTTTGCTCCTTATGAACATCAATATTAATTATTATATACCAAGTCCAACATGTTTGTTAAACTAATAATTACATTCTCATCAGCTTTTACATGTTTGGTCAAACTAATTACCGGCCATGTTGGCAAACTCCCATTGGCTAAACAATTAATTTCTTTTGTTTTCAAGAGTAACCTCAAAATTTTGAAAACTTCGAAAACTTCCGTCACATCATTATAACTTTATCAAATTCTCACATAAAATAAAATAAATAATTCAACTTTTTTAAATATCAAAATAAAAAAAAATATTAAAAAATATATTCTAACAATATTTTATTTAACTTTTTAACTTTAATTTCAACTCAATTCATCTCATTTTATATATACACTACAAGAAAACTGTTTATTTGCGACCAGTTAATTCCAGCGAAATGACAATTTGCAACTAAAATTGGTCGCGAATAGTCTTTTGGTTGCAATAAATTGGTCACAAAAGCCCAATTTTCTTGTAGATGTCTGAAAACAAACGAGTCCTATACATTAAATTCCCACACAAAATAAAATAAATAATTTAATTTTAATATTCTAGTAGTCATTTGAAATAAAAAATTTCCATGCATCACGTTAGCTAGCTAGCTAGCTTGTTTAATTTCCTACAAGCAACAATTAATTAATATTGTAGATTCCAAGATACACGAGGAAATCACCATACATGCTCGAATGCTACCGTAAACGAAACAATTCCATTTTATAACGTGTGCGTGCTAGCTAGCTAGCTAGCTGTTGGATTAAATACTACTAGAGATGATCGGAAATGAAACATAAAGGAAAGAAAAATTCTATTCGTTATCCAGTTTACATCACATGACATTATATATAATTTTTTTATTTTTTTCTTTACCAAATATGTGATATATAGATGATGAGTAGAAGAACTTAATTAATTTATCTAAGATTAAAATTAAAAAACAAAAAAAAAATATATAATGTGTAGTATAGAATGATGCGTAGCAAAATCCCAACATGAAAAGAGTGCCCGCATGCATGCATAGCTTTGAGTACAACATGATTCAGTACTTGTACGTGAAGATAATGTTGTTAATTAGTGATATTATCATCTTCTGCTTAAAAAAAAAAAAAAACAAAAATGCCTTCAATTTGGTGCATGCTTGAAGCTTTGATCAACACTGTATGCTCGCCATGTAGCATCCACATCTGATGTATACTGCATGCTGGTTTTTAAATCTTAGAAGCAATGTCAAACCTTTATAAATATTAATTAATATATCTCTTTAAATCATACCAAGATTGTGTTTGAATAGAAGAATTTGGATTTAGATATGGGTAATTTAGATATGGATTTCAAATCCAGGATTCTGAAAAGCTTAAAAGCTTGTTTGGCTTTAGCATAAATCCAAATTTCTAAGGGTTTGGAGACTTCTTATTGAATTATTCGAAGTGTATTTACGATAAACTTAGATTGTACACTTTCGAGATTAATTAATCGAAATTTTGTTCTCGAATACCTAATGCCAATAAAGAAAAAGTATAAATCCAAATCAAAATTTTAAAGTTTAAGAACTCAAAACTAAACCCCCACCCAAAATCCATGTAGTCAAATTTCAAACGCATGGTAAGGAAATTCGAATTCAAATAATTGGGTGAGAACTAATAATTTCGAGTGTCATGACATGAGACTTACCTATAAATTAAGACTTGCCGTCTGAGTACTACATGGATACAAGGACATTTCTTGAATAGAAAAGGTTGACAAATTCAAGTCTAGCTAGCTTATATATCACGTACCCATCTTTCTTTGAAAACGATGCGAGTTCGAAGGACCTTAATTATGTTAATGTACTGAGGTTGTATGTGGACCCGAAAGATGTTGAAAATTATATGCATATCCACAATAATATATAGCAAGCGTGAAAAACGGTATTGGCCAGGATTATTTAATTGTCATACGTACATTGTCATACTGAAACTCCCCCACATGTACCTTGAAATCATAAACAACTGAATTGACACTTCACCGAAGGATATGCATGAGCTACATGTTACATCATTAATTTATATGTTTATTTTTATTTTTTTAAGTAAACATGTATGCTTTCATTTCAACTCTAATTAGTCATTAGGGTGAAAATCGATGGGATCGGTACGATTTTGGTGCCAAACCAACGTCGTATCGACATCTTTGGGTGATGCTCAAAATTGATAGAAACTAGTCAATTGGGTGATACTCAGCCGCGTCGTCTGCCATGAGTCTAAGAAGAAGACTTGTAGAGGAGAAAACAGAGGAGTGAGGAAGAAGAAGACAAGAAGAAGAAAATGGGAGGGGGTGTTTATTAATCCCATTTTGCCAAATAGCGCAATTCCATTATTTGTTTTTATTTATTTATTTATTTATTTATTTATTCTGTTTACAAGCCCTAAAATGACGCCGTTTCACTCATTTAAGTGAAACGACGTCGTTTTTGTATAGGTACAAATAAAAAAAATAGAAAAATCGTTATCGGCCGGTTCAACGGTTTATCCCTAGTTCAAATCGGTGCTGAATCGGTCGACGTCGGTTTTGATAAAATTCTGCATCCGCTGACCGGTTCCCTGCTCTGGAGGCCGGTCTGAGTCAGTGCCAGTCGGTTTCGCCAGTTTTTGTATAGCCCTAGTCATGACAGAGTTTATCTTGTAATACAAATGTAAACACATGTAATGGACTATCCTCTATCCAAACAATCTCCTCATTATGTACTATAGCTATTTTAGCCAATTTATGTCCACCTTATTACCCTTTCTATATGTATGCTGTAACTTCCAACTTGTTCTGCTAGCAAACACTTCCCTCAAATCTTCAATCAACTGGCTATACCGCACCCAACTCTCTTCCTTGTTGTTTACTGCATCTATTACTACCAAGGTATCCCCTTCAAAAACCACCCTGGAGAAGCTCAATTTTATGCACAACTCCATTGCATGCCATAATGCATAAATCTCAACTAAAATTAGGTTACTGATTTTCATCTTACTCATACATAGAGAAGCTAGCACTTCTCCCTAGGACTGGGCAAAATTCTGAGAATTCCGACTCCGCTCGACATCCGCTCCGATTCCGACTCTGACAGAGTTGGAGTGGTCGGATTTCGGAGTCGGAGTTCAGAGCTATTCCGAAATGATCTCGGAGTCGGAGTTCGAAGCTTCATGGAGCTCTGACTTTCGACTTCGAAATTTTTTTAAAACACCCAGATGTAAAATCTGGAGTTTTCTTAAAAAAAAAGAAACGACGCCGTCCCACATTAAGTGGGACGGCGTCATTTTATGGAACGGAGGGGGCCAAAACGCAGGAGCCCCCTTCCCTTCTTCTTCTTCTTCCTTCCTGCGTGACTGCGTCTTAGCCTCTCACGTCTCTGCTCTTTGCTCGTCCGCAACCTGCTGCCGTGTTGCACTGTTGCATCTCGCGTCTCGCATCTCCGTTGCCGCCGATCGTCGTTGCTCCTCTGTGCGACTTCAAGCCGAGCTTCAGCATACGGTGAGAGTGATGGGTTCCGAACTTTCGAGCCCTAGAATTAAATTTAGGTGTTTAATTAATTAATTTTATGTAAACGTCTCTCACTCTCTTGTGAATTGATATTTTGTTGTGATTCGTATGAATTGATTTTGTAAATTTGTAATAAGGAAGTGTGTTTAATGAAATGTATGATGTGTTTGTAATTTGTTTTGTATGCATGCGTAGTGTTTGATAAAATATGTAAGAGATGTGTAACAGTCAAGAGATGTGCATAGGCCATAGAGTACCGCGTGACTACAAAGGCCGTGACCCATAACTCAACACAATATCTAAGCAAGCACAATAACAAACAAATGACAAGAACTTGAACAACCCATTTCACAAACACCTTTAACGCACTTCCTAGTTCCTATATCTGATATGTCCACTAACACAAACCAAGCAATAACGATCACAGCCACCACTTCCTATATCTGATATTTACTTCATTTGCAATGGAGAGTGTTTGTCTTATATATATATATATATATATATATATATATATATATAGGTGGAAGATCTTTTAATTCTACTCTCATGCTGATGTAAATGCAGCTTTTTTGTTAAGAGTGTTGTGGATTAGAATGGAAGTATTCATCATTTATTTATATATCATGTAAACTATATATATCCATATATATATATATTGGCATATATATATTAGACTTCCTCAATATCTAGCTAGTTTAAATTGTGAATCATGTCTGATTATTGGCCTATTCTTCTATATATATATATATATATATATATATATAAGATTCAAGTCTTAAATATATATATTAGACTTCCTCAATATCTAGCTAGTTTAAATTGTGAATCATGTCTGATTATTGGCCTATTCTTCTATATATATATATATATAGGATTCAAGTCTTAATTTATATATGCGTGTTATCTTATTTGGATTATTAAACTAATTTTTTTTTCATTATTATTTTTTCAGCTTCTTTGATTGTGACATGGATCGTCCACAAAGGGATGTGGCGGATGCCAATGCTACAACTCCTACACCGGTGGGTACTTCCACCCCTAGAGTCACATCTAGGGCAGCTACATCTCGAGTAGCTACTTCTGGTGCGAGTAGTCGACTCCCACTCCCAGTTGATATAGAGTATGAGGATATGTTCAACGAAGAGGAAGACATGCCCATTGAGAAAGATCAACCACCACGACCTTCTAAAAAGAGGTTGTGGACATGGGAGCATTTCACCAAAATTCCTGGTGATGTTGCGAACCCGGTAGCAAGATGACATTACTGTGGATCACTTTGTGGATGCCATTCGAAGAAGCAAGGTACCAGTGTATTAATAGCACATCTAAATGGTTGCCAACGATATAAGATAGCGAAGGGATTGCAAGCCACTGATCAAACCAACCTTAGTTACCAAACTTCTACAGCCACTGATGGTACACAAAGTAAGAAATTGGTCATCCCTCAATATAGTGAGAAGATATTGAGGGATATGCTTGCAGAGATGATAATTACTGATGAGATGCCATTTACCACAATCGAGAAAAGAGGCTTTCGAAAGTTTCTAAATTTTGTTGAGCCACGATTTCCGATTCCATCACAGTATACAGTGATGCGAGATTGTATGAAGAGGCATGCGAAGGACAAGGAGGAGATGAAGAAGATGTTTATTACCACTGGCCAGAGAGTGTCGTTTACGACTTACACATGGACTTCCATACAGAATGTCTGCTACATGTGTATCACAACACACTACATTGACAGTGAATGGATTTTGCATAAAAAAATTATTGGTTTTAAAGAAATTGTGGATCATAAAGGTGCATCCATTGGGGCGAAGATGGATGATTGTTTAAAGGATTGGAGAATTCGAAAAGTGCTGTGTATTACAGTTGACAATGCTAGTGCGAATGAAACAGCAATTGATTGGTTTAAGCGGAACACGACGGTGAGAGATGATATCATTCGGGCCCACGAGTTTATTCACGTTCGATGTTGTGCTCATATCATTAACCTCATAGTTGTTGAGGGATTAAAAGAGGTTGATGATTCCATAACCCGAGTCCGCAACATTGTACGATATGTGAGGGGTTCCCCTTAAAGGCTTGCCAAATTTAAGGCAATAGCAGAAGATCTGAAGATTGAATGTTCTAGTATGTTGTGCTTGGACGTTCCGACTCGATGAAATTCTACATACATGATGTTGGATGTGGCACAGAAGTACCAAAAAGCATTCGAGCGAATGGAGGTCGAGGATGGGAGCCTGAGGTATGCCTTGTCGGAGCCAGCAGGACAAGGGCTTGGTGCGCCGGACGCACATGATTGGACCAGTGTGAGTTATTTTGTTGAATTTTTAAGAACTTTTTATGAGATACCCATGCGGCTATCTGGATCCAAATATACCACTGCGAACTCATTTTTTAGCGAGCTCTCAGAGCTTCACTTCCTGTTGGAAAATAGTTGTACTGACTCTGCTGGATTGTTATCTGCTATGGTTACGAGGATGAAGATCAAATATGATAAATATTGGGGGAATATTGAGAAGATAAATAGATTGCTATTTGTGGCTGTGATCCTTGACCCCCGAGTTAAGTTGGCCGTTTTAGAATTTTGGATAAATTCCATCCTCGGGGCAGTGAAGGCTGCAGAGTTTATTGGATTGCTAAAAAGTGATGTTGATGACTTATATAATCACTACAGTACTAGTGCTCAGCCTTCATCCGCAGCTGGTAGCTCCTCACATTCGAGGCCGACAAGATCGACAGTTTCCTCAGGTGATACTGACCCATCTGTAGGGGTTAGAGGCCATCGTATTATACGGCAGTATCATCAACTCATGTCAACAAGGAATATTATGTATTGTACATCTGAGGTTGAACGATATTTTATGGAAGCTATCGATGCACCTAGTAATGTATTTCAGTTATTAACTTGGTGGAAAGTTAATTCCACCAAGTATCCAGTCCTTTCCCGTGTGACCCGAGATGTGCTAGCCATTCCTGTCACTACGGTTGCCTCAGAGTCGACATTTAGCACTACAGGTCACGTGTTGGATGCTTATCGGAGTTCATTGTTACCGTCAACCGTGGAGGCCCTCGTTTGCACACAGAATTGGATAAGTGAAATGCCCATTGGACTAGATACTGTTGGCGTTGATGCCGACAGCTATAGGCTTGAATCGAGTAAGTTTATATGCTTTTAAATGATGATTCAATTATTTTTAATGTTTCTAACTTCTACTTTTTATGATTTTATAGATCTAATTGTGAACCCTAACATAATTACCGATGATTGAGAGTCTGGAACGTACGCCACTTGAGAGTTGGGATGGAGTTGATAGAACCCCATTTCTTGGTAAGAATCAAATTATTCTTTTATCATGTTCATTTTTTATTATCAATTTTTTTTTTCATTTATTGATTGCAACTTTCTATCTTCATTTCAGGCATGACCAATGGAACAAAAAGCATTTGAGTGAAATCCGTGTTTAATTTTTATGTAGTTATATTTCAAGGCTGAGTCATATTGTTATTACGTTATAAATGAGACTGTTATAACTTATGGCTACATCATACATGTTATTTACTTTTTAAACTATTTATATAGTTATATTTATGTAGTTATATCCCGAGGAAAGACGTGAGATAAATACTCTTTATTCTATAATTTCTATTAGTACTTATCCATCATCTCTCAAACGTTTATAATTTATTATCCAACTGAAATTAATCGAATTATACAAATTCGTACCATCATTCTTCTCTATAAAAATTGTGTAATTTTCGACTCATGAGTCATGAGCACTTTTAATGCTAAATTTCAGGCGGACATAAAACAAATTAAAGATATAATCAAAATTCAGTAACAAAATCAAAAGGAATATTTAAATTATTGAAAACTCTTGAATAAACCAAATATTTGTAGATGGTTCACTTTTAAAAAAAAATATATATGTTGCTCACTATTTGAAACGAAATTGAACAACAAAATTTAAATAATAATAAAAAAAGAACAGAAAACAACAACTAGAAATTTATTTCTGAATGGAGTTCGGAAATAAATTCGGAGTCGGAGATCAGAGTTCCGAACTCCGATCGGAATCGGACTCCGACCTAGTTCGGAGTCGGAGTCGGAGTCGGAGGGGAAATTCGGCTCCGACTTTTGTCCGAGTTGAAGGTCGGAAACGACAAGTCCGACTCCGTCGGAGTCGGAGCCCACCCCTACTTCTCCCTCCCCATCCCTTATGACTATTCCTGCTACCATCTTAATATTCTTTGAATCATATGTTGCATCCCAGTTCACCTTCACTTCAATTTCTCCTAGCTTCTTCCATCTAACACCACCTTGAGAAGACTTAATTGCTGTATGATACACCAATCTCTCTTTCTGTACCATTTGATATTCATTCAGATCTTCCAAGGCTTTCTCAATGACCCTTCTCGGATTTAAGAAATTATCTTTAAAGATTACCCTATTTCTCCTCAGCCACATATTTCTCATTATCACTGCCACTTTCTCTAATTCATTATATTTCAGTTTCTGCAATAACAACTTCCAAATTGAGAAAAACTCCACCTCACTGCTATTCCATTTTTGTACAGGACTGGAGTATTCTGCCCACACATATGTTGCAACACCACAATTCCAAAGTGAGTGACAAACTAATTCCACTCCTCTATTGCAGATGGGGCACAATGGATTTTCTATTATCTTCCTTTTGGCCATTTTCTCTTTGGTAGGGAGGCAATTGTTGACAGCTTTCCGCATAAAATTCATGACCACTGCAGGGACATTCAACTTCCATATATCCTTCCATACCGAGCCTTTACTAGAGGTACTAGAGGATTCTTCTTTATCCCTCCTTTTTAAACTCATATCCAGGTGATATGCACTCTTTATTGAAAAGTTTTCTATTTTTATAAAACCCCATATTTGTTTATCACTCAACCCCAGTTTACTAAGAGGGATTTTACAAATAATGTCCGCTTCTTCTTTCCCCAACACTTCCTCAATGAGATATTCCTTCGACACTCCTCTAGCTGCATCAATAAATTCCACCATCTTGAACTTCTGTTGAATCTCTTTACAGAAGCTTGTACCAATCACCAAGAGGAAAGTGAAGACACTCATCTATCATCCCATATTTTAATCTCTTGTCCATTTCCTCCTCTCCACACTACCCCCTCTTTTAACAACTTTAAAGCACTCCATAAACTTCTCCACATCACAAAAGGGCACTAACCTAGTTTTGAAGATAACAGATCTTACTTCTTAAAGTACTTTTCCTTTAAAATCCTTGCAGATAAGGAGTTGGGATTGGTTAGAGCCCTTCAACACTGCTTTGCAAGCATGGCTCTGTTGAAACTGTATACATCTCGAAATCCCATCCCTCCCACTTCTTTTAATGCTCACATCTTTTTCCAAGTTTTCCATTGTATTTTCTTCTCATTTTGCTTCTGCTCCCACCAAAATCTAGCCATCAGTATAGAAATCTCATTACACAACTTCTTTGGCAATCGAAAAAAACTATGTGATAAGTGGAGATTGCTTGGATTACAGCCTTAAAAAATACCTCCTTTCCAGCTTGGGACAAGAACTGGTACTTCCAATTATTTAATCTCTTCCACACATTCTCCTGTATTCCTCTAAAGGCATTATATTTAGACCTCCCCACCATAGAGGGTGAAATTACCCACGTACCTCTGTATTGTAACGCAACAGAAATATCTACCAATTCACTCAATAAATTGTTTAGTCGTTAATCATGCAATTATTTAATAATTAAGCAATAACGTAAAGTAAATAAATTGTATAACACCAAGATTGGTATCGAAGGGAAACCCATTAAAAAACTCTTTAAAGGTAAAACCCTACGGGGCAGCCAAAACCAAAAAAGTCAATCTTATTATTTGAAAATCAATTACAAGTAATTCTCAATTACAAAACCTTTGTAACTTGACTCTCTTACTTTACCAGACAAACAACCCGTTTGTCTTCTACAGCAGTAGCAGCCAGAACCTTTGGCCATTTTCAAACTATTGACTTCCCTCATTGAACTCCAGTGGTTGAATTACGATCACTCAATCTCCAACATGGAGCACGATCACACTTTTTGAGAGAAACAATATGTAAATTCTCTAAGGAATTTTTTCACTAAAATATGCACTGGAAAGTGTTCTAGAGAATATCCAAATATGAATCTACACCGATCCTAACCAATAAGATCCTTTAAATAAACAATATGAAAGAAGTCTTAATTTCAGTAGGACTCTGCTGACAGAGCAAATATGTCGTGAAGAATTCTCCTGACGGAATGCTAATACCTGCGATAAATTCTTTCTACAGAAACTAAACTCAGTTCAACTTCTTTTCTGGATAAGAGCAGATTTCTTGAGACTCGATTTTCACACTTATGAATGATCTAAACAACCTCTAATACTACCTAGATAAACTCAATATTGTTATAAATAAACTCAAGATAATTTACATTAATCCAAAATACAAAATTAATGATAGGATAAACTCTATCATCTTAGTTACCTAGTCCTATCCAAATTTATCAACCTAATCATATAGTCCTAGCCAAACTCTTGCATCTACAGAAGGCAGACCCAGATATCTCTCACAATGTCCACTTAGTCTTGCTCTAACAACCTCCAATATCTGCATTTTAACTTCTGCTTTGTGTTACCACTGAAGAAAATTGAAGTTTTCTGGTTGTTAAGGCACTGACTAGAGGCTTCCTCGTACAACTCCAAGATCTTCTTGATACTCTTCCATTCCTCTATTGAAGGTTTACAAAAAATAATACAGTCGTCTGTAAATATCAGATGATTTACTCTTGTTCCACTTCTTGCAACTGTAGCTCCTTTTATCTCACCCCTCTTCTTAGCCAAATTGATTAGACTACTTAGACCCTCAGCACATAATAGAAATAAGTATGGAGACAAAGGGTCTCCCTTCCTTAACCCTCTTGAAGGATCTAATTTCTCACCTGGTTTTCCATTCACCAATACTGAGTATGATACAGTAGAGACACATCTCATAATCAACTTAATCCTTTCTCACAAAAGCCCATCTTCATCATCACAGCTTCCAAATACCTCAATTCCACACGGTCATAGGCCTTTGACATGTCTAACTTTAGAGGCATACTCCTGACCTTCCCTCTTTGTCTATTCTTCATCGAGTGCAGCATCTCATAAGCCACCAATATATTGTCAGAAATTAATCTTTCTGGAATAAAAGCACTCTGCTGTTGTTAGATAATTTCTGACATCACCACCTTGAGTCTATTTGCTAGTGTTTTTGCTACTATTTTGTACATAACGTTGCACAAGCTGATTGGTCTGTATTCACTCACTAGCTCAGGCGTTTTAATTTTAGGAACTAAAGTAATGGAAGTATGGTTCATAGATTTCAACTCACTTCCACCGTGTAGAAAGTTTAGTACTGCATCACAAACCTCCTCACCAACTATATGCCAGAACTTTTGGAAGAAATAAGCTCCAAACCCATCAGGCCCATGTGACTTAAAAGGACCCATCTGATGTACTGCATTCTCGATTTCACCCCTAGTGAAGTCTTTATTTAGATTCTCATCCATCTCCCTAGTAACCCTTGAGTCCACAGACTTTAGACATACTCCAACCACTTCCCTCCCCTGAAGGTGTGCTCGATGATAGAACCTCTTCAAAGCGCAATCTGAAAGCCCTTTTTGTTCCTTCATAATTCTGCCTTGTGAATTAACAACTTGATCAATCTTGTTCTTCATTCTCCTCTGATTTGCACAAGCATGAAAATACTTAGTGTTTCAATTTTCATGCAGAAACCAGTTCCTTTTAGCTCTATGCCTCCATTTTAAATCTTCTAGCTCCAAAAAGAGACCCAACTCCCCTTTTAACTCCTTCAATACCTCACTACTTAGCCCTTCATCTTCTCCCTCTAGCTTCTTTAGTCTATCAGTCTTCCTTCTTAACTCACCATCATAGTCTTTGGTCTTCTGTCTACTCCACCTAGTTAGTGCAGCACCACAATTTCTCAGTGAACTCTAAATTTTCTCCATAAGGTCTCTTTTTTTCCTGACATTGACCCATTCCTTTGATACAACCTCCTCACAATTTTATATTTGATCTAGCAGGCTTCAAATCTGAACAACTTCCTTCTACCCTCACACCTGGTCTAAGTTGTATGCATATTTATCACAAGAGGCTTAAGGTCTGAGCATCTTGCAGGTGATACTTCCACCCAAGCCTCCTTAAAAACATCTCTCTAGCTATTGTTTGCTAAACATCTGTCTAGCCTCTCTTTTGTAAAAGTGTCACCTGACTATCCATTACACCATGTGAATCTATCTCCTCTATATCCCAAATCACCCAAACCATTTATTTCCATAGCTTCTTTGAAATTACACATTTGATTTTTGCCCATTTGCTTACCTCCAAATTTCTCTAATTGGCCTAAGATTTCATTGAAATCCCCTGGTACACACCAAGGAACTTTTTCTGATGGATTCAACCTTTCCAAAAGACCCCACGATAGAATTCTTTTTACAGTCTCAGGGTGTCCATAAAATCCCGTGAAAAGCCACTTCTGTTTAGTATCTTCTTCCACAACCCAAGCATTAACATTCCATCGAGAGTAATTTGGTATTTCCACAACCACATCTTCCTTCCAAAACAAGGCTAAACCACCACTTCTCCCTATAGGATCAATCACAAAGCTTCTATCATATCTCAATCTTCTTCTCACCCCCTCCATCTTTTTTGTAACTAACAATGTTTCTATAAGAAACATAAGTCTGGGCTTCTTATCCTTTGCTATAGAACAAAGGTCCTGAACTGTCCAAGGGTTCCCAAGCCCTCGACAGTTCCAATTCATGATGATCATTGGGTTAGGCGTGGCTGCCTAACAGCCTTCGCCTCTACATTGACAAACTCACTCTCTCCCAACCCCTTCAAACTTTTCAACTTTTTTATTTTTTCACTCCAGATTTTTAGCTCATCTGTATCCTCTACATTTTTTTTTTTTTAGCACTGATTGAGATCACTCACCTATTCTTTCTTTTTTTCTCAGGCCCTTCTCTTCCATCTTCTCTTCATATTTTGTTTTCTCATATCACCATCTCGCCACCCCTAGATATAGCCATGAGTTGTCCCACAGTTCCTTCATCCTCTTCAATCAGTATACCTTCTTCTGGAATTGCTCCCCTTTCTTCCTTTCCCCCCTCCTTACCCCATTTATTCCCCTGCATCTTACTCTCATCATCATTTTTTTTTTCTCTTTCCACCCTTCCCTCCTCCCCCTTGTCACTCCCCACTTCCACATCACCTTGTTGTCACTCTCCACTCCCCACTCCTGTATTACTACCTTCCCTTCCTTTCATGCTCCCTATATAATACCCCCGATAACTCACATTAGCTCTCAACCAGGAACCAAATTAACTATCCCTCTCACCACCATGATCATGTTTCATACCTGCTTCAACACATTCTTGCTCCCCATGAATAATGCATCCACACTTCAAGCACATCTTAGGTAACTTCTCATAGGTAAATGGCACCCATAATTTCTGCTCATCCAACGTTATTGTTCTCCCTCTAGCTATCGCTTTCCTTGTATCCATCTCAATTTTAACCCGCAAGTAATTTCTCCAACTAACATCATCCTCAGGGGCGTCAACTTCCAGAACCTTACCCAGTGAGCTTCCAATCTGTACCCCCGTCTGATATGTTATGCAAGCTAACGGCAGATAGTGCATTTGCACCCACAATAATGCATAGTCAAAGTTTATGTGATTTGGTTGGGTCACACCATCAAATGGTTTCAGTACAAACATCTGATTATCAAATAACCAAGGGTAACCTTCCAAGACTCTAAACTTATCTCCCAAATTGGAGAAAGTGATAATAAAAGTGGTCAGACAAATTTCTGTGAAAGTAGGAGGTTTACTTACTTTCCAAATTTTGACCATGGTTGATCGGATTACCTCCTTTCCCTTTGTCCGATTTGAGCACACCTTCCCAATCAGACTACATTATCCTTTATTCTTAATTTTCTCAGAGTTTCCTAACTTAATGTTAATGGCTGAGTGTTCTTCTTCGATCAAACTTAACTTCTCCCAAATCCCTTCTGGATCCTCCATCCTCCTCCACTGCACTACTCACGTGGACAGTGACTTCACTACCTTCTGGCGTCGGTGGGACTAGAATCTTCTCCTCCTTTCGCACCCTCAAGACGTTAGAGAAAGGGAAACTTGTTTATTCCACTTAATTTATATGTTTACTGATGTAGTGGTCATGCATGCTTATATATAGTTTCTTCTTGTGTATCTATATCTGTGTTATAATCATATATAGATTTCACAAAAGTAAATTTATAAACTACTTGGCTTATACATTGAAATGACTTGAAATGAGATGATATAAGATGAAAAATTCGTGAATCGTAGTGAAATAATTTGAGTTAAGATGTTTTATGCAGTTTTTTTTAAAAAAAAAAGTTGAATAAAAATATTATAAATATTAACAACTATTCAAAATAATTTCAATATACAAACACATAATAATAATTTTAAGTTTTAAGGCCAAATTAGTAAAATATAATTTTAGCTTGTACGGAGTTCGTGGGTTGACCAATTGATCTAATTTATTGATCATCGTGTTTAATCAAGTTGACCCATTTTGATCTAAATATGATAATACAGCATCCTAATCCTTTTAATTTCATGAGAAGTTTGTATCAGATAATTTTCTAATTAAATATTTAATGCCTTAATTAAAAAGAAAACATAAACAAATTTTAGTGGGATATGATGGGAGACAAGTTAATTAAAACCATTTTCTACCTCAAAGCATGATCAAGTCTAGATCATCCTGCTACATATGAATGATTTGGCTTTTAATAATATGAAAGTCTAAAGCACAGTACGTAATATAATAAGCACTAATAAATGAATAATGTTGGTATTGCATGAAATGGTTCGCACAATGTGCTTGTTTTAGATCAGTGGGAATTAGATTGTATAGCTGGTAATGTTTCCATTACAGTGAGTGCTTTATTGAAATTCAATCTGGTCGGTTGAATTTTAAAAAATTAATAATTACATAGAAATATATTATCTTACTAAAAGCAAAGAAACTTCCAACGTAAAACTCTCGTATTTAAAAGAAAAGTGTTACAGTTATAAATAGATTTTATAAAAATAAATCTACAAATTGATATGATTTCATATGGTACGTTAAGTCTATTTAAAGTGGGTGTAGATGCTAGTTTATGGATTTACTCTGTGAGATTTCTTTATGATAAAAGCATTTCTCTATTTAAAATGGGTGTAGATGCTGTGAGGCCAAAGGCAAAGAGCCATATTTCAAGCAAAATTTGAACAAAAGATTGTAAACATTTTGTAATTTGAGTGACGTTTCAAGTTTAGAACAGACCAAATCATGAGGATTGCAGTCGAAAGATTCGATTCCACAAGAGAGGATTTTGATAAATAATATCCAGTTGGTCAGTATCAATAATGGAGATGGATGAATCCCAAAAGAAAATGTAAAATACTCAGATTGGTGAAATGAAACAAAGCAATAGTAGTGTAGCAGTTGTTGAGCAGCAATTTGAAATCCACAGAAGCAGATGATGATAATGTCAGCAATGACAAAATTCAAGACCAGGCTGACCAAATCCAACCAACGAACCAAAGAATAGGTGTTGTTTTTAAGTTGATGGGTCTGTAATCTGTATAAAAGTGTCTCTCAGCAGCAAGCAAAGCAAAGAGTTTCAAAAGAAAAAAGAACACAAAATGGGAGAGGTGCTTTTGGCTTTTGGCTTTTGGCTTTGGGGGGAGTCACATTTTTTGTGCACTTTCTGGCGTGGGATTTACTTTGCAGAAAGAGACGAGCCAAAAAAGGACGTGGCGCACGGGCCACGCATATTTCAGGCACTATGATACAGATATGCAGAGTACTGCCTCTCTCTCTCTCTCTCTCCCCACTGTAGGCATATTCCTCCGAATGTACCCAACCCAGCCCCTGCAATCTGCATGCCTCCACTGCACAATTATTATATATTTGCATTATGATATCTAGACTTTTTCTAAAAAGTTTTTTTTTTTAAAAAAAAAAAAACTTGTATAAAAACATATTTTTTAGTTTTATTTTTTAAAAAAGAAAAAAAAAATGTTCAACACATGGTAGCCTTAGACGCTAATTTAAAACTTGTTATAGTTTGAGGTATTAATCGTTAAAAAGTTTATTAACTAAGACATTAGATCAATGTCTCTTTTTATATATAATGGTCTCACAGATACATACGCATATATGAGAATTTAATCATATAGTCATATTTGTAGACATAAGGCAAAGGAAAAAAAAAAAAAAAACAAAACAAAACATGTGTATAAGCTGTAAGAAATATAAGTAATGCTAGATACAATTATGAACTGTGCAAGAGTTGCGCACTTATTTTGAAAAAGAGAAGGGTCTATTATTAAAAAAATATTTTTTTATATAAGTCCCATATTTACTCACTTTTTCAAAAAGAATGTACGACACTTCGCATTCTATGACTATAAATATAGTTTCTCATTTATAGATATATATATATATATATAAAGTATGCATAGTAAAAATGATATTCTTCGTTGGAATCCACATTCTTACTTTTATAGAAGAAGACCTACATCCCTTTCAAAATGAAAGGTTAGGGTGAGAATTTATATTTGAAAAATTTTATTCATCATCTCCACACATCACACTTATTTTTATTTATTTTTTTCTCTTATCGAATATGTGGTGTATGGATAATGAGTAGAATAATTCAATTAGTTTAAGAATAATAAAACAAAAAAAAAAGTGGGTAAGTGGGTGTGTAGTGTGTGAGGATGATGAGTAGCAAAAATCTTTAAATTTTAATGGGTATTTGGATTCTCTCCATTTATCTTAACCATTCGATGTTCCCAAATTTGATTTGTTCAATTAATAATTGTGAGAAAATAAATATAAAGGAAAGAATATGAAGCATCATAAACAAAAGGTTAATGTTATATACAGTCCTAGAATGTGCAATCATCGCGTATTCTCTTTGAAAAAAAGTAGTGGTCACTATTAAAAAAATAATTTTTTTTTTCATGTGGGTTTCAAATTTACCTACTTTTTTTAACTGAAGTATACGGGGACTGCATACTCCAGGACTGCAAATATTATTTCTAAAAAATAATATAAAGTATTCCTGACCCTTAAAATTCAAACTATCTAATATTTATTGATATGGTCTTTCAAATTCAATTAAATTTAAGTGATCATGTTTAATAGGAGCAAAGATTTTTTGTTTAAAGATTATATAGGTTATAGATTGGATAGTTATAGACCCCAAAACCTGTCCCTCCAAGGCTCCTTTCATATGACATAACTCATTATCAAATTTGGACAGATAAGTTGATAGAATATCAGCCCAATTTTCGTACAATATAGATGATGAATGATGCAACGGTAATGTGAAATTTGGATAAAAGGTATAGTAAATCTTTTATGGGAATCTAGCAAGTAGACTGTAGATTTCCCTAAATCTCAGCCATTATTTCCAAATTTAATGCCATGGATTTTCTCAAATCAATATCAATGCATTGAATTTGAATTTTAGTGTGCTGACAAAATCCACACCATATTGAGAGAGAGACCTACGTGATGGGTTTTCTTCAAAACTATAATGTATGATGTATCTTTGTCCATAAAATAATGTGTTTAGTCGATGGATGGAGTTTGCACTAGGGCTAGGAGCCCGCATCCGCCCCCTCCCCTATACGGCCTGAGTTTTCACCTGTCCATCCTCCCTTGTCTCTTAGTCGACGCTCAGCTCTCTCTGTCAACTATCTCACTTGATGTTGCCCCTAGGTAAAGTCTCATAGATACGCAATGTAAGGGGGCCAATCTGCCCCCTGACATCCAGACGGAGCAGGATCTGAAGGCCCAACTCCATCCATGCAAGGGCGGGACCGAGGGCTGCCCGCTTTGGAGGTGCAGGTTGCCCCCCTAGTTTGCACCATATGCAACACCAACTAGGCTTTTATTTGTATTGATATACCAATAAATTTATTTTTATGTTTTTCTTATTAATTTATAAAATTTAGTTTTGAGTCTCGATATGTCACTAGTTAGAAGACAAGGATAGAGTTTTCCTCCAAATCGGGTTGGAGGTTTCCTTCCACCCATTTATAAATATTACAAGTGTCAATTAAGCGAGAAATAAATGATTTTTTAAAAGTACAACTTAAGGATCTGCCATGTGTCCGTCACTTCATTAAAAAAATATTTACTTTTTACATATTTAAAGAGCAAATGTCAATTTTTAAATGGATTGGATGAAGTTTTTTCAACCCATTTTAAAGAAAAACTCAATCATAATTTGGATATGATACGTGAACATCTCCAAAATAGCTATTTTAAAAAAGAAAATGAAAAATATATAATTTTTTTTTATAATTATATTTTAAACGAGATTTATAAAATAATAATAATTTATAAAATATCTTCATTTTAAAATATAATTATATAAAAAGATTATAAAAAGAATTTTAACGCGTATTATTTTTTTTAAAATATATTAAAATGTTTTTAACTTAAAAAAATGTTAATTGCACGAGAAATAATATTATTTATTTATTATTATTATTTTAATTGAAATAGAGGAATTTCAAAATCCAAAATTTTATTTTAAAGGTCGTAAATTATACCAATCAAACAACACGCCTTTGACTAATGCTATTAAAAGCTGATAATTACTTAAAGAATTTTTTTAACTTACGAAATCCGTCTCTCTGTTTTTTTTTTTCAACTCTCTCCCTTGTTGTCTATATATATACAGCTTCGCACATCTAGAATATCCTGCAAGATCCCAACCTCTCTCTCTCTCTCTCTCTCTCTCTCTCTCTCATTACATTTACACACTGTAGTCTATAAATACATATATATTTTATAAAAGTGCAATAAATATATGACTCTAAATTCAATGAAACTAGAAGTAGAAGAGCGCCAGGAGGGAGGGGACGAGATGTGCCGGACAATCGAGGTCGTCTCCTCCACCTTCGCCGCTAAACACTGTGACTGCGACTTCGACTTCGCCTCGCCTCCCTCCGCCGCAAAGGACGATGCAGACGGTGACTGCCACGCCGAGGACGACCCCTTCATACCGCCTCTCAACTTTGCCATGGTCGATAACGGCATTTTCCGCTCCGGCTTCCCTGACTCCGCCAACTTCTCCTTCCTCCAAACTCTAGGCCTCCGCTCCATCATGTAACCACCATTCTAGCAACCGTTCCCCTCTCATTCGCTCTTTCATCTCTGCACACACACACCTACAGATACAGAAGTGTAGACATATTGGCATATATGTTTGTGTGCGTGTGTGTGTGTGTACACACAAATGGATTTATGAATATAGGTTCCTTTGTGTTCTATTGTGGATTTAGATATCTGTGTCCCGAACCGTATCCGGAGGCCAACATGGAGTTTCTCAAGTCCAACGGGATCAAGCTTTTTCAATTCGGGATTGAAGGTTACAAGGTATATGTGTGTATATGCAACCTAATTCTCTCATTGGTGATTGTTATTATAAACTTAATTTTCACCATACTTGAAGAAAAGGTTTCTATCTATATATGGATAATGTTCGCAGTGGCAGGAGCCGGGATTTGCTTTTTCTGCGGTCAAATTATTACCATGATAATTACTTTTTTATTTAATTAAAACTAATATGAGGTATTTGTCTGCAGAGTATACAAAAGTACAATAAACAGAATTCAAGATACATAATATATTATTAAAATAGTCATTGGCCCAAAGTGCATGACATGCATTTTTATAGGCGAAAGATGATATTAAAAATCTCGCGTAAGTTTGGTGTGTGATCTTTTTCTTTTTTATACATGCATGTCTAATGTTGAGTATCCAAGAGGGACTATTGCACTAAAAACATCAAACAAGATACAAATCCTTTCAGAGTTTACTTATAAAAGTTATTCAGTAGCTAAATTGGGAATCTGTAACCTGGGTATTTACAGAGTTGAAATTGCAAGGAAGAATTTTTTTAAGCTTTGGTTTTCTTAGGCTCATAGCTAGCGTCATAAAACCTATAATTTATATGTGATAATGATTATGTTAGTGAGATTTACTTTCGTTTTGTAATTTCTTTTAATGAGCCGCATTTTCATTTTATTGACACATACATCTTTTTTTTAATTTTTGCATAAGCCTTAATTTCATTAATTTTTTCCTTCTTTTCCTTTGCTAGCCCCTTTCAGATCATATACTCGGGAGTCAAAACTTTTACATTATGCTGGTAAGTTAGGATGAATGAAATCATGGTACCTATCTATCCACTACACATCTTGTGAAGATCCCCTTCAAATAGAATTTCAAACGGTTATTCGAATGAATAGATTCGAGAACATGATGATTAATACTCTAAAAATATTCTAATAGTTCTAGTTAGATTAGAATGATTTCCAGATTGAGACAATCTTCTGTTCTTTTCTCTTCTTGTTACAGTGATTATAGCATGTAAAAATTCTGCTCTGCACCTGGAGCTCTGAATTTATAATTTAAATTCCAATTCCTTGATGGAGACAAAAAGTAACTTAGAAAAGGGGTCATTTTTTGTCCCTCTTATTTCTCTACAATACATTTCCTCAATTTCCGTGGTTTTTCATCTGAACTGCACCTCTTCAAATTTGCTCAGGGTTTCATTTATTTCTTTTTATAAGGTTTAGAGATGTAGCTTGGTTTCTTATGTATCTGCAGATTCCTTTACATTTCTTAATATCTGCTACTTTCTATCTGATATGCAATTTTCTGAAATTCTTATGTAAATATTTCATTATTGGCCATGTTTCTGTACTTTGGGGTATTGATGGTGTAGTGCTTAGGCCTGCTGTAATCTTAGAAGATAAGAACAAGATTTTTGTTCTAACTCTTTATAAACGTTGTTGACATCCCATCTAGACTGTTTTGGCCGATCTTCCTAATTTGATTTTCCTGTTGCCACCATTGTCCTTGTCCTCTTCACATATTCAATTTCTTATTACATCCATGCGTGTGTGTTTTGCTGTTTGAATTTACTTAGAACAGGTTTTGTAGGGATCTGTCATTGAAAAAGTTATTCAGGACCATCCATGATGGTGGTTTGGATACTATGGAGAATTGTGATAGCTACAATTACCAAGCACCATACACATGATAGTGAAATAATAATATTAGAGAAAAAGCATTATTGTATGAGAACATGCTCACATGTCATGCCAAGCTTATTTGAGTAATGTTTTCTTAAGATTGAAATTCATCCTAGCATGGCATTTCACTCTGAAAGATGGTCAGTGTACATAAATATCCAAAACATACTTGTAAAACAGGCTTTTATGGGAAAAAGTGACATTGTATTGATCCAAGGAAAAACCCAGATCACATCTAGGGTTATATACATCAAGAGGCCTAGTTAATGTTACAAATAGAGTTCCTTAGAACTGTTTTATATCCTAGTTCCACTTGGTAAGGAATCAATGTGGGACTTGAGATTACTGCACCTTTATCATACTCATTCAGCTCTATCGTACTCCTCCCACCCAATATGGGACTAGTGAGACATTACAATCTCCTTGACTCAAATCCCTGATGTCCTTGTTAGGGCCTACGTCACATTGAGTGTCCAGTGCCACATGTTGTATTAGTTTGGCTTTGATATTATTTGTAACGACCCAAGGAAAAACCATGTCACATATGGACATATACTCCAAAATGAGTAGTTAATGTTACAATCGGAACTCATCGGAATCATTACAAAGTTCAGTTTAACTTAATAAGGAACCAATGTGAGACTTGACACTTAATGCACTTTTATCATACTCATTGACCTCTTATCTTATTTCTCTCACCCAATGTGGGACTTAGTGGGATATCACAAATGCTCATACTTTTTTGGAGCTATTTACTGCACCTTCATCCCACTCCTATCTCACCTTGTTGATGCATCACTACCTATCAACCCTCTACTTTATTATTTTAGAACAAGAGAAAACTGATCTAATTGTTAGTGGGTAATATCATATTAACACGTGATTGGAATGAGATGGGGGTGTATAACTAAACCACGCAAGGGAGTCAAAAGCACTTTTATAAAGTAATTTGTGATTGTATGAGCTTCTGAATAAAGGAGTATTAGACTGTAGACACTAGATGGTTGAAGATGGTGAATGTTTGCACTTGGGCATTCATCTCAATATTAGGCTTGGATTTGGCAGCTGATTTTAATACCAACATGTCTTTGCTAATATGCTTACCATCACGTGAGTGGTAATTAGTTGGTGTTACCGTGACACTATTGATGCAATTATTGTGTATTAACTAGCCTAACCAGGATTTGTGACCCTTCAGAGCCAAAATTGCATGTTGCTTTCTCCAAAATGAATAATAAAGTAGTAAACTGGGGAGTAAATCTTTTGATGTTAAGAAAAAAGTTGTTAGCAGTGATATTTCATTGGCACTCTGATTATAATGGTGCTCCAACAGGTAAAAATATGACTGTACTTGAAGTTCTATCATCTGGAATGATATCTGATTTAACAAGAAATATTTTCAAATTTTATGCATTCAGGAGCCTTTCGTGAACATCCCGGACAATATGATTCGTGAAGCATTAAAAGTTGTTCTTGGTACTGTGAGATTCAAATATCTTATGGTGTTATTTCTGGTTCGATTGTGGTGTTATTGCTTTAAGTAATTGCTTGTATTCACTTTGACCTGTATGCAATGCCAGATATAAGGAATCACCCGGTTTTAATTCATTGTAAACGTGGGAAGGTATGCTCATTTTTGGATGTCATATTCTCTCCTTGCGTGATTTTAATTTCATAAGATTTATAACTGTTGATTCTTTATATATCCAGCATCGAACTGGTTGTCTTGTGGGATGCTTGAGAAAATTCCAAAGCTGGTGCCTGACATCTGTCTTTGACGAGTACCAGCGGTTTGCAGCTGCTAAAGCTAGAGTTTCAGATCAGAGGTTTATGGAGTTGTTTGATGTGTCTAGTTTGAAGCATCTCTGCCACTGTAATTCTCATGTTCGAGGAGGTAACGACCATGCCTATTGATCGGATTATCCTTTCTTTATCGGAAAAGAATCCTATAGGCCCTACAGAATCAATAGGGAAAGGTGATGAGTTCCTATAATGCATTTCAGCGGCAAAGGAATAATTCTTTTTTCCTTGAGAATAAATAGGATATAAAGTAGCATGCCCTGTTTGGAGTCTTAGAAACCCTCCCCTTACCACACTGCCCGCCACCCCCCCTGCCCGCCACATTCGTTCCTCTCTTTCTTTTCTTTTCCTTGATTTGGTTGCCTGGCAGTCTCTTTACGTTGATGCTGTACATGCACCAACTGTGGCTGTAGATGTGTCCGGAGTCCTCTCCAAATTCTTAGCTAGCTTGGTTTAAAGGTTCATAACAGCTCCTGATCCACTCCAGCTGCTTCTGTCGTCGATTTTAATTGAAGACAAGCTGGCAGCTAGGAAGACCGTCTACCCATGATTCTTGGTCGGGTAGTTGGAAGGATAAATAAAATTTAGTTATAGAATAGTTATCTTGGATCTGTAAGAGGTAATTTGACAAACATGCTAAATGCGATATAATGGAAAATGGAGTCCTAGCATTTAACTCAAATTGCTGCTGTGATAGATGCTGAATATGTAAGATTTTATGATGTTCTGTGATGGCTAGCTAACCATGTCTGGGTGGATAGCTTGCTGAGAGAATTACCAAAGATGCAATATTTCCATTGAACGTTACTCCAAGAAAATGACGAGCCAAAAATATAAAAAATAAATAAAAATGTAGAGCATGTCTTGAATTCATCTTAAAGTGTCAATAGTATATGGGGTTCGATGGTAAGTTGAAGAGATAGAAAGGGTTAATGTAATCTACTAATGCCAATGTGTGGAAAATTGTAGTTCATCAAACCCATGGGCCATGCAATCCCCAAAAGCAAGCAAAATCTCCTTTATAAGGAAAATAATTTAGCCACAAAGTAATTATACGAAAACAATCGTATAAATTGATGCGGCTTGATGGTGCGTCAGATTGTAAAATTATTTTTATTATAAAGTAGATGTAACAGATTTGATAAAATTATATTAATTTGTGAGATTATTTTATATAATTATTTTGTAAATGTAACAATAGTCGATTTATAATGAACTTTATTCAGGAGAGTACTATCATGCCATACTTTTACCCATTTGGGAAGGCCCATTCTTCATCCCGTCCTTTTCCCTTGCCCTTTTGAGCCCGGAAAAGAACCCACTCCAAACTCTTTATTCTTGGACGAATGAATTATTACTTTAGGACATTATCGATTTCTTTGAGAGATCTTGATGTTAGGCGTGTCCCACGATTCTCACCCCCTACTTCTTCTCTTCTATCCTCAAAAACCTTTACATGCATGACAATTATATATATATATATATATATATATATATATATATATATATATATATATATAAAAGAAGACAAGAGGAAAGGATACATTTGTTGAGTGTTTGATATTATAAAGAAAAGATAATGCCATTAATAAAGAGACTTTTTTTTTTTTTTTTTTTAATTTCTTGAAAAACTGATCTAAGGACAAATGGCAAGGGAGGGGTTCTCAACAAACATTCAAATCAAGGTTCTAAAAATCGGAAGCAGTAAGGACTGATTCAATGAATCGAGCGATTTATAACAATTTTGAACCAGTTATTTAAATGCTAATAAAAAGTATTAAAAAAACATATATAATTCAATTCAAGTATTATAAAAGAGTATTAAATATAAATTCATTGACTAATTTCAATAAAAATATGATATAAATCTAAATAGTTTCAATAAACATGTAATTTATGTATTTAACCTCATTGTTAACATTTTCTTTGTCTCATATATGAAGAAGATAAAGATCATTAAGTTATAAGTACATGGAAAATGTAATACTTCATGCACAACAACAAATTATTTAATACAAAACAGTCATTCACTGCTAATTTTTTATTCAACTAAAGAAAATAAAGAACTATGTATTTTATCTTTCAATTTTTATTAAATACAATGATGAAAAAGTTAATATATATTTAGTTCTATCATGTATTTGTACAAGAATTAAAAAAAAAAAAAACTTAGTTGTTAGACAACTTAAAAGCTAAATAAAATTTTGAATCAATTCAAATCGGTTTAAAATTGGTTAAAATGGGTATAAATCGATTGACTGAAATGGTTTAGTGAATGATTAAAAAAATTCACAAAAATGGATTTGGTTTCTTATTGATTAAAATGTTAGAGATAATACCAAAGATAACCAACTGGATACACATCTGTTAACTGATGTTCCTAAAGCAAGGCAAATACTTGATCACAGATAAAGTCGATGGCATTGATATTCCTTGAGACTTATCCTATCTGATAAGCCTTCCCTCTTGTTAGTTATCACTTGTATTTATCTCTTATTATTCGAACTTTGTACTTATCTACAACAACCTTACGTGTTGGCTGTTACTTGTAACTCTCTATATATTTACAGTAAATATACTTGTTTTGGTAACTTGACTAAAACACATTCCATAAACACTTTCATGGTACCAAAGCAATACTAGGCTCACGCCCTTACTATCCTATGGCAACTTCAAGTTCAAATCCCACCTCTTCCGCTTTCACCTTTCCCAAATTCACTCACTTAATTTCCATCAAACTTGATGGAAACAACAATCTTTTGTGGCTTTCTCAACTTGTTCTTGTTTTGAAAAGTCATGATCTCATGGGCATCGTTGACGGATATGAGTCGTGCCCCCTTTCCACAATTCGTGATGATTTTGGCAAGGAACTTACCAATTCAGATTATCTTCTCTGGAACAAGAAGGATCAATTCCTCTTGAGTTGGATCAATGTCACCCTTTCAAAGAAAGTGTTGTTCACTGTTTATGGACTTCACACCTCTAAACAAGTGTGGACTGCTCTAGCAAATAGATTTGCTTCACAATCTTCGTCTAGAGTGTCTCATCTCAAGCGCCAAATTTAAAGTCTGCAACAAGGATCAAAGACTTGCACTGAATATCTTCAGTTGGCAAAGTCTTGGTCAAATCAACTTGCTACAGTTGGCAAGTCACTTGATGATCAAGATCTTATTTCCTTCATCATTAGTGGTCTTAATCCATCATTCAACAGTTTTATCACCTCCTTCACACTTGCGACTAGAGATAATCCTCTTAACATTTGATGATTTTTAGGATGAATTACTCAGTCATGAGATGTTGCTAAATCAGCAAGCTGTTGTTACTGAAACCAATACATTTGCCCTGCTTTCCCAATGCCAAGGGCACTTCAATGCCAAGAATAGAGGAAAAGGTCCTCCATTCAACAAGTTCTCTTCCAAAGAATCAGGCCATCGCAACAAAACTAATAAATTCTAGCCACAAGGTCCTCACAACTCTGCTGGACTTCAAGCTTCACAACAGTCTACTTCTTCAACAGCACCTCGGGCTTCTTGTCAAATTTGTAGAAAAAGTAGTCATCAAGCCCTTGGTTACTATCACAGGATGGACTATTCTTATCAAGGTAGACACCCTCCTCCTCAGCTAGCAGCCATGGTAGCTCATACCAATGCTGCAATAGAAGAACGAGAGTGGTATGCTGATAGTGGAGCTAATGCTCACATTACCAATGATCTCAACAATCTGCAAATCCAGCAGCCCTTCCAAAGTAATGATGCTGTTGCTGTGGGTAATGGTGAAGGACTCTCTATAAGAAATAGTGGTTCCTCTACTATCCTCTATTCTAACTCTTCCCAACCTTTTTCTCTTAAATCAGTAAATCAGTTCTTCATTGTCCTAATGCAGCTGCTAACTTATTGTCTATACAAAAATTATGTCTTAATAACAATTGTTACTTCTTACTGACCTTTTCTCATTTTTATGTGAAGGACAATCAGACGCATGCACTCCTTCTGGAAGGCCAGAGTAAAAAGGACTTTATCCACTGCGGCTACAAGGAAATTCTCACAAGAATCAGCCATCTTTTATAGCTTTCTTAGGAATAAAAACCAGCCTCTCTGGTTGGCACCCTAGGCTAGGTCATCCATCTCATAAAGTTGTATCTAGCATTATTAAGACTCATTCTCTTCCTTTGTAAAATAATGATCTGAATAAAAATATTTGCAATGCTTGCCAATTGGGCAAAAGCATTTGTTTGCCTTTTTCTAATTCCACTCGTGTTTCACTTCAACCATTTGATTTAATTCATAGTGATGTTTGGTACTCACCAGTTCAATCAATAAATGGCTGTAAATATCATGTCCTTTTTGTGGATGACCACTCTAGATATACATGGTTATACTCTCTTCAAACCAAAGCTGAAGTTTTTGGAGTTTTTATCAAATTTAAGCTATTAGTTGAAAATCAGTTTACTTCCAAAATAAAATAGCTACAAACTGATGGTGGGGGAGAATATTGTTCCAATCAGTTTCAAACCTTTCTCACTTAAAATGGAATAATTCATCGCAAATCATGCCCACACACTAGTCAACAGAATGACTTAGCTGAAAGAAAGCTTAGACACATTCTTGAGACTGGTCTTACCTTGTTGGCTCACTCTCATCTCTCCAACAAATATTGGGTAGAAGCCTTCCTCACAACAGTCTACATTATTAATAGACTGCCTACTTCAGTTTTAAAATATCAATCCCCACACTTCACAACCTTCAAAAAGCTCCCTAATTACACTATACTTCACACCTTTGGTTGTAGATGCTATCCATTGCTGAGACCCTTCAATAGTCACAAACTTTAGTATCGCTCTGAGGCTTGTCTTTTCTTAGGTTATAGTCATGCTGATACAGGTGTCTTGATCTGGTCACTGACAAGATCTATCTCTCTAGGCATGTTGTTTTTTATGAGAATTCCTTTCCTGCATTGGATTTGGCTCATTTTAATCATATCTCCAGGTTGAATGCAGTAACTGATTTTCCTTTGATTATACCTTCAACATCTCAACAGCAACAACATTCAGACCTTGCTACTCCAACATCTCAAGAATCCTCCCAGGTATTGACTACCCCCATCTCAAGTTTACCTCTTGAACATTTAGCCTGTCATTCTGATCACTTTTTACCAGAATCAGTTCCAATTAGTACCAACAATTCAGACAATTCTGGTAACATACAACCTGAGCCAACAACCACTATAGCTCCCACTCATCCCATGATTACCCGAGCCAAGACCAACTCCCTCAAACCAAAAGACTACCCTGATTACCATCTATATTATTCAACCAAGTACCCTATAACCTTTCACACCACTTTTACTGAGATTACTCCCACCTTTTATAACAAAGCAACAACTGATTTACGATGGAAGGCTGCAATGGAACAAGAATTTGAAGCTTTGATAACGACTGGAACTTGGAATCTGTGTCCTCGACCCAAACATCATAATGTCATTCATAACAAATGGGTGTATCGCATCAAACAAAAATCTGATGGTAGTGTTGATAGATCTAAGGCCAGACTAGTTGCCAAGGGACTTGAGCAACAGTATGAGGTTGACTTCATAGAAACTTTTAGTCCTATGATCAAACCACCAATTGCTCGAATTTTACTGGCCTTGGCAGTACAACTTGATTGGGATATAAGGCAGTTGGATGTTTCCAATGCCTTCCTTCATGGAACATTATTGGAGGATGTTTATATGGAGCAACCTCAAGGGTTTCAAAGTCAAGAGCATCCAGATTATGTTTGTAAATTAAACAAGACCATCTATGGTTTTAAACAAGCTCCAAGAGCCTGGTTCACTCGCCTTTCTACTGCCCTACTTGAAATTGGCTTCACAACATCTCTAGTTGACAGCTCCCTCTTTGTATATAATCATGGCAATATACATATATTTCTACTGCTCTATGTTGATGATATTATTCTCATAGGTACTCATCCTTAAACTTTGCTCAATATCATAACTAAACTACAGCAGACCTTTCCACTCAAGGATCTTGGACCTTTGAGTTTCTTCTTGGGAATTCAAGCTGCTCGCAACTCAAATGGTCTACACCTTACTCAAGCAAAATACATTTATGAACTGCTGCATTGAGCTCGCATGCTAGGTGCTAAACCCTCCAAAACACCAGTTGCTGCTGGTAGCAAATTGTCACAATTTGAGGGAGAATCACTACTTGACCCTACTGAATATCGCCATATTGTTGGAGCTCTTCAATACTACACATTAACCAGACCAGATATCTCTTTCTCTGTGAACCAACTTTGTTAATATATGCATGCTCCAACTTCTTCTTATTGGATTGCAGCAAAAAGAGTCCTAAGGTATCTAAAAAACACCATTGATCATGGTCTATTCTATACCAAGGGAAATCTGCAACTTACAGCCTATTGTGACTCGGATGGGGCAGGCAACCCAGATGATCGAAGATCTACCTCTAGTTTTGGCATATTTCTTAGGAACTGCCTTGTATCATGGAATGCAAAGAAGTAACCAGTGATGTCTAAATCAAGTATAGAGGCTGAATATAGATCTTTAGCAATTGATATTGTAGAAATTTATTGGCTAAGGATGTTATTTCAAGACCTCTATATTCTACTTACTTGTGCACCCTTAATATGGTGTGATAATGTTAATGCTCTAGCATTGGCCTCTAACCCTGTTTTTCATGGTCGGGCAAAACATATTGAAGTAGACTATCATTTTATTAAGGAAAAAGTGATAAATGGTAATGTACATCTCAAATTCATTTCCACTAAAGATCAGACAGTAGACATCTTCACCAAGGGATTGGCTTCCACTCGATTCTCTGTTTTGACATCAAAGCTTCATGTGTGTTCCTCCCTCATAGCTTGCAAGGGGCTATTAGAGATAATACCAAAGATAACCAACTGGATAAACATCTGTTAACTGATGTTCCTTAAGCAAGGCAACTACTTGATCACAGATAAAGTCGATGGCATTGATATTCCCTGAGACTTATCCTATAGCCTTCCCTCTAGTTAGTTATCACTTGTATTTATCTCTTATTATTCAAAATTTGTACTTATCTACAACAACCTTATGTGTTGAATACAGCTAATACAGAGTTCGGAAATAAGATTACACAAATCGATAAATGGCTCGATGATGTTTCTTGGTCTGAAGCCAAGAAGAGATAATCGCTAAAACAATTTTGGGGGTTAATCATAATTAGGGCTGTGGTAACACTGGTAAGGTGCGGTGTGTAGAAAGATTGAACTACAATATATAGTTGCTGTTGAACTCCAACCACATGTTATAGAAGACTGAACGCGACAGAGTGTAGCAGCCACACGTGTTGGCTGGTGCTGGCGGCTTGTAATCTAAAATAGCAAGTGGAGTTGGTGAAGCCGAGCACCAGGGAGATTCTGACATGAAGGATGGGTGGTGATGGGCAGTGATTGGGTGCATACTTAAGATCCCAAAAAAAAAAAAACATGCAAAAGTAAGGCCAATAGACAAACCATTGACCAACAAAATGAGCTTAATTGGAGTAAAAAAGGAATTCAAATTTGCAGCAAATGGGTGCCACATAGTTGTGTGTGGCGAGATGGAATGGATATGGGTTGAAGGATGGTGACTATATCAATGGTATTTGAATAGTGGATTGACACAAAGCTCTAGATCTAATGTTCAATATCTTGGAGAAATGAGAACAAACTAAGGATAAATAATAGGAAAATAACTAGATCAGAAGGAAGAAGGGAGAAGAAAGGAGATGGAATGGCTGGGATCAAGAGAGGGAGATCAGGAGGAGAAAGGTGAGGGTCGGGGGTGGGTTTTGGTGAGGGAGCGCAAGAGAAAAAGAGAGAGATGTTTTCATGTGCGAAAGGTGCTCCCCTTGTGTATATGTCTCTTTTATTTATTTATTTATTTAGTTATAAACTTATAATGTGGTGTCAGTCTTTTCCAAAATAATTATAGTTATTATTAATTAGTTTTAAATGATTTTTTATTCAAGTGATTAGCTTATAAATCCACTTTCTAAATTTACTTAAAATGTGCAATGTTAATTGATATGACTAACAAATCTAAGATAAAGCATAGTATTGCTCATAATTAGAATTAAAATATATACCTCTTCACACAAATTTTCATTCAAGAAAATATTTTTTACATCCATTTGAAAGAGCTTCCACTGACGAGAGGTCAAGAGAGTGCAAAAAGAGGAGAGACGAGCAACTTGGGCAAAAGTCTCCTCATAGTCAATGCCATATTCTTGTGTAAAAATAATTGGCAACAAGTCAAGCTTTATACCTCTCAATAGAACCATCTGAGCGAGTCTTGATCTTATAGATTCACTTACAACCAATCATAGACTTTCCAGGAGGCAAATCAACCAGATCCCATGTATGGTCATTAGATAATGCATCAAGTTCATTCATTGCATCATGCCATAAGGGATTAATGGAAGCCTCACGATAGGAGTGAGGCTCGTGCAAAGTAGTAAGGGCAATGTAATAATGGAAATTATGCAAATGAGTAGAAATAGATCTTACTTGAGGAGATGAAGGGAAATGTCGGCTGTGTAATCCGTAAGCAGGGCAGAAATATGGATTATAGTCGGAGAGGGAGGCAGAAATCATACAGATGAGTAGGAAGATGTTGATAGTCACAAGGGGAGGCCTCATGATAGGAGTGAGGCTCGTGTAAAGTAGTAATGTGATAATAGAAATCATACAGATGAGTAGGAAGAGATCTTACCTGAGAAGAACGGTGAATGGAAATGCCGGCTGTGTGATCCGCAGGCAAGGCAGGAACAGGGATTGCAGTCGGAGAGGGAGGCAGCTCAAGAGACAGAGATCCTGGCCTAGGAGTGTCCAAAGAGTGAGTAGGTGGAATGCAAGGAACATCGAATATGGACACAGGCGGAGAATCATTAGAGGGCTCATATGGAAAAAGTTATAAGGTGGAGGATTGAGAAATAGAGGGACTAAAGATGGATACCTTAGTAAACAAGCGATGTTCCCATAACACAACATGACGGAAAATGTGGAAGGGATGAGTAGGATTATAACACTGATAGCCCTTCTGAGTCTCGCCGTAGCCAAGAAAGCAACATAGGCGAGAACGTGGCTCCAACATTGTATGTTCATGAGACTGAAGAAGGAAAAAACAAGCAGAACCAAAGGAACGAAGATGTTGATAGTCAGGGAAGATGAAAATAGACACTATATGGAGATTGATTTAAGATGACCAGACTTGGAAGGTGGTTAATGGTATGAACCGTAGTAAGGGCAGCTTTACCCCAGAATGGGATAGGGACTTTAGCAGAGAGGAGAAGAGTCCGAATTGTGTCAAGGATATGACGAAGTTGTTGTTTGACTTGTCCATTCTGCAGAGAGGTGCCTAGACAAGAGGTTTGATGGATAGTGCCATATGTTTGCAAGATACTTTGAAAAATAGATTGTTTGCATTCAAGTGCATTGTCAGATCAAGAAATTTTGATACGTTTAGAAAATTGAGTTTCAATCATTTTTGCAAAGTTGTAGTAAATATGCAATAGTACAGAACAAGAGTGCATAAGATAAATCCAACTGTAACAATTGAAATCATCAATGAATATAATAAAATAACGAAATCCACCGATACTAGTTATGGGGGCAGGTCCCCAAATATCAGAGTGTAACAAATCAAAAATACTAGTAGACAATGACTAACTTCTATGAAAAGACAAAGCAGGTTATTTTCCTAACTGACAAGAAATACAATCAAATGTATCTTGCGACACAAAACCTAAAACCTCGAGAAACTAACTGTTGTATCTGGGAAGAGGATGCATTACCAAATCGAGAGTGCCAGAGGGTGAAGGAAGGAGAAACAGATGTGACAGCAGAAACACCAATGGGTGGACCTAGAGGAACTGATGGAAGATGCAAAGTGCTCATTGGAAACATACGCTCCATTCTAGGGCCTGTCCCAAGTGCCTCTCCCATCTGTGGATCCTGCACAGTACAACCAGAGTAGTAAAAAATAACATGGTAGCCAAGTTGAGCCAATGACCCCACAAACACCCAGTTATAAGAGAGTTTAGGAACATGAAGCACCTCAGAAATTGAAATATTGGATATAGAGATAGAGCCTATACTAGGAGCAAGCATAATGGATCCATTGGCAGTGTATATAGCAAGTGGTGGATATGCAAAATACATTTTAGTGAACAAGAATGAGGAGGGTGTCATATGATTGTGACAGGTAAAATCCATAAGCCAAGAGAGAACATAAAGAGCAGAGGAGGATGATGTATTACCAGACCGAATTAGAACCTGATTGAGGAGATTCTCCAAGGCAGCTGTGGAGAGAGTGATGGTGGATCCAGAAGACTAAGACGCATCTCTAATGGTTTTAGAGACCTGAGGAGTGTCTGAATTAGAAACAACAGTAGTAGGTCCTTTCTTGTTACGACGGTAACATGTCTGGATGACATGGACATGGCGTTTAAAATAATGACAAAATAGCCTATTCGAGCAACGGTTGCTAGGACCATGCATGCTTTCTTTATAAACTGCAGAAGTTGGTCAGAGGAGGAAACTGATGGAGTGGTAGCCAAGACACTGAGCTTGTTATGAGTCTTTAATGTCTGCAGACGATTTTCTCATGGATTAGCTCATAAACAACAATATCTAGGGAAGGAGGAGTCGGAGTGTGATTAAGCAGTTGGCTACTGATCGACTCAAAGTCATCCTGTAGGGCCATGAGAAACTGATAAAGACGAAGCTGATCACGACGAATGGCATACATGTCAGCATCAATGGCATCTTTCCAGAGTGGGTTAGAAAGATCAATCTGATTCCAAATGTGATGAAGGCGATCAAATAATTCATTGATGTATTGACCAGGCTCCTGTCTGAGCTGATACAACTTGACCATAAGCTGGTACTCTCTAATTTGTCAAACCTTGGTTAGATAGTGATTGCCGATTCCAAGTGGTGGTTAGAAGCATGTGATTTGGCCAAGTGTTGTTTTTATTAACAATGATGGACAAAAAAAATTAACAGAGTATTTCTAGATAACTCATACCACATTCTGCTAATTTAAACAAAAGATATTGCACAAGGTGCCAAACCTAAGTACCTAAAGCATATTCGGTATTGACCAAACTTTCTTATTTTAAAATTCACATGCCAAATTTGGGAATTACATATAAGAAATTTGTAGATGATTTTATATTATTTGAGATGGAAAAGAAGAATGTGGTTAATGGAAAGATGAAAAATGATATGGGGAGGAGGAAATGCTAGATCAATCTCCCGAGAAAATCTCAAATTTATATTACTTTGTTTCCGGTGAGAACTGTGGTATATTATACGTTGTTGACGTATAAAATTAATTAAAATGTACCACATGATCAATAAGTATGATTAAGGATGACAAAATTTATGGTAAATGGTAACATTGTTATCAAATTTTAATATTATTTTGTTGGGTCATATACCACAAATATTATAAGTTAGAAAGATGGTAACAAACATCGAAGCAGTTGTTCCCACAAGACAACGTTAACAAAGTCACATTCTACAAATAATCAATTCATAAACTTCAAAGTATGTTTAAGAAGCCACCACATATATAATATAAGACAATTATTCTTTTTCTCTTCAACTATAAAATTTGCTCTCAAGCTGTTGCAATTGGACCCAAGCCACCTGTTGCCCTCATGGCTTCAAATCTTGGCTCCTTGGGCTGGAACTTGAGGCCAGCATACAGCTTCATGTAGTCCTCAAACACGAATTTTGGGTAAACATGGTTCTTCTCCTCATCATCTCCCTCTTTCTCTACCAGTGCGGGTGCTGGATAAATTACAGCATCACTGCCAGGGTTGTAGAATGAAGCTATTGACATTCTGTTCCCATCAGTTTGGGCAATCACTCTGTGCAGCACACTCTTGTACTTCCCATTGGTGATGACCTATGCATACACATTCAAGATCAGTTTACTGTCATCATATTAATTGTACTGGCCGGGACTCATTATAGGCTAGCCAATGTGGTGTGTGTTGGGTGTGTCGATAAACAGACTTGCATGATCATCTTTTCCTCAAAAAGTTCTGTTTTTTTTTTTTCTCTTCTTACAATAAATTATTATAAAACTTAATTTCTTATATATATACCTCGAGCTGGTCACCAAGGTTGATGACAATGGAATGGCGCATAGGAGGCACGTCAATCCAGTGAGCATCTTTGAGAAGCTGGAGACCGCTGACCTTGTCATCCTGGAAGAGAAGGATAATGCCACCAGCATCGGTGTGGGCACGGAGACCCTTGATCAGCTCTGGCTTTGGGCATGGAGGGTAGTTGCTAACCTTGGTTCCAAAACTTGGACCTTTTGATCCACACAATGCCTTTTTGAGGTAACCTTTCTCTAGTCCAAGATTCTCATCTAACAGCTCTAGGAGTTCCTCTGCCAGTTTTTCCAACTTCACTGCAAATTCCTTCATGATCTTCCTGCAATATTATTCATATTTGAGATGTTCTAAATATTATTTTGGATGTTCAAAACACTTCTGAGTATATGAATGGAAGTCATCTCAGATATAAGTTCAGTCGTACATATCTCATATTACTTTCTCTCTAAAAAAAATGTCTTCCACGATATTTGTGCACAAATTGCAGACTCTTTACCTACCTGTAATCATCTTGGAGGTCTGGAATCTCAGAGATATTGGAGTCGGGGAGATGGCGTAAGTGGAAGGTGCTCTCCCAATCCATGTCATGGACCTCAGCCTGAACACCCTCTAGACCCTTGCTTGCCATCAGTTGCATGAACCTTTGCTCCATGCACTTCTTGTAGTGCTCCTTTGTCAACCTCTCCACAGCGTCCATTAACTCATGGGATATGCCATGATTAAGCAACTGCATATACATGTAGAAATTTCAGAAGGGAACGCAAAATAGTACTTAACCCATAACTGGAATTGTAAATTAATGAGCAACTGAATAATGGATGCGCAGCTAGGAACAAATTTAGCAAGGCTTAGCTCAAGCAGAGTACTGGTACTGATAGGTACCTCAAAGAAACCCCAGTTTTCGCATGCATCTTTGATCTTCTCCATGGTTGCTCCTCTCTCCTCACCGTTTAGCTTCTCCAAGTTTATCACTGGGAAGTTCTCCATCTCTCGCTCTCTCTCCTCCTAAAGCAAGCAAACTGTGTTCTTTTTTTCTCTAAGCAAGCAAGCAAGCTGTGTTCGGGGTGCTGTGCTTTGAGAGTTTGGTGGTATTTATAGGGGTTAAATGCAAAGGGAGTCGTGAGGAAAAGGAACAGCTGTGAACTGGAACTCGGGTGCTATCCATATATTTTATCATCTTTAATCGACGACGTGACTTATTATTCTAAAGCAAACTCAAGTAGTATTTTACCATTGGAATTAATTGTACGAACCTGCTAAGGTCGCTTTGCTTTGTTGAACCGTCTCCTACGTAATGCGGTTGGACCCACCTTCGTGGCTCCAATTTTGACCGGTCACTAGCCAATAGCCATACATCACTGGCATTAGATTGACCAAATGTCAGTTTAATCTAAATTTTGATTAACTTTTTTTTTTTAATATCAGTTGAATTGGACTAGTCAAATCATTTCAAGTCAATTTATGAACTTTAATAAATGTAAAATCAAAGCCATATTTAATGAGTTATAATAAAAACTTCAAATTTTAGTCCAAATTTAAATTTGACCATTGTCTAAATTGAGTAATGGAAGAGTCGGCCATGTATCATACGCACATTTAGAGATAATTTTTTGGGTTGGTATGGTACATTTGGCACATGGACACTTCTAGTTTAAGTTTTGCTAATTGAGTAAATCTATTAGTTATTATTTTTCTCATCATCCTCTCATCATCTCATGATGTGGCAATAGATGATAGGTTCACAAATGAAATATAATAAATAGACTCCAATCATCTAATATCAAATCATGAGATGATGAGAGGATGATGAGAATTGGGATAATAAGTAACATTACTCTTGCTAATTTTTCACTAGTTTGAGCTATGGAGTAGATGTTACTGAAATAATCACATGGTGAATTACTGAATGGAGTCCTTCTTCGATATTGGTAGGCAATGATGGAGACAGAACAAGGACCAAAAATAGAACTAGCTGACCAACTTGATCCTTATAAATTACGCAAGTGGCCGTATAAACTTATATGTATAGATGCATGCGTGTTTCTTTCTAATCACAAAATACATGTTTGCAATTCCTTTGACCAGACCGCCCATGCATGCCATCTTCTTAATTCGTATAAGAAGCTGGAAGGAATCTATCCGGCTAGCTTCATGTGTTGTTGCCTTGAAATTTCGTCTGTCAATTTATTAATTTCTTTTCCCTTTTCCATTGTCGTTGACCTTTTGCTCTGCGTCATGACGTTGGAAGTTCAAAAGACAATAACAACTAAGAAATTAGATTCAAATGTTGCACTATTAACGTCATTAATAAAGGTCAAAATTAGACTAGCTAGTGGAGTTTCCTGATAATTATTTTTCATGTGCAATATATGCTCATGACGGTGGCCACCCTACTAAATTGGTTATTTTATTTTAAGTCATGTTTGATGCAATCATGCATGGGTTCTATAAACTCTGTACATTCTTATTAGAAAAGATTGAGGACCACAATTACAAAATTAATCTTTTTTATATGAGTTTCATATTTACTAATTTTTTTCAAAATAAGTATGTGGCGTTTACGCACTTTGTGAGTACTGCAAATATTATTTCTCTTTTATTTTATCCTAAATTAAATTATCTACAGTATAAACTTTGCTTCCATCTTCATACATATTCAGTGGCATGCATATAATTGAAAGTACTGTTACCAACTAATTCGTGCTTCAAATGGGAACTTTGTTTTGAGTTGTTGCATGATAATTTATTGAGCTTCTGATATTAGGAAAATGCTAAATCCTCGGGAAAAAATGACTGGGAAGAAGAAAAAATGCTAAATCATTAAAGGATGGATTGACTTTTTCATCGGAAGAAAAAGAAAAAAGAAAAAAAGGGGATGAAGTGGATTGTGCATTTATCATTTATGACATCTATTGGATATATATGTGTGGTGGACTAGCAAGCTAGGGTACTAATAAGATCGTAATGGATGAAAAATAGGTTAATTTTTTTGTCAAATTGTAATAGTGTTAATTTACCTGTCATGAAGTGTGTGTATTTGAGAGCTTGTGCAATGTATTTGTCAAGTTTTAATTGAATCAGTGATGTGCCAGTCTTGACAGATTAAAATTATGCAACTATATCGCTTAACAGTTTTGACAGATTGAATCAGTGATGTGCCGGTCTTGACAACTTGCTTATTGATATACCAATTTTGACATATTATATTTGTGTTGATGTATCTGTAAGATGGTAAGAGGTTTGGCCTAAGAAAATGGCAGTATCCTTGATACTAGTAGGCAATGTTTCGATAAATATCCTACCCTTCTAAACTGATCGTGACGATGCCATGATGACATGCAATAATTTATGTTGAAGCCCAAACAAAAGATTTGTAATATCCCATATGATATGGATAAAGGTAGGTGGTGTATGAGATCCCACATTGTTTGAGAATGAGAATTTCTTACTCTTTATAAGGTTCTAATGGGGCTTCAATTGTATAATTAACTAGTCCTTTTGGAGTATAGGCCATGTGGTTTGGACCTTCCATTGGGGCGTTACAAGATCTCATTACAAATAGGCATGGTATTAATATCATAACATTTTAGGCCAAGATTCTTGGTTTTGTTCATATATCTATGGTGCCAACTGTACCCAAGATTGTTGCAATCGAGCACAACGACGACTAAAGCCGTGTAAAAAAAAAGAAGCACAAGTGACCCACACACAATGCCATATGGACCATGATGCCATTGTTAACATAGCATAATTACAATTAGCCATGCAACAACATTTGCAATCTAAATATATAGATTCAAATCAATACACAAAAACACAAATTTCGATTTGACTGCCATCAGCTTCAATTTTATAACATAATTCACATTATAGTATGATATATTTTGGTAGCATTAATCGATCGTCATTATCACTGATCTATGCCTAGATACCTCCTCCTCATACATTAAATGACTCCACGTAGCTTCTGCATCCAATAGTTCATTTAACTCCCGCAATCATTCTCCTATAGTCATACCATAGTTGTAGATTTCTAGATCAACCCAACAACAAAAATTGCTCGACCGCCGAAGGTGCATAACAAAATTAGACCAAACCATTAGTTGAACATAGTTCTTATTAACCTTTTTCATAGAAACTTGCCAAAAAATATTAAAAAAGCAAAACCAAGCAACCAAGGAACCTTCTCCTCGGCAATATCAAACGATTCTTATTTAATAGAAAGACGAACTAACATGTAAGGTGATAGAATAGGCAGGATACAAAAACATTAGATGAAAGAATATTTTTAAAATGTAGAAACCGTTTTCATAGTCAGCCCGAACAATGAGCACATACTCAGGAAATTTACGCTATCAAACGTCTTAATATATATACCTTGTATCTTATTCTTAGTCTGCCACATTAAGGTCTGGACAATGCGGTTAAAGAATTGATCTACAATCCCAAACCTGCATTAATTATATGGTTAAACCAATGACTGTATTATTTTGAGTAATATTTAAATTCAGCGTAAATAAGTGTTATAATATAATGCGTACAGATATCGACGTCTACATCTTGATATGTTGGAGTACAACAAGAAATATCCTAGTCCAAAAGTTGAAAAGACGGTTGTAACTACCAAGAATAAAGAAGAAACCCACAATTAATATCGTCAAAGAATCATGGAAATATAAACAATACTGGCAAATAATATCGCAATTGATTGAGCAGTAGAGGCTATAGGAAAGTCACGCTCGACCAAGCTAGGTGAGCCAAACTCTGCCATAGCTGTTCTATCTAGGCACGGCCTATTCTTCTGTTCATAATTTCAAGACGTATAGTTAATGTCAATAGGTTACAAAATTAATTTTAAAAATACAAAATACCTAAACTACCTGACTTACCTGAGCCCGTTGAGTCTTCCTTGCTTTAAACCTATTCACTGCCTTCTCAATCATGGATTATTTCCTCTTAGAGACTGGCCTACCTTTACTATGTGCAGCTACAAGACTTTTTAATTTTTAGACCCTTTTGTCACCCCTAACGACTCAGTTGAATGATTATCACACATTTGTTGGACGTCAACCCACTCCAGCGTCAACTTACTTAACTGAGTCATTAACTTCGCACAACCTTCATCTGAGGTGCCAGCAATTGAAGAAGTCTCGTAAAAAGCCTTGTTCAATTTATTAATTTGGTGTGCATTTAGAACTATAACTCAAATCATCGCGGCTACTTCGGACAAGCGTGTAATCTCATTTTAGGTCCTTCCTCCACCTATTAAGGAAGTATTTTGCTGGCAACTATTCCTTGTCATGGAGTGTTAACACACGAATGACATGTCTACACAAAATGACCTTACAAGCAAGCAACTGACATGTGCAGCTCGCTTCGCACTCTTTCTCGTTAAACTCAACAACATATTTTGTACTTTTTCTAAACTCATCCATAACTTGCACCTGATCGGCCACATGATATGTAAAAATCCCTCCTTTACTCTGAACCATTGATGCGCAACAATAAATCAATCTTCTTAACTCTTCTTGAACTTCTTTAAATTTTGCATTTGTATAAGCTGGTTGAAACTACCGGTCAATGCCATAAAAAGTTATGCACATAATTTGTGTGTGGAATGAACTGAAGTTAGCTGCAAGCTCATTCTCAATCTTGTGCCTAAGTGCATTATCTACTGATCTACAAACTGCTTTAGTGTTGTGTTTGAATTTACGTAATCGTCAAAAAACGCATTCATATCCTCGCTTCTCTGAGTAGTTGACATTCCAGCCTAAAATTCGTTCCTCATGTACGCTAGTAGCCACAAATGAGGCTCATAATATATCCATTCAATCCATGAATTATCATGTGATCAAAATTATCAAGAAGTTGCACCCAACAACACTCGAATTCATCACGAGTCAATGTATCATAAGCATACCTGTGTGCACAATCCAAAGAATAAAAAAATTATTTCTCATAATAATTGAAGCAGATGATACAACATTCAAGAAATAATCGTGGAAAACAAATATATGTGTAATTGACTTTTGATACCATCGTATTGACTGCGTGACCCAAATTTCTTAGGAACTTTTTTCATTATGTGCCACTAGTAAAACCGGTGTCGAGATTTTGGAAACACCTTAGCAATTGCATTTTGCATAGATTTATCTTGGTTTGTTATGGTGGCTTCTGGTATGCAGCCATTCATATACTTAAGCCATGACTAAAATAACCATACAAACGTGTCTGTGTCCTCCCCGAAGACCAAGCCACATAAAAAAAGAATCGATTGATCATGATGATTAACGCTCACAAAAGGAGCAAATGGAATTTTGTATACATATGTCAAGTATGTCGTGTTGAAAGTTATAACATCACTGAACAACTTGTATGTAGCTCTACTACCGGCATCCGCCCAAAAAATTTTTTGCAATGTGATCAACGTACATAACATAATAAAAACTGTTATTTTGCACCTGCATACGAGTGAAGTAGTTTTGTAGTGCTTCGACCCCTCCTAACCCAAGTCAAAGTAATCTGACCTCACGTATGTAATTACGTGCATCTCTTTCTCCAAACGTCAAGTTCTCATACCCTACTGCCTCAACGATGCAAAAACTGTAGTTCTTGCTCAATTGAATGACATCCATATTATTATATTCTAGTCTTCTTTTTATCAGCTCATCCAACCTCTTATGACATCTAATATATCTTGCTTTTTAAGGACTGAGCGCATGAGTGTGCTCAAGGACAACATGGGTCAAGCAAAATTCACCTTTAGAACCCAATATCACATTGATATTTGCCTTGCATCCATTGTGTTCCATTGGTCTCGGTTTAAGAATATTCGATGATGTGCTAACAGACGTGCCTTGGCTAATACAAGTAAGGGTGAAATATCTTATTTTTCCATCCTCTTTAACTTTGGAACTTCACTTTGTCACTCCGAAACCAACTTGTTTTGCATACTTCATATAGTATGTCCTTACTTCCTCAACTGAGGAAAATGACATTCCCTCTTTTGGCTCCTCAACAATATCCTTACCACCGACATTTGGTTCCATCTACACAACCATTAATACATCCAATGTATTTTTTTTATATATCATCATTAAACGTCGTAGCTACCAAATTTTCAGTAATAAATTTATCATTTGCATTTTTTTTATAGGTCAAAAAGAAAACAATCTCTTATGTTATAAGTTTAATTCATTCTCAGAATTAGATTGACAATATTAGAGGGATAAAAGATTTGTCTAATAATTAGATTTGCAATCAGAAAGGATAAATTTAGACCACCTGAAACCAAACCAACAAGCAATTAAAATGTGCAAATATTTATCAAATAAATCCCTTGTGTGGCAGCATCTCGAGATTTGCATAATATCAAATAGTTTAAACTTTAAGATCATTATTTGGTTAAATATTATCTTTATCTTGAATTTTTTTTATAAGTAGCTTTATCTTGAAAACTATTTTAAATCTAATGTATATTTTTATCAATTTTTACTTTTCGAGCTAAAACAATCCAAATAAATTATGCTTGCAACAATTAAGCCTAATTTTACCAAATCAGCAAGATGATTATAAGTTATGCTTGCAACAATTAAGCCTAATTTATATAAATTAGTTACTGAAAATAAGTTCCTGAAAACAAGTTACTTCTCGAATCAAACAACTGCATGATACCAAATTAAATTAACGGAAGGATGATACCAAATTAAATTAAGGAACTTCGCTCAAACATAGGACGTGTACAGCATACAAATTCAATTCATGTGTATGCTTGCAAGAAGAATGTGTATACAAATTAAAAAAAAAAAACTTAGTCATTAGACAACTTAAAAGCTAAATAAAATTTTGAATCAATTTAAGTTGGTTTAAAATCAATTAAAATGGGTCTAATTCGGCCTAAATCAATCGATTGAAGTGGTTAAGTGAATGATTAAAAAAATTCGCCAAAATGGATTCGGTTTCTTATTGATTAAAATACAGCTAATACAGAGTTTGGAAATAAGATTACATAAATCGATAAATGGCTCGATGATGTACCTTGGTTTGAAGCCAAGAAGAGATAATCGCTAAAACAATTTTGGGGGTAATCATAATTAGGGTTGTGGTAACACTGGTACGGTGCGGTGTGCAGAAAGATTGAACTACAATATATAGTTGCTGTTGAACTCCAACCGCACGTTATAGAAACCTGAACGCGTCAAAGCGTAGCAGCCACACATGTTGGCCGATGTTGGCGGCTTGTAATCTAAAATAGTAAGCTGAGTTAGTTATAAACTTATAATGTGGTGTCAATTGATTCCAGTTACTATTAATTAGTTTGAAATATATACCTCTTCATACAAACTGTCATTCAAGAAAACATATTTTACATCCATCTGAAAGAGATTTCACTGACGAGAGGCTAGGAGAGTGCGAATAGAGGAGAGAAGAGCAACTTGAGAAAAAGTCTCCTCATAGTCAATGCCATATTCTTGTGTAAAAACCTTTGGCAACAAGTCGAGATTTATACCTCTCAATAGAACCATCTGAGCAAGTCTTGATCTTATAGATCCACTTACAACCAATCATAGACTTTTCAGGAGGTAAATCAACTAAATCCCATGTATGGTTATTAGATAATGCATCAAATTCCTTAGTCATTGCATCTTGCCATAAGGGATTAGTGGAGGCCTCATGATAGGAGTGAGGCTCGTGTAAAGTAGTAATGTGATAATAGAAATCATGCAGATGAGTAGGAAGAGATCTTACCTGAGAAGAACGGTGAAGGGAAATGCCGGCTGTGTGATCCGCAGGCAAGGCAGGAACATGGATTGCAGTTGGAGAGGGAGGTAGCTCAAGAGACAAAGATCCTGGCCTAGGAGTGTCCAAAGAGAGAGTAGGTGGAATACATGGAACATCGAATTCGGACACAGGCGAAGAATGATTGGAGGGCTCATCTGGAAAAAGTTATGAGGCAGGGGATTGAGAAATAAAGGGACTAAAGGTGGATACCTCAGTAAACAAGCGATGTTCCCATAACACAACATGATGGAAAATGTGGAAGCGATGAGTAGGCTTACAACACCAATTGCCATCTGAGTCTCGCCTTAGCCAAGAAAGCAACAAAGGCAAGAACGTGGCTTCAGTTTTGTATGTTCATGAGACTGAAGAATGACAAAGCAAGCAGAACCAAAGGAACGAAGATGTTGAGACTCAAGGGAAAATCCAAATAGACACTATATAGAGATTGATTTGAGATGACTAGACTTGGAATGTGGTTAATTGTATGAACCGTAGTATGGGCAGCTTTACCCCAGAATGGGATAAGGACTTTAGCAAAGAGGAGAAGAGTCCAAACTGTGTCAAGGATATGTCGAAGTTTTCGTTTGACTCATCCATTTTGTTGAGAGGTGCCTAAACAAGAGGTTTGATGGATAGTGTCATATGATTGCAAGATACTTTGAAAAGCAGATTGTTTGTATTCAAGTGTATTGTCAGATCGAGAAATTTTGATACGTTTAGAAAATTGAGTTTCAATCATATTTGAAAATTTGTAGTAAATATGCAATAGTTTAGAATGAGAGTGCATAAGATAAAACCAACTGTAAAGAGTGAGATCATCAGTGAATATAACAAAGTAACGAAATCCACCGATACAAGTTATGGGGGCAGGTCCCCAGTTATCTGAGTGTAACAAATAAAAAATACTAGTATACAATGACTCACTACTATGAAAAGACAAAGCAAATTGTTTTCCTAACTGACAAGAAATACAATCAAAGGTATCTTGGGACACAAAGTCTAACATTTCGAGAAACTAACTGTTGTATTCGAGAAGATGATGCATTACCAAGTCGAAACAAATGTGACAACAGAAGCACCAACGGGTGGACTCGGAGGAACTGATGGAAGATGAAAAGTTTGCATTGGAAACATACGCTCCATTCTAGGGCTTGTCCCAAATGCCTTTCTCGTCTGTGGATCCTGCGGAGTACAACCAGATTAGTAAAAAATAACATGGTAGCCAAGTTGAGCCAATGACCCCACAGACACCAAGTTATAAGAGAGTTTAGGAACATGAAGCACCTCAAAAATTGAAATATTGGATGTAGAGATATAGCCTATACTAGAAGCAAGCATATTGGATCCATTGGCAATGTGTATAGCAAGTGGTGGATATGCAAAATACATTTTAGTGAACAAGAATGAGGAGGGTGTCATATGATTGTTATAGGCAGAATCCGTAACCCAAGAGAGAACATAAAGAGCAGAGGAGGACGATGCATTATCAGACCAAATTAGGACCCGATTTAGGAGATTCTCCAAGTAAGTTGTGGGGAGAGTGGCAGTGGATCCAGAAGACTGACTCGCATCTCTAATGGTTTCAGAGACCTAAGGCGTGTCTGAACTAGAAAAATAGTAGTAGGAGGTCCTTTCTTGTTACGAAGGTAATAGGTCTAGATGACATGGCCATGACGTTTACAATAATGAAAAAATAGCCTATTGGAGTGATGGTTGCTCGGACGATGCTTTCGAGAACCAGACTGCTGAGGTTGGTTAGAGGAGGAAACATATGGAGTGGTAGCCAAGACACTGAGCTTATTCTGAGTCTGTAATGTCTGTAGACGAGTTTTTTCATGGATCAGCTCATTGACAGCAATATCTGGGGGAGGATTCGGAGTGTGATTAAGCAGTTGACTATGAATCGACTCAAAGTCATTCTGTAGGGCCATGAGAAACTGATAAAGACGATGCTGATCACGACGAATGGCATACATTTCAGCATCAGTGGCATCCTTTCAGAGTGGCTCATAAAGATCAATTTGATTCCAAATGTGATGAAAACGATCAAAGAATTCACTGATGGATTGACCAGGCTACTACTTGAGCTAATACAACTCGACCATAAGCTGGTACTCTCTAAACCCATATGGGTAGCATAATGCCTAGCTAACATGGTCCAAGCAGATAGAGCATCATCAAAGCTACCAAGTAGGCTGGAGATAGTCGGAATGAAGGTGTTGAGCATCTAAATTAGGATCTGGTAATTATGCCTATCCCATTTGAGAAGGTGTTGTTGAAATTGTCCCTGGATAAAAAAAAAGGTCAATGTTATGGTCAAAGTCAACGGTCAATAATGTTGACATGTAAGGCTACTAACGTAATAGGATGACGCGGTTGTTAACAAGACTATGACTGACGTGGCAGTTGCGGGTGAGGAGGCAAGTGATTCCTAGGCGAGGAAGTTAGGCTATATTAAAAGGAAGAGGTTTGTCAAACCCTGGTTAGATAGTGATTGCCATTTCCAAGTGGTGGTTAGAAGAGGTTTGTCAAACCCTGGGTCTAAGCTGATAGAGCATCATAATTTCAAGACGTATAGTTAATGTCAATAGGTTGCAAAATTAATTTTAAAAATACAAAATATCTAAACTACCTGACTTACCTTAGCCCATTGAGTCTTTCTTGCTTTAAACCTATTCACTGCCTTTTTAGTCATGGACTGTTTCCTTGTAGAGACTAGCCTACCTTTACTATGCGTAGCTACAAGACTTTTTAATTTTTCAGACCCTTTTGTCACCCCTAACGACTCAGTTGAACGATTATCATACACTAGCTGGACGTCAACCCACTCCAGCTTCAACTTACTTAACTGAGTCATTAACTTCGCACAACCTTTATTTGAGGTGCCAACAATTGAAGAAATCTTATAAAAAGTCTTGTTCAATTTATTAATTCGGTGTGCATTTAGAACTATAACTCAAATCATTGCGGCTACTTTAGACAAACGTGTAATCTCGTTTTAGGTCTTTCCTCCACCTATTAAGAAAGTATTTTGTAGGCAACTATTCCTTGTCATGGAGTGTTAACACACAAATGACATGTCTACACAAAATGCCCTTAAAAGCAAACAACTGACATATGCAGCTCGCTTCACACTCTTCCTCGTTAAACTTAACAACATATTTTTTACTTTTTCTAAACTCATCCATAACTTGGACCTGATCAGCCACATGATATGTAAAAATCCCTCCTTCACTCCGAACCATTGATGCGCAACAATAAATCAACCTTATTAACTCTTCTTGAATTTCTTTAAATTTTGCATTTATATAAGTTGCTTGAAAACTCCGCTCAATGCCTTAAAAAGTTATGCACGGAATTTGTGTTTGTAATGAACTGAAGTTAGCTGCAAGCTCATTCTCAATCTTGCGCCTAAGTGCAGTATCTATTGATCTACAAACTACTTTAGTGTTGTCTTTGAATTTACGTAATCATCAAAGAACACATTCATACCCTTGCTTCTCTGAGTTCTTGACATTTATGTCCAAAATTCGTTCCTCACGTACACTAGCAGCCACAAATGAGGCTCATAATGTAGCCATTCAAGCCATGAATTATCATGTAGATCAAAATTATCAAGAAGTTACACCCAGCAACACTCGAATTCATCACGACTCAATATGTCATAAACACACTTGTGTGCACAATCCAAAGAAAAAAAATTATTTCTCATAATAATTGAAGGAGATAACACAACATTCAAGAAATAATCATGGAAAACAAATACCTGTGTAGCTGACTTTTAATGCCATCGTATTAACTGCTTGACCCAAATTTATCAAAAACTTTTTTCATTATATGCCACAAGCAAAACCAATGTCGAGACTTTGGAAATACCTTAACAATTGCATCTTACATAGCTTTATCTTGGTCTGTTATGATGGCTTTTGGTGTGCAGCCATTCATGCAGTTAAGCCACGACACAAATAACCGTACAAACGTATCTGTGTCCTCCCCGAAGATCAGGCCACATCCAAAAAGAGTCGATTGACCATGATGATTAACACCCACAAAAGGGGCAAATGGAATTTTGTATGCATTGGTCAAGTATGTCGTGTTGAAAGTTATAACATCACCGAACAACTCGCACACAACTCTACTACCAGCATCCGCGCAAACACATTTCACAATCTGATCAACGTACACAACATAATAGAAACTATTATTTTGCACCTACATACGAGTGAAGTAATTTTGTAGTGCTTCGGCCCCTCCTAACCCAAGCCGAAGTAATCTGACCTCACGTATATAATTACGTGCATCTCTTTCTCCAAACGTCAAGTTCTCATACCCTCCTGCCTCAACGATGCAAGAATTGTAGTTCTTGCTCAATTGAATGCCATCCATATCATTGTATTCTAGTCTTCTCTTCATCAACTCATCCAAACTCTTATGACATCTAATATATCTTGCTTTTCAAGACTCTGAGCGCATGAGTGTGCTCAAGGACAGCATGGGTCTAGCAAAATTCACCTTCAGAACTCAATATTACATGATCTTTGCCTTGCATCCGTTATGTTCTATTGGTCTTAGTTTAAGAATATTCGACGATGTGCTCACAAACGTGCCTTGGCAGACACAAGTAAGGGTGAAATATCTTATTTTTCCATCATCTCCAACTTTGAAACTTCATTTTGTCACTCTGAAACCAACTTGTTTTGCATACTTAATATAGTATGTCCTTACTTCCTCAACTGAGGAAAAATGACATTCCCTCTTTTGGCTCATCAACAATATTCTTACCACCGACATTTGGTTCCATCTACACAGCCACTAAGACATCCAATGCATTTTCTTATATATCATCATTAAACTTCGTAGCAACCAAATTTTCAGTTATAAATTTATCATTTGCATTTTTTATAGGTAAAAAAGAAAACAATCTCTATGTTATAAGTTTAATTCATTCTCAGAATTAGATTGACAATATTAGAGGGATAAAAGATTTGTCTAATAATTAGATTCACAATAAAAAATGATAAATTTAGACCACCTGAAACCAAACCAACAAGCAATTAAAATGTGCAAATATTTATCAAATAAATCCCTTGTGTGGCAGCATCTCGAGATTTGCATAATATCAAATAATTGAAACTTTAAGATCATTAGTTGGTAAAAGATTATCTTTATCTTGGAAACATTTTTTTTTTGATAAGTAGCTTTATCTTGAAAACTATTTCAAATGATGTATAGTTTTATCAATTTTTACTTTTCCAACTAAAGCAGTCCAAATAAGTTATGCTTACAACAATTAAGCCTAATTTTGCCAAATAAGCAAGATGATTATAAGTTATGCTTGCAACAATTAAGCCTAATTTATATAAATTAGTTACTGAAAATAAGTTCCTGGAAACAAGTTACTTTTTAAATCAAACAACTGCATGATACCAAATTAAATTCATGGAAGGATGATACCAAATTAAATTAAGGAACTTCGCTCAAGCACAGGACGTGTATAGTATACAAATTCAATTCACATGTATGCTTGCAAGAAGAACGTGTATACAAATTTACTTCCATGTCTCAGAATTTTCAAGTTTTCCATACCGCAGGAAGTGCACTGCGGAGGCACGACAGACAAAAGTCATGACTTCCAGAAGTATCCTCACCACAAATGAGGTGGGTTCGACATCTAGGCTTGGCGTCAAGGCTCAGAGTGGGCTTGATCATGTCTGGGCTCGAATGGGCTGAATGTCTGAGCTTGGTTTGGGCTCAATCTCTCCGAGCTCAAGGGTTGAGCTTGTGGGCTATGGCTGGCGCCGTTCAACGGTGGGGCAAGCAACAAGAAACGATGGGGGCAAGCAATGAAAATGATCAGATCTAGTTTGTGAGAGAGAGCACAGAGAAGAACAAGAAGCTTCTGTCTTCATTTTGGGTGTCAGTCTAAATTTTTGAAATTTGTCTTCTGACAGAAAGTAGAAATCACATTTTATGGCAGAAATTTCAGAAGAGATAAAGGGAGAGAGTTGCGTTAGCTTCAGTTGAGAAAATAAAAAAATTAGTCCACGTAGGACAAGTAGTAAATCGGTAGTAGATAAACCGTAAGGGCATCATTACCCTATAAAAAAAACAGAGAGAAAAGAGGAAAGGATACATTTGTTGAGTATTTGATATTATAAAGAAAAGATAATGCCATTAATAAGAGACTCTCTTTTTTTTTTTTTTTTTTTAAATTTCTTGAAAAACAGATCTAAGGACAAATGGCAAGGGAGGGGTTCTCAACAAAAATCCAAATCAAGGTTCAAAAAATCAAATTGGGTAAGGACTTACTCGATGAATCGAGCGATTTATAACAATTTTGAACCAGTTATTTAAATACTAATAAAAAGTATTTAAAAGAGTATTAAATATAAATTCATTGACTAATCTCAATAAAAATATGATATGAATCTAAATAGTTTCAATAAACATGTAATTTATGTATTTAACCTCATTGTTGACATTTTTTTTTGTCTCATGTATGAAGAATATAAAGATCATTAAGTTATAAGTACATGGAAAATGTAATGCTTCATGCGCAACAACAAATTATTTAATACAAAAGAGTCATTCACTCCTAATTTTTTATTCAACTAAAGAAAATAAAGAACTACGTATTTTATTTTTCAATTTTTCTACGATTTGTATTGAATACAATGACGAAAAAGTTAATATATATTTAGTTCTATAATGTTTTTGTACAAGAATTTTTTTTAAAAAAAAAACTTAGTTGTTAGACAACTTAAAAGCTAAATAAAATTTTGAATCAATTCAAGTCGATTTAAAATCGTAAAATGGGTCTAAATCGATCGAGGTAGTTTAGTGAATGATTAAAACAATTCACCAAAACAGATACGGTTTCTTATTGATTAAATTACAACAAATACAAAGTTAGGAAATAAGATTACATAAATCGATAAATGGCTCGATGATGTTTCTTGATCTGAAGCCAAGAAGAGATAATCGCTAAAACAATTTTGGGGGTAATCATAATTAGGGTTGTGGTAACACTGGTATGGTGCGGTCTGGGAGTGTCCAAAGAGTGAGTAGGTGGAATGCATGGAACATTGAATATAGACACAGGCGGAGAATGATTGGAAGGCCCATCCAGAAAAAGTTATAAGGCAAAGGATTGAGAAATAAAGGGACTAAAGGTGGATACCTCAACAAACAAGCGATGTTCCGATAACACAACATGACGGAAAAATGCGGAAGTGATGAGTAGGATTATAACACTAATAGCCCTTCCGAGTCTCGTCATAGCCAAGAAAGCAACAAAGGCGAGAATGTGGCTCCAACTTTGTATGTTCATTAGACTGAAGAATGACAAAGCAAGCAGAACCAAAGGAACGAAGATGTTGAGACTCAAGGGAAGATCCAAATAGACACTATATAGAGACTGATTTGAGATGACTAGACTTGGAAGGTGGTTAATGGTATGAACCATATTAAGGGCAGCTTTACCCTAGAATGGGATAAGGACTTTAGCATAGAGGAGAAGAGTCCGGACTGTGTCAAGGATATGTCGAAGTTTTCGTTTGACTCATCCATTTTGCTGAGAGGTGCCTAAACAAGATGTTTGATGGATAGTGTCATATGATTACAAGATACTTTGAAAAGCAGATTGTTTGTATTCAAGTGTATTGTCAGATCGAGAAATTTTGATACGTTTAGAAAATTGAGTTTCAATCATATTTGAAAATTTGTAGTAAATATGCAATAGTTTAGAACGAGAGTGCATAAGATAAAACCAACTGTAAAGAGTGAAATCATCAGCGAATATAACAAAGTAACGAAATCCACCGATACAAGTTTTGGGGGCAGGTCCCCAGTTATCAGAGTGTAACAAATAAAAAATACTAGTATATAATGACTCACTACTATGAAAAGACAAAGCAAATTGTTTTCCTAACTGACAAGAAATGCAATCAAAGGTATCTTGGGACACAAAGTCTAAAATTTTGAGAAACTAACTGTTGTATCGAGAAGATGATGCATTACCAAGTTGAAAGTGCTAGAGGGCGAAGGAAGGAGAAACATATGTGACAACAGAAGCACCAACGGGTGGACTTGGAGGAACTGATGGAAGATGCAAAGTTTTCATTGGAAACATACGCTCCATTCTAGGGCCTGTCCCAAGTGCCTTTCTCATCTGTGGATCCTGCGGAGTACAACCAGAGTAGTAAAAAATAACATGGTAGCCAAGTTGAGCCAATGACCCCACAGACACCAAGTTATAAGAGAGTTTAGGAACATGAAGCACCTCAAAAATTGAAATATTGGATGTAGAGATAGAGCCTATACTAGAAGCAAGCATAATGTATCCATTGGCAGTGTGCATAACAAGTGGTGAATATGCAAAATACATTTTAATGAACAAGAATGAGGAGGGTGTCATATGATTGTTATAGGCAGAATCCATAACTCAAGAGAGAACATAAAGAGCAGAGGAGGACGATGCATTATCAGACCAAATTAGGACCTGATTTAGGAGATTCTCCAAGTCAGTTGTGGAGAGAGTGGCAGTGGATCTAGAAGACTGGGTTTTAGAGACCTAAGGAGTGTCTGAACTAGAAACAATAGTAGTAGGAGGTCCTTTCTTGTTACGAAGGTAATAGGTCTAGATGACATGGCCATGACATTTACAATAATGACAAAATAGCCTATTGGAGTGATAGTTGCTCGGATGATGCTTTCTAGAACCAGACTGCTGAGGTTTGTCAGAGGAGGAAACAGATGGAGTGGTAGCCAAGACACTGAGCTTATTCTGAGTCTGTAATGTCTACAGACGAGGTTTTTCATAGATCAGCTCATTGACAGCAATATCTGGGGAAGGATTCGGAGTGTGATTAAGTAGTTGACTATGAATCGACTCAAAGTCATTCTGTAGGGCCATGAGAAACTGATAAAGACGATGCTGATCACGAAGAATGGCATACATTTCAGCATCAGTGGCATCCTTTCAAAGTGGCTCAGAAAGATCAATTTGATTCCAAATGTGATGAAAGCAATCAAAGAATTCATTGATGGGTTGACCAGGCTACTGCTTGAGCTGATACAACTCGACCATAAGCTGGTACTCTCTAAACCCATGAGGGGTAGCATAATGCATAGCTAACATGGTCCAAGCAGATAGAGCATCATGAAAGCTACCAAGTAGGTTGGAGATAGTCGGAATGAAAGTGTTGAGCATATAAGTAATGATCTGGTGATTATGCCTATCCCATTTGAGAAGGTGTTGTTCCAATTGTCCCTAGATAAAAAAAAGGTCAATGTTGTGGTCAAAGTGAACGGTCAATAATGTTGACATGGAAGGCTACTAATGTAATAGGATGACGCAGTTGTTAACAAGACTATGACTGATGTGGCAGTTGCAGGTGAGGAGGCAAGTGATTCCTAGGTGAGGAAGTTAGGGTATATTAAAAAGAAGAGGTTTGTCAAACCCTGGTTAGATAGTGATTGCCAATTCCAAGTGGTGGTTAGAAGCTTGTGATTCGGCCAAGTGTTATTTTTATTAACATTGATGGACAAAAAAAAAATTAACAGAGGTCTTATTTCTAAATAACTCATACCACATACTACTAATTTAAACAAAAGATATTGCACAAGGTGTCAAACCTATGTACCTAAAGCATATTGGGTATTGACCAAACTTTCTTATTTTAAAATTCACATGCCATATTTGGGAATTATATATAAGAAATTTGTAGATGATTTTATATTATTTGAGATGGAAAAGAAGAATGTGGTTTATGGAAAGATGAAAAATGATATGGGGAGGAGGAAATGCTAGATCGATCAATAAGTATGATTGAGGATGACGAAATTTATGGTAAATGGTAACATTGTTATAAAATTTTAATATTATTTTGTTGGGTCATATACCACAAATATTATAAGATAGAAAGATGATAACAAACATCGAAGCAGTTGTTCCCACAAGACAACGTTAACAAAGTCACATTCTACAAATAATCAATTCATAAACTTCAAAGTATGTTTAGGAAGCCACCACATATATAATATAAGACAATTATTCTTTTTCTCTTCAACTAGAAAATTTGCTCTCAAGCTGTTGCAATTGGACCCAAGCCACCTGTTGCCCTCATGGCTTCAAATCTTGGCTCCTTGGGCTGGAACTTGAGGCCAGCATACAGCTTCATGTAGTCCTCAAACACGAATTTTGGGTAAACATGGTTCTTCTCCTCATCATCTCCCTCTTTCTCTACCAGTGCGGGTGCTGGATAAATTACAGCATCACTGCCAGGGTTGTAGAATGAAGCTATTGACATTCTGTTCCCATCAGTTTGGGCAATCACTCTGTGCAGCACACTCTTGTACTTCCCATTGGTGATGACCTATGCATACACATTCAAGATCAGTTTACTGTCATCATATTAATTGTACTGGCCGGGACTCATTATAGGCTAGCCAATGTGGTGTGTGTTGGGTGTGTCGATAAACAGACTTGCATGATCATCTTTTCCTCAAAAAGTTCTGTTTTTTTTTTTTCTCTTATTACAATAAATTATTATAAAACTTAATTTCTTATATATATACCTCGAGCTGGTCACCAAGGTTGATGACAATGGAATGGCGCATAGGAGGCACGTCAATCCAGTGACCATCTTTGAGAAGCTGGAGACCGCTGACCTTGTCATCCTGGAAGAGAAGGATAATGCCACCAGCATCGGTGTGGGCACGGAGACCCTTGATCAGCTCTGGCTTTGGGCATGGAGGGTAGTTGCTAACCTTGGTTCCAAAACTTGGACCTTTTGATCCACACAATGCCTTTTTGAGGTAACCTTTCTCTAGTCCAAGATTCTCATCTAACAGCTCTAGGAGTTCCTCTGCCAGTTTTTCCAACTTCACTGCAAATTCCTTCATGATCTTCCTGCAATATTTTTCATATTTGAGATGTTCTAAATATTATTTTGGATGTTCAAAACACTTCTGAGTACATGAATGGAAGTCATCTCAGATATAAGTTCAGTCGTACATATCTCATATTACTTTCTTTCTTAAAAAAAATGTCTTCCACGATATTTGTGCACAAATTGCAGACTCTTTACCTACCTGTAATCATCTTGGAGGTCTGGAATCTCAGAGATATTGGAGTAGGGGAGATGGCGTAAGTGGAAGGTGCTCTCCCAATCCATGTCATGGACCTCAGCCTGAACACCCTGATCTAGACCCTTGCTTGCCATCAGTTGCTTGAACCTTTGCTCCATGCACTTCTTGTAGTGCTCCTTTGTCAACCTCTCCACAGCGTCCATTAACTCATGGGATATGCCATGATTAAGCAACTGCATATACATGTAGAAATTTCAGAAGGGAACGCAAAATAGTACTTAACCCATAACTGGAATTGTAAATTAATGAGCAACTGAATAATGGATGCGCAGCTAGGAACAAATTTAGCAAGGCTTAGCTCAAGCAGAGTACTGATGCTGATAGGTACCTCAAAGAAACCCCAGTTTTCGCATGCATCTTTGATCTTCTCCATGGTTGCTCCTCTCTCCTCACCGTTTAGCTTCTCCAAGTTTATCACTGGGAAGTTCTCCATCTCTCTCTCTCTCGCTCTCTCTCCACCTAAAGCAAGCAAACTGTGTTTTCTCTTTTTCTCTAAGCAAGCAAGCAAGCTGTGTTCGATGCTGTGCTTTGAGAGTTTGGTGGTATTTATAGGGGTTGAATGCAAAGGGAGTCGTGAGGAAAAGGAACAGCTGTGAACTGGATGGAACTCGGGTGCTATACATATATTTTATCATCTTTAATCGACGACGTGACTTATTATTCTAAAGCAAACTCAAGTAGTATTTTACCATTGGAATTAATTGTACGAACCTGCTAAGGTCGCTTTGCTTTGTTGAACCGTCTCCTACGTAACGCGGTTGGACCCCACCTTCGTGGCTTCAATTTTGACCGATCACAAACCATAGGTCCATATAGCTTTCCGTGATAAACACAAACAGAGTTCCTTCTACTCAAAGGTACTCAGTAACCACGAAACAAGTCTCCAAAACAGAAACCTCAAGAATCAAAGAATAATACTATCAAGAAGATCAACAAGAACTCAACAAGATAACAAGAAACAAAGAAAAGATAAAGGATAATAGATACAAACAGATATTACGTGGTTCGGCCCTAATGGCCTACATCCACGGCAGGAACAGCCTCAGAGATTATTTCTTATTGCACAATCTTCAAGAGCCAATGTATATACACAGATCAAGCCAATACTGAGCCAAAATACAAGCCTCAATATAGCTTCCTTTCTTCCCTCAGTAAACCCTAGAATCCCTCTGTATGTACAAAGCTCTCTCTCTCGGTATCTCTACGAAACGGCAGAATACAATTGCTCACAATAAAATCCCGTAACCCTAACACTGCTAAGATGCATATATATATATATGTATTACAGGGATGGCAGCACGTGTCCTTAATCCAGCGGCTGGGAACACATGAGTCAGAAGGCTAAAGATTGTTCACGTGTGATGCACATGATCACATCTCTGCATATCAATAAGTGCCACTGCTTATCACCCACGAGTCCCACCCTTTTGAAAATGCTGCATATACACGGTGTTAGACAAAATCAAATAGAGAGATGGGAGTAAAATTGACACAGTATTCACAATTCTCCACCTTGACAATATTAAAACCATCACTTCTATTCTACTCTCATCTTGGCTGTTCCTGCAAAGTCCCTCTATTAGGGATCCTTAATAGTCTGCATGTTAATAAGGTTCAGACAGTGTCTGAACTTTGCTACTGGAAGGGACTTTGTCATCATGTCTGAGGGATTTTCCTCAGTTGGAATTTTCTCTACTCCAACTTCCTTAGACTCTATTATATCTCTTACAAAATGAAGCCTAACATCTATATGCTTAGTCCTTTCATGATATACTTGATTTTTGGCCAAGTATATAGAACTTTGGTTATCACAATGTATAGTGATATTTCCTTTGAAAATTCCTAATTCTCGTGATATACCATTTAGCCAAATGGCTTCCTTTATAGCTTCTGTCAAAGCTATATATTCAGCCTCAGTAGTAGATAAGGCCACAACAGATTGTAAGTTTGACTTCCAACTAATAGCCCCCCATATGCTGTAAACACATATCCTGTTAAGGATTTCCTGGTATCCACATTACCAGCATAATCAGCATCTACAAAACCCTCCAATTCACAACCTTCTTTAACATTTGATCCATATTTCAGACCCAAATTTATAGTTCCAGAAATATACATTAAAAGCCATTTAATAGCTTGCCAGTGAGCCTTACCAGGGTTACTCATAAACCTACTAACAACACTGATAGCATATGTAAGATCAGGTCTTGTGCATACCATTGCATACATCACACTTCCCACCATGCTAGCATAGGGAATTTGTTGCATGAATTCTATTTCAGATTCTAATTTTGGAGCCTGACTAGTGGACAGCTTGTAATGCTGACCCAGAGGTGTGCATGCAGGTTTGACTTGGTCCAAACCAAACCCTTTTAGAATTTTTAAGAAATAATTTTTCTGAGATAGGTACAGACATCCCTCTGACCTATCTCTAATAATATCCATTCCTAAAATTCTACTAGCAGGTCCTAGTTCCTTCATGTCAAATTCAGATTTCAACATGCACTTAGTTTGTTTGATTAAAACAGGGTCTTTACAAGCCACTAACATATCATCTACATATAGTAAAAGATATAATAATATTCCATTAACATCTTTATAGTAAACACAGCTGTCATAACAGCTTCTTTTAAAATCATTTTCAAGCATGTAATTATCAAATCTTTTATACCACTGTCTAGGAGATTGTTTTAGACCATATAAAGATTTTTTAAGTAAACAAACTTGATTTGAGTTAATTTTATGAACCCCTCAGGGGGTTGCATGTAAATGACCTCTTCTAATTCTCCATGTAAAAAAGCAGTTTTTACATCCAGCTGTTCTAAGTGCAAATCATGATATGCAATGTAAGACAAAAGCAATCTAATAGAACTATGCTTAATCACAGGGGAGAATATCTCATTAAAATCTATTCCCTCCCTTTGAGTGAAACCTTTAGCCACTAACCTTGCCTTGAACCTAGCACCTTCTACCCCTGGAATGCCTTCCTTTCTTTTAAAGATCCACTTGGATCCCACTAGTCTAACCCCATTAGGTTTGGTAACTAGTTCCCAAGTTTTATTTTTATTTAAAGACTCCATTTCATCATGCATAGCAAGTATCCACTTAGTGGCATCTTTACTGGAGATAGCCTCTTTATAGGTTCTTGGTTCTTGATAAACAACCTCATCTGCAACAGTCAAAGCAAAAGCTGTAAGATCAGCTTGACCATACCTTATAGGTGGTTTTATAGTCCTTTTCTTTCTGTCTCTTACAAATTGTAAGAATCAGAACCTGGTTTATCTAATTCCTCTGAATTTGAGTCCTCAGAGTTACTGTTTTGCCCAGTCTTAGGATCTATTGAGGTGTTTGCCCTCTCCACCTCAAAATGTACCTTCTCCCTAGTGATACTAGGTCTGTGATCTTCCTCTGCCTTAGGTACCCTAGCCATTTGGGATTCATTAAAGACCACATCTCTGCTGATGATGCACTTATGTCTACCAGGTTCATCAAGCCACAATTTATACCCTTTAACACCCTCAGGATATCCCACAAAGATACACTTGAGAGCCCTAGGGTCTAGCTTATCTGTTTTTGAGTGTGCATAAACTGTACAGCCAAAGATTCTAAGATAATCATACCTAGGAGGTTTTCCAGTCCACATTTCATGTGGCATTTTAAAATCTATGGCAGAGGAAGGACACTTATTAATTAAGTGTACTGCTGTGGCAGCAGCTTCAGCCCAAAAAGTTTTAGGTAATCCAGCATTAGACAACATACATCTCACTCTCTCTAGAATAGTCCTATTCATCCTTTCTGCAAGACCATTCTGTTGGGGAGTTTCCCTCACAGTTTTGTGTCTTAAAATCCCCTCCTTTTGACAGAAAATATTAAACTCTGTTGATAGAAACTCTAACCCATTATCAGTTCTTAGAATTTTTATTTTTCTGTCAACTTGATTTTCAACTAAGGATTTCCAGTCCTTGAAAGTTTTAAAGGTGTCACTCTTGTGTTTGAGAATATAAATCCATACCTTCCTAGAGTAGTCATCAATGATGGAGAGGAAATAATTCCCTCCACCATGAGAAGCTACTCTAGAAGGTCCCCAAAGGTCAGAGTGTACATAATCAAGAGTCTGAGTAGTCATATGAGTTGCCCTTTTAAAACTGATTCTTTTAGCCTTTCCATAGACACAGTCTTCACAGAAAGGTAAATTTTCCAGGCCAGCATCAGTTAACAATCCTTGTTTGTGTAATTCTGAAAGTCCTCTTTGACTAACATGCCCTAACCTCCTGTGCCAAAGTACAGATTTATTTTCAATGGCATTCTGAATAGGGGATGCTTCCCCTACAGTGGTTTTTCCAACTAGAGTATAAAGGCCATTTTTAATTACCCCTTTCATAATAGTGAGTGAACCTTTAGTAATTTTAAGGACCCCTGCTTCAGACTTAAAGGAATAACCTGAATTATCAAGTGTGCCAAGAGAAATTAAATTTCTCTTTAAGTCAGGTATAAATCTGACCTCCCTCAAAAGTCTCTCTATCCCATCATGTAATTTTAGTCTTATACACCCAATTCCCATGATTTTGCAGGATTTGTTATTCCCTAGAATTACATGTGCACCATCTAATTCAGAAAAGGTTTCAAACCAGTCCCTGTTGGAACACATGTGAAAAGAGCAACCAGAATCTAAAATCCACTCTTTTCCAGACCCTACCTCAGATACATTCAGTACCTCAGCACTTTCATACCCTTCTAACACCATTGCTACATCTCCATCCTCTTTAATTTTGTTAGCTGCCTGAGTTTTTCTATCAGGACAATCTCTCTTGAAATGTCCTTCTTTATGACAAAGAAAACATTTTAATTGTTTTCCTTTTGACTTAGACCTTCCTCTCTTAAAGTCTAATTTATTTTTCTTGCCTCTCTTTTCTGGTCTTCCTCTAACAGACAAGCCCTCACCATGTTCTCGTTTGGTATCTTCTTGATTTTGTAATTCCCTAGCATGAAGAACAGACTGCACTTCATCTAGAGACAGAGTATCTCTACCATACATCATGGTCTCCTTAAGATTCTGGTATGAAGAGTCCAAAGAACTCAGCAAGAGGATTGCTTGATCCTCATCCTCCACCTTAATATCTATATTAGCTAGGTCTAATATAATTTTGTTAAAGGTATCCAGATGTTCCCCTATTTGAGTTCCAGGAGTCATTTTAAGAGTATATAACCTAGTTTTCTTACACAGTTTGTTAGCCAGAGATTTTGTCATATAAAGGTGTTCTAGCTTAAGCCAAATACCAGTAGCAGTTTCCTCACTTGCTACTTCCCTCAAAACTTTATCTCCTAAAGACAAAATAAGAACACTGTGGGCCTTTTGGAGAATGTCCTTTTGGACTTCTCCCTTTCCTTCCTCTTTCGAGGAAGAGGCCCTTTTCTCAAAGGTGAGAGCATCCTGTAAGCCCTGTTGGACTAACAAAGCTCTCATCTTTATTCTCCATAACCCGAAGTCATTAAGCCCTGTAAATTTTTCAACATCAAATTTCGTGGTCCCCATTTAACCTAAGCTCTTGATACCAATTGTGATAAACACAAACAGAGTTCCTTCTACTCAAAGGTACTCAGTAACCACGAAACAAGTCTCAAAAACAGAAACCTCAAGAATCAAAGAATAATACTATCAAGAAGATCAACAAGAACTCAACAAGATAACAAGAAACAAAAAAAAGATAAAGGATAAGAGATACAAACAGATATTACGTGGTTCGGCCCTAATGGCCTACATCCACGGCAGGAACAGCCTCAGAGATTATTTCTTATTGCACAATCTTCAAGAGCCAATGTATATACACAGATCAAGCCAATACTGAGCCAAAATACAAGCCTCAATATAGCTTCCTTTCTTCCCTCAGTAAACCCTAGAATCCCTCTGTATGTACAAAGCTCTCTCTCTCGGTATCTCTACGAAACGGCAGAATACAATTGCTCACAATAAAATCCCGTAACCCTAACACTGCTAAGATGCATATATATATGTATTACAGGGATGGCAGCACGTGTCCTTAATCCAGCGGCTGGGAACACACGAGTCAGAAGGCTAAAGATTGTTCACGTGTGATGCACATGATCACATCTCTGCATATCAATAAGTGCCACTGCTTATCACCCACGAGTCCCACCCTTTTGAAAATGCTGCATATACACGGTGTTAGACAAAATCAAATAGAGAGATGGGAGTAAAATTGACAAAGTATTCACACTTTCCACTGCTTCTTCTTAGGTATTTATAATGCATCATTCACTGTTTATTTACATTCCATATCTATAGATTTTTTATAAGATTTGAGGGTGTTTTCATAAAGTAAGGTGTGGAGTGATGAATAGTAAATGATGAAAAAAAAAATTTCTTTTAAATATAAAATATTTGGTAAAAACAATAAATATATAAAATGACGTGATTTGACTTAATATGATACGTCAGATTGTAAAGTTATTTTTATTATAAAATAAGTTTAATAGATCACATGAAACTACATCAATTTATGTGTAATCCTTCTAAATTGATATTATTATCTTAACAATAGCACGAACTCCATTTCTTTAGGAATTGATGAAGTCTTAGCCAATTTGATCTGTTCTTGTTCCCGCCCATGTTATCACTAAATTTAGGAGTTAACGTACGTAGTTCTGTACCTATGGTGGAGAAAACATTGTTCTCCGATACATTTCTCACAACAATCTACAGAAGTGAAAGCCCTCGTATTCACCTCACACGTTAATAAATGCACAGGTTAATAATGATCATTTTCCCTTTCCTTATGGGCCACTGATTGAACTAATTAGAATATTTTTTTTTTAAAAAAGAAAAGAAAGAAATCATAACCTTTCAACGGCTTCTAATTAATCAATTAATTCATTGTGGGGATTGGGAAATATCATCTTTTGCTATGAATTTTATTTTTCAATATGTAAACTTATGGCAAATAATTACCTAATCACACCAAAACTGTTCGTGAAAAAAAAAATGACATTTTACTGAATGGAGTCCTTCTTCGGTATTGGTAGGCATTGATGGGACAGAACATGAAGGACCAAAAATAGAACTAGCTGACCAACTTGATCCTTATGAATTAAGCAAGTGGCCGTACTATAAACTTGTATGTATAGATGTTAAGATATAAAATAAATAATAAAATCTACCTCTTTCTATCAGTTTAAGCTTTTGGGACAAATGGTGATTTCACATGGTATCAGAGCAGAGGTCTTGAGTTCGAACCCTGACTCTACACTCTATCTCATTTAATTAAATATTTCACGTATTGGGCCACCCATTGAGAGAGAGTCTAACCCACACGTGAGGAGGAGTGTTAAGATATAAAATAAATAATAAAATCTACCTCTTCCCATCAGCTTAAGCTTTTGGGACAAATGGTAATTTCACAATAGATGCATGCGTGTTTCTTTCTAATCACAAAATAAATGTTTGCAATTCCTTTGACCAGACCCATGCATGCCATCTTCTTCGTATAAGAAGCTAGCTGGAAGGAATCTACCCGGCTAGCTTCATGTGTTGTTGCCTGGAAACTTCATCTGTCAATTTATTCATGACTTAATTTCTTTTCCCTTTTCCAAATTGTTGTTGACCTTTTGCTCTGCGTCATGACGTTGGAAGTTCAAAAGACAATAACATGAATTAAGAAATTAGATGCAAATGTTGCCCTATTAATTAACGTCATTAATCAAGGTCAAAATTAGACTACCTAGTGGAGTTTCCTGATCATTATTTTTCATGTGCAATATATGCTGATCATGTCGGTGGCCACCTTACTAAACTGGTTATTTTATTTTGAGTAATATTGTACAACGCTGTACATTCCTATTGAAAAAAAAAAAAGAATCCACAATTACAAATTAATTTTTTTATGCGGGTCTGACATATACTCATTTTTCTCAAAATGAGTATGTGGCGCTTACGTACTAGGTTATGATTGTAAATATCATTTCTCTTTTATTTTATCTTAAATTAAATTATCTACAGTATAAACTTTGCTTCCATCTTCATACATATTCAGTGGCATGCATAATTTAACTCTTACCAACTTGGTGATGGCCATCAATTATCCACCTTTTTTTATCATGATCAGTATGTGGCATATATATATTGCTTGTTCGAATGGAATTCCATAAGGTTACGTACGTACGTTTAGATAGAAGAATCAGATTTAGATTTGAATCTCAAATCAACCATGATTTCAAATCCACGATGTTCATGAAAAGCTCAAGATCTTGTTTAATTGGCATTGGTGTAAATCCAAATCCAAAATTTAATATATCATCGAGACGGAAAATTTGGTTGAGGAAATGGCAGGATAGATGGATTCCAAGGACTAACACGGGTATGATTCAATCTCAAATACAGACTTTGGATTCTAATGCTTTGGTTGAGGAATTAATTGATAAACATAATGCTTGGTGGAATGTCCAACTGGTTCAGTCTGTTTTTAATGAAATTGAGGCTACTGCAATTTTACAGATTCCAATTAGTGTGTTGGGGAATCCAGATAGACTGGTATGGAGAGGGACTAATAATGGCTTATTTACTGTCAGGAGTGCTTATCATCTCTATATGGAAACAACCTGCAGTGGTTTTGGTGAGACTTCTACCCGAGCTGAGTATGATCCCTGTTGGAAAGAATTGTGGGCTTTACCTGTTGCTAACTCAGTCAAGAATTTTATGTGGAGAGCTATCTCAGATTCACTTCCAACTAAGGTGAATCTTTATAAGAGAAAGGTGATTGCAAGTAATTTATGTCCTATCTGTTTGTTAGAACCTGAGTCCACTGGGCATATTCTATGGGCATGTCCTGCTGCAATGGATGTTTGGATGATGGGTGATAAGGGTATGCAGAAAATGGCTGTTACTGATGTTGACTTTGCTCAGATATTTAAACAGATGCTTGACAGGTTGGAAGGAAGGGATCTTGCTTGTTTTGCATATGTAGCACGTTCATTATGGCATAGAAGGAATTCCTTAATTCATGAAGAGAAGTTTATTTCACCCAGAATTTTGTTCCAGCATGCTAAACATGAATGTGAGATATATCAGCAGTCTATGGAGGCCACTACGAGTAACCTTGTCTCAGGTTCAAATGTTGCAGTAAGATGGGAAAGACCAACTGAGGGGTATATCAAAATCAACTGGGATATAGCAGTGCATAATCAAGCAAATAAGATTGGAATTGGAATTGTGCTTAGAGACTGGGAAGGATCTGTGTTAGTAAGCTTAATGAAGCCTATGTTTTTCTGTTCCAATGCAGACATAGCTGAAGCAAGGGGGCTGTTTGAAGCAGTAAAACTATGCAAGGATCTCGGGCTGATTAAGTGCTTGTTTGAAGGAGATTCTTCAAATGTTGTGTCTGCTCTTTATAACCGAAGGGAGCTTGATTATAACAAAAATCCAATCTTAGCAGATATTATACAATTGTTGGATGGTACTGATTGGAGGGTGGAACATGTTAAGAGAAATGCCAACCAAGTTGCACATGCACTTGCAAGAGCTGCAGTATCACTAGATGAAGAAAGAATTGATATTGATTCTATTTGTTCTCCTATTTCTGATCTTGTAATGGCTGATTGCCAACTTTATTCATGAATATATATGAGTACTTCTATTTCAAAAAAAAAAGATGGGGTTGATCACAAGTCTAAAAACTGTTAAGCACGCTTGTATTTTGTCAGTACTAGGTGGTCACGAATGGGACAATGGGAAGTTCTTATTTCAAACAAACAAACAGGCAAAGTTGTTCAGTAAACGACCTAACATGACCTAATTTAATGTCCCACATGCAAATTTATTGTAGCAGTGTTCATGAAAAGCATGCATGATCGATCACTACAAGAAAATCTCTCAAGCATCCGGATGAATTTCAATGTAAATGAAGGAATTCATGCGTGGTTTTCCATATGACTGGATCTTAGTGGGAGACATGAGTTCGATACTTTATTAATTAGGCTTCTCTCTCGCATTCATCTCACTGATCACTATTATATTCAAACAATTTTGTATATTATAAATTTTAATCTATGATCGAAAGTTCGATGGCATTTTTACATGATCAATTTGTGGAAACTGATCAATGCAGTACTACTAGATAAATGGCTACTGCAACAGAAGCTGCAATTTTCCATGAATGAGTTTTGTGGCAAAAAACAGACTTTTTGTGAGAAAGACGTCCCTATTCCCACAAAATTTTGATGTGGGAAGCTCGTGGGATAAAACTTGTCTGAAAAAAGTATTATAGCCCACAAAAGATTTAAATTGTGGCTAATATATACCTATCTTTTCCCACAACACTTCTCGCGACAAGAGCCGATGAAGTTCGCCTCAAAATGACATCCATTTATGTTTATGCTCGTGGGAATATGTTCTATTATGACGTGAGCTTCTCATGGGTATTAGTATTATGCAATAGATTAGGTTGTGGGAAAAACACTTTCCCCCATCAGCTTGTATCATCAACAAGTATTGACCGCACTTTTCCCCACCAAGGCTTTCATAGGTTGAGAGTGTAATTTCCATGATTGCGATTTGTAGGTAATAGTTTTTCATAAACCAAAACAAGTTTTTTCCCACAAACCCGTGCATTCGTCGGGAATAATTTTTTTCCTACTAATATCGTACATAAACATTAGCCTTGATTTGTGGCATTTCTCAAAAATTGTTAGCCAATGAATACTTTTGTAGGCATTCTTATATCAATGCAATCAAGCTTTGCATTTTCATTGAAGACAAAAATAATCTATGCAAACACTCAAATTATGTACTTACCTAGGTATCAAATTAAATCTATTATATAACATACTGCAATAAACACTCACAGCCATATAATATAATTCCATATCAATATGTTATAACATTCCAACATGGACCGGTGTTCAATTAAGGCCATGGAAATACATGATTAATGTTTGCTGAGTGGGAATGGCAAGAGGCTCATCAATATGCATATGCAGATACAACTTGCAAATTCTCTCCATCTAGTTCGACACTGAGTTGTTCCATCAAGCCCAATTTTCACTACTTGGAACCCTTGTCAATGCATGGCAAGAATCATGCATGCTGGTCATGTAGCCCTGCAACAAAAAAATCCTTCATTTTTACCCAACTGGACTCAGGTAAAAAATTAAATCAACTTTCACAAAACAGTGTTATGATTGTATGAGAGAAGACAACTCACATCATCATAAACACCATTACCTGCACTATACCAGCACCAAACTATTGTAGCTACTTCCATGAAGATACCAAGTTACATACTCCCAACACAAAATATATGCTATACAGTATACTCCCAACACCATATCCGCCTTTGAAAAAAAATGGCATAGTATGTTTGGTGTACCTATTTATCTTTAGACTCTATTTGGAGGAAAATTGATTATCAGACAATATTTAAGGACTGTGAGGAAACGATGCTAGAACTAAAAATTTACTTCTCTAATATTATGATTCCCTAATATCAAGCGCTCTTGTTTCAATATAGAGATTTGTTTTTGCCAGAATCAGTGGCTATAAATCGATTGCGCTTCTTTCATGAAACTTTATTACGTTTCCTTATCATGTTTACTTCTTACTTATCATTGACATAAAAAAATCTGAGTCTTTTATTTTTGCCTCCTTTTCCTACAATCCAGGTTGGAAATCATGGAAGATCACCATGGCATGAACATGACTTGAAGCCATCTTCACCTTTACAAAAGGATTCAAGCTGTAACAAGCAGGTATAATAAGCATATATATATATATATACACACACTAGGTCGGAACAACGTGCAAAACACATTTGCCTAGTTCGGTGAAATAATTATTTAAAAAAAATAGTTTAAGGCATATGGGAAAAAATGTGAAATCTAGCAAATATTTAAGGGTAATGATAGTTAAGTAGACTATAATAATTGCATGCTTGCATAGATTAGAAGATAAAAACATATTAGTTCAAAATATAACATAGTCCAACACATATTTATAACATCGATAGTTTTAGCAACAAGCCCACAAAAAATCAGTTCAAAATATGAGTCCTTTGATGTTTTTACTATGATCCATCATTGTGTATCATCCTGTATAGCATCGATAGAGACGACATTGAAATTCATGTACTACTGTTGGTTAAGTTGATCAGGGTCGACTAAAAGTTCAATTATCCACTCTTTTTGTGAAGCTTGTGCTACAAGATTTTCTATATATGACAAATGTTCCTACAAAGGAAATTTTTAATAGCCTTGCATGATTAATAAAAATTTAAAGAACTTATATGCTTGAAATTGATGTCTTGTAAATTAACACAAATCCTCGAATGCAATATTTTTAATTAAATTAAAATGCATAACTGACAAGTATATAAAAATCAATTTAAATGATTTTTCTTATAATTTGCTTCTAATAGTTTTTTTTTTAATATAAACCTCAATGTACTTATAGATAATGTAGTAAACATGTCAAAATTCTAAGATGGACTTTTTTACTCGCAACAATAAAGGCAATGGAAAATAAGAAAACATACATCGCTAGTATGATTCATAAGTTCAACTGCTGAACAACCGAATGCTTCTTCTATAACTTCACCAAACAAAACAGCAGCTAGTCTTCATGTACCATCGTCGAGTTTAACATATGCTCGACAACTATAAATTTGATGGAAATATCATTTTAAGTTAGAATCAATAAAAACTATACATTAAATCTATCACATAAATTATCAAACAAAAAATTTGAAAGATACATACCGTGGTTGGGAAATGCTTTGGTGTTTGCAATAGTAACAAAGGAAGTTATCATTGTAATCATGTACAGTTCTTTTATTACAGCCAATACATGACAGGTAAAAAAAATATCTGGCGCAAGTCAACTATAATTATCTTCGCTTTTATCCAAAATTTTACTTTCTACATTATATTAAAAATAATTTTTTAGATGAATTGATTGTATAAATATATGAATTTGTTACTAATAATAGGATTTTACCGCCATGGGTTGTAAACTTTTGATCAACTCAGCAACATCACAATTCTTGATTATTTCCCGAATATCAACAGAAGACAGAGATGCAGACGGGTATGTCAAGCATTTTGCAATAATACTCTTAAATAGTGAATTAGGGGTGTACAAAAACCACCTAAACCGACTGGGAACCAATCAGACCTGCTGAAACCGGCAAGGAACCGGTCGGCAGGAGGCAGGAATTGATGAAAACTGATATCGGCCGGTTTGAACCCTTGGAAAACCGCTAAACCGGCCGACCCTTTATATATATATTTTAATATATACATATATATGTATATAAAACGGCGTCGTTTCACTTAAATAAGTGAAACGACGTCATTTTCCCTTGGAACTTAAAAAAACACATATGGAACGGCGCCGTTTCAAAATAGATTTAGTAAACCCATGGCCCCTCTTCTTCTTCTTCCTTGCGTCTTCTTCCTTCCTCCATTTCACCTGCAACTTTCTTCTGCTTTGTTATGGTAAATGTTGACGTATCCCTTCTCCGTCACAGAGACGCCGACGGCAGATCAAGGAACCGAACCGCACCGCGTCGAGACCGATAATATCAGTTTTCTCTCCCCCAATCAACCGATTTCGGCCGATTGTTTCCTCTCATGGCAGACGTCGGTTTGGCGTTGATTTCGCACCGAAACTGCGCCGAACCGATCGGTTTTCAGCCCTATAATGAATCATTAATCACCGACCTTAAAATTCATAAAAACAAATGCAACATAAGAAATAAAAATATGGAGATTTCAATATTCAAGTGGCATGAAACAGATAATGACTTATTTGTGACGATTACCACTCTTGCAATGAAGTTGCCTTAAGGAACAACATGATTGATCATAAATTTACTTTTCGAACGTGATGAAAGAGATAATCCTTCATTGGAAATAGAGATCATGATTAATGTAAGCATATACAATATAAAAGAAAATATAAGATTGTTAATTATTAAAAATATCGTTATAAGAACCAACTCTTATCATTGTTTCAAGTATAACTGGCTTTGTCCCAATTATTTCCGAGATGTTTTTGCATTGATCTTGCACAAATCGACCCCACATAGTTAAACATATGGGGTTTAAGCTACAAAATTGGAATAAAAAAAGAATTAACAGAATATGCAAGAAATAAAGACTGGAACATAATTATAAAAGAGTGAACTACCCAAAAAATATTTTTACATAATTCTTTATGTTTTCAGTGTATCGAAACCATGATGGTACAAAATTATCAATGAAAAATGTTATGCACATTTTGTTCTTGTTCTTTTTGTGTTCAAAACACTAACTCAAACTTTATTTAACCAAGCTAGAAAACAGTAAAAAACAACATTTTTTAAAGGTTTGAACACATTTTTTAGATTTGAAAACAATATATATATTAGGATCTGAACAACATTTTTTAGAGGTTTGAACACATTTTTTAGATCTGAAAATAGTATATATATTGGAACACATTTTTATTTTTATTTTTTATTTTGTTCTTGTTCTTTTGTGTTTAAAACACTGACTCAAACTTTATTTACTTAATTTTTTTATTGTGTGGTATGGTTTGACTGTGATTACCTCATCTAGTTTGAATGTGATTAGTTCATCTGGTTTGACTATGATTAGTTCATGTGGTTGAAAATATGTTATGGTCTTCTTTATGTTTTCAGTGTATCAAAACCATGATGGTACAAAATTATTAATGAAAGATGTTCTGGACCTTTTGTTCTTGTTCTTTTTGTGTTCAAAACACTGACTCAAACTTATTTACTTAGTTTTTTATTGTGTGATAATGTTTGACTGTGATTACCTCATATGGGTTGATTGTGATTACTTCATCAGGTTTGACTGTGATTACTTCATGTGGTTGAAAATATATCAATGTCTTCTTTATATTTTTCAATGTTTGAACATAGTAGTATCCTTAAATATAACATCAACCAGGCTAGAAAACATCATAAATCTGAACAACTTTGTTTAGAGGTTTTAACACATTTTTTAGATCTGAAAACAGTATATGTATTGGAATCTGAACAACATTTTTAAGAGGTTTGAACACATTTTTTAGATCTGAAAACAATATATATATATTGGAACACATTTTTATTTTTAGATCTTTGGATATATAATGTACATTCTTATATTATATAGTCTATTTGAACACAATAGTATCTTTAAATACAACATCAACCAAGACAGGAAACAGTATAAATCCGAACAATAACAAATGAAAGGAATCAAAAAGAGGAAGATAACAAAATAAATTACACCAATAAAATGGAAAGAATCAAGAAAACAAATACAACATAACACATTATCTATTTAGATCTTTCCATATTTTGAACCTTCTTATATACAAGCATAAACTAGCATGAACCAAACTAGAAAACAACATAAATCTGAACAACAACAAATGAAAAGAAACCAGAACACTTACAAAGATAAAAACTAGAAATTTTGAACTCTGAAAGTCCCCAACCAAGAAGACTTGAAAAGAAATCACCAATAAAAACTAGCAGTAAACAATGGGAAAAAGAAAAAAAAAAAGCTAGTAGGGGAAGGAAAATAACCCGAGAAAGAAATGTGAGGAAATCGGGAGGCTTGAAAGAATCACTAAACAAGATAAGCAGGTAAAAGAAAATAACCTTCAAATACCCTTTTAATGTGCAACCCTGAACTCTCCTCTCAGGTGTCCTATCACCCATCAGACTGTTGCAAAACCAATCAAAACACTGCAAAAACAATCAAACCAAATATGGGAAAAGAAAAACTTCCAAACTAGATATGGGAAAAAACTGGCAAAATCGTGCATGCATATTTTTTTTTTGTTCAGTAATGAGCACAGTTAAAAACTTTCAAAATAACATGATTTCTTTTGTTTCTTTCCTGCAGTAATGAGTACAGTTTTTTTTATCCACTTAGATGTATTCTTTTTAAAAATCTCTCTGATATGTATTTTATTTTACTTTGTGGGAAAGTGCAATTTGGAGTATCATATAAATAAATTGTTGGCAGAAGACTAACCCAATAAAAGGACCATGAACGGGCAGAAGACATGCATGGATTTCATTTTATTTTTTTCAGTAATGAGGGAGAATTTTTATACCCACTAATTAAGAATATTTTTTTTAATGGTTTTTGTGATTTTTTTTTTTTTAGATTTTTTAAATATTTGTGATTTTTTCATATGAGACATGCATCTTTTTTTTTCCTTCTTTCGTAGTGAGCACGGGTTTTTTTAACAGTTCTTTTATAAATATTTAAATATGTAAACCGGCACAATTACCTGTACATATGTCTGATGAATTGCCATTATCTATACGCATGCATTGATGCAATCGGTGGTAAATCACAGAAATTAAATCCCTAACACAACCCACCACTCACACACCCACACAGAATCGGGAAACACGCTTTTGCGCTGACACAATCCATCACTTAGAAGAAAAACACATATATAAAAATAAAACAAACTGATTGACACAAGCCATCACTCATAATAAAAAAACACGTATAAACTAAATAAAATAAACGGACTTACACGAATTGTAAACGAAATAAAATAGAAGAGTGAGAAATAAACACAGACAGAACACAAGGACAATGAATTTACTATTCATTCCTGTAGCAGCTAGATAGCTGCTTATTATAATAGAAAGATATATATATATATATATATATACATATAGGTTCTTCTTAATTATAAGTTGGCTTCTGAATCATGGGTAAAAATTCGAATTGAATGATCCAACATATATACACATTAATTAGTGGACTTAATTTGTAACATTTTATATTTTTCCAAACGTGCAAGCTAATTAGGTCGCTTGTAGCTAGACCGTGTAAGTTCCACTTGGAAATTTAATATTAAGTCTTTCTTGAATTAATTGGATGATCAAATTCGAGTAGAAAGTTAGAAGAGATCGATCTAAGTCTCAGCCCTATAAAGTTGTTTCATGAATAGGCTAGTTGGATATTCAACTTGCCAAGACTTAACAGACTAATATAAAGTTGTAAACAAAGTAACCAAATGTTTGCTAGTTACATGACTAGATAGATGAAAGTGTCGTTTCCATGAGCAGTGTTTTGAATTCATGTGTAGGCGTGGGGCATGGCTTAATTTGTAGCTTCATGAAATTGAAATCATGGGGCTTTTTGTCAGTGGCAAAGGCATCTTCATGACCAAGTCAACTAGTTCACTTCAGATCATTTCTTGTTTGCTATAGTAATTATGATATTAGCATATATATAAATTCTACATATCTTAAACACACACACAGAGTCCCGGCCTCATTGAATTGATCTTGAAGGAGAAGAATATCATGTTGGGGGTGGTTTCTCTATTAGGGGCAGCTAACCTTGCAGGCAGAGTACCATAAAATCTAATAATTACATGCTTCCCTTGTGATTGGTCATGATCACACATGTAAACAAACATGTAATTAATAAACATTAATTTGACTATTTTTTTATAGTAACTTTTAATTGGCCGCACTTCAATTTATGAAGCCTATATATGTAGTAAAGCTTAGTACTTCCAACATTATTTTTTTGTCTATATAACATGATATGGCAAATCATGACATGTTACAAATCTAACGGGTGTTACCTTAATTAATTTGCTTAGTTATCATACATATATTGGATCACCCTAGCTCACTACACACACCAAAATATGTGGGAAACAAAACTTCTACCATTATCACCCCTCTCTATCTTAATTACCTACTCACTTCTACAACATCACCTCATACTACTATTATCATTATCATATCAAATTCATAACTTTCATGTCTCTCAAGCAAACTCAAGATGTGGTCCTACACAGATTTTACATAAGCTCATTAGCTGCAACATCCATCCTATTTTAGTTACACATATTTTACACAAACTCATCATCACAAAATTATACAGATTTTACACAAACTTATCAACACGAAATTACACAGATTTTACACAACCATATCATCACAACATTACACAGATTTTACACAACTAAATCATCACAAAATTACAGAAATTTTATGCAATCATATCATCACAAATTACACAAATTCACATTTTCTATTTTCCATTTCTACTACCAAATTACACAGAAATAAACTCAGATACAAAGAAGAAGATGAGAAGAAAAGAGAGAGAGAAGACGAAGGGAGAAGAGAGAGAGAGGCTTACTATGCACTACGGCCTGCGGAGGTGGTTGGGGAAGGGTGGTTGACTGGGTGAGGTTCCACGACCTTGGGGGGGGGGGGGGGGGAGAGGTGAGGTCGCAGCAGGGGGAGAGAGAGAGAGAGGTGAGTATCGTGGGTGGGGGGTGGGGGAAGAAATGAATAAGGGAAAAACAAAGTGTGTTATTCCTGATAGCTTTTTGCGGCGTGTTTTTATCGCTGCAAAATACCATTTTCTTGCCGCGACAACAAATCACCCTAGAAAAGAAAACAATTTAGGTAAGTTTATTTGTGGCGAGATAAAGTCGCCGCAAGAGCTAAATACCCTGTCGCAAAACTGATAACCCACGACCAAACCATATTTTTTGCCATACTATTTGCGACGAGAAAAAGTCACCGCAAAAGACTATTTTCTTGCCGCAAAAATATTTTTATCCCACAAAGTTGTACTTGTCGATGCTACGTCATGGTAAAAGGTCATTTTTCTATCTAAAAACAGCTTTTGTGTCATTAGGTAATTATTTGCGACGAGTGTATATCTTGGAAAAAAAGTTCATGGCAAGTCAATAGAACCATCTGAGCCAGTCTTGATCTTATAGATCCACTTACAACTAATCATAGACTTTCTAGGAGACAAATCGACCAGATCTCATGTACGGTTATTAAATAATGCATCACGTTCCTCAATTATTGCATCTTGCCATAAGGGATTAGTGGAGGCCTCACGATAGGAGTGAGGCTCATGCAAAGTAGTAAACGCAATGTAATAATGAAAATCATGTACATGAGTTGGAACAGATCTTATCCGAGAAGAACGGTGAAGGGTAATGTCAGCTGTGTGATCTGCAGGCAGGGCAGGAATAGGGATTGCAATCAGAGAGGGAGGCAGCTTAAGAGAAGGGGATCTTGGCCTAGGAGTGTCCAAAGAGTGAGTAGGTGGAATGCATGGAACATCGAATATGGACATAGGCGGAGAATGATTGGAGGGCTTATCTGGAAAACTTTATAAGGTAGAGAATTGAGAAATAGAGGGACTAAAGGTGGATACCTCAGTAAACAAGCGATATTTCCATAACACAACATGACGGAAAATGCTGAAGTAATGAGTAGGGTTATAACACTGATAGACCTTCTAAGTCTAAATATAGGCAATAAAGTCACAAAGGCGAGAACATGGCTCAAGCTTTGTATGTTCATGAGACTGAAGAATGACAAAGCAAATAGAACCAAAGGAATGAAGATGTTGATAGCCAGGGGAAGATCCAAATAGACACTATATGGAGATTGATTTGAGATGACCAGACTTGGAAGGTGGTTAATGGTATGAACTGTAGTAAGGGCAACTTTACCCCAGAATGGGATAGGGACTTTAGCAGAGAGGAGAAGAGTCCAAACAGTGTTAAGGATATGACGAAGTTTTCATTTGACAAGTCCATTCTGCTGAAAGGTGCATAGACAAGAGGTTTGATGGATAGTGCCATATGTTCGCAAGATACTTTGAAAAGCAGATTGTTTGTATTCAACTGCATTGTCAAGTCGAGAAATTTTAATATGTTTAGAAAATTAAGTTTCAATCATTTTTGCAAAGTTGTAGTAAATATGCAATAGTTCAGAACTAGAGTGCATAAGATAAATCCAACTGTAACGAATGAAATCATCAATGACTATAACAAAGTAAAAAAATATGTTCTGAGATAATTTAGGGATTTGATTTGTACTATTTTTGGGATGTTTTCCTTGATGTCTAGATTGTACAAAGCAGAGAATTAGGTTGTAAATAGGTTGGAAATACTTACCTTGTATAGCATTTAGGCGCTGTAAATCTAGCATTCATTATGTAAATCTCTTCTATATAATGAAAGGAAACCCTATGGAAAGGGCATTCAGACCAATTTGACATGGTATCAGAGCCCCTACTCTGATTATCGTTTCTTAGTGGTCTTAATCTTTGAGAGTTTTCTGAGTTGCGGCGATAAGAATTGTTTTTCTCTGTTCGCACGATGGCGTGTGTCTGAGCTTGTGATGTTCCCGGAGTGTTTCCTCGCACGTCTGTGGGGGTCTGACTAGTGAGCTCATCACGTTGGTGGTTGTCGGCGTTCTTTGGGAGTTGCGAGCGCTGTCTTTGTGCCTGTCAGCACTTTCTGTAGTGGCTGGCAGCGTTTGTGGGTGGCTATGAGGTGGTCGGCCGTTTCTGTGGGTAGCTAAGTGGTGATCGACAGTTTCTGTGGTGGTCGGCAGCTTCGACTCCTCCTGGTGTGGCTGACGACGGGACTTTCTTGTGGGCAAGCTTTCCTCATGGACTTCTTGCCATGTCTATTTGGGCTTGTTGATTCGCTCATGGGCTTTCTATAGTGTCTCTCAGTTTTGGTCAGTGATTTTCATCATGTCTCTTGACAATTTTATTGTTCGATTTACTGGAAAGAATTTTCCTATGTGGCAATTTCAATTTAAAATGTTCTTGAAAGGGAAAGCATTATCAAATCATATTGATAGCTCTGTTCGAGTTCCCACTAATGAAAAGGAACTTGTCCAATGGGAGGTCAAGGATGCTAAGGTGATCTCTTGGCTATTGGGAACGATTGAGCCTCATCTTGTCACCAATCTTTGGTGTTTCACTACGGCTCAAACGATGTGGGACTATCTGCAACGTATTTATCACCAAGACCACAGCGCTCGGAAATTCCAATTGGAGTTGGAAATTAGCAATTACACTTAAGGTAATTTGACCATCGAGCAATTTTATATTGGCTTAATTAATATTTGGAGCGAGTATTCTGCTATTGTTCATGCTAAGGTTTCCACTGCGGCTCTTCAAGCGGTTCATGCTGAGAGTCAACGTGATCAATTTTTGATGAATCTTCGACCTGAATTTGAGCCTGTTCGAGCCGGTTTATTGAACCGTAATCCGGTTCCTTCCTTGGATATTTGCTTAGGAGAATTATTGCGTGAGGAACAGCGATTATCCACTCAGATGGGTATGACTTCTGAGAAGGTCTTTTCTCAGGCTGTGAATGTAGCCTATGCAGCACAAGGGAGAGGGAGGAACAAGTTGCAGTATTTCAGTTGCAAGGAGTTCGGTCACATTGCTCACAACTGTCCGAAGAAAGTTTGTAACTACTGCAAGAAAGAGGGTCATTACATCAAAGACCGTCTAGTGCGGCCTCAGAATTGCCAATCACAAGCCTTTCAAGTTGTTGTTCAGTCCTTGTCTTCTTTTGCGCCCCCCACTGTAAGCTTTGAGTCCTCTATTCTCACACCTGCCATGGTCCAACAGATGATTGTGTCTGCTTTTACGGCTTTAGGCCTACAAGGTACAGATCCTACTTCCACTTCTTCTTGGATTGTTGATTCGGGTGCCTCTAATCATATGACTGGTAGTACGACGGGTCTCCATGGTGTTCGTAAGTATGGAGGCATGCAAACTATTCAGATTGCTGATGGTAGTACACTTCCTATTACTGTTGTTGATACTTTGGGTTCTTCATTTCGAAATGTTTTTGTCTATCCTGGATTATCTACCAATTTGATTTATGTTGGACAATTGGTGGATAATAACTGTGATGTTCATTTCTCTCGTGGTGGTTGTCTTGTGCAGGATCAGGTGTTAGGGACGGTGATCGCGAAGGGGCCTAAAGTGGGACGTCTATTTCCTTTACAGTTTTCTATTCCTAATGTTTTTTCTTTTGCTTGTACGGCTACTGCCAATAATAATAAAGTATGGCATAAGAAATTGGGTCATCCTAATTCTATTGTCTTGACTCATCTTTTGAAACATGGTTTTTTAGGCAATAAAGATTCATTTTCTTCATCTTCTGTATCTTTTGATTGTGCTACTTGTCGTCTTGGTAAAAGTAAAACATTACATTTTCCTGCGCATGGTAGTCGTGCTTCTACTTGCTTTGAGATTGTGCATACTGATATTTGGGGTGTTAGTCCTATTATTTTGCATGGTCAGTATCGTTATTTTGTGACGTTTATCGATGATTATACTCGATGTACTTGGATCTATTTTCTTCGTTCTAAAGCTAACGTGTTCTCTATTTTTCAAAAATTTGTTGCGCTTGTCGAGACACAGTTCAGTACTAGTATCAAAACCTTACGCTCTGACTCAAGGGGGAATACATGTCTCATTCCTTTCAGACTTATCTTCAGCAAAAAGAGATCATTTTCCAGCGTTCTTGTCCCTATACCCCTCAACAAAATGGAGTTGCTGAGCGTAAGAATCGTCATCTCTTAGATGTCGTTCGTACTTTGCTGATTGATTCATCTGCACGTTCTAAGTTCTGGGTAGAAGCTTTATCTGATCAATTGTTTGCCTACTACCACTCTAAATTATGATTCTCCCTATTTTCGATTATTTGGCATATCTCCTGAGTATCCATCCTTTCATACTTTTGGGTGTGTTTGTTTTGTTCATCTGCCACCTATTGATCGTCACAAGCTTGCTGCCCAGTCTGTCACGTGTGCTTTTATGGGATATAGCCCTACTCATAAAGGATTTGTTTGTTATGATGCTCATGCGAACAAATTCCAGATCTCCCGGAATGTGATTTTCTTTGAAAATCAATATTTCTTTCAGTCTTGGGTTATTTCTGATCCTTCTATTACCCTTTTACCCGCTTTTGATGATGTGTTTCTTCTATTGAGTGATTTAAACCAGGTGTGGTGTATCATGGACGTCCTCCTTCAATGCCTCTTCCAGACACTGATCCGTCATCTGATTCTACTCTTCCTAGGCGCTCTACCCGGGTTACATATCCACCAGATGGGTATGGTTTTTCTCATACCTCGCTTACTACCACTCTGGACATTGTTTCTATTCCTTGCTCTTATACTCAGGCAGTCACCCAAACATGTTGGCAGCAGGCCATGCAAGAAGAAATCCATGCTCTTCAAGACAATCACACTTGGGATCTTGTGACTTGTCCCTCTGGTGTAAAACCTATTGGCTGTAAATGGGTATACTCAGTCAAGTTTCGGTCTGATGGCTCACTGGACCGATATAAGGCCCGTCTCGTGGCCCTTGGGTATCGGCAGGAGTATGGTATTGATTATGAAGATACATTTGCACCTATTGTCAAAATGACTATTATACGGACTATCTTGGCACTTGCTGCGTCGCAGGGGTGGTCTCTCCAGCAGATGGACGTGAAGAATGCTTTTCTACATGTGGATTTAAAGGAAGAAATCTATATGTCTCCACCTCCTGGCATGTTTACTACACCTTCCTCAGAGGTTTTTCGGCTACACCGATCCTTATATGGGCTGAAACAATCTCCACGTGCATGGTTTGATAAATTTTGCTCTACTCTACTTGCTTTTCACTTTACTCAGAGCCAGTTTGATTCCTCTTTATTTCTTCGCAAGACTTCTGCAGGAATTGTATTGCTTCTAGTATATGTTGACGACATTGTGATTACTGGCTCTGATACTGAGTTAATTAAGCAATTACAACAACATCTCAAGGCCTCCTTTCACATGAAAGAGCTTGGTCCCTTGCAGTACTTTCTTGGCCTTGAGGTGCAAATTACTCCGACTGGTACATTGTTACATCAGCACAAATACACGGAGGAAGTAATTTCATTAGCTGGCCTCCAATTGGGTAATTTTGTTCTTTCTCCCTTGGAGGTAAATCTTAAGCTTCGTCAGGAGGAAGACGAGCTTCTATTAGATCCATCCTTGTATGGGCAACTCGTTGGGAGTTTGAACTACTTGACGATTACTCGTCCTAATATTTCTTTTGCTATGCAGCAGGTCAGTCAATTTATGCAAGCCCCTCGACACCTTCACCTAGTCGCTGTCCGCCGCATTATCCGATATTTGAATGGCACCTCTACACGCGGGTTGTTCTTTCCTAAGGAATCTTCCTTATAATTGGTGGGGTATAGTGACGCTGACTGGGCCGAATGTGCGGATACTTGTCGCTCTGTTACATGTTGGTGTATGTTTTTAGGCAATGCACTCATTTCTTGGAAGAGTAAGAAGCAAGACAGAGTTTCCAAGTCCTCCAATGAGCCTAAATATCGTGTTATGTCTTCCGCCTGCTCTGAGATCACATAGCTTCATGGGTTATTGGGTGAACATGGTTTTTCTCAACTTCATTTCACTCCTATTCATGCTAATAATATCAGTGCTATTTAGATCGCTGTTAATCCTGTCTTCCATGAGCATACAAAACATATTGAAGTCGATTGTCATTCCATACGTGAATCCTTTGACAAACATGTGATTACTCTTCCTCACATTTCCACCGAACATCAAACTGTAGACATCGTCACTAAAGTTCTTTCTCAGCACCAGTATCAGTTCTTGGTTGACAAATTGATGCTTCTTGATCTACCAGCATCAATTTGAGGGGGGATGTTACGGAGATAATTTAGGGATTTGATTTGTACTATTCTAGGGATGTTTTCCTTGATATCTAGATTGTACAAAGTAGAGAGTTAGGCTATAAATAGGTTGGAAATACTTACCTTGTATAGTATTTAGGCGCTGGAAATCTGGCATTCATTATGTAAATCTCTTCTATATAATGAAAGGAAACCCTATGGAAAGGGCATTCAGACCAATTTGACAAAATCTACTGATAAAGACGATACTGATCACGACGAATGGCATATATGTCAGCATCAGTGGCATCCTTCCAGTGTGGGTCCGAAAGATCAATCTAATTTCAAATGTGATGAAGGCGATTAAAGAATTCATTGATGGATTGACCAGGCTTCTGTTTGAGCTTGACCATAAGCTGGTACTCTTTAAACCCATAAGGGGTAGCATAATGCCTGGCTAACATAGTCCAAGCAGATAAAACATCATCAAAGCTACCAAGTTGGTTGGAAATAGTCGGAATGAAGATGTAGAGCATCTAAGTAAGAATCTGGTGATTATGGCTATCCCATTTGAGAAGGCGTTTTTTTTAATTGCTCCGCTTGTTCATCTCCTTTTTGCACTGGCTTTGTCCAGTCACCCGTGCAATAGAACCAAAGTTCATGGCCTTTAAGAAAGTCGCAAAAAGACAGAGACCACACCAAATAGTTTTTAGCATCTAATATAACATGAATAGGACGGTAAATCTTGTTGTCTTGAACCATTGTGGTCAAAGTCAACAGTCAATAATGTTGACATGGAAGGCTACTAATGTGGTAGGATGACGTGGTTGTTGACAAGACTAGGACTAACATGGTAGTCTCTGGTGACGAGTCAAGTGATTCCTGGTGAGGAAGGGTACATTAAAAAGAGAGACTTGTCAAACCTTGCTTAGATAGTGATTGCCAATTCCAAGTGGTGATTAGAATCCTATGACTTGGCCAAGTGTTGTTTTTATTGACATTGATGGACAAACAAATTAATAGAGGTCTTATTCCTAAATAACTCATACCACACATACTGCAAATTTAAACAAAAGATGATTTTATATTATTTGCTTCCCTCCTAATGGATGGTACCTAGATGGAAAAGAAGAAACATCAAATTAGATTTTTTCTAATTGCTTGACCGAATTGGATGGTCAATACAAAAACGTGTGTGGAGTCAACGTTATCCAAAAATCCTCTATAAGCAAAATTAAATATTATAAGACCCACATGAGGTCATCCAAATTAATTAGATGATTAAAGAGGATCTATATTTGTGAAAACATCCACGCTTGACCGAACATCCGCCCGCACCCTAGGAGTATTGCGGAGGCGGGGGACGGAGGGGGCGAAGCCCCGCTCCGCTTTTCCCCCACCCCGCTTAATATATATATATATATATATATATATAAATTAAAAAAAAAACCATAAGTAAGTGAAATGGTGCCGTTTTGTCAGCGCCGTTTCACTTTTAGACTTTAGTTAAGCCTTAACTAAAAGTGAAACGGTGCCGTTTCACTTTTAGCTAAGGTATCCCCCCGCCCCCCTTCCCCTCGCCCCCTCCCCCCGCATCATTCTCCATTTCTCCTTCTCGAACTCTCTAGTCTCTTCTCTCTCACTCTTAGACTCACTCTCTCTGACCTCTGTCTCGATCTCTCTTGCGCTCTCTCAGTCTCTCTGCCTCTCTCGCTTGATCACAACAACTCTCTCGCACGACTGCACGAGGCTCGAGCAGCACCACCGGGACTCCAGTCACTCCACCGTCTGACGATATTATTTTGAAACTTCGCAAATCGCTGCCACTAAAATGTAAGAAATCCGAAACCCTAGATTTTTTTTTTTTTGTTTTGGATTGGAAATTAGATGAAGGATGGGTTGAATTGGAGATGGAGGATGGGAATAATTGTGAATTTGTGTGCTGTGGAGAAATTTGTGCACGTGTTTGATTCTCTGTTTTTTTTTTTTTTTTGTAGTTTGTATACTATTTATGGCCTTTGGGTGTTCGGATTAGAAACCTAAATAATTTTAGGGGTTTCGATTGGAGTTCAATCCGAAACCCCTAAATAAATTTAGGGAATTGAAACCCCTAAATCAATTTAGGGGATTTAGGGCATCGGATTGAGCCCCCTAAATTGATATAGGGGTTTCAATTGAAACCCCTAAATTGTGTTGGCTTTGTACTTTGCCTTGTTTTTTCATGTGTGATATATTATTATGATTTTCTTATGTCGTGTGTTAATTGATTTTATAATTTTTTTTTATGTTGTGGAATCAGGAATGTCTTCTTAAAAGGATTTCACTGATAGCTCTCCTACCCCTACCACTACCCCTACCCCTGTAACGCCCCGTCTCCGAGGGTCCGGAGAGTTAACTCATGTCACTTAAAAATCATTTTCCTTCCACATAGTACATATTCTAATTTTTCTCTATCGCACAAAATACTCATATATTTACATCAAATACTCCAATATAATTAATCCAAGAGAAAAAGTCTTACTAAATACCAACCTCCCAACAAATCATATCATCAGATCGCAACAAACTACTGAACAAAAATCCTCAATACTCATGCAAACCTTCTATGTTTAAACCATCATTCTTAACTACTCTTACCTATGCTCCATATTCTTGATCCTCAACTGGAATATTCAAATCATCTGAAAAATATTGTGGAGATAAGGGGTGAGTTATCAACAACTCAGTAAGCAGAGAACATATACTAGTATGTAAACATGAGCCTTTTCAGAAAGTTCAGTATGCAAAAATAAAAATATTTTATTTTTATATGCAGATCTCAGAAAAACGTGTTATCGAAAAATCAGAGCGACTTTTCAATCTTTTCATACTCAAAATCAACAATTCATATTTAAGGATCCATTTCATATTCAAAAACGCTTTGGCATAATATAACTGAACATCTTCATCTTATCATATCATATCATATACCATGTTTAACCCCTGTGGTAGGATTGTGCTATCCCCGGTGGCCAAACCAGGCAGTATCATGTGATGAACTTCCTATTTTTCAATCTCGGAGCCCCGAGTGTGCACACAAGAAAGAACACGTAAAAAGACCACTTTGTTTCCAAAGTGGGTGCACTCATATCATATCATATCATATCATGGTGGTACCAACCATATCACGTGAACCAGTATCATCTCATAACCATATTCAGAACAAATAAGTATGCCAAAGTTTTATCATATCCATATCATATCAAAACATGTGTGAAACATATTCATATAATTTCTATTTGATCAAAAATAGATCCAAATCATTTCATGTCACATGCATAAAAATCTCAATGATATCATATTCGCTCTTTTGCATATTTCATAAACATATCAAATATTGCTCATGTCTACACATTTCATATCAAAAACATTTCTTTTCTCTTTCATACGTATCTAATGAGGGAATGCGAAACATATTCTGAGGTTGTTTTTCACTTTTTCTTTTTAAAACAACATGCATATTTTTACAAACCAACCTCAGTTCATTTCTTTTTATGCAAATCTAACATAGGATCCCCGCTTACCTGGACAACTTAGCTTTTCCAGAATTTTTCTAAAAAATATCGAGTCGACTATAGATCATCACCTATAAAAATAATCACGTAATTTCTGTAAGTTTCCAATTAATCACGTATTTCGATATTTAAACCCAAAACCATCAATAAATCTCACATCATAAACCAATCACCCAAACAATTCCATAATCCAATCCAACCGACCCCCCTTACTCCTCGGACTCAGTCCGGCACAACCAACCCATTCACAGTAAATATGAGTTAGCGCGAAAATACATTTAAATCTCAAAAATTCTTTGGAAAAATACTTACAATGCTATAATATAATTTTTGAAAGATCACGGAGGTGCTAGAAGTGGCGGCATAGCAACGGAATAGTGCAAAATGCACTGTGGCCGTGGGTCTCAAAAACCCACTTATGAACGGGGACAAACCAAGACCTGAGATTGATAGGGAAGGGCTAAGGGATGTTGGTAAAGCTAGTGGTGATGGTGGTTTGGCCGTGGGTGGCGGTGTAGAGGGCGGTTTAAGGCCAAAATATTCGAAATGGAAATGACGGGGCTCCACCGGTGGCGCATCGAAGCTGGGGTTGGGTGCATTGAGTTGCTAGGAGGTCGAGGATGAAGTGGTGAAGAAATGGCGGTCGGAGGTGGCGTGACGGCGGTGCAGGGGCGCAAGGAGTGCTGCGGCTTGAATGGGCTCGTGGTGGCTAACGGCGGCGCGACTGGGGTTAGAAACGGAGGGGTGGCGTCGCCGGTGGCTAGGGAAGTTGGGGAGCCGGGCGGTGTCAGTCACCGCCAGCTCGCGGAGGCGCTGGGGGAGAAGGAGGATCGGATGGAGAGAGAGGGAGGGAGGCTGGACGCGCGGGAAGAGGCCAGGGAAGAAAATAAGAAAGAAAGAAAGGAAAAGAAGAAAAAAAGAAAAAGAAAAGAGGAAAGAGAAAATGTAGGGAAAGAAATGAGGTTCAATCCTCACATCTTGAGTCACAAAAATGATCCAACGTAAATGATTTTAAAACAGTAAGTGAAATAAAATAATTCAAACGTAATGATTAAAATGAAAATAAATAATTAAACCCAACAATAAGTTAATTTAATTTGAGAATAAATTTAAATACATAACAATTATTAATATTCAAGAAACATGTCAAATTAAATTTTTACAAATTAAAAATTCATAAAAATAAACCCACTAAAATCTGAAAATTTAAAACAAGAGAATTAATTTTTAAATTAATAAAAAATAATCATTCAATTAAAAATACACTAAAATACGGGGTGTTATAGCCCCTACCAGTCCTTTCCCCAGAACCTAACCCTACTCCAACCCCTAGGAGTAGGAGTACACCTTGCCCCGCCCCCAAGCCTACACAAAGCAAGAAACTTGTTTCCGTAGTTTGGTCTCATTTTACCAAACTAGAGGGTGGTGACCCTAATAACCCCAAGCTAAATGTAATTATTGTGAGAAAATATATGGATGTCACTATAGAAAACATGGTACATCCCAGTTAAAGGTCCATCTAGAGGAACAATGCAAGAAAAGTCCAGTATTAAGATCCTTACTGGAGAAGAGTCAATCTAGGCTAGAAATTGGACTAAAAAATGGTGGATGGGAATAATGGGGGTCCAACGTTGAAGGGGTATATGAAGTATAATGTTGATGAGTGTAGAGGGAAGTTAGCTCATATGGTTATCATGGATGAGCTACATTTTCAGTTTGTGGATGGGAGAGGGTTCCAAGAATTTGTCCAAGAATTGGAACCTAGATTTACACTTCCTTCTCGTCATACTGTGGCAAAAGATATTAAAAAGATGTACTGGAAAGATAAAGATGTTTTGACAGTTTTAGTTGACAATGCCTCGTCTAATTATGTCGCATTGGGCTATCTGAAGACTTATCTTAGAGAGGCAAATAAGACATTCATGGGTTGTGAATATTTGCATGTTACATGTTCTGCACATATTTTGAATCTAATTGTGACTGAGGGATTGAAAGATGTTGATGACTCAGTTACATGAGTTAGACTAGCTGTGAGATTTGTGAGGTATTCTCCTTCCAGATTGGAGAAATTCAAGATTTCTGCAAAGAGTGTGGGCATAACATCAAAGAAGGGTTTTTGTACTGATGGTCCTACCAGATGGAACTCAACCTTCTTGATGTTGGAGGTGGCCTAAGAATATAAGACAACCTTTCAATTATTGGGTGATGAAAACATTCAATATGTCAAATACTTTGATGAGCACGGACATTTAGAAAAGCCTAATGATGATGATTGGGAGGTAGTTTATACTTTTGTTGATTTTCTCGGACTTTTTTACGATGTCACGTTGAAGTTATCTACTTCTTTGCACCCTACCATCACATGAATTTTGTCAACAAATATGTAGGGTGAAAAAAGAATTAGACGACATGTGTAGGGATTCCAATCTATGGATGAGGGGGATGGTATTGACCATGAGGGTCAAATATGACAAGTATTGGAGAGATTTGACTAGACTAAATATTTTGTTATATGTGGCTGTTATTCTTGATCCCCGTCTGAAAATTTCAGGCATGTTATATAGTTTGGGACTTGCGCATGATCAGACATGGACTGATCTTATTGGTGAGATGACCCGAGATATCCTTTATTAATTATATGATGAGTTTAATGCAATTAAGGGTGGTACTGCATCTACTACACATACACATACACCTACCCCAACACCTATTCCAGACACCGGGGCAACAAAGAAGCGTAGATTGGCATGGACTAAGACCTTCGCACTTAATCTCACACTAGTCCGTCAATCTACGGAGGTGGTTTCAGAGTTAGACAATTATTTTTCAGGGGATCTTATTCAAGATGATGATGATTTCGACATATTAGAATGGTGGAAGACAACATCAAAGAAATATCTCATCCTTTCTGAAATTGCCCGTTGTATGTTGGCCACCCCTATTAGCACCGTTGCCTCGAAGTCTACCTTTAGTACCGGAGAGAGTATATTGGATCCTTTCCGTAATTCATTGTCTTCTACAACTGTAGAGGCATTGATCTGCACACAGAGTTGGACGATGGGAAAGGATATTTATGTTCCGAATGTTTTAGATTTTAAAGAGATCGACCAAGAGGGTAGTGATCAGTCTGGATCTGGACCATCTGGTAATTGTTGTTTTTATTTATTATTTTGATTTATTTATATTCATTTCGATTTCATCAGTATTAAATTTAGTATTGATTGTTGTAGCAACACATAAGACGACTCAGACGATGTCTACCTCTACTGCAATATGAATATGTGCTCAAGTCTCAAAAGACTACCCATCCATTTGTCCCAAATGTCACAGTCAAAGACCCAAACAGCTCGGCTCTATTTTTAGATTCTTAATTTATTATAATATTGAAATTTGAATCAGTTGTACGTATTATGTATTTGATTTGTAATTTTGTAATGTTTATACAATGTCCCTTGGACACATTTTCTTTTGTAATTGTTTAAACTTTTCATTTTATTTTTGTAAATTTGTAATAGCTTAGTTATTGTTATTATTTATTAGTTTATTAGGTAATAGACTTGTAGTCTATAGTAGTACTTCATTAGAGTTTTAATTATATAAATTTGTGTTATGTATATATTATTTTTATTTATGTAACTTTTTTTCTTTTTTTAACTCTCTTTAAAAAAAAAAAAACTACTATTTTTATGGACTCAAAATGGTCCAGAAACCGCTTCTGGGCCAAAGGGGGGGCGGGGGGGCGGACGGATTACCCCCCACCCCGCACCCCGTTATCCGGGACGGGGTCCCCGCCCCAGCACTCTGGGGACGGGGGACGGGGAAGAAATTCGCCCCCGCATGGGTGGGGGGGTGGGTAGCACTCCTAAGATTAGATGTGGACTCCTCAATAGTGCAGATATGATCATAAGAAGCAAGTTGGCAACGATGGTGGGAATTTGTCGAAATGCTAGCGGTAGTGCTTTATGTACCATCGAATCAACAATTATGGATACCCAGCATCTCCTATCCTCAAACCACAAATCATGTTTGTGGGGTGCATGGGTGTATGACCCTCTTGCATTTGATTCCAAAACAAATTTTCTACCATGATTTCCCCACTATCCCCCACAAAACACCCATTATTTTGATGTGATTCTCTTCGGTTGTTGCTCATTAACAATATAAAGGAAGAGAAATAACAAAGAAAGAAAAGCAAGATCGATCTCTCGAAAAAATCTCAGATTGGTATATTATACATTGTTATCTAATTTTAATATTATTTTGTTGGGTCATATAGCACAAATATTATACGATAGAAAGATGGAGATCAGAGTGACAGATAACAAACATCGAACCAGTTGTTCCCACAAGACAATGTTAACAAAGTCACATTTTACAAATAATCAATTCATAAACTTCAAAGTATGTTTAGGAAGCCACCACATATATAATATAAGACAATTATTCATTTTCTATTCAACTATAAAATTTGCTCTCAAGCTGTTGCAATTGGACCCAAGCCACCTGTTGCCCTCATGGCTTCAAATCTTGGCTCCTTGGGCTGGAACTTGAGGCCAGCATACAGCTTCATGTAGTCCTCAAACACGAATTTTGGGTAAACATGGTTCTTCTCCTCATCATCTCCCTCTTTCTCTACCAGTGCTGGAGCTGGATAAATTACAGCATCACTGCCAGGGTTGTAGAATGAAGCTATTGACATTCTGTTCCCATCAGTTTGGGCTATCACTCTGTGCAGCACACTCTTGTACTTCCCATTGGTGATGACCTATGCATATACATTCAAGATCAGTTTAATGTCATCATATTAATTGTACCGGGACTCATTATAGGCTAGCCAATGTGGTGTGTGTTGGGTGTGTCGATAAACAGACTTGCATGATCATCTGTTCCTCAAAAAGTTCTGTTTTTTGTTTTTTTTCTCTTATTACAATAAATTATTATAAAACTTAATTTCTTATATATATACCTCGAGCTGGTCACCAAGGTTGATGACAATGGAATGGCGCATAGGAGGCACGTCAATCCAGTGACCATCTTTGAGAAGCTGTAGACCGCTGACCTTGTCATCCTGGAAGAGAAGGATAATGCCACCAGCATCGGTGTGGGCACGGAGACCCTTGATCAGCTCTGGCTTTGGGCATGGAGGGTAGTTGCTAACCTTGGTTCCAAAACTTGGACCTTTTGATCCACACAATGCCTTTTTGAGGTAACCTTTCTCTAGTCCAAGATTCTCATCTAACAGCTCTAGGAGTTCCTCTGCCAGTTTTTCCAACTTCACTGCAAATTCCTTCATGATCTTCCTGCAATATTATTCATATTTGAGATGTTCTAAATATTATTTTGGATGTTCAAAACACTTCTGAGTACATGAATGGAAGTCATCTCAGATATAAGTTCAGTCGTACATATCTCATATTACTTTCTCTCTTAAAAAAAAAGTCTTCCACGATATTTGTGCACAAATTGCAGACTCTTTACCTACCTGTAATCATCTTGGAGGTCTGGAATCTCAGAGATATTGGAGTCGGGGAGATGGCGTAAGTGGAAGGTGCTCTCCCAATCCATGTCATGGACCTCAGCCTGAACACCCTCTAGACCCTTGCTTGCCATCAGTTGCATGAACCTTTGCTCCATGCACTTCTTGTAGTGCTCCTTTGTCAACCTCTCCACAGCGTCCATTAACTCATGGGATATGCCATGATTAAGCAACTGCATATACATGTAGAAATTTCAGAAGGGAACGCAAAATAGTACTTAACCCATAACTGGAATTGTAAATTAATGAGCAACTGAATAATGGAGCTAGGAACAAATTTAGCAAGGCTTAGCTCAAGCAGAGTACTGGTACTGATAGGTACCTCAAAGAAACCCCAGTTTTCGCATGCATCTTTGATCTTCTCCATGGTTGCTCCTCTCTCCTCACCGTTTAGCTTCTCCAAGTTTATCACTGGGAAGTTCTCCATCTCTCGCTCTCTCTCCTCCTAAAGCAAGCAAACTGTGTTCTTTTTTTCTCTAAGCAAGCAAGCAAGCAAGCTGTGTTCGGGGTGCTGTGCTTTGAGAGTTTGGTGGTATTTATAGGGGTTAAATGCAAAGGGAGTCGTGAGGAAAAGGAACAGCTGTGAACTGGAACTCGGGTGCTATCCATATATTTTATCATCTTTAATCGACGACGTGACTTATTATTCTAAAGCAAACTCAAGTAGTATTTTACCATTGGAATTAATTGTACGAACCTGCTAAGGTCGCTTTGCTTTGTTGAACCGTCTCCTACGTAATGCGGTTGGACCCCACCTTCGTGGCTCCGATTTTGACCGAACACAAACCATAGGTCCATATAGCATGCGGCCACTTTCGTGTTACTCTGCATTAATTACAATTCACTCTCACATTCTATTTTCATAACTTTTTTTAATAAGTTATGGAGATATTTTTTATAGGTTATAGGATATGAGGTGATAAATAGTGATTGATGAGAAGAATTTTTCTTCTTCTAAATATAAAATATTTGATAACAAAAATAAATATATAAAATTACGTGATTTGATATGATACATCATATTGTAAAGTTATTTTTATTATAAAATAGATCTAATGAATCACATGAAACTACATCAATTTATGTATAATCATTCCAAATTGATATTATTATCTTAACAATAGCACGAACTCTTGCATTTCTTTAGGAATTGATGAAGTCTTGGGCAATTTGATCTGTTGTTCCCGCCCACGTTAAGTTATGAACTACAATAGATGTAAAACTAAAACAAAACAAAACACCCTGGGGCAGGTTTGGTAACTAAAACAAAACATAAAATTTTAATCTCATCTCATCATTACACCTTTTTCAAATCCCTATACAAAATATAATAAACAATTTAACTTTTTCAAATCTCAATTCAATTTTTTCAAATCTCAATACAATAATAATACTAAAACATAATATTTTAAACACTAAAATAAAACATAAAATTCTCATCTCACCCCCCAAACACCCTTAGTGAATTATTGTTCACCAACCAAAAGAATATTTTATTAAAAAATATTCTCACTTTTCTCAATCACTCCCCGTCTCCTCTGTCCCTTCCTTTCTTCTTCATTTCTCTAATTCATTTCTTCTTCATGTTAAATAATTCTTTTGGACATTAAACATTAAATTATTAATTAATATATGGAATGTATTTATAAGATATAAAAAAATTAAATAAAATTATTAAAATATATAATATTATATTATTATTATGACTTTGGAATGGTTAGTCCAATATGAATTAACATCTTCAAAGGTTTTGGCACCTCAAGTTTTAGTCAAAATTTAGACTTGGTCCATAGCTTGCCACCACTTCTTCTAAATACGAAATATTTGATAACAAAAAAAATTACACAAAAATAAATCTATAAAGTGACATGATTTGATATGATTCATGTAAAGTTATTTTTATTACAGAATTTATACGTAATCCATCCAAATTGATATTATTATCTTAACAATAGCACGAACTCTTTCATTTCTTTAGGAATTGATGAATTTTTCGCCAATTTGAGTTAACGTAATTCTGTGGTACCTATGGTGAAGAAAACATTGTTCTCCGATACATTTCTCACAACAAGTAATCTACAGAAGTGAAAGCCGTCGTATTCACCTCGCACGTTAATAAATACGTAACAGGTTAATAATGATCATTCTTGCTATACGGGTCTAGTATTTCAACAGAACATTGATCATTTTCCCTTCCCTTATGGGCCACTGATTGAACTAATTAGCATATTTTTTTAAAAAAAGAAATCATAATCTTTCAACGGCTTCTAATTAATCAATTAATTAATTGTGGGGATTGGGAGAAAAATAGGTAGGCCTACCTATATGGCATACATTGGACATGAATGTCTTTGTTGAGGATTAATCATTTTCGTCCAAGTGATGAAAAGTCCTAAAAAAAATATTAAAGGGCTTTTAGGTAAGCAACCAAAGGGAATGAATCCCATTCATCTGATATAGAAGTTGCTCAAACTGCGAATTAATTAAGTCTTTTAACATATATTATATGCATGGTTTTCCATGACGAGATCTTAGTGGGTGACAGTTGGATACTTTAGTTAGGCTTCTCTCTCACATTGATCTCACTCTCTCTAATATTGATAAGAAATTTTTAAAATAGAAAAGCGGACGGGGTGGGCATGGTACCCACCTGCCCGCCCGAACCCCTACTATGTAAGTGTAAAAGCCCTAATTTAACCTCATTCCTATTCTCTCTTCCATACTCTCAGGAGTGGTTTGGATTCAGAGATGAGTTGAGATGGTTTATGAATAGTAGAATAGAAGTTGAATTATTTATTATATTTTGTGTGAGAATTTGGAAAAATTATTTTGAGATTTGAAAAAGTTGAATTGTTTATTATATTTTATATAGAAATTTAGAAAAATTGTAATGATGGGATGAAATGAGTTGAGATGAGTTGAGGTGGGTTGAGGTGGGCTTTGAATGCAAACGACCCCAATCTCTCCTACTGCTCAGACTTCATCTTCTTCTTTCGTTCTTAATCTACTCTAGCTCTCATTCTCATTCTCCTTCTCTCATTCTCATTCTGCTTCTCCTTCTTCTAGATTTATTCTTGTATATCTATGGTTGTTGGCCACTCGATCTCTACAACCTACGGCAATGACTTGGTCGTGGATCTTTGTGAGACCTACGGCCAATTCGTGACTATGGGTGGCGCAATGGGTCTTTAGAGCCCCACAGTCAAGCCATGATCGTGGGTTTTTGCAACCTTGGGCCAAGTCATGACCATGAGTTTTTGCAACCAACAACCAAGCCATAGTAGTGAGTGTCCGCGATCCATGGCCCTGGTTTGGCCTTCTGTATCTTTGTAAGAACCCACGGCCAAGGCACAGTCATGGGTATCATGTTGTTCTTTCATTGTTTTTTTTTTAATTTCTAGTTAGATCTATGTATTTGAAGTTTTATCTATATTTTGAGATTTGAATGTGAAGACTTGGGATATGGATCTGAAGATTTGGGATTGAATTTGCGGCTTTGTCTATTTGGAGTTTTGTTGAGAGAAGTACAGACGATAGGTTGAAAATTTTGCTCATCCGTTAGATATGGGTGGACGAACAACGACTCAAAGGTGGGGTGAAAAATGATCACCTCGCTCATGCAGGTGCGAGTGCGGGGGGCAGGGAAGGGTGCTACTTGCCCGACATTTTCCACCCCCGCCTATGCAGGTGTAGGGTGCTACCCTCCCGACCCCAAGATAAAACAAAAATTCTATAGACAACCGCGTTGCATCTTCGTCGCGACATCAGTGCACACGTGGCAAAATGAAAACGGCATCGTTTTGAATAAACAACAATCCCTCCTTCGTTCTCCCATTTCCCTCTCTGGTTTTTTCTTTCCTTCGATTTCCCCACCTTTACTTCTCTGAATCCTCCTTTTCCCCAGACCTCTAACCCATTTGATCCCTCCTTCGTTCCCCCCTTTTCCTCTCTGGTTTTTTCTTTCCTTTGATTTACAAGTGGTTTTCATGAAAGCTGACAATGTTGTTTGTTAGTTGGAGACATCTGCAGATAGGACCTTTGTGGTGTTATCAAAAGAAAAAGAGAAGGAAAATGACAAATCAAAGGCATCCTCCTCTGAAGCTGGATTATCTTCCTATGAATGTGTTCGGATTTTTGAAAATAAGATTCATGATGGATCTGGTAAATGCTCTAAAAGCCACAAAAATATCCCTGCCAATCTCACTCAAGTAATCGATCAATTTCTTGATATAGTCTTAAAATACTATTTGCCAAAAAGCTACGAAGTTGGTGTGAGTAAATTATCTTCTATGGAGGTTGGTGAACCTGCTACAAAGGTAAAGGGTAAATCAAAGGTCGATGAGACAAAGAAATTAGAGTCTGAAGCTTAAAGATTTGCAGTGCTTGCTAAGGTGCTTTTGTCCTCAAGTTATTAAGTGACGTTATTCTAATTTATGTACATGGAGTTGGAGTTATACTCAAATGGGATCTGTAAGGTGGGGAAATTGAAGGAAAGAAAAACCAGAGAGGAAAAGGGGGAACAAAGGACGGATTGCGGTTTATTCGAAACGATGCGTTTTGCCACGTGGGCGTAGATGCCGCGGTCGGGATGCAACGCGGTTGTCTATAAAGTTTTTGAAGATAAAATGGCCTTCTCTCTCTCTAGGAATGTTTTGTCATGCCTTTTACAATTGCTACTTCGATATTAATCATAAGTTGATGTTTATTTTATATATATGTTTTGGGTTTTTGGGATTGCCTTGAGATTGTAGGTAATGATAATTGAAATGTACATGCTTACGTTTGAATTTTTTTTGAAACCATATTTTACATATATGGTTTTACAAAATTCTATACAGCTAAACCAAGGAATTCGACAGAGTAATCTCTTTATCCACAATGATCATCGCCATTAATTAATGTGCGGCCTTAATTATAAGAAACGTTAATCAAGCCCTAACCATGTCGTTTGGAAAGAATATGCTCTTTTGTCATTTATTTTTATCAATTTAGTTTTTAAGATAAGTGATAATTCTTATATGCATTTTCCAAAACATGCATAAGAGTAAATTAAAATGTGAGTTTGTCCTAATTCTTAGAATAGTACTCATTTACATCTAGTATTTCTACTCTGCATCCATCATCATTAATTTACGTGTAAATTAATGTTATATATGTCTTTTACGTTTACCACACAAGAATGGGAAATATTGGTGATGATGATTAACCAATCGCATGGCTCCTCATGATGTAGTGTGTCGTTTAGGGTGGTAAAATACGTATGTATGCATGCATAAAATGAGTATTGTTATACTAGGGCCGGCTCAATAGGTTCGGGTGCCTAAGGCTAAAATTCTAATTGAGGTTTTTTTTAATAAAGTAAAATTAAATAAATTTAGTTTAATTTTAATTTTTACATTTCATTTTTATTTAAAAATAATTCCATTTGTTTTGCAAAATAAAATTATTGATTAAAATTTTATACTACATTTTCAACTAATAATCGACATAATCTTTATTAGAAAACTTTCGATTGAGAGAGGATTTTATCGAATCTAGTTTTACAAGACGTACTTTAGACTCTTTAGTTGTTGTTTGGGAACACAATTGTTCTCAGGTATTTTCAGATATTCTCAAATTCAACTTTTTCTCTCTCATTTCTCAAAACTCAATAAAATATCTTAACTCAAACTATTTCACTACTATTCACAGATATTATAAGATATTCTTAATATCTAAACAGCCCTAGAAGCAATTATAATCATTATTGTCAATACAATTTTATAAATAACCTACACATTTGGAGAAAAAAAAAAGTAGCCCCTTGCCTCTTCAAAGAATCATACAAAAAAAATTTATGAACACTCGAAAATTAAATTTTGCTATTTATAATTTTCACATTATATATTAAACTAATAACGACAAAAGAGAAGTGTATTCATAAAAGAGTAATTGAAATAATTATTATGTGGGATACTTTTAAAACGCATAATGAAGTAATATCTATTTGATACTTTTGATGTTCTCTTATTGAGTTAATTAATAATTTTAATTGGGTTATTTTAAATTGCCTAATGAAAGAGTCGGCATGTGTTATACCCACGTTAAGAGGTAATTTTTAGGGTTGGTATCGTACATTTGGCATATGGACAGTACTTCTAGTTTAGGGTTTGCTAATTTTTCACTAGTTGATATATATGGAGTAGATGTTATGGAAATAATCACATGGTGAATTATTGAATGGAGTCCTCCTTCGATATTGGTAGGCATTGATGGAGACAGACCAATTAAGGACCAAAAATAGAACTAGCTGACCAACTTGATCCTTATAATAATAAAAAAATGATAGTTACAGTCGTGAGTGCACAAGCGCCACGCAATTACTTTGAAAAAAGTGAATATATATAGGACTTATATTAAAAAATTAATTTTTTAATAACGGGTTACACTCTTTTTTAAAGCGATTACACTGGACTTGCAGACTCCACAACTGTATGTAGCATTACTTTATAATAAATTAGGCAAGTGGCCGCTGTATAAATTTTTGTATGTATAGATACATGCGTGTTTCTTTCTAAATTTCAAATCATAAAATAAAGAGTAATTCTACATACAACCGTAAAATACGTAAACGCCACGTAATCGCTTTGAAAAAAAGTGAGATATACTATTAAAAAATTAATTTTTTTATGTGAGTCCCTTGTTTTATTCATTTTTTCAAAACGATTACGCAACGGTTACACTATTCAGAGTTGTAAATATATTTTCTCCAAAATAAATGTTTGCAATTCCTTTGACCAGACCCATGCATGCCATCTTCTTCGTATAAGAAGCTGGAAGGAATCTATCCGGCTAGCTTCATGTGTTGTTGCCTTGAAACTTCATCTGTCAATTTATTCATGACTTAATTTCTTTTCCCTTTTCCATTGTTGTTGACCTTTTGCTCTGCGTTGGAAGACAATAACAATTAAGAAATTAGAATCAAATGTTGCACTATTAACGTTATTAATTAAGGTCAAAATTAGACTAGTTAGTGGAGTAATTTCCTGATGATCATTATTTTTCGTGTGCAATATATGCTCATGACGGTAGCCACACTAAACTGGTTATTTTATTTTAAGTAATGAAGTGGTATAAACTTGTATGTATAGATCATGCGTGTTAATTTCTTTCTAATCACAAAAAAACAAGGAAGGTAGCTACCTAGCTAGGGTTGTTGCCTGGAAACTTCATGTGTTAATTAAGGACGTTTCACTCAATCCTACAGAAAATTTGGATTATACACGTACACCTACACTTCCCCCACACTACAAAAAAAAAAAAAAAAAAAAAAAAAAAGACATTTGAGACAGACTATTTGTGATGAGAATGATCATTTGAGATAAAAACAGACTCATTTTAATATGAAATAATTATTTTTGTAGGAAATAACAGACAACAAATAACAATTTTCTTATAATGTCATGAGCATTAATAAGATGACCGGGGTTGAACGGAAGCCTAAAAACTGTTAAGCACGCTAATTGTATTTAATTTGTCACAAATGGGACAGTACTGTTGGAAGTTCTTAATCAAACAAACAGGCAAATTAAAGTTGTTCAAAGTAAACGACCCAACACGACCCCATTTAATGTTCCACATGCAAATTTATTGTAGGAGTACTGTTGAAAAGCATGCATGCTCTAAATTAAAGCATCCGGATGAATTTCAATGTAAATGAAGGAATTCATGGTCGATCTACGTACGTTGTTCAAATTAGTAAACGTTCAACACCAACGTCATAATCATATCATTCGATTTTGGAATTACGACTCCCAAAACACACAAGATTCTGATCATCTTATAAATGGTTATAAAGAAAGGAAAGACGCACACTAGTAATACTGTTACGGATGGACAATACTCCAAGAAATCGAGTTACTTGTACAACTTTTATTAAATTACTTCTTATTAGTAATTATATATATCTCCAAAAACCGAGAATTTCTCTTCTTATAATTAATAGTTTTTTAAAAATTTAAGAGTCTTCCGTGTAAAAAATAGAGTCTACTATTAAAAAAATAATTTTTTTTATATAGTCTTAGATTTATTTATTATTTTCAAATTTTTTTTAAAAAGAATGTACAAGATTTACATACTCTAAGACTACAATTATGTTAACGTAGTTTCTTTACCCAAAAAAAACTCTTCGATCCATATATAGCATGCATGGGCCATGTATCCTCAAAGACATCATGTCAAGTATCATGCACACCTGTTAATTTCCTCGATAAACATGAGGTTTCTCTTCTCAGTTCTTGTTCATTTTCTCAAAAATATTTATGAGGAATTAATTAATTGCGACATCTGTAGATCACACGTGATCTAATTAATTTCTTGATCATATGCCTAACAAACTAGCTATGACATGAATAAATTTGGCAAGCATGTCGTTTCGTACAGAAACATATATATATAGTCATAGAGATGGAATTCAAGTTGTTAATTAACAAGAGGAAAGCCTTAAAAGCATGCATGAAAATCAAATAATTTGGCATATGATCAAGAATATAAAGGAGTTGGTTCTTTAGAGGAATAGTCTAATTAATTAGTCAGTCAATTTAAGCCTGCAAATTAAAGAAATGCTTTTGTTCTATCCCAAACAACATGCTTGCCTTGCTTGCAAGTAATTGTTTGACCTTAATACTACAAAATTTATTCTTAGGGACATTTCTTCCTATGGAGTTATGGATATCATGTTATGCTTGCTTTCCTTGAATTTTTGGTAAATATCGAAAGACACTTGAAATTCGATTGCATGAGGTTCGTTTTTTTTGTTTCTTTTTTTTTTAATGTATAATTAATTTGATGTGTTCCTGGCGCATTACATTCCTGGGTACTAAATATATTATGAAACAGTATATTACTCTTATGCACCATTCATTTATTGTTATAAGGATTCTGTGTAAAGAGTTGTGTTAATTACCTTAGGCACCATTAATGTCCCTTTTTTTTCTTTTATTAGCATATAACATCTCCAAACGTTTTCACATAAAAAGGGTTCTTTAAAATTTCAGTCGTGCGAATGGGCCTTTTGCTTTCGAGAAGGACTCTTCGGCTCAATAAGCATATAACATCTCCAAATGCGTGTTAATGGGCCATTTTCTTTCTTTTGAAAACCATATGTTTTATTGCTAAAAAAAAAAAAGACTTACACCATCTCACTTAATACAATGGACTGAATACAAGTAGGAATTTCTTCCAAATCATACAAGTCTTCATTCAACTTAAGCGCATTTCGAGCTAAACTATGGGTAGCCTTATTAGCATCGATCTCTCTTGACATGGTTAGCAGACCAAGAAGCAAAGCAATTGAGAATGTTTTTAGCATCTTCGATCAGCAGACCCCCTTGACTCCAATCATTAGTAGTCTTGCTAAGATTGTTAACCACTTGGAGAGCATCACCTTCCATGACAACTTCTTTAATACCCATATTTCGACAGAAGATTGCTGCTAGCATCAGAGCATATGATTCTGCAGTAAAGGAATTGGCATATAAGGAACGTGAAGCTCTAAGTGTGCCAATGACATTGCCATATGAGTCCCAAATTATAGCACCTATGCCAATTTTTCCAACAGCACTGTCTATGGTAGCATCCCAGTTCAGCTTGTAGATGCCTTGAGGAGGTTTTTTCCTTAAACAAACTGATTCTTCATTCGCAGCACTCGTGTTATGTTGCCTTTCCTTACTATGCTTAAAAATTTGGGTCTCTTCTCTTACTTTATTGATGGGAGAACTTGGATGAGAGAAGTCTTTCACATGTATAAAGTTATTCCTTCTAAACCAGATCAGTCGAGCAATCACAGCAACTTCATCTAATTCATCCTGCTGTAGATTATAGATCATATGGCTCCATACCTCTAAGAATAAACTTTTGTAGCCTGACATCTTCTGAATCCTCTTGCATCCTTGACTCCAAACATCCCTGGCAGCTTCACAATCCCAAAGAACATGCTCAACAGTTTCAGGACCTTGTTTACAAATAGGGCACTCAACCTCTTTTATAACTTTCCTCTTCCACATATTAGAAAGGGTGGGTAAGGCATCTTTACAAGCATTCCACTGTGAACATCATCACTACATTAGGCACTTATAGCTTCCATATAGACTTCCAATTAAGCATTCTGCATCCTTCCTTGGGAAGGTTCTCATTCCTTGTAAATCTCCAACTCTTTTTATAAATGGTATGCACTCTTTACTGAAAACACTCCATTGTGTGTACATGACTAGATCAACTGATCTCTTCCACCAGGCTAATTGGTATAGTCCTTATGAGATCAATATCTGATTGGGAGAAAATATTTGGAAGGATGTCTTCTTTCCATCTCTTCAGGTTAGAGTCGATAATGTCAGATACCAATTCATAGTTTCCAGCATTATCTTGACCTTGAGAATGGATCATGTGGTAATAGGAGCATGGGATCCATTTATCGTCCCAAATTCTAACCTTTTGACCATTGCCAATTTTCCAAACCAAACCTGCCTTCAATGATTTATGATCAGATAGAATGCTTCTCCATACAAAGGAAGGCTTATATCCCAATTTAGCATCAAGAAAATCTGATTTGAGGAAAATACTTTTGCTTAAAAACTTGAGCTAAAAGTGAATCTGGATTTTTTAAGATGCGCCAACATTGCTCTGATAACATAACAATATTGAAACATCAAAAATCTCTAAAGCACACACCACCTTGGTCCTTTGATTTGAGTAATTTCATTTCTCTACATCGTCTATTTTGACCATAATGACCAGTACAGCAAATCAATCAACCTTTGAATTAAATATTATTCATGAGTAGTCTGCATGTGTGTTTATATCTCTTTAAATTATAGAAACTTTTTGGGCAGAAAGAGACATGCTCGTAGTTTTCAGGCTGCAAAAACGTCCACAAATTCGCTAATGCAAAAAAGGTAGCATCCTAAAGAAGATTCATTACTGTATATAATTCACGTACGTACAATCACATACAAATTTACAAACTTCCGGAAATTTTATTTCACAAAATCAAGTCATGCGCTTCGCAATGATCTTGTTTTGGTGCTGCAGCCACAACCGTTGCTCGTGCAGCAGACTTTCTTCATTCATTGAACCATTAGGTATATGCTGACTGGCGCCCATCGCAACAGGGCAGTAAGACTCAAAAGGGTCACTTTTGTTTGGATCTGCTGCTAACATCTGGACGTAATTATTTGCGCTAACAGTCGGTGCCTCCGTCGACGTCTCAGTAGAATTCAGTACACGAAATGTCGGAGCCACCCTCGTCGTCTCCTCAAAATCCTTAGCACAAAATGTTGGTGCTGACTCTGTTTCTATTTGTACGCAAAAGTTTGGTCCTGTTGCATGAAACGTGGGAGCAACAGAGAACGTATTGTCCGCCAAAAAAACTGCCGGTTCTTTGGTAGCCGATGCAGGGGCAGTGGCTAAAATTGCAGGAACTTCTACTTCGTCTTGTAGAAATGGATTGTATTGGTGTTGAGGATGTGAAGCTTGACTGAACATGTCCTTCACAACAGAGGGTTCAAAGCCATTGGCTAAGTTTGTACAAGGTTGCTCGTGTTGGGTTGCTGACTCAAACAAAACGAGCTCCCAACCTTTACTCGGCCGGTCCCGTTCTAAATTTGATGTCTCTGAGGTTTCATGTCCTAGTTGTTGTTGTTGTTGTTGTTCTAGCTTCTCTTCATGTTTTAGCCAGTCATTATCCAAAGACACGAGGTCAAAACATGAATACGATCCTTGTTCAAGGGAGAACGAATATTTTGAGCTGTAATCTCGATCACCAGACCTAAAGAAATCCTCCAGACGAGGAGACGGTTTCTCTAATTGCTCCTCCGAGTAACACTCTTGCTCAGCGGACGTAAAAAGGCTTTTCCCGGGCTCTGTAAGACTCATAAGGTCCTCCAAGGATGTGCAACGTGAACTAAATCCTGACCGGCGCCGTGCTCTCCGTGATGAAACCCTCATTGATTCTTCTGATTGATCATCGCGAGCCAATTTCTCATCACCACTCGAAGTAGGGTCGTCCTTGGTAGATGGCGCAGAAAGCTGCAATGGGGATCGACCATTAGGACTAGGGAATGATGCTTGATCTTTCAAGAATTCCTGTAATGTTTCAATAAGCTCGTCAGATATCTTTTGCACGCTTGGGTACTCGGAGGTCCTCCCTACCCCAATTCCCTTGCACAAATCATAGAAACTAGAAAGCTCCTCCAGTTGTTTTGTAGATTTAACACAAGCTTGAAAGGATTTGACGCAGGAATGATATTGCAGATGAAAGAAGCTGTCTAAAAGAAGCGCAAGCCCATCAGAAATGTCACGGTAGAGATCAAAACTCTCTAGGACAATTGCGTAGAGGGAATTCAGAACCAGGCGATTGCTCTTGGCTGCACCAGTAGGTCTTGTGCCTATGGCTCTATCGAGCAAACGCTGCCAATATGAGATTTTATCAAGCAGCATTGCCGGTTTCATGTCGCGCACCGGCGAGGCCGTGAGTCGGCTGCTCTGGTGGGTACTGCTTTCCGTTGACCTGTACGTAAAACGTCGTTGAAGCTTCCCGGTGAGGAAGCAATCTAAGCGCTCATCGAGGTACAGAGCAAATGTTCTGACAAAGGCAGTGTAATCCCATGGGCTAGAATTAGAGTCATCCCGGAAGCTAGAAAGGTTAAGAATCTTTGCACCACGTTTCATTGCATGGAGGACTTCCCTAGGGAAATGCGGATCACCGTCTTGGAAAGTTCGAAGGACGAGCATGAGGGACTTGAGAGCGACGATCCAATTGCGAGTCCTACCAATGCGTTTGGAAAGGGCCTGGGCACAAGTCGCAGCGTAGACTTTGTTGGAGGAAACGAGTTGGAGGATGTCATTCACGTAGCGCTCGTCAATGGGGATTTCGTCATGGGTTGTGGCCCTCAAGATCAAGACCTCGAGATTTGTAGCGTTGGTGCTGGAAACCTTGGCCAGGCTAATGCTGGTTTGGTCTTTCACTGCCCCAATTGCCTTTCTAATCTTCTTAGGCATCGTTGCGGCCATGTTGTACGTTGATCTTGTCCCAGTACCAGTACTACACCAGATCAAGCCCAGAACGTATAATTCTCTCCCTAGCTATTTTATTTGCATGGCTTGATCACCTTTGTATATAGCCTTTGTTTAGATTCTTACAATGAGAGCTTTTATTGTTGCATGCATTCCACATGATTTCTTCCTGGCGGATCGAGGAAAGTTGTAGACGGGTTGGAGTTGTTTGCACAAGAAGCTAGCTAGCTAGGAAGGTTCACACGTGTTTGGATGGAGAAGAAAAGGTTATTTACCAGGAAAGTTTTGATCCCTTTAGGAGATTCTCTTTTTGTCAATGATGTTTGATTTCTGTTTATTTTGGGTGGTGGAGAGCCATAGAAGGCTTTAAAATCTGTTACCCAAGCGATCGTTACAAAAAACTCTGCACATTTTGTGGATGAAAATCATTAAAGTTTTATTTTTCATTATATATTATATATATATATATATATATTTGAGTGTAGGAGGGGTTTCGAACTACTAACCTCCCTTTTGGAGGCGGGAGCTCATGCCAATCAGGATCTACACTGTAGAAAATGAAGTCAGGACAAAATATGCAGTACTGGAAGCAATAATGCAGCATGTGACTGAGTCTGCAGCAGAGGCCCAAAACAAGGAGGCAGGAAGAATCTGTACTAGATCTGCAGCTGATCAGTCATGACTCATGAGACTTGTTGTAGTCTGTAGATAGAGATGAGGTGCATGGTACATCACGAATGTACACTTGATTCATGTGGCTAAATTTGTTTTCCCTCTTCGCTCTTCCTACCATTCAAATTTCTTGGGAGGGTTTGGGAGTTTGGACAAAGCTGGTCTGTCTTCATGAGAATCCGCTAAATAAAAATAATTATTCCTTATTTTTTATGTGAAGTTGTATAACTCTCATTACAATGAAGTCAAATGAAATGAAAGTAGAATGGAGAGGGAAAGATCATTTCTTGAAAAAAGGAAGTGTAAGAAACCCAACATGTTTTTAAAGCGATTATCTAAGGGAAGTGACAGCCTCAAAATGCCATGACAGGGTGACTTGCAACATCCCAACCAACAAACTACTATAGTAGAGATTGATGGAGGAAATTAATTACAGACGAAACAGTCCCAGCTCATTGTCTGTTGACACCAACGTCCGATTCCTACCGACATTTAGTACAAAAAGAGTTCAGAAACCCCAAAATTATTACTACCGATTGAACAACTACAATAAATAATAATAATAATAATGCTATTGTAACCCCTCTCTCTCTCTCTCTCTCTCTCTCTCTCTCTCTCGACTACTCTTTTACATGGCAACATCTTGGGTCAACTATTCTCAGTTCCCCATTGCATGCTCTCTCTTCAGTATCCAGTCCCAGTGGGATACTCGCACTTCCCAAACTCTGCAAAAAAACACACACAAACACCCTTTTTTTAAGCCAAATGCAGAAGGAAGTAAAAAGCAGCAAAAGCTATCCCACCAGGATTGTTCAAGTCTTATTTTCAGCAACCAAATGACAAAACAAAACCCTTCCTTCATTGTTCCGAATTTTGACTTTTCTTCTTAAGAACAAAGAACTCCTCAAGGCTGTTTCCACTGTGACACGGTCCTACTTATCAATGAACAGAGTCTTATCCAATATTCTCACGCCACGTCATCAAGAAAAAGTATTCACTTACAGAAATGGCGTGCTAACATTTCTACTGTTCCTTCCAGCCTTCGGACTCGCCTGTTTTTTGACGTAGCTTCCACCACCGCCGGACTTATTTCAATCCGGCGCATGGTAGCAAACACGTATAGCATTTTGCTAAACCGTGGACAAATCTATTCTTAAAGTGCGCAGGTATATAATTTCACAAATTAAAAAAAAATGAAATTGAAATGATTTGCCAGAGAGAGGGATAGAATACGCACTAGGTTGTTGCGTGACCACGTACGCCGCGCCACCAAAGTAACAACTACCTCCCGCACGACCCTTCTTCTGGTAATAGCTGTTGAAGGCGAACGAAGCGTGAGCGTGGAGTGTGTTGGGATCGTAACACGAGGCACCCGGTTGGATCGGACGGCAGTCCGCCCCTCCTTCGCCACATGCGAAGTCTAGAGCCGCCTGCAGCTTCTCCTTCCCCATCTCACCATTCGCCACGCACCACCTGTTCCCTGAAGAGCTCGTCGAAACTCCCCCTCCACCGCTGACCGGGGTCACCGGGGTCGTCCCCCGTTGATTACCTGTGGCTGGTGGCCTGTTATCGTGGTAATCCTTCAAGCCCTCCACCGTGAACGGTATGTCGTATACTTTCTGCTCGTTCGGGTAGAATAGCCCGTAGTTTCGCTCCGACGTGGGACCGTTTTTCTTGTTCTCGTTGAAGAGAGCGAAGAGATAGACGGTCAGATCCGCTTTGGGTCTCAAAGGGGTCCCGCCGCCTGTCAAGATCCTACGCACCAGATTTCCGTTGTACGCCGCCGCGTTCTGTATCGATGCACCTACCTCATTCTCGTCCCCCTCAGAAGGCCAACCAGTTTCCGTTACGACCATTTTGATGTCGTCGTATTTCAATGCGGATAAGGCGGCAAAAACGGCGTCGACCTGAGCGTCAAATAAGCTGAAGTACCGTAACCCGTTGCCGGAGTCCACCACACCCGGGTTTTCACGGAACAGAGCGTAGTCCAGCGAGATTACGTCAGAGTTTGACTCGTAGGCGAAGAAAGGGTACGCATTGACCATAAGGAACGAACCGGTTTGGCGGAGGAAGTCCAACATGGGTCTGAAAACGGGTTCAACTAGTTCGGGCCTAAACGACCCAGCCGAAGAAGGGTAAGAGTTTTGGAGGGCGCTGAGGGCAATGGGGGAAGAGACTTTTATGGCGTTGTTAAGGTTGTACTTGACAAGAGCGTCGTGGATATTTTTCATCGCGGGTACGAGGAACCGAGTCGTGTTGCGTTTGTCCGCGAAGACTTCGTTTCCCACGGCAATGGCTTCGATCTCGGTGGAGGGGTAGTAGGCCGCAATGTTACTCTGTACCCAAGTGGAGGCGAAGGACTTGCTTCTGGCAGCGGCGAAGAGAAGCTCATTGGGAAGGTCCACCGTGACCCTGATTCCGGATCCGGACAAGGCTTTGAGGACTGCCGGGTCGGTGTCGAAGACCTTGACACGCCCTAGGCCATGAGATTTGAGAAGCTCCACAACCTTTGCTGCCGAGGGAAGGTTGTTAGCGATACGGCCGTAGTTCACTCCGATGGAACCGGCATCTGCAAAATGTAGAACATGTGCGCATCAAGAAAACCAAACACAACATGGAATGGTATCAAAGGTGAAGAATGTACGACAATGCGACGTATTTGTTGGCTTCAACGTAAAACGAAAGAAGTGAGAGGGAAAAACAAGGAAGAGATGTAAAAATGCATGACAAGCCATCTGCTTGACAAGCACTCTCCCTTTCTTTTTTTCTCTCCTAAAAGAATCCCACCATTGTAGAAACAGAAACGAAACGGAAAATGAGAAAGTAAACAGTAGTTTCCTACCAGAAACATGTAAGATATAAAGGAAAAAGAGAAAGGAAGACCAGGTAAGGCGCGCCATGCTCTGGTTCGTAGCGAAACAGAGCATGAGGGAGGGAGAGAGGTTTGGCTGTGTTGGGGTCTGTACTCTGCAGGCCTGCCGGTGAGAGCTAGTAGGAGTGGGTGGCAGAGTGAGAGGTGATTGGAGGAAGGGTAAGATAGAGATCGAGAGAGTCATGGGGTGGGCTCATTGTGTCAGCCAAAGTGACAAAGAACAAAAGGCTGACACAGTCCAGAGCTACTACTATTCATTCTAAATTTGATGGGTCTCCGTTAAATATTTGGTGTCTCGGATCCCAATTATCTTTTTTTTAATTAAAGATTAAATAAATATTTTTTATAATAATATTGTGACTTTTTTTAAAATATATAAGAAGATTAAAAAAAAATCTCCAATGACCTTTTTAGTGACTTTTCTTTACTACACACTAGTGGGTGTAGGCTTGTAGCGTAGCATTGTCCTATCTAAATATCATATATTCAAAAAAAAAAATTAAAGAGTCGAGGAATAGGGCCTTAAAATGGAGAATTTTGCTACACAACTTTGATCATATTTTACATTTCACACTTTTTTAAATTTTTTAAATTTTAAATTTTTTTTTTGAGTTTATTCTTTTTAAATTATTTCAAGTTTTTTATTCATTATTCATATAATAAATATTTAATAAAAGAAAAAAATAATTAAAATTAAAAATAATGTAGAGTGTGGAGTATTAGGAGGTTGTGAAAATTTTTTTGTAAAATGAAGGGTGACTCTACAGCCACAGCTCCCAGTCCCGCTGGGAGTCAACGATAGTGTAAAATGTTGCTTTTTATTTTACTTTTTTATATATGTATTTTTTTAATACTATAAAATATTTTTAAAAAAATAAAAAAATTATAATATTATTAAAAAATACTTACTTAATCACAAAATAAAAAAATATATATTAAAAAATAAAAATAAAAAAAATATAACAGAACCGGAAGCGATGAGAGTAGCTTTACTCAAAAATGAATGAGGTTACTCAACTCGAATCGAATCGAATATTAAAGTTGTATTTGGATATTGAGCTAAAGATTAGTTAAGTTATTTATAAATGTAGTTAGTTGAGATAGTAGAGTAAGTTTTGTGGAGCTTATTTAAAATGAGGTTATATATATTTAGATGTTAAGATAAGTTTAGATTTATTTATGTGAATTTGAAAAAGGTATAGTTCCCACCAATATTTGAGAAATTGTTGTGATGATTGAATAATTAATTTATTAATTATTTTACTAATAAATAACATAAATTCCTTCGATGCATGTAAAAAATAATTTCCCACTACTTTTTGTATGCAAATTTTTTCTTACTCAAAATTTATAAAAAATAAAATAAAATAATGATCAATAAAAAGACAATAGTATCATGCCCACATCTTATTCCTTTATTTGTGTACATATTATTTAAAAGGTAGTACAAAAATCTTTGTGCGGGAGAAAAATAAAAAAAATTCACCCACATGTCATTACAAAGGTATGGAGAAGAAGAAAGAAATACTGTGTGGAATCACGAAAGAGAGAGAGAGTGACAAATTCATTTTTGTGTCAGCTAGCTGTTCCATCATGGAACAATATAAACCCAAACAGAATTATGTTCAGTTTATGCACTTTTGTGTGTTTAGAAGCTCGAGTAGGTCTAAATTCGAGCCCAACTGAGATGATTTGAGTGCATTTAAAGATCCAAACAAGACCTAAATATGCTGTTCACAAATAAAGAATTAGACTCGATTATTAATGTAACGCCTCGGTCTCGGAGGTCCCAAGAGTTAGCTCTTATAGCCTAAAAACCATCTCTCATAACATATTTATAAACTCCAAATTCCATAAAGTATAAACTCATTTATTCAAAACCAAAAAATATATGTTCCTCCACCAAGACTGGAGATACCAGATAAATACCTCAATGAAATAAATTAAAATCTCCACAATGAATCGAAATTATCCATGACTCAAAATACCAAAGACATAAAAATAATAAATCTACTAAATAAAACTCTCCAATAAATATTTGTTCCCTTTGGTACTTATTCCTCTACGACCATTAAATTTTGCTAACACTTCCTACTCTTGACTTCCAGCTGAGGCATCAAAATTATCTAGAAAAATATTGTAGAGATAAGGAGTGAGTTATCAACAACTCAGTAAGCAAAGAACATATACTAGTATGTAAATATAAATATTTACAGAATTCAGAATGCAGAACAAAATATTTTATTTTTAGAATTCATAATCAGAACGTTTGCTTTCAGAATCAAAATCAGAACATGTTACCAAAAATATCAAAGCGAAAGTTCAAAAAATATTCTTATTTAAAATTCCTTTAGCATATCATAACTGACACATCACATCAAAACAGAAATCTATGTTTAACCTCCGTGGTAGAGTTGTGCAAACCTCGGCGGCCAACCTAGCAGAAACAGAATGTGAAATATTCCCCTTATTATTATCAGAGCTCCGAGTGTGCACATAGCCTCGTGGTAGCTCTCCCTCTTTTCATTGCACTATTGTGAAGTGGGGGACGATTTCAACGTGGTGGTGTGTGGAGGCGTGGGGCCAGGTTTCAGACGGTGTGGTGCAAACAGAGGATTGCGTGATGACCCACGATGGCTTGACTTGTGGGTTCACGACTGGGTTACGGTGGTGGTGCTCATCTTCTGCTGGCTGTGAGTGGTGCATTGAAGTTGAACGGTGGCTTGGTGGTTGTAGGTTTTGAGCGGAGCTGGGTAGCGGGCTAGCGGCAGTTACATGGAGGTGTTGCTTCATTGCAACTCAGGCAACGACAATTTTGGCTTAGGTTGAAGATAATTTACGTGAAGGGTGTGTGAAGTGTGTAGCGTGTATATATATATATATATATATATATATATATATATATAGGGAACTACTAGAATCCCTAGAGAAGGAAGGAGTTGTGCATCATGCATACCGTGGAAAACGAATGTGATGAAGTCATGCATGAAGAGGAGTCTGTGGGCGTTGTGCGTGCACTTGTGTAGCATGTAAATATAAAGTGTTGCTGTTTACCCTAACGAAAACAAACGTGCATGAAGAAGAAACGGACATGCATGCTGTGGGGGCCGATACCAGATCTCATGGGCTAAGCTTTTGGCCCATCTCAAATATTTGGCCTATGTTTCATAGTGAACAAAAAGAATTTTAATAAATGGGTTATTCCCTGAGTTTTAGGCCTCGACCCATCCTTAAGAAAAATATACTTGTTTCATAATTTTCTCGGCCCATAAAAGATTTTTCATTTGACCTAAAAATATTTAAGGAAATTACTAAAATAGCAAGCTCATTAAAAAAATATTTGATATCCGCCAAAATACAATTTGGACCGGCAATCAATAAAAAAAATAATACTCGAAAATTAACTGGGTTCTTCATACGTATAAATCTCTTATATATTTTTTTTTTAGAAAGCTGCTTAGTGCTGGACGTAGGTGTTACAATTAAACGATACAAACCCGCATTAAACTCGACCGACTCAATTAATGTTCATGAACAAACTCGTATGAAACTCGACTCGACTCATATATATTTATATATATATAACACAAAATATATTATATGTTGTATTATATACGAATTATAATTTTATGTATATAGAATTAGGCTTTGTTTAGTTATACAGATGAGATGAGATAAGAAATATGTTAATAGAAGCGAGATAGTTTGTGAATAGTATTAAAATTGTTTAAGTTAATACATTTTATGAGGTTTTGAGAAAAATAAAGTTGAATAAAAATATTATAAAGTTAAAATATTATTAGAATTTATAACTTTTTAATATAATCTTTGTCTTGGGATATGAAAAAGTTGAATTATTTTTGTATTTTGTTTGGAAGTGTGGGAAAGTTATAATGATTAAGTAATGATTAGATAAAAAAGTTAAAAATTTTAAATTTTGAAATTAAAAAATGTTTGTCTTTGAATAATGTTTGAATGTTGAGATGAGATTAAATGTGATGAGATAGGTTAAAACCATCTATGAAACCAAACGAGGTTTTATAGTTTTATAGACTTATAGACTATAATCCTTATAGTCCACTACATATACTAATACTATATATAAAATATATCGTAGATATATTAAACTAGAAGTTATGATGAATATTAATATGTAATTATATTATGAATATATGATGAATACAATATTAGCTACAACTTATCTTATCAACTATTCAAATTTGATATAAGAATTTATGCCTACAACTTACATATAGATAGTGTAACAGACTCGCAGTTGTTAGTAGACTGTAGTAGTATAAAAGTATTACCAATAGACTATAGTTATAACTTATCACTTATGATTCTATTTCTATCATTCTATGAAGTACTATTACACTATTACTAGTTATTAATCTTATAACTTTATATAAGTAATATACTTATTACTTTCTACTAATATATGGTATTAGTATTGTAGTATTAGATGGTGGTGTATTAGTGTTTTATTAATAAATATATAGTATTATTAGTATTATAATTTATGTAACATGTTAATATACCGTGTAAGTTTGTAACGCGTAACGTGTTAGGCCTCGCGTACGTGTTGCCATTTTGGGAACTTGGGACTTGGTAGAAACATGCAAGCCCTTGGATCTGTAAAACATTCATATCAGTCGTTTATTTTCGTCGTCCATTTTGAAGGAAACCCTAGGCTTACACTATGCTATCCTCATTTCTCTCTCTCAGCCTTGTAGCTGTTTCACTCTCAGTTTCTCAGTCCATTTCTAAAACATAGCTTTACGCAATTTGTAGTTATTGAAGGCTTGCAGTCGTTGGCCCGTCAAAACTCGAGAGACTAAGAGTGAGTCTTGAGAGATTGATACCAACTACGAGAAACCCTAGCAAATGCAGCCAACAACTGTATTTTTAGGGAGTCGTGATTGCAGTATCGGTCTCAGAGATGGTAGTTGGGTCTCGGCATATAGGTCATTAAATGCTAGCATTTATGAGTCTCAACCAACTAAATCCTTAATTCTTTGGTTTCTGGTACTCTCGTTCGTTGAATCGTCGGTCTCTCAGTCGAGTAGCAACTGGCTTTTCCGGTTTCTAAGCATTTTGTTTGGAATTTGGGAGATTTGGTACCAATCATCATCTCTGGTTCTCTCCTAACTCTTTCTAAATTGTATTTTTGTCGATCTAATCATCTAAGATGAGTATACAGCCCCCCCGCTGCCATATATCAACAGTCACGACTCCTAGCATGCTTTTGTGACTATCTATCACTATGATTGATATAAATTTTTTTTTTTTTTTTGTAATGCCTAAAAATGATCTTATAAGTCCTTGATCTCTCTATTGTTTGAACTATATTTTACTTGCACAAGCTTATTATTATTCATACTGAGAATTTTGGAAAAAAAACTTGTGAGAAGAAAGAATTTACATATATGTGCTTGATGCAAAATCTCCGGTCTACAGTGCTGTGAGTTTCACTTATTCCTCCTCCTTGATTCTATTTTTATATTTTTTTAATATAGATTTTAATTTATTTTATTTGCTTATCTGAGTTCTCTTAATTTGTTTGTGCATATTGTTGACTAGAGATTTGTTATTGATTAACATAAACTATATGGTTTCAATTTTATGTTCTTGCTTGAAGTTTCTAGAGGTGTTGTGTTTGTTGATAATGTCTGCACATAGAGGACCATAGGTGCTCTGTTTTGATAAAGTTGTCTAAAATCAGTTTGATCCCTAATTGATTTTGGTTTGTACAATATTAACTATATGGTTCTATGTAACATGTTCTTACTTGAAGTATCGAGTGGTGCTTTGTTTGTGGAGGCACGTAGAGTCAACTCTCTGTTTTGATGAGTAGAATAAAAAATCGGTTTTAGTTTAACATGTTTGGGTTGATTAATCTTTTCCTATCTAGTTCTATGTTTATATTCTTGCCCTGTTTTGATGAGTACATTGAGTAGCATATGAAATCAGTTCGAGTTGACATGTTTGGATTGATTAATTTGATCACATCTGGTTCTATGTTAATGTTCTTGCTTTATTTTGATGAGTGAAAATAAAATTAGTTTGAGTTTAATATGTTTGCATTAATTAATCTTTTCCTATTTCGTTCTATGTTTATATTCTTGCTCTGTTTTGATGAGTAGAATAAAAAATCAATTTGAGTTGAACGTGTTTGAGTTGATTAATCTTTTCTTATATGGTTATATGTGTATGTTCTTGCTTAACGTATTGAATGGAGGTTGATTAATCTTTAACATATTTAGGTTGATTAATCTTCTACATTTAAAAATTATAATCTTGGACTCTTGCTGAAGTTTCTGGAGGTGCCTTGCTTCTAGAGGCACATCGAGCTACCAAGTCAAGGTGTATGCTAAAACTATTCAAGTCAAGTCTATTTGACTATAATATCTTTTAGTTTATTAGTATAAACAGTATCAGCCTTGCTTCTGGAACCACATCAAGCCATCGAGGCAAGGATGATTTGAGTTTAACTTTTTATTTTAGTTGATTAATATAAACTATATGTCCTACATTTATATGTTTATTTTATGTCTATGGAGGTGCCTTGGTTTTAGAGGCACATTGAGCCATCGAGGCAAAGCTGTTTTGACAAGTATTGGGGCAAATTTGTTTGAATGGAATTTATAATTTAATTTATTAATATAATCATTATGGTTTTGTGTTTAAAAATTATTTATTTTAGCAAATGGATGATCGTATGAATGAACTTGACTCGGTGGAGGAGTACGAAAATGAAAACTCTATTGGGATTAGCTTAATAGAGCTCATATCTGATAATCATGGAGATGCTGTAAATACTGAACCCTTAAGAGCATTTGCATTCGGTACCCTAAACATTCTTTTCCCTTATAATTTGGAGGAAAGTTTAGGGTTTTCACCCCAAACTGTCCTTCATCTGGATCCCTATTTTAGGGAAAGCTTTTGGGATGTGAATAGTAGTTCCGTAAATATAGGGAATCATTGTTCATCCCTTAAATTATTTTTTATCAATATTTTATTCTAATAAATAAAATAAATTCTTCTTCCAATCATCAACATTTTCTCTCATGCTTATATTTGTTATAGTTTTAAATAATAATTTAAATAATTACGAAATTGTAAAAAAATTAATTTTAAAAATATTATCGTACCTGCAAAAAATAATTTAATTTTTTTTTTGAAAATATCCTCTAGAGAGTAATAGTTCAAAACATAAGAAAAAATATAAAATATTGAGTATTTAAGTTTGTAAATGGAAGTGAGATAAAAAAAAAAAAGTAATACAGAAAGAATAGAGAAATATTATTTTAATAGAATATAAAAATGATAGGGAATATGATATATGAGGTTTTTAAAAGATGAGTAAAATTAAGGGAATAATTTTAGAGTGTGTTTTTTACCTAAATTTTAAGAAAATTTATAGGGAATCGGATATGAATCCTCTAATACAATCACTAATGAGGGCCCAACAGAAGTGCAAACAGTACCTTATGAAAGAAATAAGAGAAATAGGACTTCCATTGTATGAAAGGATTTTGTTGAAATTGTACGAGATTGTGCTAAACAACATTAATGCAAATGCTATAAAACTTTGTTCAAAGTATCTCGATCAAGTTCTACAACTATACTACGTTGGCACTTATTAACTTGTTTGTCATACATAGGGTCTAAGAAAAAGTAGAAAGTTTTAACAGTTAAGTCTAAGGAGCCAAATGGTGGCTTCACTGTGTAAAACTTTACCTCTGATCGTAATAGGGTGAGAGAGCTTGCCACTCATATGATACTTTATCATGAATATCCATTCTGGTTTATGGGCATGTGGTATTTAATAAGTTTATGAGTGCAAACACTCCATATTGAAAAAAAAAAAAAAAAGTCTCAGATTGCTGCAAAGAATGAATGCATGAAAACTTATGAGACTAAAAAGACGAAGTTAAAGGCTTTGCTTAAACTACTTAACAAAGTTCATATCACAACTAACATTGTAGACTTCTTGTAAAAAACTTTCATATATGGTAGTGACATGTCATTTTATAAATCTAATTGGTATCTTCATAGGCGTGTGTTGAACTTTTGTAATGTAACACCTCTACATACTAACCTAAATATTGTCAATGCTTTACAATAATGTTTTCAAGATTGAAAAATTGAGAATAAAATTAGCATCAGAGAGTAGGCTAAAATAGTTCAGTGAAATTGTAAAACAGTTGCAATTGCCTCAAAGATACTAATTTAGATGTGCCCACAAGATGTAACAACACATTTAATGTTGAATGTTGTTGTTCAATTAAAAGAAGTGTTTCCCATATATGGTGATAGAGATAATAGTCTTGAATGAGTTCTAAGTGTTGAAGATTTGGGGCAAGTTGAAAATATTTGTCAACTACTTGATATTTTCAATGAAGTCACCAATATTGTATCCGGAAGTGATTATCCAACAACAAACATATTTCTTTATGAAGTAAAGAGAATGAAAGACATATTGGGTAAGAAGTCTAGAGATGAAAATGAGTACATGAAATCAGTGGTAAGAAAAATGAGTTCTAAGTTTGAAAAATATTGTGGGAGTGTAATTTATTTATGACAATTTCTGTGGTGTTTGACCCTAGATTCAATATGGTGCTGATCCATATTTGTTTTGATTTAATTTATCAAGAGCTAGAAGCTTCCAAGAATGTTGAGCATGTATCTCAAGTGTTGCATGCATTGTATGATGAGTATATTAAGGAATACAATTCGACTCTTGAGGCATAAACAGAGCAAGAACATGCTCGAACAAACTTATCCAGTAGTTCCTCCAATGGTGGGAGAAGCATGCAGAGTGGCCAGTCATTGTTTAAATATTTTGTTAGAAGTATCGATACAATGCAGCCAATCAAATAAGAACTGGAAAATTATTTAGGGGAAAATGTATATATATATATATATATATGTGTGTGTGTGTGTGAGTGTGTGTGTGTGCGTGTGTGTGTGAAGAGGGTTAAGATAAAAGTTTCAATACCCTATAATGATGGAAAGCAAATAGTGTTCAGTTTCGAAGTTTGTCTAAATTGGCCCGAGATATTTTAGCTACACCAATTACCACTGTTAGTTCATAATCAACATTTAGCATAGGTGGAAGAGTTATTGATCCTTATTGAGTTTCATTGTCAACTGGAACTGCACAAATTTTGTTATGTGGGTCTGATTGGGTTAGAAAATTATATGCACTTAAAATATCATTAACTGTGACAATAAGTGTTACATTTATTTTAATTTTAAGTTGCTAGTTTATTATCTTATTAGGGGTGGGCTCCGACTCCAACGGAGTTGGAATGCCCATCTCCAACCTCCGACTCCGATTGGGGTTCGAGGTCAAAATGTGCTTCGACTCCAACTCCGATCGGAGTCGAAGTTCGGAGCTCGAAGCTTCGATCGGAGTTGAAGTGGGCTTGCCCTATTGCCCTACTCAGATTGGCCCACCCCTGTTTAAAAAGATTAAAATAATAAAATAATGTAAAAAAATAATTAAAAAAATCTAAAATACTGTAAAAATAAGTTAAAAAACTAAAATTTAAATACAATGACTAAATCATGTATAATACAAAAATAAGTTATTTAAATGTGTGCAAATGATAAATTTAAATTTAAAACTACAAATCGCAATAAATTTAAATTTACAGCACCAAAATATTAATAATGTCATAGATTTCATTCAAATAGCCACAATCCCCCGCATCAGTCTTGACAGTCCATGCATTTGAGTCGATGACTTGATAGTGATTTCTAATTTTCCTACATGAAGTTTTATTGATCAGATGCATTATCTTTTCTTTAGTCATTTAATTATAGTCTTCTAAATCATCAGCCAAGTGATATATAACATAAAATAGGACTCATTATGAACTCACATCCACCTCAAACTCTGACGAGTTTTGCATGATGATTAATCATGGTATTGAATTTCTCACCAATAAAGGGGTCATCCCACGGTGCGTCCATCTCAGTCATCCACAATTAGGAAATCTAAGGTTCATAGCTAAATCTATAAAATCATATAATTATAAATTAAATAATGAAAACATTAAAATTATATAAATAATCATTTAAAATCATAAAATTACCTGATTCAAGCCTATAGTTCTCGGTATCAACGATATCTTCTCCAATGGGCGTTAAACTTAACTAGTTATGTGTGCAAATGAGGACCTCGACGGTGGTCAAAGACAATGAAATCCAATAAGCATCCAAGACATGATCTCCAGTACTAAACGCCAAGTCAGAGACAACCGTAGTGATATGAATGATTAGTACATCCCTGGCTATTTGGGAAAGGACTGGAAACTTGCCAGAATTCACCTTCCACCAAGTTAATATTTAGATTGTATCACTAGGTGCCTCGACATCTTCCATAAAATAATGTTCAACCTCTGACTTACACTGCATAATATTCCTCAATGCACGGTTTTGATGAAACCGTTGTAGCATCAAAACATTTGAACTCTGTGCATGTGTGTCATCCCAAGAAGACATCGAGTCAGTCGGGCGTGAGGAGCTACCACCTTCAGTTAAAGATTTACCATTGTTATTATAATCGCTCTATAAATCATCAATATCACATTTAAGCGATCTAATAAACTTATCAGCGTCCTCATCATCGAGAATATCCCTAATCCAAAACTCTACAATAGTCAACTTATATCGGGGACTAAGGATCGCAGCCACAAATAATAATCTATTATCTTCTTCACATCCCTCAATATTTATTATATTTATATTTCATCCTCACAGTCATTGTATTCAACAAACTCACACTGTCAGTACAACTCTATTGCAAGTGATCATAAAGCTTCAGAGCTCTTCGAAGTACATGTTCGTAGTATGATATTTTGTCCTAGATATACGCATAGTTATGTCATAAAATAATTTAAAAAATTGAACAAAATACCTGACATTGTCCTAATCAACTGTGTCCAGCGCATTAGCCCCATTCTCCCCCCAATTGACTCTAGCAAAACATACCTCATGCCCCCATCTTTGGCCTCCATCCGCTTGAACTCTTTTTGGTACTTTTGCGCTACATCCAACATCATGTATGTAGAGTTTCATCGAGTCGGAACTTCTAGTTGCAACATACTAGAATATGAGATCTCAAGATGTTTCGCTATTGCCTTCAACTGGCAGAGCATTTGGGGGCAAGCCCCACATATCTCACAAGGTTTCAAACTTTAGTAATCGAATCATCAATCTCCTTCAACCCCTCAAAAATTATGAAGTTGATGATATGGGCGCAACATCGAATATGGATAAATTGGTGCTCGCAAATGATATCCTCCTTTACCATCGTATTCCACCTGAACCAATCAATGGCAGTGTCATTTGCACTGGCATTGTCAACCGTGATACAAAGCACTTTTTTGATCCCTTATTCCTTTATACAACCATCCATCTCCTTGCTAATAGATGAACTTTTGTGATCAACAATTTCTTTGAAGCCAATAATCCACTTCTGTAATGTCCACTCACTATCACTAAAGTGAGATGTGATACACATGTAACTCACATTCTGTATGGAGGTCCATGAATCAGTCGTAAATGACACTATCTAGTCAGTGATGACAAACATTTCCTTCATCGTTACCTTCTCCTTGGTATGCCTCTTTAAACAATCGCGCATCATCGTATACTGTGAAGGCATGAGAAATCGTAGCTCTAAAGTGTGTACAAATTTGCAAAAGCCTGCCTTGTCAACTGTGGTAAAAGACATATCATCAGTGATAATCATCAACGTAAGAACATCTTTCAACATCTTCTCATTGTATTGAAGGATTTATAGCTTCTTAATCTGCGTGCCATCAGTGGCTGTAGAAGTCTCGTAACTCATCTTCGTCTAATCAGTTGCCACCAACCCTTTGTGTATCTTATACCACTGACAGCCCGTAAGATGTTCTATTAATACTGGCGTGCCTTGCTTCTTCGAATGACAACTGCATAGTTGTCCACAATAGTGGCATCGAGCCTGCAGGTTCTCACGATCACCGGAAACTTTGGTGAAATGTTCCCATAGCCATGACCTTTTTTTCGTAGGTTGTGTTGGTCGATTGGCCTCAACATTCATAAGCTCCTCCTCCTTATTAAGCATGTCAATATCTTTTAGATTTATTGGAACTCGACTACTTGCAAAGAAGATAGCTGCTCTAGATGGGGGTCTATGGCCCGAAGTACCTGTTAGTGACGCTAACGGTTGTGCATCATCCTCTTGTGGAGAATCGCTACGAGATGGTGAAGCATCCATAATTTGTTATGCAAAAAATCTGAAATAATTAACAAACAACCGTCATTTAACATGTTATGAAAATTATCTACACATTAGAAACACATTGAAAAGGAAAAAAAATATGTGTCTAGTCATGTTTGTGGTTTTAAAAATAAATAAAATACAAAAACTTAACATCCACTCGAGCCACACTCGAGCGAAGGCTTGAGTGAACAATCTGTGTAATGTTCGCTCGAGCCACAATCGAGTGAACATCGAGTGGATGTTGTCTGAAGGGCACCATTCGCTTTTTCCCAAACAAAATTCCACAAATCTCATGACTAAAATCCTAAAAATAGAAATCTCCCAATTCAAACAATAAATCAACAAAAAAAAATCAAAAACAAAAACAACAACTTTCACAAACAACTTCAACAATTTTCAAACTCTAAATCATTCAATTAACAAACAATTAAAACCCTTATAAGAAAATATAAGATGTAAGGCTTACAAGAAAGAACGACAGATGGAGTTCCCTCTACGGTGGCTCGCGGTGGTGCAGGCGACGGGAAGAGAATCACTAATTGTCATTGTGCAACTATGCGAGAATGTGGGGGAGAACGAGAAGTGAGAACGAAACGAAGGGGGTCCTGCATTTTGGACTCCCTTGTGAATAAAACGACGTTTTTCCGCTTTAAAAGGAACAACATCATTTCAATTAGGACAATTTTTTTAAAAAAACAATGTCAGAGTGGGCTCCGAACTCCGACTCCAAATAAAAGAGCCGGAGTAACTTCAACTCCAACTCCAACTCCGATTTTCGAAAACTCTGAATCCATCGTAGTTAGATTGCAGTCAGAGCTCGGATGAAGTCGGAGTGGTCGGAGCTTTTGCGCACCCCTAATCTTATATAAAAAAATATACAGAATTGCTAACTATTTTTTTTTTTTTTTTGTCAATAGAAGGATGTTCCATCAGCAACTCAAACAAAGAGTACTCGAATACATCTCTTTTTTGTTCATGACCTTATTCTTTTTGGGAAGGCTAATAGTTCAACAACAAACAACTTCAATAATTGTTTGGAAAAATATTCCTCTCGGTTAGGACAAAAAGTCCATGTTAGAAAGTCTTCTATAAAGTTCGGTGATAATACTCAGCACCCTGCAAAAGCAAAGAGTCAAGGAAGTTTTTGACTTAAAGAATGCTTCACCCACCATAAAGTACTTAGGCCTTCCTTTGTCCTTTAATGGTTCAAAGAAAATTCATTTTCAGGAAATTCAGCAAAAAATCTCTCAAAAGTTGGCGGGATGGAAAGCAAAACTGCTTTCCCAAGCAGGACGTACTACCCTCATTAGAACGGTTGCTAGTTCAATGCCCTCTTATATCATGTCCTTTGTTTTGGTTCCAAAAAGTGTTGCTAGTAGCCTTGATCGTACATTCATGAAATTCTGGTGGGGTTTTTTGGAAGAAAAATCTCATAATCTAACTCTCAAATCCTGAAACTCTATTTGCAAACCAAAGTCTATGGGTGGTTTGAGAGTTAGATTAGTCTCTAATTTTAATCAAGCTTTTCTTTCAAAAATTGGTTGGTAGATGATTATTGGTGTTGATTCCATTTGGAGAAGAGTTCTTGATGGTAAATACCTGAGAATGTCTTCCTTTCTGGGTACCACTAAAAAAAATATTGATTATTGGATATGGAAAGGTATTCTCAGGCAAAAGGATTTTCTAAGAAAATGTTTATGCTTTCAAATCAATAATGGGGTGGACACTAAAGTTTGGAATGATCCTTGGATTCCTAGCAACCCAAACTTCACACCTATTCCGAAAGATACAAATACTCCTATTGACCCTCTTCTTTGTGTTTCGGAATTGATGATGGAGGAACCTAGGAGATGGAATACCATTCTACTTCAAGCCCTATTCAATCAAAGTTCAGTGAATGAGATAGGAAAAATACCTCTTGCTCAACAAAGTTTTCACAATCTCAATGATAAACCTGTTTGAACTCACCATAAATCTAGATCCTTTAGTGTTAAATCAGCATATGCTGCCTTAACACTATCTCATGCTTAGGTAATGATGGACAATAGTAGTATTCAACCTGATATTTGGAAGGTTCTTTGGAAGCTTAAGATTCAGGATAGGCTAAAGTTCTTTTGCTTGAAAATTCTCAGTAACATCTTGCCAACTCGTTCTCGTATTAAGAATTTTGTCCAAATTGATATTGATAGCCTTGACTATCCAATTTGTAACACTGGTGAAGAAACTCAATCTCATCTTTTCTTAAATTGCAGTTTCACTAGAATCCTTTGGCTTCATTCCCCTTGGCCTTTAAACATTTCCTCATATGCTCAGAATGATATTAGAGTGTGGGTCAAGTGCATTCTTGATCCTTCCAGAATCTTAGGAATCCCCATAGGGGAAGAGCACCACTTTCAAAGTCTTTCATGAAGTTCTTAAACCTAATTTATCTGTTTTTATATCTTCCACTAAAAAAATTTTCAAAGATCAATGTGATGCATGGGGCAATTTACAATTAAATTCTACCAAACCTTAGGGACCCATGCCTGTAGATCATTGTCTAGTCACTTTTGATGTTGCGGTTAGACAAAGTGGAAGCACAACAACAACTGTTGGTAGAATATCTTCTGGATCCATCATTTTTGTGGTTACAAAGCACATCAGCAGCCAAAATCCAAATCAAGGGGAAGCGCAATGCTTTTGGGAGTAGAAAAAGCCAAGGAAGCCAATATTGGAAAAATTGTGATTGCAGGAAACTCTCTTAATACCCTTCAAGCAATAAAGAATTCAAATATTATTCCTGACTGGATAGTGCAACCAATTATTCATGATATCAGGCTTGCTCTTAAAGGCTTTGACAGATGAAAACTTCGAAAAATACATCTAGATGAGAATTGATGCGCGCATTCCATTGCGCAGTAGGCTGCCACCAAAAATATTTTTGAAAACATTCTACTTAGTATCATTCCACCTTCTCTGCAAAACTTCCACAGTGGGAAAGACCCACCTACTATCTTTTAATCTATCTTTGTTTTATACTTGTTAGTTTTCTTGTAATATGCTACTTAACGTAATGGACCTTCTTCTTTAATATTAGATGTGTTTAAAAAAAAAAAAAAAAAAAAAAAAAAGTACGGAAGATAAGAGACCAAGAATGAAAAATTAGAAACCTCCTGAATGATTTTGTACTTTCTCTTTTTTTTTTTTTTTTTATGTTTATTTTTTTAATAATAGCCGACGAGCCATAGTATTTTCCTTTATTCTGATGGTAGATTCACCAGAAACCCATGCTAAGCGTACACTTCCTACACAGTATACAAGATTTGATTAATAAAATTTAAAATTATAATTTGTTTTATAATTTAAATTATTTCAAATCAATTGTACAAAATGTGTCCTCCTAAACTGTTTGTAAATAAATTTTTTTATTAAATTAAAAAAATTTAATCATATACTTCTAATGCCTCGACTCACTTAGGTTTAACACTTGTATATTTTTATAAGAATAGTAACATCCGATATAAGTTATTAACTTATTTGGTAATGGGATATTTCATCAATTTTTCCTTTCCTCCTTGTTGATAATAATAATAAAAACTTTAATTTTTTTTTTAAAAATATTAAAACTCTCTAAGATAAATTAAAAAAACAATTTTTTTACAATAAAAAGTAATTATTTATTATAAAAATCGAAGATTAAAATAAGATTGTAAGGTGTAGCCAGTAGAGTGCGAACACCTTCACAGATAGGAGTGCACATCCTAATTGAGTGATAGCATAGGAAGTGAATGAACAAATTTCCTTTGAAATTATTTTATGTAGTTAACTTATATTTAATATATTAACAATAGGATAATTATCATTAACTATTTAATAATTATTATTAATAATTATTATCACAACTATAAAGAGTGAAGATCCATAACACTACCCATGACCAAGTCGTGGCCGTGGGTTGTAGTCTGTAAGGACCGATGCTCATGATCTTGGATCTCTCGGCCACAACTAGTTTAAATGACCCACGACTATGTAAAAGCGAAGAGAAAACTAGAAGAAGATGAGAAAAAGAACGGGATGAGAAAGACGAAGAGATGAAGAAAAGGAGAAGAGGTGAGCATCGATTGTTGGAGGAGACAAACAGGGAGGGGACACAAAGAGAAATGAGAGGAAAGTGAGCCACGAGAGAAGGGGAGAAAAAAATGAGGGGGAGGGGTGGGGAGAGAATTAAACCATTGTATTGAAACGACGACTCCTTATGTACATTGTACTATATGTGAAATAAGAAAAAGTAATATAAACATAATTTAATATAAAATTTTTATTAATATATCTATCAATACATATGTTTAATTTTAATTAAAGAAAATAATTTTATTAATATACTCTTATACTACATGAGAGTTCATATGTTTAATGTTGATTATAAGGAAAAATGTCAAAACGAACCCAACAATTAAAAAAGACATGTTGGGCGTAGAAAATAAAATATACTAAAATAAAATAAAATAAATGCACGGATCTACTAGTAGAACTTAGAAGGATAGAGGAAGATTACACACTTTTAAGACCTTAAATTTTTTGAGGGAAAAATCAAATTTTTGTAACATTTTTTTTTATAATTTTTTTTTTTAGATTTGAGATTACATTGTGAATTGTAATATATAAAGGTAAATATTAAGAGTAATTCTACGTATAACCGTGAAGTGCGTAACTGCCGCGTAATCGCTTTGAAAAAGAGTGGGGTCCACTATTAAAAAATTAATTTTTTTCATGTGGGTCCCATATTTTATTCATTTTTTTCAAAATGATTACGTGGCGGTTAAGCAATTCACGGTTGTAAGTATTTTTTCTCAAATATTATTGTCTTGTAAGATCAAGATCGGAAGAGAAATATTCTTTTTTTATTGGTCAGGACGGAAGAGAAAGATATGATGTATAATTATATATAATTTTTGTTCAAGAGATATGGATCAGGATTTCCTGACTCAAACACTTTCTAAATGTAGAGAGAGATATCATATGGATCCTAATATATTTTTCTTAAATAATATTTATAGTCGTGGAGTCCACAATCTCTTTGAAAAAAATGATTAAATACGAGACTCACATGAAAAAAAATTAATTTTTTAATAGTAGATTATTATTTTTCAAAGCGATTGCACAGCACTTCTAGGACTGTATATAACATTACTCATATATTTAATATTAAGGAGCACATTGTTCACAGACAGCATCAATGCAATGTGGTCTAGTCTACATGTTTATTACTGTTCATCCAGGCTCTGACCGGGAATCAGGGTATACTTGGACCAGAACTCAAGTTTCAAAACCGGGCCGGAACTCGAACTGAGTTAGCCCGGGTCAAACCGGGGTCAGAACTCGGATTGAAACCAATTTTTAATAATCTGGAACTTAGGTTCCAGGTTGCACCCAAATTTTTTTTTTTAAAATCAAAATCTACATGTTCCTTGACCACCAATAAAAAACCAGGTAGAGATGAGTAACAAAAAATCATAAAATGAATGATTCATTGAACATAATATGCATTTTTCTTTGGAGTTTCTGTCCATTTAGTTGCCAGAAATTAACCAAAAAAAAATCAAAACATTCAAAAAAAAAAAATCGGGTACTCCGAGTTTTTCTATACGGGTACCAACCCGAATTTATTCCGAGCCGAAACCCGTAACCAGAACCCCGAAAACGGACTGGACAGGAAAAAAATCCAGCCCCCGGATGAACAGGCACATGTTATATCAATCCCTCCAAATTATATAAAATGTTCGAGTCAGAAAATTGTAATAATTCTAAATCGAAGTTGTATAAACAATAAATAATGCATTTATTTATGTATTAGTGAAAGAAGAAAAAAGAAAAGACAAGAAAAGAAAAGATTGATCAACTCATCTTCACAGAAAAGTAAAAAAAAAAAAAAAAACTCATCTTCCCGAGGATAGGATACACTGGAAAAAAAGTACAGCCGAGCCACACAGAGAATATACTTTGAACTCATTTCAAAATAAAAAAGATTTGTGAATTTCTATGAACATTATGAACAATAGTTATATCAACCATTGATATGCTTTTCAAGCTGCTTTTATAGGAATATACAGACCGCCTATACATTCCATTTACAATCTCCAAACTGACTATTTAGATACAATGCCAAAACCTTTATCTTGGGAAATGCATCTACAATAACCAAAAAGGGTCTAAAATTAGAGGAGAAGGGGAATCAGAAGGTCCGAAATGTGAAAGCAAGAAAGCAAAGAACAAAAGAACATGAGCTACTTACAATTACTTTCAGTGGCCGGGCAGATGCTTGTTCTTCCCCCATTTTCTTTGAAAGATTGCTTTTTGTTATGTTTATCAATGGTTTTCTTTTTTTAATTATTTTTGTTTAAAATACAGATGGGGCTTCAGTTAATGTGAATTCTCCCCCTTTCTTCTAACTGCAAAAACCAAAATCAATCGAAAACTGCATAAAGAATATGTAACTTAAAAATGGCTGCTGTCAAATGTTCATCCGGGACATGGGTCGTTTCTTCTCAATTGGCACCTCTGGCACCATGAAATTAATGGTAAACTGGGGAACTGGCCGGATGATCTCTAACTAGAGCACAAAACATCGATCATAACAAAAGTGGCATGCACAAAACCACCCTTTTTTTGTTTCTATAATTGCATACGATAATGACGGCCGACATTATATGCATACGGCAAATCGGCTACTTATGGGGATTCAGAGTCCCAGATGTTGTACTGCCTGTGTTCTGCACACCGTGATCTATTATATGGGCTTGACCAAATAATCTTTGGATGAACTCCTGTATATGATTATAAATGCTGCACAGCGAGCATCAAATCAAAACAATCATCAACAAGAGTCGAACGAGAATTTTATTATTATAACTAATTAAGTACAATAACTAATTAAGCATACCTAAGCCGATGCCTGTTGCAGGCGCTGAAGAAGGCAACAAAACCATTTAATATACTTCTTAGAGCTCGGAAGACCTGAAATTAAAGTAAAAGGAAAATTATCATAATCCGCAAATGATCTTCTTAGCAATTTACTTGCCTAACTTGACATACTTATCAGATGCAATTCTACAATTTCTTACAACCTGGGAAAATAGATCATTCCAAAGTGAACGCCACATGGAAACTTCATATGTGCTCACTGTTGCCTCCGAAGCTGAAGCAAGCTGGAAAATGCTACTAACAAATTGCCACATTTGTCCAAGCATCTCATACAAGCCAGTAGAAATGAAAGCCATGAAACTGGCTGAAGTAAGGATTATTCGAACTGGGGCATAAAGCATTTCCCAAAGGATCCAAGATATCGGATACAAAATGGTCATTGCTGCAGTATACCACAAAAAAGAGTACAATCAGTGGCACATATAACTTATTAATTATATGACCTCCATTTAAAACTAACACAGATGAGTTACCAATGCTCCAGATAACCGAGAGGCTAAAACATATTGGTAATAGTAAGATCTCGACCAGATTCTCCACTAAATTGATAGAAGACCCAATCACGATCCAAATGGCTGAACAGAAGCTCTGCATGACTTCCATAAACACATTCCAAACTGGAAGAAGAAATTCCATGAAACCCAGAAGAGGCCGTGCCAGTGGCTGAGTAAAAACTAAAAGGAAAGATCGAGCAGCGTGTGTAATTGTAAGAAACCACTTAAAAGCCTTCTGAAAATTATGTAGAAATAGCATTGTTCCCAAGTACTTGATCCTTGACACCATCTCCCAAGTCTCTATCCAATCCAACAGAGGCCCACACAATCGAAATGCGGTTGCCTTGAGAACTGGGACATTTTTGTATAAATCATAGAATCCTATAAGAACAGTGGCAACTGAGATGAGAACATACAAAACTCTGGCCAAAGGGCACATCCATGGGCGATAAAGATGGCAAAACCCTGGGTATGACTGAAGGAAGATAACCCAAGATGGAAGCCCAGCCTCCAACAAGGTAAGTAACCGCAAATCAGACATTATTATTTGCTCTAATTTAAAAGGGAGATCACGGTCATTGAACCTAAACAAAATCAAGACATCCATGTACTGTGTAGCTTCAACTGCATCTTTGTCATCACAGGAAAAGGTTTTGGAGTTTTCTGACAAGTCGTCAATTTCTTGTATTTTCTCAGAATAAGTATCAACTTCAACTCCTGTCCTAATGGACTTCATTACTTCTTTTCTCTTATAAGGCTCACTGAGTGGAGGTGGCGTGTGTAGCACACTTCCATTTTCATCAGTAGCGAAATATAGACTATAATTACCACCAAGGCAGTGGAAACAATTATGATCCTCAACATACAGATCAGCCTTGCAGACATTTTCATCATCATCACTAATAGGGATAGCCTTGGAGAAATTTTCTTCAGCATCAAAGAATACTTCTCCTGAAAAGGTTGAAGATCATAAAATTGAGATTAATAAGAATGCTCATTCAGGTCAGAAGTACAGAAATAATACAGTTCCAGCAGCCATTAAAGTGGCATACATGAGTAACAATTTAACACTTTTAAAGGGAAAATTTCAAAATATATGTATATTTAAAGTTTCATACAAATGTTTAAGTTTCAATATCAGTGACCAAAATATGGTAAGCAACAGAAAGCTGAAAAGAAAGACAAATAATATAAAGAGGTCTAATGCCGGTTAAGAAAAAATAGTAGATGAAAAAGTTTAAGGACAAGTTTTATAATCTTTCTTGGGCTCCCCACCACCAAAAAAAAAGATGAAAAAAAAAATGAAAAAGAGGCTCTGTTCTTAAAATTATATGCCGCTTAAAGTAGAAGGAAAAGGCAGCAGCTGCTCATCCCTATTGCAGACAATATCTGATGTATGGAGCCTATTGATAATAAACGTTTAGGAGCCTTATTGATGGGGTGTCTAATGCACACCAGTTCAGAAGTGTTTATTCTCACTTGCTTTGATATTTAAAAGAAAAATGCCTGATAATGATTTAAAAGATGAGAACTTGAGGTACAGCAGATGGATCTTAATACACTGAGGAACAAACCTTCAAGCAAAGCATTGAAATCTTAAGCCCCATGAAACGCAAAAAGCAAAACATTGGCTACATCTTAAACCCCATTAATCAACTGTGATTTCATCCATCCCAAATTTATATTAAACCCTAGATATATGGAATTTGCTGCTTGTTTCCAAGTACATACTTCACAGGGCATGAGGAATTTATGAGGCTCACATAATGTCTGAAATAAGTCCCTAACAAAATAAGAAAGATAATGGCAAAACAAATGAATGAAACTCCCAAAACATGATTATTAATCAATTCGGTTCTTCCACACATGCACAGACAAGAAGTTACAGCAGAACACAATCCCACACATGTACAAACAAAAAGTTATAGCAGAACACAGCACCATGCCATACCTAAAATTACATCATATCAGTGATGAGGAACAAGACTCCTGTGCACGTCTAACATCATAAAAGATAAGTTTCCTCTAATGAGATCAGGAATAATGAGGGAAGAAGAGTACCTAAGGCAGAATCCAGACATTTTTTTAAGAGTAGCTGTTCAGCAAGTGTTCCCAAGAACCATGAAGATATAGAGCTTGCAGCTTGAGCTATAGTATCAAATTCCCATCTTTGCATAACTTTGGCCTCTATAGCCAGACATGTATCGGTCTAGCACATGACATGACATGAAAACCATAGGACACAAACAAAACTCAAAATAAACTGAAAGAATAGGAAGCATGTGCAAAAAATATTACCTGAAGCTCATTCAAGTAGTTGATGCCTCGGACATTGTTCCATGAAACTTCAAATACAATAAAGCCATACAGTGTCCTATGCAACTCGCTGCTAACAAGGGAAGACTCACGAAGTTTTTTAACAGGTAGCAGAACCCTCTTATGTGACAACGTTACCGCATCAATCAACGAGAACCATTTCTTGAGCTTGTCTGATTTACTAGTGTTTGGTCTACAACAAGAATCCTTTTCTTCCTTTCTGTCCCTTCGTGCTTTAGTGTTGGCAAAAGGAGATAACCTTGACTGAATTGTATAAAAAACTTCATTCTCTAAGTAAAGTAAAAGCAATATAATTCAAACACAAAAAGGTACTCTTAACCACCTTGGTAACCATCAATTGCCATAGCTGAGCTCGTCTTGAGCCAAGGTCTCTCAACCATGGCCGATTGTCCACCAGGATATACGATTTCTTACTTTCACAAGCCAGAAAAAGGCTAAGATCTGAAAGATAAGACTTCAAGTCTCTGCAATCACATATATATACAGAATACATTATATCACCAACCATACCAAAAAATAAAAACTTCCCCTTCAAAGTCAACGCCTCCACCACATTAGTGTTAATTGGCCAATGAACAAAATTTGCACACGTATTTTACTAATTTGTCCATACCCTACCATCACATAAATACTCTACAGATTTTTTTTTCTTCAATGAGTGATGTTTGCAAGAGGTCAAACCCGTTCCAAAAAATCTTATGACTCCATCGCTCACTTGATTTTGCATGACCCCAATCGAAATTTCTTACGACTCAATATTAACCAACTTCAGTGCATGCATACTCAACCGTATTCAACTCCCTAACTAAAGCCAGAATCAAATTAGACACTACGAATCTGCGATGAAAAAGAAGCTGACTAATTAGCTAGGGAAGAAACATTAGAAATCACCATATATATATATATGTGTGTGTGTGTGTGTGTGTGTATTGAAATTCTACTCCTTCCCCGTTCTTATAAATCAACCTTCGAACTCAAATAACCTAAGAATATCGAATAAAATTAAAAAAAGACCACACAGAACATGCATTAATCATCGGAAAATTTTAACCTACAAACAAATGCGTTTTTAATCATGCAACTGTAAAAAAGAAATAAAAAGGAAAAAACCAGAAAGCTTACCCGATTTGCAAACTTGTGAGAGGGAAACAGCATCGCCCATCGTCACCATTCCCCATCAAAATGATTCTGTACGTGTTTCCCACCAAATTCACCACAGTTCACTGCTTCACGCCATGATAACACAGGTCACCACGTTAACACATTTACAAAAGCCCAAACGCAGACATCTACATATACACACATATATACATACATGCATATACGTGTGTGTGTATAGAGAGAGAGAGAGAGAGAGAGAGAGAGAGAGAGAGAGAGAGAGAGAGAGAGAGAGGACCTATCCATGAGAAGGAAACAGAGGAACAGAGTATAATGAAGAAGAAGAGGGAGAGGGAGAGATCACCGAAGAACTTCATAAGGAGGAGGAAATCCAGGATGGAGAAATGGACGGCGGTGATCGGAGGAAGGCAGAGAAATCAACCAGACACGGGACAAGAAATGCTTCTGTCTTTGATCTCTGTGTTGTTTTTCATTTTGGTTTAATCTTCTAAATAGAAATTTGTGGATTGGTGTTTTGTTTATATATTGGGTTGCATGGATTCAAAGGGGGTGTCGTGTGTCGTGTCGTGTCGTGTCGAGAAGAGACGATGGAGATGACTATGACAATGAGAAAGGAACAGAGGGCTAGGATGGTAAATACAACTTCGGGAACTGGTTCTCTCTCCCCGCCACGATTGTCCGCACAGACACAGATTTCTCGGAAAGCCACAGGAAAACCTGTGAAATTAACCCCCCACTTTGTTTGGGTACATTGAATGTAAAAATCTTCGCATTGCCTTCCTCTTCCCAGTTCCCCCCGTAAATCCCCGCGAAAACCAACTCCTTAAAAATCATTAATTACGGATTCGGATGTTTTAAATTTTGAATGGTATTTTTATCTAAGTTTTAAATGGAGTCGTAAATAGATATTAAAGTAAATTTTACTATAATTAAGTTTTATGTATATATTTATTTTAAATATCCAATAAAAATGTTGAATCTAAGAAGACTTAGGTCTCGTTTGTTTTCATAGACAATATGAGATGAGATTTTTTGAAATATGTGTAAATAATATTGAGATATGTGAGTTGAGATGATATGATATGATATGAGATAGTTTTGTTAAAATGTGTATATTTGTTTATAGAGATGAGATGAAAATGTTTTGATTTTTTTGTAGTATTTGATAAAGAAGGAAAATTGAAACCCACTAATTATTGTGTGTTTTTTTTATTAATATTTTATGAAACAGTATTTGCTACTAGGAGCCACTAATGTTTACCATTGGGACCCACTTGTAAACGGTATTTGTCGCTGGAAAATGAACACGAGAGAGAGAAAGGAGAGGCTCCATTGGCAGCTTGTGGTGCCCCCAACCCTCGCTTAGGATTAGACGGAGACTGAGACGTCGGGACATGTAACACATGGCTACACACTCCTCGTACATGACAGATAATATGTTATGCACCTAAGTATACTAACAGTATGCAATAACGATGCAGCGGAAAAATTAATAAAAGTCAGATAACTAAGCAACGTAATAAGCAATTGCAAAACACATGGTACCAAAAACTAATATTATAACCCAAAACATTGTCCCAAAACATAAACATAGGCCTTAAAGGCAAAATATTCCAAAAGCATGAAGCATAATTTTAAAGTTTCCAAAACACGGGATTCCCACAAAAAAAACATAAGTCCACAAAAAATGGCCATAAATGTTGTTGCTCCTCTCTCTCTCTCTCTCTCCACAAAACACTTATACTCCCGTACTCTTTAAGAAGACTCGGGCTTCACGCACTTCTCTAAAGCCTTGTCTTTGTCTCGATTGTTACGCCGCTTGAACTCAGCGATGAATTCAAGTATACTCGTGATCTCTTGATCGATGGCCTCGAGTCGCTCCCAGAGGGAAGACTCGGGCCGATTCATGGCCATTTTAGACACAATCCTCTCCGGAGGAGGAGGTGCCGTTCTCTCTCTTTTCATTGTCGCCTCTTACTAAACCTGTTACAACTTCTACCATTTCATTCTCTTAGAAATCCTAGGTTATTTTCCAAGAAAATAATAAAAAATGTGTGTTCTATCATTTCTCAAAGTCTAATGAGATTTGAATCTCATTTTCGGATTGAGAAAAGATTTGTGTGTGTGAGCAAGATTTAGGAAAACCGAATATTACCTTGCAAATCCTTGGACAGTGCCGAAATCCTTCTCTTGCAAGGATCTTTCTTGTTTGGTTGGTGAGAAAACACAAGAAAGAGAGAGAGAGAGAGAGAGCTTTCAAATGAACTTGAGAGAATTGTGTGGAGAGAGTGGAAACTCATGCAAGAATCTGAAAAATGGCAAGGGAAAGCCTCCTAGGCGTGTACTCTTCTCTTTATATAGTGACCTTCACTTCCCTTCTTGTTTGAATTAAAACATTTGCATGTGAGACAAGTGGCATGATTCCTTCTTCTTCCTCTCTCAAAAACCGAAAACCTCTTGGAGTTCCCCACTTAGATTGCATTGGGAAGGGGCAAATCTTGGAGGTGGCGTGTGGGCTTCCCTCCTTGGCCGAAAATCACATTTCCCTCTTATGCCCTTCCTTTCCTTTAACAAGTCAACATCTTCTCAATGAGTAACTTGGTAAAACTGTGCATGACCTTTCCTATTCCTAACAAAAGACTCTTGGCATGGAGGACAAGTGCCATGGGCGTGTGCGATAGCCCTAGCCGTCCCTCTCACTTTCCATTCCCAAGGTGGTGCTTCATCTAACCAAAGTGCATTCCCTAGGTGACCCTTCACATTTCATTGGTCCAAAATGCACTAAGTGACAAATGGCAAGCAAATGGGATACTTAGGGGTATGCTAGCCGAAAATCCTAGGGGCAAACTTGTCCTTGATAAAAAGTCTCATCCAAAAATCTTCTAGAACCTTGTTGCATGCTTGACACACGGCAAAACCTAACAAAATTTGAAATCCCAAAGGCCTCCCTTCAGTTTCTTATGCACAGCTTCTAGTACCATTTCACTTCTTTAGGCTCCTCTTTCCAAGAAACCTATCTTAGAACTCGATTTCTGGACAAAAAGCAATGGACTGGGCGTGTAAGCCCATCTAGGTGCTTTATTACACCTCTTTTCCCCCTTAACCCACTTTCAAGACTAGGTTCAAAGCAAAAACATTCTTGGGTCACATAACACTTAGCAAATTTTGAATTGAATCATGGGCCTAAACCATTATACCTAAATTCCCAATAAGGCTGAAATTCTAAGGTAAATTAGAGCCACTCTTCTTTTGGGCTTAAGTTACTACATCAAAGGCTTCTAAGGTCTTTCAAAGTAACTAAGGCTCCTAAAATACCATGGTAACCTAGAACAATTTTAAGGACTAAGCCTAGACGAAACTCAGGCCATCACACAGCTTTTTGTGTATAGTACAATCAATGAACAGTGATAAAATAATTAGAGATGAACTGAGATCGAAAAAGTTATATAAAAAATCGGTGTTTGTTTTCAGAGTGTCTGACCGTACAAAACTTAAGAAAAGCTTTCAAAGATGTGTTTCATCTCTAAAAGCAAAAAAGTTAAAAGCCAGTAATAGTTGGTTGATTAATAGTGAAAGGAAGATCAGCAAGATGTGTACAAATAATGAGCATCATTTAATGCCAAAATCATCTTCTTTTTTCTTGCCCAACCCACTTGAATATAACTAACAAAGAGGTTTCTTTGATTAATGTGGTTTTGTTCTTCATTTTTAAAGCCTTGTTACATGAAAGTACATACCAACTCTGAATTTAAGGCATCTGGCCATTCGATAGGGTAATAAGCCACAATTAAACTATGTGAAATGCTTTTTGTTGGAAGTAAAAACCAGCTTCAATGTGATCAATAGTAACGTTACATACCATGTCATGAAAGTTCAGCTGCTAAACCTCAATATTTGTGCCATGGCTATTGGTCTTTGGATAGCAAAAACTCTTACATCATCTCATCTCATCTCATATCTCAATATCCAACCACCACAAATAAAAACACTTTTTAATTTCAAATCTTCAACTTTATCTAATCATTACAATTTTTTCAAACTTCTAAACAAAATACAAAAAATAATTTAAATTTTCAAATCTCAAAATGAAAATTATATTAAAAAGTTATATTCTTACAATATTTTAACTTTATAATATTTTTATTCAATTTTTTTTCTCTCATTTCTCAAAACCCCATAAAACATTTATTCACAAACCATTTCACTACTATTTACAGATCATCTCATCTTATCTTATTATCCAAACTCAGAATCATCTTGCTTAATTGGTTGGTGCAAGATTATTTAAAATTTGAAAGAAAAATAAAATAAAATGGGAAAATTCTATTTGTAAGCTGGTGTCACACTATCCATACCAGTAACATAACAAAATTTGATTGGCAAAAAATTTAAAATTCAAAGTTCTTGCAAATTAAATTGTACCATGTCAACAATGTGAATTGTGTGCTCTCCACACCGACTTATAAGTAGAAGTACTTGATAAAAAGTTATGTTTTCCAAACCTATAATTCTATTTGCAAGTCAATGTGGATAGCACACTTAGTAAAATGCTTATATGGTATAATTTGATTTGGAAAAGAAATTTTAAAATTTAAATATTACAAATAAAATCTTACCATTTAAGTGATGTGAATTGTGTACCCTTCACACCAGCTTAAAAATATAATAACTCTTTCAAAACACCATGAGAGACAAGTGCTCGTATCCTGGGACAAGCAAAAAATGCACGCACCTTGGTGCGAGCAAAACTGCTTGAACCAGGATGAGCAAGGAGCACTTGCACGGGTGTGTCAACACCTCGGGTGAGTAAACAGTGCTCAGACCTAGGAGCTAGCAATGAGTTCTCGAACCCTAGGGTGAGCAACAACTCCCACACAAGGCAAGCGAAAGTGCTCAAACCCAGAGGCAGGCACCCTTGGGAGAGCAACGAGTGCTTGAACTTTTGAGTGAGCATAGATAGTTCGAACGCTTGGGCGAGCAACAACAGCTCAAACCCGAGGGCGAGCACAGGCAGTTCGAATCCTTAGGCAAGCAACAACATCTCCTACACAAGGCAATAAAAAATGCTCACCCCTGAGGCTACTATCAAAGAGCATGAAGGTACGGTCAGGGGCTAAGAGTGCTTGCCTGATGGAGTGGTGAGAAAAACTATTCATCCCAGGACAGTAAATTGAAGATAGACCAAAAAATAAAGTTTGGCTAGAAAATGAAGGTCGGCTAAAAACAGAGTTTGGCCGAAAAATGAATGTAGGATGAAATAACAAAAGTAGATCGGGAAAATGAAGCTTTGACGAAAAATAAAGGTAAGACAAAAAAAAATGAACGCAGATCGGAAAATGAAGCTTGGTCAAATAATGAAGGTAGGACGAAAAAATGAACTTAAACTGGAAAATGAAGGTAGGACGAAGAAATGAAAGATGTCGAAAAATGAAAGTTGGACTGAAAATTGAACTGAGGCAACCAAAAGAGCTCGCTCTGAAATTTGCTCCTCTAAGGGGCAAACATCCAACATCCAAACAAATAACTGAAGTGATCTCGCACCCGGTGGGACAAGCACTTTGCTCAGTGTGAGCAAAAGTCCTTGCATCCAAGATTGCAAATGAAGCACCATCACTTTGTTTGGTGCAAGCAAAAATACTCTCCTTCTTTATTCGTAGGCCCATCTCTATTCTCTGGCGCAAGCAAAGGGAGCTCACACACCATGGTGAGCAAAGATTGCTATGACCATGAGGGTGAACAAAGATTGCTCAAACCTAACCAAGCGAAAGTGCACGCAGGTGAGGAAAATGTGATCCCACCTGGGTGAGCAACAAGTGATCCTCTCAAGAGCGAGCATTCAAAAAAATAAATGAAGTGATGTTTGCCAAAGTGCTCGTCTCAGGGCATGCAAAAGTAAAAAAGTGCTCGCCACCATTCTGTTGTGACTCACGCCATGGTCAACGAACAAACATGGCTTTATAATTTCTCTTTAAAAGAAGATGTCTGAAGTAGAAGGAGAAGAGAAAGAACAAAAGAATGAATAATAGGAAGAGGATAAATGGAGAGTGAGGAGTGCAAGAGAAGATGAAGCTGGTTTTAGGGTTTATGGTTGTCATTTCTTGGTTTGATTTTGATAAGTATTGTTTCTATCTAATTTGATTTGTTGTAAGGATATTTTAGATAGTTTTATATTGTTTCTATGTAAGTCTCTTGCTGGGGCACCTTAGTTGGATCAATGAAAGTAGCAAGACATTTCAACTAGGGGTGTAGAATTTCTGGTCCGAATTGAAAAAATTGATCGGACCGAATGGTTCAGCCTCAACCGGACCAAACTTGTTTGGTTGGTTTCGATCATCCATTTGTGGGACCGAATGGGTTTCGGTCCGATCTCAGGATGGAGTTTTTTCACCTCAGACTGGACCGACCGAACTATAAATATCTATTTTTTAAATATTTTTTTATAAATCATAAATATTTTTTTATATAATAGTTATATAAGTGAATTCTATAATTTTCATCTAAACTATAACTATTGACAATATCAAATGTTAAATATATAATTATTAATTAACTAATATACAATTAACTAATATACAATTATCAATTTTGATAATTTGAACAACATTTTGTAGGCTATTTTTAAGTAAAAAATGTGCAAATAAAGTAAAATAGTTGTATTATTCAAAATTATAAACGTTGTGGCCTTTTTTTATACTAATGGGCCGAAAATACACATTGCGGGTTTTTTTGTATATTTCAAGAATGATGTGTTTTTTTGTATGATTGGGCCCTGGCCTAGATCGATATGGACTGACCAAACTAATAGCTAACGGTCCGGTCTGGTCTATTAAGGGTGACCGGTCTGGTCCTGTTTGAGAAAATGATGGACCATCCTCTAAACCGGACTGAACCGAACTAATTTACACTTCTAATCTCAACCCAACATGGATCTATAGAGGGGCATTTTGATCCAATTGATCACATGAATTTCTACATCATACTCTAAACTCGCTCTTTTATTATAAATAGATTATCTTTCTCATTCAAAGTGATATTCTTTTAATATAATTATATTTTAAATAAACTTATGAGAAATATTTGGTTAGCAAATAATTCTTATAAAAATAAACTTATAAATTGACATAATATAATATGATAAATCTATTTTTTATTTTTAAAGTAAACATAATATTATACATCAAACTATATCAGTTTGTAAGCATATTTTTATAAGATTGATCTAGCATTTCTCATCTCGTACTTGCATCCATATTTTCTATCATTAAATGATAAAATCTTTATGATCATAGCACGAATAAAGTATTCTTCTTGTTTATGAGTTTTTAATATCATTTAAAAACTGAGAATGATAAATATTTATTACAAAATCATGTAAGTGCTAACCTCAATTAGCACCAATACATACGGGATATATGTCATTATAATTATGATTGAGGCATGCTATCAATTAGGTTATCTCATCTCTGTCAACTTTAATTCAACTCCGAATTGAAAATTTTTCCTTTTACGATATTTATTTTGCCTAAAGAAATTGGATTATAACATGTGATGTCATTATACTTAATTTTCAAATCCTCATCACAATAAGAAACTCTATTTTTTTTTTTTATATAAGTAGATTGAAAATTATGTGATGGAAAATTAAGAAAAAAGAAAGCATGAGAAGAAAAAGAAAGAACATAGCTGACATCTGTATAGAGTAATGATTTATAAAGTAAACAAACCCACCTTTTATTAAAAAAAGTGTATCCCTTAATTAAAAATTTTTAGAAAAAAAAAAAGTAAGAGCATTCTGATCAATGGGTTATGTAAAATAAAAAATTTTCACAATTTCTTAATACTCTATATTTTATATTATTTTTAATTTTTATTATTATTTTTTATTAAATATTTATTATATAAATAATGAATAAAAAAACTTGAAATAATTTAAAAGAATAAACTTAAAAAAAATATTAAAAATTTAAAAAAATATAAAATGTGAAGTGTGATAGAAATTGTATAGTAAAATTCTGTATAAAATTCACAAGGAAAAATATTTGTTCAATATGAACGTCCATTCTTATAATATAATTTTATTTTTTCATTGATGATGTTTCTATGTTGTTGAGAATGACAGTTGAGGGTTACGTGACGATGTGACAACTAAAAGCCAATTGCCAATAACTTGCACCGCATCTCCAGCTGCGAGGCACGCATCTCACCGTAACTGCTGCTATTAAAATAGCCAGAAGCGCATAGCTCACATGGGAACTGATCCATCCACTTTTCTGTGCCATTTACTTTGTTGCCAAATTCGAATGCATTTTCTTTCTCTTTTTGGAGGTTGGAAGTTCAAGAGAAGTGAAAAAGTTTGACCGGATTGGATTTAAGATAGATTGGGATGATTGGTAAATAATAGAATAAAAATTAAATTATTTATTATATTTTATGTGTAGATTTTAAAAAATTATTTAAAGATTTGAAAAAGTTAAATTATTTATTATATTTTATGTGAGAATTTAAGAAAGTTATAATGATGAGATGAGATGAGATGAGATGAGTTGGGATGAGTTGAGGTGGATTTCGAATGCAAACGATGACTGTTTATGAAAATACATACAGTTATATTTAAAAAGAATTTAAAATTATAATAGTATCATTTTAAGATGATATTTTTTATTTATTTATTTTTATTTCTATTCATCAATGAAATTATACACACAGTCTCTCATTAAAAAATGTAAATAGAATTTCTATGAAGAGGATGAGAGGGTTGAGTGCTAAAGAAATTCTATTTGTAATTTTGAGTGGGGGACTGCATGATATTATAGAGATAAAAAAGAAAAAAATCATTTTGAAAATGATATTATTGTAATTTTAATTTTTTTTAAACATAATTGTATGGACTTGCATGAACAATCTCATTTGAGGATTATATATAGACTAACTCGAAAAGCTAACCTAACCCAAACCTTCCCACTTCTTGGCATTGAATACTTATGTAATCTTTAGCGAGCATAGTGCTACAGCTAATTTGTTAGGCGGAATTGAAAGCGTAGCGGTTTGGGTGAACGCTGTAAATAGGCTTCTTGCATCGCGCAACGATCTAGAACTCCGGCAAGAATAGTATTGCCGCTAATTTGTTCGACGGATAGGAAATCGCCGAACGTGAACCCTCTTCACGACAAATAGACGCTCGCAGGGAGAAACAAGCATTTATCGGCACTTAAATCGACTTGGATGCAAATCAATAGCGGCAGTTACCGCCATTGGCTTTCTTAGCGTGAAGATCGACGGGAAGAGCTGTAAATTTTCAATGGCTCCCTTGCGGTGAAAAACAGAGTAGATGTCACTCTCATTTATTGGCATTTTGCCTGCGACGAAAAAACTGTGGCTTAAGGACTTTTGTCATGATTTTGCCCCCAAATATGGTAAATATCCATCGCTGCAAAAACTAGGACTGTTGTAGTGTTGGAAAATATTATGGACACTTCATAACACTGCAATGATATATGGATGATTTTAAAATGTAATTTTTTAGTGTTAAATCTACTGCTATTGCCAAATCTAGATATATTAGAAACGACTTAGTTTACATTACCAGAAAACAAAATCGTGCCACTAAGTTTAGCTGCACATATCAAAAGGTAAATTTTTGAACAAATATCTTTAGAAGTATATAACATTACTACTTAAGGATATTACACATATCAAAATGTAATTTTTCGTATTATATCAACGATAATGCACAGGCAGACAAATTTTTTGATAATGCACCACATGTAATCACCATCTACAAGTGAGATTTGAGCAATGATGGTGTTACCTAGTTGGAGGCGGCGCTGTGGTGGGTGGTACGGGCTGGGTGGGTTCTGGTTTGCAGCAAATCTTTGCTTTGGGACACGTCAATGGTGGTGGAGTTGCACAGGCCAATGGTGGTGGAAGAGCTGCGTAGGTCAACGCCGGTGGACGAAAATGCACAGAGAAAAGGCAGGTGGAGGAGCGCAGGCAGCTGGGAAAATTTCATGGCAGCGGGATTGGTAAAATTGAAGTCAAGGGCATTTTCGTCATTATGTGGAGCATGGGCATTTCAGTCGATGAACAAAATTTGTGCGCAGGGTTGGGTGAAGGGGGACTGTACCTAGAAGAACTCAAAATAGAAAGTCTAAGGCTGCGTTTGGTTCACAAACTCAGTTGAATTTAGTCTAATTTTAAACTGAGTCTAATATCTAAACATCAAATTCTCAAATTACTAAACTCATCCCAACTTAAAACTCTCTTATACGTTGGGCTCACAACCTTTTTTAACTTAAAACACATTTATACGTATGACCCACAACATTTTTTAATCTCCTATAAAAATATTAAATTTATCTTAACATTTAAACACACTTTAAAGTCAATTTAGATGAGCTCCACATAACTCCCTTCACTACTCAACTCATTACTATTCATAGAGAATTTAACCCAGCTCAGCTCAGTTCAACATCCAAACGCAGTCCAACTATTTTTTTTTATAACAACAGATATCATTTCATTCATTAAAGGAGGACATACAAAGTTGACTTAAACAACAAACCAATTACAAACGTAAGTAGTTTCCTAGTACACTTTTGTGACTGACATAATCTAGTCCAGACGGTAAATCTCTAAAGATCGAAGTCTAAGATATAGCACAACATTGTCCACGACAGAGTTTGCAGTAACCAAGTAACAAAACTCCATACCCGACTAGAAGGTGTATGGAGAAACTAACCTCATCATCACCGCCTAAGCGGAGGGGGGACAACACCCTTCTGACCTAAGTCCGAAGGCACAACATTTTTGGGTTTTTTGTTTTCTTGAAAATAAAGACAGGGCATGAAATAAACTACAGTGAAAAAATAGTGCACAAAAAGGCTGTAAAAGGGAAAATCGATGGTCGATCTTGGAAGATCTAGAGTCACCGGTTCGAGAGCAGTCGCGTGTTGCAACGGCAAAGAGCTCCTTGGTGGCATGTGAGAGCCACGCGCCGACGAGCTCTGGAGTTTTCGTCTCGCGCGTGCAGGCTACGCTCCACTCCGGTTGGGGTCGCATTTGGTGGTCGTGTAGATCGGCGGCTAGGCAACTGCCTGGTGGGGTGCGTGTTGGCTATTGGGTGCCGAAAGGTTACGATTAGCGATCTTCCCTTTATGTAGCCTGAAAAAACAAAAAAACAAAAGCTAAACACTATACAAGAAGAAAAATGTTTAGCTTGGATCCTCCTGGTGGATCTTGGAAGTGCATAAAAAAGTGAACTGGGGTTTTTCCCTTTGGGAGCTGCTACGTGCTTGTGTTAGATAGTTGGTATGATTTTTTCTCTTTTCATGGCTTTAGTACATTTCGTAAAGTACTCTAATTGATTGGTAAAATGCCCCCTTGAGTGTATTGTTTTTAATGTAAAATCCATTGTCAATAATTACAACAAAAACAAATCATACATGTTTCTGTCAAATCCCTTTGATTGTATATGATTTCTTTCAATATTCAAGTTAATATCTTGATTTGAATGTAGTTGGATATTTTTAGGTAATTCAAACACTAGAGTTGCAATGGATTCTGATATGGAACATGCAGATAATGAGTATGACGAGGTAGAAGTTGATGATGAGCAAGAATGTGCTGAAATAGTCGATGAACCTAAGGTCAGAATGACATTTTCATCTGCAGAAAAAGTTTTGTCTTACTATATGAAGTACGGTAAGCAGGAGGGATTTGGAGTGTGTAAACAAAATTCTAAATAAGATGATGATGGTAATGTTAGATGGTTTACCTTAGTATGTGTAAAGAGAAGGCACATCAAAGAGTAAGGTTGCCAATGTTCTCAAGCCAAGACAAACGGAGAAAATAGGGTGTATGGCCAGAATTAATGTGACGATGAATGATGAAGGTGTATATACCCTGACTAAAATAAACTTAGAGCACACACACATTTGTAGTCCAGGAAAAGCAAGACATTTCAAATGTTTTAAGAAGGTTGATGCTCGTATAGCTAAAAGACTTGAAATAAATGACGAGGCAGGAATACGAATTTCAAATAATTTCAAGTCTCTAGTTGTGAGGCGGGGGTTACGATAAACTATCATTTGGGGAGAAGGAGTGTCGAAACTATATTAACAAAGCAAGACAACTTCGTCTTGGGGTTGGAGGCGTTGAAGCTCTATGTAACTACTTCCAACAAATGCAAAAGAAAAATCCAAATTTTTATTTTTCCATAGACGTGGACCATGATATGAGATTAAAGAATGTGTTTTGGACAGACGCCCGAAGTAGAGCTATGTATGAATTATTTGGAGATGTGATTACATTTGACACAACATACCTGACTAATGCCTACAAGATGCCCTTTGCACCGTTTGTGGGTGTGAATCACCATGGTCAGTCAATCCTATTCGGGTGTGGATTGATATCTAATGAGGATGCACATACCTTTAAGTAGTTGTTTAAGTCATGGTTGAAGTGTATGAAGGACCAACCACCAAGTGCAATCATCACAGACCAAGACAAGGCAATACAAATTGCAATTGCTAGAGCGTTTCTAGCGTCTAGGCATCGCTTCTACTTATGGCACATAATGAAAAAACTTCCTGAGAAGTTTGGGTCACATGCTCGATATGATGAGATTAGGAGTGCACTACAGAAATGCATGTATGACTCTTTAAGTGAGCATGAATTTGAAGAACGTTGGTCTGATTTCCTCTACATGTATGATTTGCATGAGAATGCATGGTTGGGATCACTATATAGTGACCGACATTTTTGGGTGCCGGCCTACGTTAGAGACACATTTTGGGCTAGAATGTCAACTACAGAACGGAGTGAAGGCATAGATGCATTATAACTACGTTAACTCAAAGACCACTCTAAAGCAATTTTTTGATCAGTACGATTCAGCTCTTAGGAGGAAGGTGGAGAATGAAGCCATTGCCGACTTCAATTCATTTAATATTGTGATTCCTTGCATCAGCCACTATCCTCTTGAGGAGCAGTTTAAAAAAGTATACACAATTGCCAAGTTCAAAGAAGTACAAGATGAATTTCGAGGATTTCTATATTTGACTATCTCGTATTTGGGATGCGTAGGTGGAAGATACATGTACGTAGTAGCCGGTGAGGTTCGAGTGAGTCATAACTTAATAAAACATGCAAAGTACAGTGTTTTGGTCGATCAAGATCCCTTGGATGTTAAATGCAGTTTCAAGTTGTTTGAGTTTAGGAGCATATTATGCAGACACGCTCTTCGTATCTTGGCTCTGCTAGGTAAAAGTACAGTACCATTAAAATACATCTTGGATCGATGAAGGAAAGATATAAAGTGAAAATACACCTTTGTAAAAAATAATTATGAGTCGAGTAGCAACCACAATGGAGAAAGGTACGAAAAGATCCAAAATTCTTTCTATGAACTGTGTTCGAATGCTTCAAAGGCCGAAAGCAATTGTGTGAAATTGATCATCCAAATAGAGCAGTTGAAGCCAGAGTACCCTGACACCAATTCTCAGTGTAGCGAACCAGTTGATCCACCTACTTCCATGGAGGGCAGGAAAAGTGCAGTTGTTAGTCCATTTGTAGTTCGAAGTAAGGGAAGACCACTGTCAAAGAGAAAAGCCCACCCTGTTGAGAAGGTTCTTAAGAAAGCGAGTACAAGAAGAAGATTGCGATGCGACCCTGTTGAGGTTCTTGGAGAGCAAAGTAGTCAAATAGCAAATCAATGCAATGTGAGCAGCACACAATATGTATCTCCTCAAACCCAGGTACTTCATTCCTTTCGTGGTTTTTTGTTGTGAGAGCAATATGTATATTTTCGCCATATTTAGATGTTGTGAACGTGAATAATGCTATTATATATTGTTACAGGATATAACAAATCAAGTTTGGACACATGCACTGGAATTTTTTTCTACTCCTTTGACTGCTCCTCCTTCGCAAGTAAACCTTCACATGATATAAAAAATAAAATTTGTACCACTATTACATTTTGTTGGTTTTAACACAACATTTTTTTTTATGCCTATAGTATACACATGGACAAGTATACACAATGGATTATTTAGGAATTGGAGCAATTGTTGCTCCTTCTCAGGTATACCTTCGCAAAAATATAAAAAATAAAGTTTGCTTGGACACATTATGATATTACAATTTGATACATTTGACACAACATTTTTTTTATGACTATAGTATACACACGGGCAAGTATATACAACAGATTTTGGGTATTGGAGCGACTGCTCTTCTAGTGTAGGTAGTGTCAACGTAAGATACTAATGTTGTTTTTTAATTTTTTATTGTTGTTCTTACTAAGTTTTGTTTCTTTAGGTCCAACCATCTCAAGTACATCTATCGGAACGGATGATTGTCAAGACAAGTATAAATGGTGGTGATTAGCAAGAATGTTTTGGTGGAAGTGATTATGTACGGACACAATTATTGGAGTATATTTTGGTGGAAATTATTGGCGTGCAATTTTGGTGGAAATTATTGGAGTACTTGGTGGTGTTTTGATCCATTAAGTAATTGTAATGTAATATTCAAACGTGCTTCCTGTAATAGGCTTAGTGCAATTTCCTATAATGCATTTTTGTATTAATGGAATTAGTGCAATATCATGTAATGCACGATTTTGTGATGGAATGCGATTACATGGAATGCTATATCCTGTAAAAACTGAAGCTGAAATTGTCATATGGAGATATACACAGATCTGAAACTGTCCATTCATTCTCAAAAGCCAAATATTTACAAATTTACAACAAGAAATGCCCAAAACATAAAAATGCCCATAACATAAAAATGCCCATCCATTACGTTTCAATATTAAAGTACATCTCAGAACTGCCCAAAACATAAAAATGCCCATCCATTACATGTCAATATTAGAGGACATCTGAGAACTGCCCAAACCCCAAACATACCAAACCAAAGTTGGGTAGAACCCAACAACAGCAACTGCAACTCCTACCCCAACACCAAATTCATGCCCATCCAACAACTGCAACTTCTTGTTATCATCTACACATTTGGCACCAAAACATAAAAATGCTCATCCATTACATGTCAATAAGTACATCTCATATTTTTTATTCATAAATCCATAATGTCCATTACAATTACATTAATCCATAACAGAGGCTTTTTACATCAACATTATATGGGTACTTATATGGGTACTTGTAATAAAAATAAATGAAAAATAAGAACACAATCAGCATTGCCACACTCAGTCCAAACTCCTGTAACAAGATTAACAAATTTTGATTCATAAATCCATATTGTCCATTACGATTACATTAATCTATAACAGAGACATTTTACATCAACATTATATGGGTACTTATATGGGTACTTCTAATAAAAATAAATGAAAAATAAGAATACAATCAGCATTGCCACACTTAGTCAAACTCCTGTAACAAGATTAACAAATTTTGATTTATAAATCCATAGTGTCCATTACAATTATATTAATCCATAACAGAGGTATTTTACATCAACATTATATGGGTACTTATATGGGTACTTCTAATAAAAATAAATGAAAAATAAGAACACAATCAGCATTGCCACACTCAGTCCAAACTCTTGTAACAAGATTAACAAATTTTGATTCATAAACCCATAATGTCCATTACAATTACATTAATCCATAACAGAGGCATTTTACATCAACATTATATGGGTACTTATATGGGTACTTCTAATAAAAATAAATGAAAAATAAGAACACAATCAGCATTGCCACACTCAGTCCAAACTCCTGTAACAAGATTAACAAATTTTGATTCATAAATCCATAACGTCCATTACAATTACATTAATCCATAACAGAGGTATTTTACATCAATATTATATGGGTACTTATAATAAAAATAACTGAAAAATAATAACACAATCAGCATTGCCACACTTACTCCAAACTCCTGTAATAAGATTAACAAAATTTTGATTCATAAATCCATAACGTTCATTACAATTACATTAATTCTATATCAAACGTAAAGCATTATTCAATAAGTTAACAATCCTATTAATCCAAAGAGAACTTTGTACTATCCTTAAAGTGTCATGGGCATTTCCTTGAAATTTTAAAGAAGAAAAATCTCCACCTTTTTCCTTCCACTTGCAAGGTTAAGAGAGGACATCATCAATGGTAAATATCATTTGATGTTTTCAAGCACAATACCAAACTTGAAGGCATAGAAATTGCCTTGGAACTACAAATGAAAACACTAAGACTTAGGTAACTTCTAGTCGTAATTGGGAACAAAATATAAGATATACATGAAACAACACAGTTGATGAATTTCAGGGTAACCTTTAACTGAAAACCATCTATAACCTATATAATTTTCGAAGTTTGTTAAGCCACATCAACCAAATTGGAACTCTCCTTCCTTTAATTTGTTTTCCAATTAAGCATATTAATTGTTACAATAATGCTAAATCAATAACCATAAATCAGTACAGAAAACATTTACAACAATTATAATTCAAACAATTAATAATTACAATTTGTAACCCATCAATAATGGCAAAAACTTAGAGGGGTTGAACATAAATCATGCCTGAAAACATAAAATAGAGAAGTGAAAGTTAGAGACAAGCAGCGAACTGTGTAACAACAGAGGCTCTGTTGTTGTAAATGGAGCTCTGCCAATCGGGATGGAGGCAAGTGACGGGCTCAGGGAGATGGAGGGTTCGAGCTCTGCCAATCGGGATGGAGGCACGCGACGGGCTCAGGGAGATGGAGGGTTTGGGGGGTTTAAAAATAAAGGGGTGAGAGGGATTGAGGCAAGCGTGGGTTTAGGGTGGGGATTCATTCAAGGTGAGGGGCGATGGGCTTTGGAAGCGGAGGGTTCTGGCGAGGGTTTCGCGCGAGGGTTCGTGGTTCAGGGATGAGATGTTGAGAGGATGCCAAGAGGGAGATGAGATGGCTTGGGGAGATGGAGGACACGGGCGAGGGTTCGTATTTCAGGGAGATGAGGGATCGTCTGGTTCTGTGAGGGATGGGGGGAGACGAGAGAGATGAGGGTTCGTAAGTCGTAGCTTCCGATGAGGGAGATGATGGGGATGGGGGCTCGTAGGTGGAGTCTGGACTCTGGAGAAGAGGGAGATAAGGTCGATGAGGTAAGCCTGAAACCAGACGAGGTCAATGAGGGAGATTAATGAGATCAATGAGAGGGGGTTTATTTTTATTTTTTTGACCCACCTGGCAGCAGCCAAGTCATTCGGTGGATGGTTTCGGTAAAGAATTTCTGTGGACTTAGCATTTTCCTTTCCCTTTTTCTTTGTCAGTAATTAAGATGGGTCATGAAAGCATCACTTTGAATTAAAATTATTAGGTAAATGACATTATATTCTTATCTTATCGTAACATAATATCTAATTAAATTTTCTCACATAAACATCAATTTTAATTAGCATAAAATCTTATGTTGGGTGATATTACCGCGTGTATTCCAAAACTGCTTAATATTTACTCTAATAGAAGGGACAAGTAAAAAGTTGCATATAGAGAGAGAGCGCAATGTTAGTTATCATCCTTGATATTATCATTTTTAATCATATTTGTTGATATGTCTTATTTGAAGTGACTTTATATATCAACTATTTAAATAAAGAGTAATGCTAGGAATAATTTTAGAATGCGTAAGTCATGTGAACTTCTTTTGAAAAAAAAAATTAAGTCTATTATTAAAAAAATAATTTTTTTATGTAGGTCTTAAATTTACTCATTTTTTTCAAAAGAAATGGTGTGCGGGATTTGCATACCTTATGACTACAAATATCATTTTTCTTAAATAAAATTTACTTAAATTATATAATTAAGGAAGATAAAATTTAAAACTTAAAAAAAAAAAACAAATATATTCATCCTCTTATCTAAAACAATACGCATCACACACCTGATATGGCGAACCGGTTTGGCTGCCCACATCACAGTTAATTTGGACTACCCTCCCCTGATGAAATGTTTCTTCCATTCCCTCACCCTCAGTTGAGTTCTTCTTCCTCACCCCTCACCTCTCACCAACGATTACCCCCTCAGAAACCACCCGTCATTTTCGTCGTCACCCCTCACCCGAGCACCTATCATTTTTGCCGTTGATGCGAAGTTTCACCGTCACCCCCACCTGTTTTGACTCCTTAGTTCATCCCTCACCCCAACGATTTAAAAAAGTGACAGAGATTCTCCATCACAAACTAGAATCCTAGGAGAGAGAGAGAGAGAGATAAAATAAAAGGAGAACATAGTACATTTCCTTTCATTTCGACTATTTTTAGTTTGAGAGATTGTACTTTGGAGTTAGCTCAAATGATTCAAAGAAACAAAGACAAATCCAGTAGTGAAAGAGCTAATAAGTGATTGTGTGGATGGAAACTTGGCTACGTTTAGATATTGAACTGAGTTGAGTTGAGATGATAAAATATTGTTAGAATATTATTTTTAATATTATTATTATTTTGAGATTTGAAAAAGTTGAATTGTTTATTATATTTTGTATTGAGATTTGAAAAAGTTGTAATGGTGAATTGAGATGAGTTTACTTACCAAACGAGAGAGAGAAAAAAAAAAGTGAATGGAGCAAGTAAGTGGCTGGAGAGATACTAGGAAATGAAAAGAGAAAAAAAATCCTTCTTCGGGTGGTTCTTACCACTATTTTAAATACCGTATCGTACTGACCGTACCGGTCACTGGTCTAGTACAGGTATTACATATATTTCATACCGACTTAAATACCGATCGTACCAGTCTTTAATTTTTTTAATTTTTAATTTTTTGTCAAATTGCAAGTTTATTTTTTAACTTTCAATTAAAACTAGGTTATTTATAATTTATATATATGTATTTATATATAATTTATTCATATATAAATTATTATTTTGGAATATAATTTATATATACTTATATATTTAATTTATTCATATATCGACTATTCAAAACTATACATGAAACAGTATCGGTATCGAAATATTTCTTTTCAATACCTTGATGGATACGACGTCCGGTATAGTATTTAAAATTTTGGTTTTTACCCTTATCAACTGTCCTAGACGGCCGGTGATGATATCGATAGCACAGCCAATCAGGCGATGGGGTAAAGCTGTGGGGAGAGAACGCAAGGGGTGGAAAGTTTGGATCCATACACATCTAAAACGCATGTTTTATTTAAAAAAAAAAATGACACATAAGCTAACGTGTGAAGGTTGTGGAGTATAGGTAGTTGTTTAAAAAAAAAAAAAAGTATCGAATATGTTTTGGGGAGTCTTCAAACTCCAAAGCCCAATACTTCCCATTGGACGGCGCCGGTAAGCCCAAAGAGCTCTTCTTCTTTTCGCATTTTTCTGTGCCCTCGAGAATCTTCTGTTCGTGTGACGTAAATTAGTTTGGAACAGTCGCAAAGCCGCTCAAGAAACCAAACTCGATCATTTGGTAAGGCAATTCTTTAGTTACTTTACATTCATTGCTCTCGTTGTTTCTCGCTTTGCTCCTATACGGGATAATCTTAATCCCAATTTAGTGCCAAGTTTTGAAACTTCATTTTCGATGCTCAATGTTTCATGACTGTTACTGTCACTAAGCTTGAGAAAGAATCTTAGTTTGGCAAAATTCTGTTGACCCAGAACGGGAATTGCGAGAAACGAATAAGAACTATGAGTGTGACGACGTTTATCGCCACTGCAATTGCTGCTTACAGAAACTTTAGCACCAAAAGTTTTGGGAAAAACACAAAATCCACTCAAAGTTTGTACAGGAGTAGAAACAAACCCAGAAAGAGCGAACCCAGAAACCCTAGGACCAGAATCAAGTGGACTGACCAACAAAAAAAAATCATATCTGCAGTTTCTGCGGGCAGTTCCGTGTTCATCTCGGGCTCGGCAGGGACCGGAAAAACAGAATTGGTTAAGTATATTATCCAGCTGTTGAAAAAATGTCACTCCCCATCTGGGGTCTTTGTCACAGCGTCTACTGGGGTCGCAGCGTGCGCTATTCGGGGACAAACGTTGCACTCGTTTGCGGGCATTGGGTACCCCATGGCGGATCGCCGCACTTTGCTGGATAGGGTTCTTCAGAATAAGAAGGCCTACAGGAGGTGGAACAAAGCTGAGGCATTGGTTATTGATGAAATTAGCATGGTTGACGCAGAGCTGTTTGAGAGTCTTGAATACATTGCAAAGAAGTTACGTGGTGGAGATGAGGTTTGGGGTGGGATTCAGCTTGTCGTGAGTGGTGATTTCTTTCAGCTACCACCAGTTTTTGGTCATCAGAAATCGTCGGGCAAAGAGTTTGCATTTGAAGCTGATTGCTGGAATGCAAGTTTTGATATGCAACTTGAGCTTACGGAGATTTTCAGACAATCAGATGCTCGGTTCGTCAAAATGCTTCAGGGTATAAGGAGAGGGGATTGTGATCCTCAGGACTTAGAGGTTCTAGAACAGTTGTGTTCGAGGACCGAGTCGGATGAGTTAGATCCGTCTGTGGTACAGCTCTATCCATTGAAAGAAGATGTAAGGAGAGTGAACGAGACGAGGATGGAAAGCTTTTCCGAGGCGGCCACCACATATTTAGCCTCTGACAGTGGTGAGAATCCCTGGAAGATTCAGCTCAAAGAAGGGATAGCACCCGATGAGCTTTTCCTCTGTGAAGGTGCAAGAGTAATGCTGATCAAGAATTTGAATACTTGGCGTGGATTGGTGAATGGTAACACGGGTACAGTTATCGGATTTTCAGAGTCAGGGGGTCTAGATGTAAGAGATATATGTTCTGAAAACCTGCTGCCTATAGTCAAATTTGATTCAGGGCCAACGAAGGTGATTGAGCCAGAAACTTGGGTTGTGACAGAGGGAGATACAGTTGTTGCTAAAAGAAAGCAGCTGCCCCTTTTATTGGCATGGGCTCGAAGTATTCACAAGTGTCAGGGCATGACTCTTGATAAACTTCACACCAATCTATCTAAAGCTTTTGGTTGTGGAATGGTCTATGTTGCACTCTCCCGGGTGAGGAGTTTGGAAGGTCTTCAGTTATCAGGTTTCAGTCCCTCAAAGATCAAGGCACACCCGAAGGTCTTGCAGTTCTACAAAAGTTTTGCTTGTGAACCAAGTACTACTAAGGGTAAAGATGAAGGTGCCAACAAGATCAGAGTTGACACCAGTAGCTTAGTAGATGTTTCAAACACAACAAACAAAGGGGCATCAGAATACCATTTTTCTCTTTCTGAATTCATCTCTTCACGTCAGAAAAGAAAATGAAAGTTGCAGATATTTTCATGTTTTTTCTCAAAGGATTAAGATGAAAGCTTAGCCAAGCTATCATGTTGGACTCGGTTAAAAAGGAATGAAAAAATTCAGGACGAAGAATAAAGTTGCTCTTTCCTTTCAACGACCACAACTCTTTTGAGGAATCTGAAAGAAGCCTTTATTACAAATCCTCAAAGTGGGCAAATACATATATTCTTGTTGATGTATACAGTGAACAGAGATTATTCATCCGTGGCATTGTCCCTTGAGCAGTCATCACTCGATCCAATTGTAGTATGCATGAGGTACCAATTGGCAATAGTACCTTCTGCATGATGCTAACCAGAAAACATAAAAGGAACCTGTTATAGCCTCTTACCTCCGATCAAAGTTTAGGTGCTATGAAAAGCATGGGAGGGTTGAATGCTAGATATTTTGTCCAAAGTGCAGATAAGTGTGGAGAGGTGGACCAGAGGCAAATACGAGCATATTGGTGGAGGAGAAAGAAAAGATGGCAGGAAAATATGATCATGTTCAGAATAGCAGATTAGAGAAATTATGTATTACTGCACAAATGAGTGGATTCTTCATGGTTTATGGTTCTGCTGTTGAACATTCTCATTGCAAGTGGATATATAGTGCAAGCAGAATACAATCTTAATAAGAACATTAGTACTGCAAGACAAACAATGATATTCGCCTGTGTGAGACTAAATTCCACTCGTTTTAACCGAAGGGGGCCACGACAATCTCCTATGGCTTGTGCCATCAACCTGATTAAGATCAGAAATCTCACTGTTTTCATCTCCTGCTTCTTGTCTCTCATTTTTTTGCCTACTTAGGCTCCTAGTAACTAAGTCATCAAAGCTTGGGCCATTTCTCCAGGGTGGTGGAGTCACACAGTTGGAGTCCCCTGCAACTCTTTGGGAGCTGTTCTTGACTGGTGTTTCAGGCAAAGAGGAATTGGAATGACCCACTCTCAGATTCTGAAGGGTTGCAAACGATTCTCTCATGGCAGACATGGCCTCAAAGAATCGGGTGCATGATGCTAAAGCAACTGGGATCGGGCGAAGCATTTCCTGCATCAGTAGAAGAAGATGAGGATTACCTTTCTGAGACAAAACCAACTCTTTAAGCACATGTTTCATGGCTACAGTAATTAGAAAGAAAGCTCAAGAACGAATCGATAGGAACCCAACTACAGCATGGATATAAGTTCTGTATTAGCATATCTTTACGATTTCATGAAATGGATAGCATATTACTATTGATCAAAACAACTTTTACCTCCAGTCCATAGTGGATGTTTAACCTTAAGCATTTTGATTATCATAATTTGTGAATGAGTTTAAAAAGACAAATCAACCATTCAAAAGGCTAATACGCACGCTACTTCATCAGAACAGTCTCCCATGATCTCTCACACGTCATCTGAAGCACTACACTTATTACAGTGTAGTTTAGTATAGTATACACTTTTAACTTAAAACAGGGAAAAATGGGTGTGTCTAACCAGAGAATGTGGTCCGGAGCTACGAATGGAATGACATATATGGCATATCAGGCATTCTGGAACTTGTTTAGAAACAAATTAAATGCCTCTAGAAACTTACTCCCCATACTGAAGGAGGCTCCTTAAAGTTCTGACTCCATTGAAAATCTGCAACCGACGTTGTCAAGGCACCATAATCACTAGCAGCCTTCATCAGTAATTCAGAAAATTGTTTCTGTACGAACCCAAGCAAAAGATGGCAAACGTTAAAAATGCTGACTTTCAAGTGACCGAAAAGTTAATGTAACCGTTTAATAACCTTCTACAAGAGCTAGACTTGGAATTTAGAATTTGGACTTAAAATATGGGCAAACTTTCTGATTACGATTTACATGTTAAATTTAAGTGAAATTAATAACACCAGTACTAGCAATTATATGTTATGGTTTATGCTTATAGCACATTCATACATTGAAAAACTATATCAATTCAATCTCTCATCCGTTCTCTTCTCATCCATCCATAAAAATAGGCTGTCTTTCAACAAATACATGCCGTTATTCTATCAACAAGTCCCCACCTTAGGGAAGGTACTAGGTGATAAAAGTCACCATTTTGCATTCTAGCATCGACAGTCCCACTACATGCCCCCACACCTATGCCTATTTCTTGCATCAAAAGCTGTTAGTTTGACAAGCAGACTAGTCACGAGATGGTGAGTGAATGAGGAATACGAGTTAGGGGTCAAAATGTGGGTTGAGAGAGAGAGATGAAACTTGTTGGACCAACCTGATATTCTGCTTCCACTGGAATGCAATCCAGTGAATATGGCTGTTGAAGACGAGCTATTATGCGATCCTGCCAACATTCAACATTGAAACAATTGTTCACAGGTTTAATAAATTCATTTGACTTAATGTGAAAAAGATGTTGTATGCTGAAGAAATTGAAATGATTTTCCCTCTCACGGTCACCATTATTCAACCTGAAAAACACAAGTATGTTAATGAAAACATAATCATCCATAGGATCAGCATCGATGTCAAAGCATTCCCTTTCAGGTTGCAATATCATTACCTAAGCTATAGTCCTTACTGACTGCAATGACAAGCTTGGCTATAGTCATTTAGTAAGAATAATTATGAGGACAGATGTCTGATACTAAGCCTCAAAAAAATATTGTTGAAGGCTGGAGGAATCTATAAATATTTTGCATTACAGTCAACACACACTGAGGCTCTGTTTGTTTTCATTTGGAATTATTACTCTGGGATTATATTTCTTCAATAATTAGAACTGGCATACAAAAATTTGTTTTTCAAACTCCAAATTATAGGCCCATGAGTAAAAGAAATTAATTTATGAGCAAGATTTTTATAGGATCATAACATAAAGTTATAAGAACAATGTTGAATGCACTAGGTATAAGAATAAGAAAACTTCCAGGGAAGCAGAACCTGGTCATGTAACAGTTTACAAACAGGTCAATTTTACTCACAAATCATAATCAAGATAAGATACAGAAAATAAAGGCGTCTCTAGAGGGCCCATAGAGAGGAAATCCATGATCCAGTGTAGCCTTTGAATGCACAAAATCCAATCCTCACTCCCCTGCCTGCTCATGGACAGGAGGAATAATTGTTGAGAACTGTAGTAGTCACAGATTTTCCAAAAACTAAGAAACCAAATAGTCCCTTAAGTTAACCAATACCATAATGTAATACTAGCATATATTAGAGTAGCCCATGCTACTCCAAAATCTAGAGCAAGAAAACAGAGCATATAGATGCCCAGTTTTCCAAAGTGTGTTCGCATGCAGATGCATACTTGGTTCGTGTTCTGCATATGTATACACGTTTAGAAGATTGGAAATGGAGATTTTCAAGGAGAAACAGAAGGAGCATTAGCATGAAGCATACACCATTTGACCTTAAAATTGCAAAGAAGACAATAATGAAAAAAATGAAATCAAAATAATACCTTATTCTGAATGACATCTTTCAATATAGTTGTAATCCTTGCCAAAGTCTCAGTCTTCTTTTCCATTTCGGTCACATGCGTCAAATGTGCCACATTTTTATCATCCTGCAACCCAAAACATCATATTCTAATTTCATTTTCTTCAGTTACCCAAAACTATCATACTGTAAAATCAAAGTGGTATCACCTTTCGTCCTTGAAGTTCCACTTGCAGATCTACTATTTTTCTTTGTACAGCGGTAAGTTCTCTTAATACCCTTATCAAGTCATCGCCCTTCTCACCAGTTGTAGTGGATAAGTTCTGGAGTTCTTCCTACCCAAAGGGGAAAAAAAGTGATGACCTTAATCATAATTCGACTAGTACATGTCGTGCACTTAAATTTTTTACTACAACGTTGCAAATTTGTACTTAAATTCATTTAAACAAAAAAAAAAAAAAAAAACAAAACATACTGCCTTTACCTTAGAGTAGACCACCACCTCTCATTCCAAACCGCTTAAAAGCCCACAAAAAACACTCCTTCATACATTCCCATTAAAGAAAAAACTAATACAACTTATTAAGTTATAACTTGGATCTCATTTATTTCTGGAAAGAGTGATGCTGGGGATCCAAAACAACCAAAACTAATGTCAGCTCCCTTCATTTCTGACTTGTATTCCAAAGTATCCCCACAATATAACCCCCCCCCCCCCCCCCCCCCCCCCCACCCCCCAAAACTTAATTACAAGAGACCGATATTTAACTGGGTGGTTTCAAGTGAGCTTCAATATGGACAACACTGCACACAAATTGTGGGTAGAAATGGAGCTACATTCTATCAAACAGAAGCAAAATGGGTCGAGATCAGAATTCCCAAGAGTGACGCAAAATGCAAAACAGAACATACATTACTGTTAAAGGCGGTTAAAGGATAATAACAAATGCACAAAAGCAAAATGCAAAATCAGAATTACCACCTGAGTAGGAGAAGGGGAAACAGAGAAGCCGAGATCCGCAGCGATGGAGAGAGCATCGGACATGCCTGCAATGCGCCTCAGAGGCTTCTTTCCAACCCAAGTGGAATCTGTCCCCATTGACATTTCCTGCCCTCTGGCAATTTTGAGTTGGGTTAGACGGCAATTTGAAATCTCTCCGAAACGTAAAAAGACTTTCTTCAGCACGGCCCCCCTTAAACATCACAACTTTGAAAAATAAATAAATAAAATATTAAAATAATTCGTATAGTTGTTTGAATGTGTCACTCGTATATCAATCACCATATTCTAATTTTAAACATTGTATTTTTGAGATTTTCAATTTCTATCAAATCAATCTTTCTATTTACACACAATTAAAGGTCCGGTCGGTCTTGCTGTAATGTTTCCATACAGATTTTTTTTTTTTCTATTTTTTCAAGTTTTTGACACAAAAATTATATAAAATAATAATAATTAAGTGAATGATTTAATTTTAGTTGTCTAATTAAGTATATAATTAATTAATTAATTATATTAAATTAATAATGTCAATAGAATGTGTATTATTAATAATAATTAATGGTTAATATCTTGTCTTATAATTCTTAACCTTTAATATTTTAATCTAAGCATAAATAATTAGGTTCAAAGAAAATTCATAATTATATATAGAAGATTACATAATTACTTATAATTAGTTAAAAGAAAATTACATGATTACTTATCATCCCAGGTTTTGGGGGTGGAATGAGACATAAAATTCTCATCTTATCTCATCTCATCATTACACTTTTTTCAAATTCTCATATAAAATATAATAAACAATTCAATTTTTTCAAATCTCAATTCATCTTTTTCAAATCCCAAGACAATAATAATATTAAAATACAATATTTTAAACTATAAAATAAAATATAAAATTCTCATCTCGCCTTTCAAACCTGCCTCTTTCAATCTATATTAACTACCTAAAAAATCATAAATTGTAATTAGATATGTAATCTTCTTGAGTGGACTCTAGGATGCCAGAAAGGTGCTTCTAAGTTCTCTTGGTGTTGTTTTCTTTGGGCGTTGGGTAACTAGTGACACCCAACAAAATTAACATCATTTTAATGGTTAATTAATCAATAAAAATTATAAGATTGAGATTGAAAAGAACCGTAAAACATATATAAAAAAAAAAAAAAAAATCAAAATGACTTCTGAAAGTCAAAAGGAATTATTTTCTAAAAAAATTGATGAGATGAAACCGTTTCCATATCCAAACAGGACCTTAGATGTTAAAGCAAACAGGCTGATCCGGACCATGTTACATTATTTGTCCGGAGATTAGATCAATAAAACATTACAAAACCAATTGAAAAGCTTAAGAGAGATAGATGGAGATAGAGTGAATGGATTTCCTTTCTTATTGCATCTCTTAAGCATGGATCAAATGATGAGCTACAATTCTAATCCGGACCATGTCACAAGATTTGGGCCTACAAAAAATAAAATGCCAGGGACTTGAAAATTTGCAAAGACAATTTTCATGGTGATCATGGATTTACACAAGCTCCAAAGAAAACTGAATTATCAGATTAATTCAATTGCCGTGCAAGAGATATCAGGTTGTTTTGCTGGTCCTCTCTGAACTCGCTATGTTGGTGGGAAAAACCTGTTGAGATTGAAAGGCAAAGTGTAGAACTCTTCATTTCTGTTATCACCTCGAAATGTTCTGAACTTCACCCACCATGGCATCCCTCTATCTTTCTTTGACTTCTCTACTTCTAATGTGTTGTCAAGAAACACTGCAACGATCAAACCCACCGTTGGTGGAGAAGAGAATATGGTATTGAGAAATGCATTGAACTGCAAAGATGTCATGTTCGATTGTCAGACTACCAGGGAAGAAAAACAGCCTGAGAAGGTACCAAAATCTATACTACTATAATTTTTGTCATGGAATGGTTGCGACATGTCCAACGCTGATACTATGGTCAGGGCCAAACAATATATTACCCATGCATCTATGTTGGCGTATACTTTGTCTGCCATGGGACCTATTGTACTTCTAGATTCTCACCAGGCTATTGGGTATATTGAGGATAATAGTGCTCACCCATCCGGCGTTGGTATGAACAAGACCTTGCTGTGAAGGATTCCAATATTCATTGAAAAACTGAGGGATGGATATTCCGAGGAACAGTGAAAGCCCAGTAATAATGAGATTTCTCATACAGTTCATGTTTGTGAATTGAAGAAATGATAACCCAACAGAAGCTGAAAGACAAGAAACAAACTGTTGTTAAGTGTGCGAGGATCTTAAAAGTAGAAAACTGAATTTCATTTGGTTAGTGACGTACCCACAAGGCCAAAGAGAACACAGTACAATGCAGCAAATATTGGGAAGGGTATAGATGCAAACACAGCCCCAAATTTTCCTGCAAACATAATTGAGTGAATAAACCATGCAGAACAATTTTTCAATTGTGATTGGAAACCTTAGATACTGACCCCTAGATATGAATTGAGCTTAAGATACTAGAATTTACTATTGATGAAAGAGAGGGAAAGAGAGAAAATGCAATGACTCTAGTTCCAGCCTAAACAAATAAGTGGAAAATATATTTTCACCACTTGGCAATTGGCATGTTATCTGAGTTCTCAAAACAAAAGCCCTTATATATGAAATGAGAAGGAAAACAATCAGGAAGTGCTTTTCATTCCACATGCCCAAATTGTCTTGTTGAAAAAGATAATGCCAACCTAGGATAGAGAAGAATATCATGAAGCCAGAAGAAATTTGAATAACTCTGCGACTTCCAACTCGGGTTAATCCAAGGAGGCCAACATTTTCCCTGAAAACATGATCCATGACTCCTGTCAAGCTATCTCAGTATGCAAAGAAACTAAACACAAGCCAGTGGCTATGGCTCATCTAAGTGCATCTTACACAGAAACAGTAGAACCAGTGCCCGTTCCATAAAGACCATCGAGCAAGATTCCTATTCCCTGCCAAAGTGAGAAACCAAAACTATTCAGCCCTCTCAAATAAATGAAGTGATGGGACCATGCAAAACTCAACTACTTTTTTTTTAATGGGTAAAAGTAACTTTATTAATACAAATGAAAATAGGTGTTGCCCACATACACAGGGAGAATACAAAAGAAAACACCTAAATAATACATTCTCCGAACCTGCAAATTTTTGTGCAAAATTAAAAATGTGACCATAAGTGTGCCTGATCAGTGCAAATCAAAATATGACATACAAGCAAATGGATGACACAAGGAAGAAAATCTACTTGAATTTGTAGAATGATAAGAATCCAACTCAGGGAGAACTGCATCTGTGATGAGGATTTACAATTGTGTCAAAACAGCTTACCTGCCAACCAATACCCCGGCTCAATACATAAGCAGGAGGTGGAGTAGCAATTGCCAACCTAGAAGTTGCCTTGTATGCACCAGTTGACTGCCGTCAAATACACAAGTTAGTAATTAACTAATGAAACTGGACATCTAGAATTAGAGCCACTAAGGAGACAACCAAAACATCTGTTCACACTTAGTTCTTTCTTGGGATGTAATATGATATACCATCAATTTGATAAATATTTAGGGACACATAAGTGAATACAAACCTCAACCATAGAAACAAGGACCGCCGACATCATAGCGAATGAATGACCAGCTGAAAATGTCGGTGGACCCCACTGCAGAGGGTATGGGAACTTGAACCTGAAATCACACAATTCAAAACCAGAGAAAACAAAAAAGATATACAGCACGATGTAAAAGAACTAGTTGGTTCTTGGTACTACCATGGGGCAGTAGATATAAGATTTGCTCTGTCAGTACGACAACTGATTTGTGTTCTAGTGGGCTTGTCTCGATAAGCCCCACTGGCAGTCAAGATGAGGGAATATATCCACATGATTGTGACACAGATCAACACTGGGAACCGTTCAAAAATAGGGACATCTCTAAATGGCCTCACATGCTTTAAATACTGCAATCACACAAATCATTGTAAAATGAAGGGAAGTAATTATTAGAAAAGGAAAGGATTACCCAAAAGTTACACTAAACCACATGCCTGTGACAATCCAATGACCAACAACAGCGTCGGTATGCCAATTTCCACACAATTGCCCAACTGAAACAAATATTCCAGTAATAAGTTGCATAAATATAAATAAAATGGCTGTCATTGGGGAAAAAAGGAGGAATATTGAGCCCTCCATCAGGTACAGTAAGCACTAATTATAACTCATTTGTTATGGCACCAATAGATTTTTCCTAGTTGATACATTGCACAAGACTTCAATCTATTTTCAACCATGCAGCCAAAACTTTCAATTTGTTAAGATATTGAAGCTAGACTCTAAAATTTAAATTTCTAGTTACTAAGTCAATGATGTGATCGATGTCACAAACTATAATACGAAGCCTTAGGCGTTACAACTTGCAATCATCGAGAATACAATATTTGCCCCAAGAAGTGGTTACCATATCAAATGGAAGTTTCTCTTCAAGGGTAAACCAATGGATACCATAAATAATTTATCATAGCAATACATACTGCAGGAAATCCTCGTTGAAAGAGTCCCAAGCCAACCAATGCAACCACAGGTGCCATACCAAGAGGACTGAAGAATCTGTAGAGAAAACCATTGTAACATAGTAAATAAAGTACTTGTGCTTGTGAATGAGTAGTTTCATCATTTTCATTACAGATTTGATTGATATCAACCTACCGTGAAAAGAGACCCCACAGTTGGCTGTAACCCAAGACTATTTGTATGCTAGAGGCTACAATTAGAGCTCCTTGGATGGCTCGCATAGTTTGTATAAATCTCTGCAAACCAATCACATGGGGAGATCTCTTTCAATAACCTACCAAATAGGAAAGTTAATCTGTAAAATCTCTGAGAAGGTAATAAACTCGACTCTCAGAGAGTTATCTCTTATGACTCAGGTTGATCGACATGAAAGCCATCAATTCATGGGCACTTCAATGTCACATGCAACAAAAACCTTTTCATCTTTCTATTCGTTGCATTAAAAAGATTTTAAGAATTGTAAGGTGTCTCACTATTATAATAAGCCCTGTTAAATAATGCATTGTAATATGACTTCTGGCATTTTGGCCATGACTCCAGTCAGCAAAGAAGCAATCTGCCTAGGTGTCCCTTAGAACATATGATACAAAAAAAAAAAAAAGTAGAATTCTGGCCATTCCAGAAGTAGTTTCCTATGACCCAGGTTGGAAGACAATAATTAGCCCACCGGTTTTATCAACATTGGGATTCTTTGTCAATAATATCGTGCATCTGATTGCTGTGGTATTAGGTTGATAAATTTATTTCCTTGTGATTCCCAAACACTTCACTAATACAGAGAAGGGGAAGACTGGATGACTTACTTCATGAGGATCACTAATCCGTTGCAAATTGGAGTCGCTTACTATATAAGCTATGGGAATGACATAAGCAAAGGACCCTCCAACAACCGCTGGCAACCTGGTTCCAAAAAGTGCTTGCAGAAGTGTATTAATGCCAGCCACAAAGAGGAGAGTTTGCATGACTCTTACTTTGTCCCCCTGGTTTTGAGCAAGAAAATGGTCAAATGGATGAAAGAGGACAACACAAAGGATTAGATATAAAAAAAAAAAAAAAAAAACAATTCCCTGATGTACCAAATGCAAATAACGCTACCAACATCTTTAGGGCAAAATTCAGTCATATATAATTACAACAAGTTCACCGTCTATAGTGAACTTCGGCAAAAGAAATGGACATTTAAGCAGTGTTTCAGCCTATAATTACTAGTGAGCTGCAGCAATTAGTGGGTCCAAAATCTCCTGCATTGGCTCTCCAACTAAGTCAGGAAAAAAAAAAAATCTGCCTTTCTAAAATCCTCACAAGTCAATTGAGCGTAAATGAAAGCATGGTCATTAATCTGAGAGAAAGTAGAGGTAGTTTATCAGAAAACCAGCTTACATCATTTCCACCCATTGCAGGGACGAGCATTGTTGGAATCATAACACTTGTGCCCAGCACTAGGATGTAATTTTGAAATGCTAATAAGATGGTTTCGGCTGCAAAAAAAAAAAAAATCATGAACCAAAAGGAAAAGGTGAATGAACCAACTTAACATGAATTGATCTGTACTTGCCTAATGAGGAAAAAAAACATAGCTTTCACATCTCAATTTTGAAATGAAAAACATCACTCATCTGAAGCGATTATATTTGCCTACGTTGTCAATTTTTTTAAATAAATACTCAAGTTTACTGAATCATGAAGCCAAGTTTTCTACTTCAAAAGGAAATCCTACAGCAGGTGCAAGTTTTGGAGGTTATGATGCATAAACACCAATATCAAACCCCAATCGGAGTAGAAGATCATTGGCACTGATTACTGAAATTAAGCTATTTAGTCAATGGCTATAGAATATATGAAATGAAAAATCTCGTAACTTTTGGTGCTCAATATCCATCTGAAAGATTACCTCGCAATCCACACATCTAAGTTCTCAAGAAATTTCGGTAAAGCATATAAAGTAAAATGTAGCTGCATTGGAGAAGTCCTAAAATCCATGGTTACAGTTGTTACTCAAAACTGTATTCTTTAACTTCAGCCAGCATATAATCTACTAAGCTTGGAAGTAAATCCAGCTCAACAGGATGTCAAATATTGAAACGAATATCCAGCAGGAAGATGGGTTGTGGTGGACTCCAGTGGGGAGAGGGGTTTTCACAGTTAGATCATTTTATAAGGTTCTCTCACAAGAACCTGAGTCACAATTTCCTTGGAGAAGGCTTTGGAAGAACAAGACTCCACCCAAAGCTGCATTTTTTGTATGGACAGCATCCTTAGGTAAGATTCTCACTACAGATAATCTGAGAAAGAGGAGGATAATCATTATAGATTGGTGCTGCATGTGTAAAAGTGAGGGTGAGTCAGTGAATCATTTACTTTTACATTGTGAGGTTGCTAGGTCTCTCTGGTATGAGGTGCTAAATAGAATGGATCTAGCGTGGGTGATGCCAGAATCTGTGGCGGAAATGTTGGCAAGCTGGACCTCTATTAGAGGTGTGCAACAGATCAAAGCGGTTTGGAAAATGATTCCGAACTGTATCATGTGGTGCGTGTGGAAGGAACGCAATGAGCGGACATTTGAAGACAAAGAGATCTTTGGCGGAGCTGAAAGTTTTCTTTTTTAGGACTCTTTGTACCTGGGCTATTGCTGTAGACTTCAATGGCTTGAACTTTCATGATTTCTTAGTTTCTAACGTGCCTACGGGCATATAGGCATTTGTAACTGGCACTTTGTGGCCTTTATTGAAATAATAATTCTTGTTTACCTATCAAAAAAAAATTTGCAGAAAATGAAGGATGATCCTTCTATGAACAAAAATGTAATGCAACCAATATCAATGGGCAAGATCACAAACGTGTGCATGAATAAACTACAATTTCAACTTTAGGCCCATGCAACCCAATCATTGGGATTATTCAAAGCAAGCAGCATCAATTGTTGGAGGCCAAATCACGATACATCATGAATGCCAACACTATAGGATACTCTAGTCAGCAACCCCGCAAGCAAAAGCAGAAATTTTTTGGCGCTGGTGGGTAAAAGAGTAATTACATTACGATATCGGGTCCATTACTTTGAAGTTTGTTGACCCGTGTTGCTATGAAAGCTGTGTTTGGTATCTCAGAAATCCTACGATTTACGAAAGGTACATAAAACGCTTGGAGCGTCACAACTTTACTTCAAACCCAAAACACTACAAGATTTCAAAGATTTTCGTTTTTCTCCTTTCCTTAGAGTTTCCCACTGACCAAACAAAGCATAAAGAAAGTCAAAAAAACTGGTTAAGAGTTATACTCAGTCAATATCATACGCATTCAAATTTCAATTTTTCTTATCAACCCTCGACGAAAAAGGCTAAAAGCGCAGTCCCAATATCTCTCACCGCTCATCCTAAGGAAAAATAAAAATAAAAAAACTCTATCATCCGCTGGGTATCAACCGTCAAACTCAAAAAAACAACACTAAAGTTTGGTTTTTTATTTCATTATTTTGAAATATATGGACATCTATGAAAAAGGATGACTATATATGTACATTCTCCTTTACTGATGTAAAATTTGTATACCGCGGCGCCTTGAGTTCTATTTGCAGAAATATCAGTGATTACCACAGCACTGTCACCCAATAGTAAAGCTACACTGCACTGCTTCGACACCCACATGCCCATATATCTTCCACAGCATATTCAAAAATCTTTAATGGAGGAAAAAACAGTGGAGAGAGAGGCATTGAAACTAGTTTGCTAATGCATGAAGAACCTGAAGCCCACTTCACTCTCATGGTGCCTTCATATAAAAAAAGGGACCCATATAAAATATATACATGTATATGAACAGAAAGAGACAGAGAGAGTACCCCAAGGAGGGTTGGAGTCTATGCAATATTCAAGGTCTTGGAGCTGTTCCATGGGAGGGTGGGTAATGTCTGCTGCCATTGTTGAAGCTTCCAAAAAGAGCTTCACAAAACTCACGGGCCAGAGCAAAAGAAACAAAAGACGAAGAGGAAGAAGAAAGAAGCGAGCACAAAAGCAAATGTACAGAGATATAAAGCAAACAATAAAAAGTAGCAAAAACACAAAAAAGAAAATAAAGAGTAACAATATTCGAACCAAAAACACAAAATAAAAATAGAAATAAAAGGTGGTCTCATTGCTATAATTTTCTACTTTAAAAGGTAGGTTGAAATTCGAAACCTCCTCCCTTAATTTGAGGATAGGGAGTTTCGAACTCCAGACCTCCATTTTAAATAGAGAAAATTATACCAATCAAACCAAAGATTTTTAACAAACAACTACCCTTTTGATTGTTATATTAGCACTTTTGCCAATATGTTTAGATTGCCCTTTATCTTGTATTATTGATAGTTTATAGATAAACCAATAAACAAATCTTTTAAATCATTATATGTCAAATAAAATTTAAGACTAAAAAAAAAAAAAAGTCTGATACGAGGATCATCATCAAGAAAAATTGAAATGGAGAAGGAAAATGTTAATTTGTCCTCTCATTTTTTTTCACTCATTTTAATTCCTTGTGTATTTAATTTTTTTTAAATTTTTTTTTACTTAATGATTAAGAAAATAATTTTTAATGTATTAATATATTTTTTATTTTTAAAAACATTTAAATATGTTAAAAAATATGAAAAAAAAAAGAGAATACCAAAATAACCTAGCAGTGCTACTAAGTGCCTAAGCAGTTGGGGTGATATCTGCATGGTGCGGAGTGGGGGTACCCTCCCCCATACCCCGCCTCGGTGCCTGGGGGCGAAAACCCCATTCGTCCCGCCCCCGCCTAAGCCAACACACTGTGTTTAAAAAAAAAAAATTGGTCCAAAAATATTTTTTTAAAGCAAAATTATAATATAATTTAAATAATAAATTAAAATTTATAAATATAAAAAGAACTTAAACTCATTAGAGTTAGATTTTGGATTGTCTTGGCCTCTTAGGCCAACCTTTATATAGGAAATCAAGGCAATACAATAGTTATCCTTAAGGAATGTGGAACTTAGCAATAGGCCAAGGCTGGGGTCATCCTGCCTCCCGCCCTAGCTAGGCCCTCTCCATGCGGGGCGGGACGGGGTCCCGCTGCCCACCCATACTAAGCGGCAGAGTAACACTGCTCAACGGAAAATGGTTGGGGACCTCGAGACCTGAGGAGCTAACATACAACGTGGTACAAAAAGAAGTGTTGTCATGTTGTAGCGACCGCTCATCTCATCCTATATGATGTTATTTATTAAAAAATTTAAAAATATATAAAATGGTGTCTGAAAGACTAAAAATATAAAAATTCTAAATTAAAATTCTAAATTCTCTCTATTTTTTATGTTTGCATTTTTTATTTTATTTTTAATAAATCATATCAAGAAGACAAAGTGACTGCCATAAATTAGGAGCATAGTAACATTACTATATATATATATATATATATGAGAAGGGCTACATGTACACAAATAGATTACAGTAAAATAAAATTACAAATTGATATGTCTTCATGTGATCGTTAAATCTATTTTACGATAAAATAATTTTATAATCTGACGTACCAAATCAAGCCACATTATTTTATAAGTTTGCAATATATATAAGATTGGCCCACCTATGAATCTGCCTATTAAATTTGGACTCCTACCGTACCACCTAAAAATACGATTGTCCCACAAGTTATTTGGACATTGAAAATCAAGGACCAGTCCCATTTAAAGTTAATCGATGCACAGAATTTTTTAAAGAAAAATTGATATAAAGTTTTCTACGTTAATGTGATGGCTCTCAATTGTGGGGTAGGGCAGAAGGTTGGTGCAGAGATATAAACCCCCACCCCAATCCGAATCTTTTTAATAAATAAATAGGATAATAATATACTTATAAGTTTGTAATTGTTTTACAACTAATTTTAAATTAATTAATATCATTATATCATTTTATTAAAAAATAATTTCAATTTTACATAACCACTATTTATTTTATTAATGTCATCAAAATAATAAATCCCAGCACATGAGATATTAATGTCATCAAAATGTTGCAGGTGTGACCAATGAGTAAATGTAGGTTAGCTGTCACTGTCAGCACTAAATATTCAGCTGAGATACTGAATTCATTCATGTTTTTTTTAAGGATTATGTGTTTATTTTTTTATTTTTTTTTATAGAGAAGTGATATAATTATAAAGAAATTTTATAAAAATAAATTTAAAAATTGACGTAATTTGATTTGATATATTAAATTTATTTTATAATAAAAATAATTTTATAATTTAATATATAACATCAAATCTAATCGGTCTATAAATTTATTTACGATCAAAATATATTTTTTATTTTTTATTTTTATTCCGGAAGGAGGAAGATGATGGGGGATTGAATGCGATATCAGGATAATCTGGTATCACATTAATTACTATGTATTCTGTTTTCCTTTTCGTGGAAGAGAGGCAAAGAATATGTGTCGGCCAATTTGGAAAAGGGTGAGACTATTTTATTTGTTTTTTATTTTTATATTTTTATTTTAAGTAATGTTATATAAAATTATAAGTTTTTTTTTTTTGTTTTAAAGGAAACTCTTGTAACATTCTATTATAATAAATATGAAATACAAGAAAAAGCATCTTCCATTATTATAATAATATCTGAAATGAAAAGAACATCTTTTACAAGTGAGATGTGATGTTACTATTTCTCAGACACTTTCCACCTGGCAAAATTATTCAAGCCTCTTTATCATTCTTTATTGCATTGATCACCTGCAAGGAATTCCCTTCAATGACAACCTGTCTGAGGCCTAAATCCAGTCCAATTTGATCGCATGTAGACCTCAAAAGCTTCAGACAACAAAGGATCAGGAAACATGTTTTTTTAATAAATCTATTATAAGTTGTACAAGCATTACACATTTTTTTTTATAAATTTATTATTTTTAAAAATTAATTTTTTTTATATAAATCTTATATTTATTACCTTTTTTTTTAAAAAAAAAATAGCTACTTATGAAGTCAATTAAATATTATTTCAAGAAAGAGAATTTGCACGTGGTGACATACGGTTTTTCTCTGCTAAACTAACTAATTACGACTCGTTTATTTTTATAAATGAGATGAGATAAAAGTTGAAAGTTGAATAAAATATTATTATAATATTTTTTTTTAATATTATTTTTATTTTGAGATTTGAAAAAATTAAATTATTTATTTTATTTTGTATGAGAATTTAGAAAAGTTATAATAATTAGATAAGATGAAATGAGATGAGTTTAGAAGTTTCCTGAAAACAAACGAGGTCTAAGTACGATCATGACCAACTCCAACGCCTCACACACGCTTGCAACCGCAACAAAAATTCCGATCCTCTCGTAAAACTGAACAAACTCCTCTATAGTCTGTTGTGGTGATTTTTTAAAGAAAAATTTTATTCATCATCTTTATATTATATATTATATATAATTTTTTTTTATTTTTTTTTCTTATCAAATGTATAGTGTATGGATGATGAATAGAAAAACTTAATTAGTTTAAGAAGAATAAAACAAACAGAAAATCTAAAAAAATAAAATAGTAAAATAAAAATAGATATGGTGTGCGGGGGGACACAGACTAACTGACCCACGAGACACAGACGAACCGACCAAAATCATGTTGAAATCGAACATGCATGTTGTCTCCCATTAACCAGCAAATTCGGCCGGTTTTAAACATGTATGAAACTAGTCGATTCTGTTTCAATTTTGGACCAAAACTGAACCGCATTTGTCAGTTTGCACCCCTAGTGCGTAGTGGAGACTCCACAAAATCTGAGGAGATTTCCTCTCTTTACAGAGGTCTTTTCCCTTCCTTGGAGTGATTGTGTCATACTTGTCTTATGAAGCTCATTCCTTGTACGTGTCTGAGTCAACTTATCTTATCTCTTCTTGGACTTATCTCTGAGCTTGATTCTTGGTGGTTGATTTTATACCCAATAGATGACCACAACTCTTATGGTTGATTTGTTCAACAATAAGGCCTTGAGAATCTTCAAGTCAACCATGATAAAGATCGTCTGTAGAAAAACTAAATTATGGGAAGTTTGTTTGCATGAATGTTTTCCTAATAATCGAGCGTTCAGATGGTTGCATGCGATTGTTTATTACGTACAAAGAGTGTGTATTTCCATATTTACCAACATTTTTCTTTTTGTTGGCTCTAGTGGATTTTTTGCCCCTTGAGGCAATTTGTTGTTTGGGGTTAGGGCGTGTTTGTCGTAACCTGCTCTTAGATGGTCAGGGAGTCTGTTGACTCTCTGGGTCCATTCTAAGCAATTGATGAGCCCGTTGACTCGTTCCCTTAGGTAACCTGCGCAAGGTGGTTGTGTGGCTCAGAGGCTCGTTCCCATAGGTAACCCAACCCACGAGAGGCGGTTGTGGAACTTGGAGGCTCGTTTCTAGAGATAACTTGAGCGAGGCGGTTGTGGAGTTTGGAGGCTCGTTCTTGGAGGTAACCCGCGTGAGGCGATTGTGGCACAAGTGTCAACACTCGACGTTTGCTAAAGAAGACGTCCGACTGCGTTGAGATTGATGACCAAGTATGAGTGCAAGAACACTCGGCTTTGATGGAAGGCAAGAGATGAGCTCGACTGTGTTGGCCGACGAGGAGTGACGCACTTGAGAAAGTGATGTCACCCTTAGATCGCTAGGTGCAAGTGTGAGAACACTCAGCTTTGATGCGAGATGGGAGATGAACTCAACTGCGCTCGTTGGCGAGGAGTGATGCACTTAAAGAGGTGACGTCATCCTTAGATCGCCATGTGCAAGCATGAGAACACTCGGCTTTGATGCGAGGTGGGAGATGAGCTCGACCACACTTGTTGGCGAGAAGTGACGCATTTGAGAAAGTAGTGTCATCCTTAGATTGCCGGCTGTGAGCGTGAGAATACTCAGCTTTGATGCGAAGTGGGAGATGAGCTCGACCACACTTGTTGGCGAGTAGTGATGCACTTGAGGGTTTAATTCAAAGCCGACATTACTGTGCAGTCGGGGAGGCCTGAGGTTCCTAGGTGAGTTAAGGGCTGCAAGACCCTTTTGTTGCTTGGGTGAGCATTGTCGTCGCTCAGCATGCGCCTCTACTCTGGTAAGGAGCTTAGGTGCTTGAGTGCTCCTCAAGGGCAGCTCTACAGCCGGCATTCCAGGTTAGGTGGAAGGTTTCCAAGCTTTTTTTTCGGTGGAAGTTGATCGCCATTGTGCACTCTCTTTGTTATGTTTATTTGGCCTAGACTCTTGTTTGGGATATGGATCGTCTAAACTTGCTTTTTGGTTAAGACCGTGTGTTCCTGCTTATTCATACATCAGGATTCTTGTGGAATTCGGAGGAATTTTGTGGGAAAACCTCTAAAAACGAAATTTGTTAGTGAAAATAAAATTCAAATAGCGACTTTGAGGGAGGAAAACCAAGGCCATTTTGTTGTTGTTTCTAATTTTTGCTTGACTGAAATTGTTCGTTATTGATTGGTTTTTGCATGGTGAAGTTGCTTGTCCCCGAGTGTTTTTTTGTTTTGATTTTTTCCCGTTTGCATATTCTCTTGGCTTTGCTTGCATGAATCGAGACTCCTGGTTGATTATGGCCCGCGATCAAACTGCACTTTTTATCAACTTTTCTGTCTCCATGATGTTCCTACTTTTTTACTACAAACCGAGTTATTTGATTTATAAATTTTTTTTCCTTAGGGCTCATGCACAAACACGTGGCTCATGGTGGAGTTGAGTGTGGCGGGCTCCTGTGCTCAACAAAGTGGCAAGTACTATAGCATGTGGTGAGATATTCCGACCCACCATGTGCTCCCAACACAAAATGATCTTCATTCAAACTTGATCAACTAGTGTTGGCTTAGAAGTTTGTTGCTGCTCACTAGGTGCAGATGCGAGACTTGAGAGACAAATTTGAGCACAAACATCCACCATTTTTCTTTTATGTTCCTCCTCGGCAATTCCCACTTTCTCTTTTGTTTTTGGCCAACTTTCCCAATTGCCTTTGCAACCACTAGTCACCTAGTCACCCAGGTAACTCCAGTTAATACATACAGGTTCTTCAATCGTGCCCATACATGTAAAACAACCCAAGTTATGGCAAGCAAATGAACTGTGGCGAACAAAGTGAAAGTGGCGAGCAAAGTGAATTATCAGTGGTCTGTTTGCAAACTAACTAAGAGATCTTCCAGTGAGTCAAATTCAATCAAATCATCATTTTCGCTTTCAATGTATAGATCAATGGCCTGCTGCCTCACTCATTTGAGTATACAGCAACAATTTCAATTAACATAACTTCCTATATCAACAACAAATATATAATCATAGTAAACACAACTACCAAATTTACAGATAAACACAATAAACACAACAATCAAATTTACTACCAAATATGTGTAATTTCACTTTTCACACAATTTATTGCAGACTATTTAACAAAGCAGTAAATATAAACATGACTAGTTTAGCAGTAACAAAATATAGCCATGAGATAAAAAAAAAAAATTCAAATTTAATTTTGAGAGAGATACCATGGGGTGGACTAGAAGTATGCGGGGAGGGTTTGCTACCGAGATAGAACGGTCGAGGGATATAGCCAGACATATTAGACTCGAAGAGTGAGAAGAGAGTGACAGTGAGACTTGGGAGAGAGGGAGACTGTGAGAAACAAAGAGACTTATAGAGGCAGGGTGACTAATGTGTGACGAAGAGTGGATGAGAGGCGAGAGGATCAGGTTGAAAAAGAGATAGATGACTGAGATAGAGACAGACAATAAAGAGAAAGACAAATGATTGTGTGACGAGAGACGATCAAGAGTGAGAGTGAGAGAGGCGACATACTACAGACAAAAAGAGAGATAGATGATGAGGTCTGATATAGACGACGAAGATAGATGCCGACGGTGTCACTGGGTGCCGGTAGCGAGAGAAGAAGAGTGAGAGTGAGAGAGGTGATGAACGAGAGACAAAAAGAGAGACAAACATCGAGAGAGATGGAGCGGCAGATAGAAAGTAGACCGACAGAGCACCACCTTTGTGTTGATGTGCCAGTGACGACTGACAATAGACATACATCAAAGAGTGAGATGAGAGTGACTGAGAGAGAGGGAGACCATGAGAGAGATAGAGACTCATAGAGGTGGGGGTGGCCATGAGAAAAGATGAGTGATAATGTTAAGTTTTTTTAGTTTTTAGGTAAAATGATAAAAATGCAATTTTGAAATAAAATTTAAATGAATTATGTGGGCTGATCCATTTATTAATTATATCTCAGCGAGCCAACTCGTTTTGACATGAACCATTTATATCAAGCTCAAATTCGCTAATTTCATCTTGTGTTCGTGTTGAATTTACAAGTTGTGTCACATATTATCATCCCTACACATAACCACTACGCCACCTCTTAGGTGTACAATTCTAAAAGAAAAGTAATTTTTACAATATCTATAGCTATCAGTTTTTTTCTTGTTATTCTAAAAGTTATGTTTTAACTGTTTACAGTATAGTAGAAGGGCTACCTTTGCTTATAAACTCTCAAAAAAGGGACTGAAATAGAGATAGGCTGGTTATCTAAATTGGGTTTTTTACAATGAAGTGAAATAGTCCCTGTTTTCTATTAAAAAAAAATTAACATGATTTGGAACTTTTCAACAGTTGACAATTTCCACTACACAATTGATTTGGAACTTCTGAATTTTGGTTTTCATATTAATCCGTCATTATGACATAACATTTATTCTAATCCATAGCCAATTAACATATCATACTCTAATGCATTGAATATATATATATATATTTTCAATTGAATATATGGAGAAAGAGTAGATAAAATAAATAAGAATAAACCCTAAACTACCATCATATTGTATTCATCAAATATAGTTGTCTACCAAGTCTCATATTAACAAATTATCTATCATAAGGAGAAACGAGTACCATAAAATCGTATAGAGTATAATGTCTCATGCTAGTTTTTTCTTAAAAGTAATTCTAATGAGTTCTAAGTACTATTACATCAACTAAGTGTCAATTTGGCAATTCAACTGTTACAAAGTATTCTCAGATATTTATTTTCCAAATATAAACACAATACTTTTCAATTTCGAGTTTTTAACTTTTTCATGTAATCATTACAACTTTCTCAAACTCCCAAACAAAATACGAAAAACAATACTATCTTTTCAAATCTCAAACTAAAAATTATATTCAAATAATGTTTTTTTAAAATCTAACAGAACATCTTAATTAAAATCATTTCATTATTATTCATAAATATACTGAGATATTCTAAACATCCGCCCTAACACGTTCAAATAAAAGGAGAAAATTGAGTGGACAAGTTCGCAGCCGTCCTTAGATTGGAATATTTTGGATTATAAAGTAAAATAAAAAAGGTATAGGAATCCATATATTCTCTTGGGATGCACATGCCAGATAAAGTATACAACTTTGGAATAAATTAGTTTGTATATATGATAAACAATTGTAATCAAATTTTTAAAAAATTAATACAAGTATAGGGTCCTAGGCATTCAAGCCCTTGAGGATTAGTGAAATTAATCATAAAAAAAGAAATTTTTTCAAGTGAGTTTCGTTTTTTTAAAAGGATTATACAAGCTGACTTATACAGTACTTATAGATAAATTTCTTAAATTTATTTGCAAGCGTATTAATTGACATACTAAGCATACCTTTAATGTGAAAGCCAATGACATTAATTTATATAAAAATAAATAAATGATAGGTTAGAAACCAAATTTGTGTAAGGAATTGGAAAAAGAAAAGAAAAACTATCGTCCAAACACCAAAGATTCGAAACTACCGCTTTCCAATGTAGTGGCCGACCTAATAAGTTACAACGTCGACGCTTTTTTTTGTTTTTAATAAAAAAGCAAATATATATATTCCTACTAGACCTCTATTTAAAAATGCTTTAATTACTTTTGTAAAAAATAACTTATAAATTGATATGATTTGATTTCGTGCGTTAGATTGTAAAACTACTTTTATTATAAAATAGATATAACTTATCACGTGAATTATGTTATGAGTTTATTTTTATAAAATCTATTTGTGAAGTATATAATTTTGTTGGTAGCAATTGTGTCTAATATATAATAGGTCCTTTTGAAATATTCCCATGACCCATGTGGTACGGCCATCGTTCCCGGCTATGGAAATTGAAAATGAAAATGATTTATACATTTTTAGAGTGTAAGTTTGTATACTCTCTTTAAAAAAGATAGGACAAATATGAGATCACATGGAGATACCAACTTTTTCATAATGGGTCACACTTTTTTAAAAGTGAGTACATAGAATTTGCAAATATTAAAAATGTATCTAGTAATACTCAAAAAAAATGATGCGAATTGATATATTTTATTTTTATTTTCGAGCTATAGAAAAAATCACTTATATGACATCATGGAAATAACAGAAATTATGATATAAACAATCAATACTCTTTTATTAATAATTAATATATATATATATAATATTAGAAAGGGGTGGGGTTCTTAAACAATTGCCCCAAAGTAATAAATACATTTCAAGAATTAAAACTAAATTAGGAAATGATACAAAATAATTGGTCCAATCTCATTGTTGGGACCTTTATAGTCCTTCATAAGAACGGACCCAATCTGAAGGCCTAGTCCAATGGATAACGAGAACGAGGTCGTGAGCAGGTAAGTACTTATTGAACTAGAATATTAGTGGTAACTCATTCCACGTATCACTAACTTAGGTATCAGATGTGCCTCAAGCACACTAGACCATCATCTTTATTTGTTGCAGGTAGATGACTTTGGTGGATAGTGGAACACGTCCTTAACATGCATAATTGGACGCGTTAATAGTGCTTTTTGAAGCAACCCAATCAACAAATTGCTTTGATTCATCTATTGTGGGAGTTTCTTGCATTAGGACATTGAGCATTGAATTTAACTATATCAAGATGGTAGTTGAGGATTTCCAATCCTACCTCGTGCATAGTCTTGAAATGGGTAAGCATATATATAAGCCACTTCTTGACAAAAGAGAGTACGTTTATGCCCTCGAAAAGAGAGGAGGAAGATGGGCATCTTTAAAATCTTGATAGATGGAGCTTCCAAATACCTACTAAAAAACATAAAATAAAACTAATTAAAATCAAAAGGCAACCTAAATCTGATGTGCTTGACAAGTTTGGAGGAGTAGGTGATTGGTTGTGGTGGTTTTGGATGGTGTCTAGTGGTGGTGGTGTGTCTCTAGTGTTTGCCCATGTAAGACATGCTTAGATGAGTATGTGGCGGTGGGTAGTTGGTTAGTGGCGCTATGGTGAGGTTAAGCTATAGGGATGGCGTGTGGCAAGTGTTTGAGGGCGGAGTGTGTTGGTTTTGTAGTGTTTTGCAAGAAGACTAATGGCGCGTGAGATCGACGTGCACTAAAGACCGGTGCTTCATGTACTCATCGTTTGGGGACCATACCGGTGTCGGCAAAAAATGGACGACAAGGAGAATGTGTAGAGCTAATACATGGTGGTTGGTGAAATATGAAAGGTAACGGATCAAGAATCTTATGAAAGTGAAAAATCACCCAAAATATGCTAAAAAGACTAAAGAGAGAAGGGTGGGTGACTAGAAACTAAGGATAACTATGAAGATGAGAGGAAGGGAGGAGCCGCTCCTCCCTCCGCCCCGGTGGTGTTCTTGGTCATAAGGTAGGGGTCTATCTTTTTCTCTTGGCACATGCATTTTGGATTAATGGGGTTTGACGAGTGCTGCTAATGATTGACAACGATATATTTTATGATATAACTTAAAATTAGTTATGTTATATTTTATGTTTTCTACTTTTAATTTTTAAATTGTAGTATTATTCTTAAAATCTCTCTATCAACTATTAATTTAAGACAATAAACTTAAAAAATGGATGGTTTATGTAACAACCCGATCCTAAGATTAGGCCCTAAGATAAGTTTTAGTATTTTTCATATAACTATAAATATTATATTATTATCATCATCATTATTATTATTATTATTATTATTATTATTATTATTATTATTATTATTATTATTACTATCAGATTTTACATTTATTAATTTACATAAATACTATTATAATTTTGTTTGAATTTACTAGAGTTTTATTTTATTATTAATAATTATTACTAGATTTTATCAGATTTTAGTTTTGGTTTGAATTTAAATCTTACTTCTTTCTATCTCCACCCGTAAACCTCATCTCTTAATTCTATAATTCTAACCTCATACTCCTCCCTTTTCCCTCTATAAAAGCTCACGAAGCCTCTGCATTAAATATAACACAAAACAACAAACCTTCCCATTCCCGTGCACGTCAAAACAGAGCACCCAAACTAGGTGCTGCAGCAAAGCTGCACGGACACCACTCAGTGAGACGCAGCAACCGACAAGGCTGCGACTCGACGACAGAGCCACCGCGGTGACTCCACTGCGCAGACCATGCATGATCGCGAAAATCACCAGGGCACGCCGCCAGCCACCACAGAAGACATCGGCAGTGGCTCTTTGGCCGTGTACTTGTGCTGCTGTCGCCAACCACCTCAAGGGACGTCGAACCACCTCCCAGCCACCACAGAAAGAGCCGACCAGCCCACGACCGTTGCCACCCTCCTCTCTCTCTCGATAGCGTTTCAGCGTGACAGAGCACCCTCTCTCCGACTCACATTCTCTCTCTCTCGACGTCTCACCACCCTGCCCAGACAAAGCAGTTGCGCCGTCGACCACTTCCGACAGCCCAAAATCGCCGTATCGCGTCGCTGCCCTCAGTGAGTTTTGACTCTGTTGCACGTCCCTCTCCCGAGCCTCTGTTCTCTCTTCTAATGATACATGTTGTGTTTTAAGTGTTCAAGTGTTAATTGATAATATTACATATATGCCCTTTTATGTCTATTTATCTAGTATCTTGAAGGATTGTTTTAAGTATAATTACATTTGTAACTCTTACAAATTATAGTGATCTATAAATGGACTTGTATTTTAAATTGGTCTTGATCTTATTTTATTTCAACAACAGTTTTACTAATTTTATTGGGCGTAACATTTTAAAAGTCAGTTTTCTTAAATAAATATATTAATCAAAGACAATTTTTATAAGGAAGTGTTTAAAGAATTTGAAATATATTTAAAAGTATGTTATTAAGCCTAATATTTTGTTAATATTCCTTTGTCTATTTAGTAGAATTTAATAAAGTTATTATGTTAAGAATTTAATAAAATTATTATGTTAAGAATTTAATAAAATTATGATGTTAAGAATATTTAAAATGATATTTGTATTTATTAGGTTTCTTATAAGATTTGATAATTCTATTAAGAAATGAAACTTATTTTAAGAATTGAAGTTTCATGACTTATTTTAAAATAACTCAAGTATTCTACTAAATTATAATATGCTATTAGTATTTAAGTAATTCAAATACCATGATTTATTGATTATGGTGTTAAACAAAATATTTATTTGACTATCTTTTAGATTGTGAATTTAATTAAATAGGATATAATTAGCACATGTTGTTCTTAGACAAATTTAGTGATAGTTATTATTGCGTATAGGTGTCGAGTTACAAAGTGATATTCAGGAAGAAGCGCAGCGAGGCAAGTAATTTGATCATAAATTAGGATCATCATAGTTCAGCTTATATATAAGTATTATTCAAGCCAGTTCATTGACAGCCATTATTTATAAACCACTCATGTCATATGCAAACATGTCATCCAGCATAGCATACGATCATGTCATTCCGCATCATGTTCAGATTAAAAAATTATAATTATGTATGTATTATGTCATGCATCTCATGTGTATAAGACACATAAGCTATCTTAAGTTTAAGTGCAAGATAAGATCAGATCAGTTAATAAAATGGCCATTCAGATGCATGGTACCAATGCAGTTCAGTTCAGGGTGGATGTGCAAGCCACGAACTCAGTCGTGGTCCACATAGTATGCCAGAATACTATCAGCAGCTCCCCTCGCGGCAGCAGGACGTGGGGCCGGTGCACAACCTCGCACACAGGATTAAGTGTGTTGGCCAGTCAGATAAATCAATTAAATTAGTCAGATTAGTCAGTTAATTCAGTTAAGTCAGTTATACATAGCATAAGCATCAGTATGAACAGTCATGAATTTTAAGCTCTCAGCATGAAAGTTTTTATAAAAATCTTATGTTTATTACTTGTGATGGATTTCTTACTGAGTCTTCGACTCATTTTAGTTTGTTTTCATGTTTTTAATCACTCATGTGAGGATGATGATTACGAGCAGGTAGGCCAGGAATAGAAGGAACAGTTAATTTTAGTTTCAGACTTTCTAAAATAAAACATACTTTTATGACATGAGTTTATTCAGTTTATTCATTTAATATTTTTGGAAGACTTTTTATTAGACATTTTTCTACAGAACAAATTCTAATTTCATTTATGAAATTGGAGATCTCTTGCCGGATTTATTTTTTATGAAAAATACGTGACACTCCTAACCTACGGGAAGTGAGTGTTACAATTTATACTACATCTATACGATTACATAAAAAGCTTATCTTTTAGAATTACACATCGATGCAAGGTATCTTTCATCTTTTATTAGTCAAATTGTAAATAATTACTTAGTATTTTTTAATCACATATATATTTTTTGAAAACAGGATACTTTATTGCTCATAACAATGCTTACAACATCTCGCTGAGCACAATATTTTGAAAACAATAAGGAATTTCCTCTAATTCATACAAATCTTCAGTAAGATTAAGAGCATCTTTGGCTAGTAAATGAGCAGTCATGTTAGCATTGCTCTTGGTGTGGATAACATTCCAATCAGCAAAAGAGTTCAGAACTTATCTGGCATCTGCAATCAGTAGTCCTCCTTGACTCTAGTCTGAGCTTGGTTTCTTTAGCTTGTTAATCACATGCAAAACATCTCCCTCAAGTATGAATTTGTTAACACCCACTTATTTACAAAACAAAATATCTAACATCATTTAATATCACACCAAAAAAAATATGGAAGAACTAAGTTTAAAAAAGTCACGACTAAGATTTCTCATTTACTTACTTTTATACTTGAAAATATAATAAACAAAAAGCTTTTGTTTTACCCTCGAAAAATTTGGGCATTGATAATTGATGGAAAATTATAAAGGTAGGTCAGGGCATTAGAATTTGGCTGTGTGTATTGCTTTTTGGTACCCGAATTGCCATGCTCTATGCTCTCTACGTAAGGATTAACAAGGACGTATAAGTTTAGCCTTTGCCACATATAACCCCCAAAATATTTTTTTTTAATAGTAAAACACATCCCCTTTCATTAATGAATAACTAAATCAGACAATACAAACCCACGAATACAATTTAGTACAAACCCCTTATCTACACACTTAGTACTACATGATAAAATATCCTATGCAAGTACATGTGCAACTTGATTATAGTCCCCCTTAACATAGCATATCTGCCAAGCATCAAAACGACGTAAGAATTGCTTAATTTCCTTCACAATATGCCTAAACTGTGTGAAATTCTCCTAAGGTTCACCTGTACTCCTGTCAATCAGCATCTTTTGCAAGTGATACGCACTTTTCACAGAGAAAATTTCAAACTGAGTATACTGCCATATCTGCTTATCTTCACTACGCACCATACCAAGAGGGATCTGTAATATAATGTCAGCATCACCGGCAGTAAAATTAACTTTCACCATATCAGAATGCCACTTCCAATTATTAGCATCAATCAAGTTATGAACTTTTGCTGAGATGGGCAGATTAGTAGGAGGAGTCTGAATTTTAAAAGTCCAAGGTTTAGAAATCCATCTATCCTTCCATATAGAAATTGACCTCCCATTACCAATTCCCCATATCATACATTCTTGTAACAAATTCTTAGCACCTTGAATTGACCTCCAAGCATATGAAGGTTGACATCCCAATCTAGAATTCATAAAATATCCATTTCTATAATATTTCTTCTGCATCACTGTTGTTATAAGAGAAGTAGGATTCTGAAATAATCTCCACCCTTGTTTAGCAAGGAGGGCATTATTAAAACACTCCAAGTCCCTAAAACCCAATCCACTAATCCCTTTTGTCTTACTTAGAATTGACCAATTGATCTAGTGGATTTTATTATCCTGTTGTTTATGACTCCACCAAAAATTCTATATCATCTTAGTTATGCCTTGCAGTATACCCTTTGGCAGTTGAAATACCGATATGCAATAAGTGGTGATGGCATGTACTACTGTCTTTATAAGCACCTCATTACCTGCTTGTGATAAAAACTTAAGTTTTCAATTACTAACCCATGACCAGACTCTGTCCAAGATGTAATTAAAGGATCTAATTTTACTACCCCCATCATGATAGGAAGTCCCAAGTATTTCTCATAACATCTAACAGTTGGCACACCAATAACATTACTCAAATAATTTTGTGCCTCTGCTCTGATATTCTTGCTAAAGAATAGTGTTGTCTTGTAACTATTCAAATTTTGTCCCGAGGCCATCTCATTTTTATGTAGTAATGTATGCAAACACCACCATTCCTTCATTGGAGCTTCACAAAATATCAAACTATCATCATCAAAGAAAATATGATTTAGTCTAAAACCATCTCTTCCAATAGGAACTCCATGTATCCATTCTATCCAGAATTAGTCACAACAGAATTGAGCACTTCAACACAAAGGATAAAAATATAAGGAGAAATATGATCCCCTTGTCTAAGACCTCTTGAAGGAAATTTTTTTTTGGCTTGGAATCCCAATTGACTAACACAGAATATGAAACAGATTTGATGCACATCATAACATCACTGACTGGGCAAATGTAAAACCCATCTCGAGTAATACGGCTTAAATAAAAGGTCATTCCATTCGATCATAGGCATTGCTCATATCCAAATTCAAAGCCATGTAACCCTCCACCAATATATTATCTGAAATAAGTCTATTAGCAACAAAAGCAATTTGAAATGGACTAATAACATGAGGCAATATCAGTTTTAACCTATTGGCAAGAACTTTGGAACATAAGTTATATAACACATTACACAAACTGATTGGCCTATAATCTACCACCTTCAAAGGCTTTTTCCTCTTTGGTATCAAACATAACAAAGTAGCATTGGCACACAAACCTTGCCCATTAAGTAGGTTAATAACAGCTGTACTAACCTAATCTCTGACAATGTGCCAATACTTCAGATAAAAACAAGCTGAAAAGCCATCAGGCCTAAGGGATTTTAAAGGATCCATTTGAAAAAGTGCATATTTGTCATCTTCAACAGTATAAGATTTCTCCAAATCACCTTGACATGTTGCAAGTATTCTTGAATTAAAATCATGAAGAATATCCTTTATACCTATTGGAGTGGAAGTATCATAGACAGTTCTGAAATGATCCATGAAAGCCATATTGATGTCTTTCTGAGTTTTATATAAAACACCCCTGACATCCTCCTCACAATCTATATGATTCACTTTCCTTCTTTGGTTAGCACACTGATGAAAATACCTTGTGTTGTTATCCCTATCCTTTAACCAATGCTCCTTAGCTTGTTGTTTCCATGCCACCTCTTCTTGTTCTAAAGAGCATCTATTTCTTTTTGAACCTTCTGCATGCCCTCCACAACATTAGCATCTCCCTGCTCATGATAATGAGACAACCTTGCTCTTTTATCCTTGATTATCTTCCTCATGTTGGAGCCAGTAGCTATACTCCAACTTTTTAGTTGTGCCTGACATTGATGCAAATTAAATTGAACATGTTGAACCAGATCAGTGCTATTTTGTCCAGATTGCCATACACTAATCACAATTTTAGAACATTCTTCCGATAATGACCAACTGGCTTCAAACCTAAAAGGTTGATATTTTTAGGTATAAACAATCAGATGACTTAACCTCATCAATAAAGGACAATGATATGAACTTCTTGCTGGTATAATCATATTAATCCGTAAATTTAATATTGTCCATGCAAACACGTGATCTCGACTCCGAAATATACACGATAAACTCATGGTATCCAGCCGTGGCCCATAAACCTGTGCAGCCCATAATGGAGCATAACCCATAAAACCTATCTACATAAAACCTATCTACAAGCCATGGCCCATTTCGATATGCACGACCCAATACCTAAACAAGGCCCTTGTGAGTCCAAGCTCACTTTATATATTAGGGGTACCAATGTAATACCACCATACGTAAGAGCATCCCCATCCCCATCCCCATATCACTGTTATCCCTAAATTATAAGGAATAATTTAGGGAAAAGCTCAAAAACCCCCTCCCATCCCATTCCTTATTTTAGGATTTTGATTTAGGAGATGAACAGTGGTTCCCTATTCATCCCCTAAATCATCTTTTATTAATATTTTATTCTAATAAATAAAATACATTCTTCTTCTAATCAATTACATTTTCTCTTATACTCATATTTATTATAGTTTTAAAAATAATTTAAATAAGTACTAAAATATAAAAATAATAATTTTAAAAATATTATCAAACCCGTAAAAAAATAATTTAATTTTTGTTTAAAATATTCACTATAGTAATAGTTCAAAACATAAGAAAAAATATTAAGTAGTTAAGTTTGTAAATGGAAGTGAGAGAAAAAAGTAATAAATAAAGAATAGAAGAATATTATTTTAATAGAATAGAGAAATGATAGGAAATGAGATGTAGAAGGTTTTTTAAAAATGAGTAAAATTTAGGATAAAATTATAGGAAGTGTCATTTTTAGCTAAAATTTAGGAAAAAATTTAGACAATCGGATGTGAATGCTCTAAATACTAATATACTTTACTAGAGAACTACTTCCCATTTTGAACCAAACTCACTAGGCAGGGAGGGAGAGTACGACAGATCCTTAACGAGAGGGCTACGTGTGGCGGCGGCCTGGGTGACTATCGACGGCGGTGCGACTGGGAGCAGCGACAGCGCACTATGGGAGTGAGAGAGAAAGAGAGAGAGAGAGAACGTGGTGCAATGGCTTGATCTCGGGTGGCTGGTCTGAATCGAACTCACGGCGGCTTCCTTTCCCATGTGGTGTTCTTAGTGGTTTGAATTCTTCAAGTGGCACCTTTGATGGAGCTAGATGGAGGTGGGAATATCTGTGAGGTAGAGGGGTTGTGTTGGCCTTTATTTAGTGATAAGTGCATGGGAGTTGAGGAGCTTGGCAGGGAGATCTCGGTTTCGCATGGGCTAGGTGGTGCAAACATGTTGGAACTCGAAAGGAGGGTGGCAGCGGCTTGGTGGTACAACCGCGACTCACGGTGTGGGAAACGAAGTGCTCTGTTTTGATGAGCAAAACAAGGGGCTAAACCGAGTTCTTGTTCTCTTTGTTGAAGGATACCCGTGGGGGAGGGAGGTGCTGGTTCACGGCCTGGTCAACTTGCGGTGCAACGGTGTGAATGCGTTTGCGGTAGCTGGGCTTGGTTGCTTCTGGGGAGGCTTGCAGTGGTGCGGGTCATGCATGGGTGGTTCAGGGGGTTGGCAATTATGCTTGTTTGTGGGGGAAGAGGCTCACAATGATGGTGGTTTGCGGGTTGGGTTGTTTCCATGGTGAAGAGGAGAGCTATGGTTGCTTCTGGGATGTGGATTGACCAGGTGATGCGGCGTGGTTTTCATGGGGTTGGGGAGCAATCGTGGTTGTATTGGACGGGTGTGAGACGGCTCACGGTGCAGTTTGTGGAAGATGGACGTGGGTTGGGCAGTGGGGCTAGTGGTTTCCGTCATGTAGGGGTTAACGGCGCTAGGTGGCAGCGGTGTGGAGTCCTTTCATGTCGTAGTGACTTGTTGCTGATTCGAGCAACAGGGGCGGAGGGGTAGAGGCTACAGGTGGTTGACGAGGCTTCAGTTGTTTTCCTGGACGTGGACTGGAGGTTGTGGGGGCTGTTGCGGCTCTGAAAACCCTAGAATGCATGAATGACAGTACGTGCAAGAGGCTGTGCATGAAGTGTATAAATACATGTAGAGACGTGCAGGTTGTGACTAACGGAAAGAGACGTGCAATGGGGAGTTTTTTAAAAAACAAACTGCACGTTGGGTCTTCAAGTTTACAGCAAACGAACGTGGGCTCTGGGGTGATCTGGTAGACTCCATTTCAAATATTTGGGCCACGTTTTGGATAGTATATAAAATTAATAAAAAGGGCTTTTTTTCTTGAATTTTGGGTCTCGATTCAAACTCAACAATATTCTAACTTGTCCTACAAATTTCTCGACCCCGAAAAGATTTCCATCTAATCTAAAAATATTTAATGAATTTAACTAAATTGGCGAGTCTACAAAAATTCGCTATCTGCCAAAACTAAAAAAAAATAGGACTATGGTCTATTTCAAAAATTTACACGAAATCTCAAATGAGCATTTCATACATATAAACACCAAAATAAAATGGGTCGGGTGTTACACCGTTTTACATTTAGTGTGCGTTTTGTGACCAAAACAGAGTCAAACGACGTTGTTTTGACTCCGTTTTGGCCCTTTTGGGCGGGCTGGGCTGCACTGCTGCAGTGTATTGGCCTCTTAAGGACCTAAACCCTATTTTGGACCCATTCTTTTTTCCCTAAACCCTAAATCAAGCCCTAAACTAAACCCTAAACAAATTTTAATCATTTATAAATTTCTTTATTTATGATTTTTATAATCTTTTTACCACTAAATTTAATTTTTAGTATTGATTATTAACAATTACTATTTAACTAATGTCTAATTACATGTTATTATACTATAGTACTACATATTATTAAATATTAACACATTATAATATTTTATATTAATGTTTAACTTATTCCTAATTTTCTATTAGTATTATAAACTGATACTATAGTTTTAATTACATGTTATTATATTAGTTACTAACTTATTCCTAATTTAATTATATACTAGACTTAGTATTAAATGTTATTATACATGAGTTATTATACATTAGTATTACATGCTATTAGATATTAGTGCTTATACATTATTATTATATGTTATTATAGATTGATTAATATATAGTAATCAATCTATATATACATTAGTATTACATGTTATTATATATAAATTTATACATTAGTGTTTATACATGATACATTAGTATTAAATGTTATTATACATTAGTTATACATTAGTATTACATGCTATTATACTTTAGTTATATTAGTATTACATGTTATTATAGTATATTAGTGTTACATGGTAGTAATAGTATGGTCTTTACATATACTAAACTATTATTAGTTAATAATAGTCAATTTATATTATAGTATAAGTAAATTATTTTATAATAATGTGCTCATACTAGTATATTATTGAATTTAACTAACTATATAAGTTATAGTTATATAATATATATATGATTAAAATATATAAAAAATAAATATATTTTTATAAAATATGTACAATATCGGAGTTGGAGCGGAGTCGGAGTTGATACATCGCCATCGCCATCTCCGACTCCAACTCCAACTTTTTTTTTATGAAAAAATACCAACTTAGTCGGAGTTGGAGCGGAATCGGTGCGGAGTTAGTGTCGGAATCGGATTTCGAATTTCTGCTCAAGCTCTAGGGCTGTAATCGAGCCGAGTCAAGCTGGTCTTTGACTTACCGAGCTCGGATCGACTCAAAATACTCGAGCTCTAGCTTGAGCCCGAGCTCGAGAATTTTTTTTTTATTCTTTGTTCGAGTTCAACTCGATAAGTTAAACTCTCAACTCGAGCTTGAGCTCGAACTGTTTATTTTTTGAATAAGATTTAATAATTAATAAATTAAATAAAAAAAATCTAATATTAAATTTATACAACTAATAAGTAGAACTTCTATTGAATTATAAAATTTTAAAAAATTTATAAACAATTAATATCTAACTAGTTGATATTTATCCAAAATAACAATACATTATATATCTACATATATTATTAATACATACACTTAATATGATAGTATATATCTATTTCATATATGGTTCCCACACACTAATATATGAAATTATTAAATTTTATCAACTAATTATTATACAAATTATAAAATATACTTATGAAGTATATTCACTATATAGACATAAGTAATTAGATTACATATTGTATATTTAATTATAAAAGTGGTATGCTTATATTATTAGTTACTACATATATATGTGTGTGTGTGTATACATAGGTGTATGTATATATTTATCAATATATGAATAAGTTTTAATCGAGTCGAGTTAATGAGTCGACTCGAGCATAAATGAGCGAGCCTTAACGAGCCTTAGCTGAGTCGAGTCGAGTTTTGTTGGGTATGTGTCATTTACAATTCGAGTGGGTATCTGCTTTCATGAAACGTAACGCATAATAATGTAATATAAAATATGACGGCTGAAACGTAACGCATGGATTCATATATAGATATATATATATATATATATTTGTTTTTTCAAATTTAAAACTTAAAAAGAAAGAGAAATACATAGTTAATTTCATAATATTCATTAAATATTTAATAAAAGATCAATATAAATACTATAGGAGCTAATTTAAATGTATAATTTGTATGATTCTACATTATAAAATTTTATAAAGAAATTTACAGAATGTTGATGTAACGTATGTCACGATCAAGAGGTCCCTCAATTCATTGTTACGAAACTTAATTTATCTCACTCCCCCCTTTTTTTTTTTGGGGGGAAGTCATTCTGTGATTGGTTCACCTCTCTGTTTTCGTTCTGTTATTCCACACTCACACCATACGCCAAAAGTTCTCAGCTCGGTCAGTTCTGCAAAACAGAATCTTGCCTATAGTCTGCATCCCTTGTATCAATGCATGATTACAATATTTGCCATGAAGACTTGAAATTTATTATTTTTCCAATCCCCCAAAAAGACAAGATCAACGACATGCGGCTTACAGGAACAATAAGCATGCACTGTAAATGAATAAGAAAAACTCCGCCCTTTGACCTCAAGTGGTCTAGACTCTAGGGATTGAGAATTATACCAGAGAAAACGTTGGCAACAACTTCCATGAAAAGATTCACAATGGAAGATGTGGCCATGAGAAGAGACTAGAGTTTTTGGACCCACAAAATAAATTAAGAGGAGATGAGAAATAAAATTATCATATTTTTTTTTATTCTCAAACATCACTTAAATATAAAGTATTTTTTAATTTCAATTTTTTAATTTTTTCATCTAATAATTATCTAAATAATTATCCAAACATAAAATATAATACAATCTTTACAAACTTTAAAATAAAATAAAAATATAATTTTTTACAAATTTCAAAACAGAAATATATTAAAAAATTATATTCAAACAATTTTATAATTTTTATAATATTTTAATTCAACTTTTTCACTCTTATTTTTCAAAATCCTATAAAATATTTTAAGTGAAACCATTCTATTCACATAGTTATAAGAAAAGTATTAGTCCTAAATTCAGGTTTATGTGTTAAATTATAATGAAAAGAGACTGCTATTGCACATTATTAAATCAACAAAATAAAATTATTTTAAAAAAAATCTAAACAACCTTCGTGATGAAAGGCCCCACCTACCTTTTATCTTCTCCTCAAAGTTTGTAATGCCCCGGCCCATCGGACCCAGGCCCAAGCCTTCAGAATTCCTATTTTTCTATTTTTTTCCCACAGCCCGACACCTATTTTTTCCCATTTCCATCTCTCTCTCTCTCTCTCTCTCTCGGCATCTCCCATCCTCCACGCTGCGACACCACCGTCGGTAAGCCTGTCTCTCCGTTTACTCTCTCAACTTGGGTGTTCCTGTTACATTGTCAGAACGTTTCCCGACGGCCGCCGGTAACCCCACTCGTGCCACCGCAACCGTAGTGTGCCGTAACACATCGGGTAAGTGCAAACTGGAAGTTTGGATTGTCCCAGTTTAAATTGAAATTTCTAGATTGAGTGATTTCATGGTTGGTTGATATTTTGAGGGTCGCTGTTTGTAATGTTTTGCACGGAGAGGGGATGAACGTAAAAATGTGGGTTGGTATTGGGAGTTTGTTTGTAAATGGTGATGTTAAGCTAATCCAATGAGGTTGGGCTAATTTATTGGTGGATTACTGGGTGGACGTTGTACTTGGGCCATTATAAATCCAAGTGGACTATTTTGTATATAGAATTTTGTTAGTTAGGTTAGTTTTGAACTAGTACGAGTTATTAATATGTTAGCGATATTTTTTTGGATTAGGTTGTAATACTGCTACGGTTCGGGTTCAAAGCTTAGATAGCACTCTCCAAAAGTCATGTAACCGATGCTGTTATGCTAGACTTTGCCTAAAACTGACTGATGTTGATTTTACGAAAAATCTGCGTATTTTGTTATGTAAGTCTCTGTTATTTTTTTCACTAGTCTCTGTATCTGAATTTTGAAGTCTAACATTTTGTCATGACTGAGGTAGACATGAACAATTTTTGTACTCTGTTTCTCTACTGCATAAAATGTGAATATGAAATCTTAAATATTTATCTGATTATATGATATTATCTATTATTTCATTGTATCTGAAAATCATGAGGCATAAGATTATGTTCTATTTTCGTTATGGGCCTTGGCATGGGATAAATAGTGACCTCTGTTCTGGCCATGCATTTCTGATGGACTTCCAGCCATGGTGTTGTCTTTAGTTAAATTTCCTTTATGGTAAAAAGGGTGCATTGATCTCACAGTTCATTAGACTTAAAATGGGACTATCCGACTGTCAAAAAGGTGAAAAATGATTCTGACTATAAAATTTTCAGTAATATCACTTTTTTTTTATACATTCATGATTTCAATTCTGTTTTTAGGGTGCGCTTCGTTTTTGTAGTAAACCTGCATTTTGTTTATGTTCCAACTTGATGGGAAAAGTAGGAATTTTAGAGGTGATTATGTCAACCTTCAGTTTATCAATTATTAGACAAAAAGCGTGCATGTTAATAAAGTTATGCATGTTTATGACACTAAATTGACCTATGTTCGTCAATGACACAAAAAAAGTCATTCATTAATTTTGTTAAATATAGGATGGCATATGAACATTAATACGAATGCAATGATTGTTTTGAGCCATGATTCCTTGACCATGTATGAGTGTTGCCGCTTGAATCTTTTTGGGAGATATGACATAAATTTAATATTATTTCAATTCATAATTTGGTGGATGGTAATGAGTTGTTTGGAATCTAAATTTTGTAAGAGAAAATAACTTTACTACCTCCGAATCTATCTTATGTTTTGTTTATAAATTTTCCCAGCCAAAAAATTTATTTTGTTATATGTTCTATATTCTTATGCAAGTAGTCCCCGAAATCTATATATCTCTATTTGTGATAAAAGTGTGAGTTTAGGGGCTTATCATTGCAGTTCTTACAAGTGTTGCACTATAATACCTGTTTTGTTTAAACTTTTCTTCATGATCTGTGGGAATAAACTTGAAATTCGGTTTGGGTAGTTACTCAAATTTTTAGAACCTATATTTATGTATGCTTATATTGAGACAATTATAATTTGATAGTTGAGTTTGTATAATATTAAATAACGTGTTTCGATTTGGGCTTGTTCACTTTGCTCTTGCTTTATAAAGAACTCACATTTACGTTTGGGCACATTAACTGGTTTGGGTTGTATCAGGGAAGTGGTAGATGGCATTAAGGCGAATTTTGGGGTTTTCTGATGGTGAGCTGATGCGGGCGGATGCAAAACCTTGTTCCAGATTGATGAGACAAACGGCTGGAATTTTTACAGTTGGAGGAGGATTGGCGTTTTGGATTCTTTGTAGATTGCATTATGGTTTGTACTACATTTTCTGTTGGTCTTTTTTGCCTGGTTATTTATATTTTGGGGACGCTACATTTTGCACCTTGAAATTACTTTTTTTTTTTTCCACACACACCCAACCAAACGATTACTAAAACGGGTCTCCTTTGGTACAATCTCTTTTAGTTGTATCTTAATTTACCAGAATTGTCAATTTGCCTCTCAACTATCAATTTTGACGATTTGCACCATTGATCAAGATATGATTAATAGATATATAAGAAATAGCACATACGGAACAGTCATGATAGGTCAGTTCTTAGCCTATGGTTCACATTTCCATAAGGTGGTATTTTCAGGTGCAAATAGACCGTTTTGGTAGTTAAGGTGCAATTTGAAAAAAACAATGATGGTTCGAAACTGGGTCGTCATATTCTTTGGGGATGCTAATATTGCCGTCTTTCTATTTCTGATGTCTCATCTGTGATATTTTGATGAGTGATTGATTTTTAACTGGTAATTTCGGTGGATATCATGTTTGCACATGAGATAATTTTGGTGGGGATATTCTAACCTTTGTAGGGAAATACATTACCAATAGAACCTTGCCATGCATTAGCCCACGTTCATTAATATGTACTTTTGAAAATAACAAACAATGTGAATATATTATCTTGTTTAGTTAATGTTTATAACTAAAGAGATCATTTATGATTATGTAAATGAGTCAGAATCTCTTTAGATAACTTTCTATTTAACAAGTTTAGTCTAATATGGTTTACTACAATTTTTTAGCTCAAACGCACTAAAGAGATTGTGATATGTTTTACTTTCGTTATGTTTGATAAAAAAAATATGATACATTGGTTGTTATGCTTATACAGGTCCTAGAATTACGGTTCCTAGGAGTCTTCGTTGGGCAGCTTGCGGAGCAGTATCAGTCAGCTCATCCTCTGCTCTACTGGTTTGCTTATTTAGTCCTGAATGCGAATCACAGAATATAGCTGCATATGACAACAAAAAGTAATGCTACGTTGAAGCTCGTCTTAATATGTTAACTTGAAGGCCAATATTATTACACAATCTCAAGATGCACAACTAAGATCAATGTTCTTGGCATTCTATGTTTTTCACAAAATTGCACTGTTTGTCTCACATGAGCAGATTTCTTAACATGTTGATGACTGGGTTTCTAGAATGTTTGTCTCACACGAGTATGTTGTCTTTTATTAACTATTTCTATACAATTCTAGTAAAAAAGAAGTCGAATGCAAAGCGCCCAGTAAGAAGCCCTCCCTGATCAGCTATGCATTTTCAAACAGGTAAAGTTAAAATTATCAAGTTCATTGCTTGTCAGGCATTTTTTTTTTTTTTTTTTCTTTCCAGTCAGGTAAGTGTTTCTAGTGCAAAGCGTGGAGCTTTTTATCAAACGTCACGAGTGTAAAATTAATTAGTGTTTGTCCTAGTTTTGGTTGTCTTGAGGATGGTTACATGAGCAATTTATTCACCAGTTTGTTTCGAGTCATCTATTGTAAATTGATCCTATAATATGTTGTACACTAATTTTAATTGTGTGAAACTGTCAATGATTGAAAACTTCATTTTTCGCACTAACATACTATTGGAAAATTGACAGAATGACTAGATGCCATAGGGTGTAGTTTGAGATAGAGGGCATCGTTAGATCTAGTTTCTATACGTAACACTTTCAAAATGGCAATAGAAAGAAGTGTGAAGAAGTTTTTTTCTAGAAAGAATATTATGACATACGTACCAAATTACCAATCATTTTTTTCATATTGTCAAGTTCATTCTTGAAATGAGGCCCAGCCTATTACTGGTCTATTTATTTGCAACCTCACTATGGGAACATCTTATAGAGAACAACGGGTATACCGATAGATTCCTACGGCACATATCTTGCCATTATTTCTGAATATTGATTACACAATATAGAACTTTTAAGCCATCAATAGCCATCGATCAAAGCCTTGCCAAGTATGGAACTTCCTTTCTTTACTAGTTTGTTTTTGCTACAAAATTTTACTAGTTTCTTCTACTAAAATGCTGAGGTTGCTTTTCAAATATTTGGGAAAAATGATGTTTTCAATGAGGGAAGCTCAAAAATGCCTCCACCAGCTAAATAAAGACAATGGTTTGGAATTGTAGGGGATTCACCAGACCCAAATCAATTAGATCTCTAAGGGCCAATATTAGAAAATATAATTTGGATATTATCTTTTTGTTGGAAACCACAGTGCTTGCAGAACACATTTTACCTATTGTGAATAGTTTTGATTTCCATCATTTTGTAAATTTTCCAGCCTCCGGAAACAAATGAGGTCTTCTGCTTGTATGGCGATCGGGTGTTGATATTGAACCGGTCAATATAAATATGAATGCTATATCTATTTTGATTTACTTTGATCCTCCATATCACCCATGGTCGTGACCATGGTGTTGCTTAGGCGATTTTAATGACATAATCAGGCAATCTGAAAAATTCGGTGGGCGCTCATTTGCATCTACTTCAAAAGGAGGACTGGGAAATTTAATGGAGAGTCAATGATTAATCGACATTGGCTTCACAGGCCCATCTTCATTGATAAACAACAGACAAGGTAGAGCACTCAACTGTGAAAGACTGGATCGTGGTAATATAAACAACCAATGGAGATTGTTATTCCCCGATGCCACATTACAACACTTGACTTTTACAGCACCAAATCATCATCCTCTCATAATGAACACAACAGTCCAGCAACATCGGGTATACTCCTTTACTTTTGAAGAATTTTGAATCCATGAATCACTCAGTTAAATAATAATCCATGAAGCATGGAGCAAGCAATTTAGAGGAACTCTAGCCTACATACCCTATAAAAAGATCAAGGCTACTAAAGACGGCACTCTTAAACACTAGAACAAAGTCCACTTTGGAACAATTCAGGTCAACATACAGAAAATTCAAAGTGAAATTCTTGAAGTGCAGTGTAGCTTCCAGATCCTACAAAATCAGATACGAGAAAAATAACTTCAATTCAAACTCCAAAAGCATATGAAAATTGAAGAAATCTTATGGCGTAAAAAATCCAAAATCTCATGGCTGACAACCTCGAATCTCAACACCAGATTCTATCATTTATCAACAACAATCAGAAGACAGAGCAACGAGATTAAATCCATTAAATTGGGCCTAGATAACTGGTCGATTGATCAATCTATTAATTGAATATACTTATATTAAATGTTTCGAAACTATATATGCCACTTTAAATTTGACATTTCCTCAACAACTTGAAAATCTCTTCGACAAGCAAATCTTGGAATAGGATAACGAATTTCTTAGTGCACTGCCCAGTGAAGAAGAAATTTTTGCCGCACTAAAACAAATAAATCAGAAAGTCCTAGGTCCGGATGGAATGGCCTATCTTTTTTACAGACACTATTAGAATATTATCAAGAGTGAAGTTATCAACGCAGTGCAAAATTTCTTTCAAAGTGAAAAATTACTGAAACGAATGAACCACAAAAGTATTTCACTTATCCCAAAAACTCTCAATCCTAGCTCACCCCAGCATTATCGCTCAATCATCCTAACAAATGTCATCTAAAAAATCATCACAAAACTTCTGGCAAATCTCCTCAAAGTCACCCTTCCCGGCATCATTTCCCCTATCCAAATGGCTTTTGTACCTAGCCGAAATATAAAAGAAAATATGATGATTTTCCATGAGACTAATGACAATAAAGTATGACATGGAAAAGACTTTTGATTATATAGAGTGGATTTTTTTGTTCAAAGTGAGAGAAGTTTTGGATTTTAGTGCGTTATGGATAAATTTGTTAAGAGAATGTGTAACGATAGCATCTTTCTCTATCCTCGTCAACAGATCCCTAAGAGATCTTTTTAAAGCACAGAGGGGATTCATATAAGGTGACCCCATCTCACATTTTTTATTCATTCTATGCACAGAAGTACTCTCCAAACTAATAGCCAGATCAGAAGCTTAAGGAAAGTTTGAGGGTATCTGGCTGAGTAGAAATTATCCTTCAATCTCCCGCATCTTATTCGTGGACAATCTAATCATCTTTGGGACAACAAATGAACAAAGTGCCCAAGTCATATTCGAAACCTAGGGAAGTACCAAGAATGGTCAGGACAAAAAATCAACCTCAATAAGTCATCAATTTTCATCACCAGGAACACTAATTCATCGATCAAAGCCTTGATTACTTAGATACTGCCATATAAGTCGTCTTTGTCCAAAATGAAGTACTTAGGTCTCCTAACTTCTTTTGATAGAGCAAAAAAAGGGAGCTACAAAGTTTTAATGGAAAAAATCAACTAAAATTAAAAAGTTGGAAGTCAAAATTACTTTCACAAGCAAGACGGACAATGCTAATCAAATAAGTTGCAAGCACAATTTCAACATATCATATGCAATCTTTTATGATGCCAAAATCAGTGTGCAAGTCGTTGGATACTAGCTTCAAAAACTTCCACTGGGGTTTCTCTAAAGCATAGAATTACAATCTCTCATTGAAGTATGAAAATCTTTTTGTCGACCAAAAAACACAGGTGGACTTGGCCTTAGGTTAATGAGAAACATGAACCTAGCAATGCTAGCAAAAAGGGGATGGGAATTGAGCCAAGCAAACGCTGGGTAATGGCATGAGATTTTATTAAAAAAAAATATCTCAGTTCAACAGAGTTTTTGAAGGTGACTCCAAAATCATCAGATTCATGGTTATGGAAGGGCATCCTAAAGAGAAGGGAATTAATTTCAAAAGGCAAATGCTATCAAATGTTCAATGGTTTATTAGTGAATGTATGGTCGGAGTCTTGGATCCCAACTATAGAAAATTTTAAGCCTAGGCCTTTCCAACAAATGAATGAGGTACATTCACTTTTGAAAGTCTCAGACATCATCACTCATAATCCTCGCTCCTAGAACATTGAGAAAATGCAAACTCTATTTGAAGAAGATAACATTGAAGAAATCCAAGAAATTCCTCTTCCACAAAATAGTCAAAGGAATGACTCCATTATCTGGAATCCAAATCATACTAGGAAATTCTTTGTCAAAAAGATATTGTCCACAATCAATCAACTTTCTTGCTCAGGAAAGCCATAATCCAGCTAGAAAAGACATACCAAGCTTATAAAAAATCATGGAAACAAAAGGCAAAAAGCCATCAAAGCCTAAGCTGGGCACCTCCGCCTTCGAATCAGTGGAGCTTCTCATTTGATGCAGCAGTAAGAGATTCTTTCATTACATCTTTGGCAATATGCAGGGACTTTGAAGGAAATAATTTGGAGGTATGGACCAAGAAAATCTCATCAACAAATCCAGCCTTTGCATAAGCTTCAGCAGCTCTTTTGGCCACATAAATGGCAAAACAACTTCAGAAAAGACCAACCGTCCTGGAAGGCGACACTCAAAAGATGCAGTAAAAAATGAAGCTCCTTCACCAATATGGCAACTAACACCAATCATAGATGAAATTCGTCAAAATCTTCACCCCCGAGGAGTCTGGATAGTAATCAAAATTCACTGATCTCAAAATTGGTGTGTGCACTCTATGGCGCAATGAGCAGTGACTAATTTCACTTTTGGTTGTATACCCCTTAATACCATTCTTAGAAGTATCTTATGTATTGATGATATAGATAATTCCCATAACAACTCATAACCTAAATTACAGGACAAAGTCAAGAATCCAATACCTGTTATTCCTGCATCAATTCCCAAAGATTGTGTACAGCCCAACTCCCGTGATTGAAGCTTCTATGAATGGCAAGTATATTATACCAGCAGCTGGCACCTTCCTTGCATGATTTGTACAACTGTCCATATATAGCTACATGATCCATGTTGTATATATACTGTAGCTTTGTAATGTTTTGGTGTATGGAAAAATAATCAGTCAATTTATATCTTTGATGGTATCAAGAGCCATCTGACAACAGTCATTTTCTGCTCTCTTTTTTTCCCAGCCATGGCTTCTTCCTCATCCACGACAGCAAACTCTCAAACCACTGGTTTCCCCTGGTATTCCACCCAACAATGTTGCTCACCTCATCACTATCAAACTAAACCGAGAGAATTACCTTCTTTGGAAAGCTCAGTTTGTCCCTTATCTCAAAGGTCAACGTTTGTATGGCTTTGTTGATGGTTTGGTTACATCTCCACCACCAATGATCTCTACTATTTCCATTGATACTAGTCTTCCAGTGCTCTCTCTGAACCCTGATTATCTTCTCTGGCAACAGCAAGATCAATTGCTGCTCTCTGCCATTATTTCTTCATTATCTGAAGGCATTCTTGCTCACATTATTGGCCTCCACACTTCAAGAAAGGTCTGGCAAGCATTGGAGAGTATGTTCTCTCTTCAATCACAAGCAAGGATCACCACTTTTTGTCTCAATCTAGCCTCCTTAAAAAAAGGTTGTAGTTCCATTGCTAAATATTACCAAAAAATGAAGTCGTATGGAGACACTCTTGCAGCAATTGGGCAACCTCTTACTGACTGTGAATTAGTCAGTTACATTTTGGCTGGCCTTAGGTCTGAATATGACCCACTCATTACTTCACTCACCACTCAGTTGGATCCTATGAACCTTTAGAAGATTTATGGCCATTTACTCCATTATGATTTTCGTCTTGAGCAGTAACATGATTCCCTGTCAAATGCCACTGTCAATACTACTTCTCGCAACTCATCAAATCGTGGCCCCTCTTGTGGATCATCTGGCTCACAACATTTTGGCAACAATAATCGTGCCAACCCTCAGCAGCATTCACATTCAAGAGGTTGAGGACGTGGATGTGGACGTGGACATGGACGTGGCCATTCCAACTTCAATGGTCCGCGCCCTATTTGTCAACTGTGCAACAAACTGGGCCACATTGCATTGAAGTGTTATCACCGTCATGACTCATCTTATCAAATAGATCGACCATCTAATTTTCAAGTCCATGTGTCCACTATTATGAACCAAGTTGATCCTAACTGGTACCCAGATACGGCCGCAACACATCATCTTACACTAGATTTCAACAACCTGAAGAATATACTGGACCAGACCAAGTTCGTGTGGGAAATAATGCAGGTTTGCCTATGCAACATATTGGTTCCTCTCGTGTTTTATCTCATTCCAAATCACTCATGTTACATTAGCTCACAGTAAATTCACTCAAGATAACAATATTTTCCTTGAATTTCATCCCCACATTTTTTGTTTGAAGGATCTCAAGTCGGGGAAACTCCTCCTCCGTGGGCAAACTAAAGATGGGCTCTACACTTTCTCCTCCTTATCTTCCATTCCATCTGTCAAAACTGCATTTGTAGGAGAACAAGCCTCGCTCAATACCTGGCATTGTAGACTTGATCACCCATCACTTCGTCTCGTCAAATGTATTTTTATTTTCCAATAAACTTCCTGACAATGAGAATAAATATTTTCCTGTTTGTAACTCTTGCCAACAGGCAAAAAGTCACAATTTACCTTTTTATCTATCTCCCTCTTCTTCTCAACACCCTTTGGACTTAATATTTTCAAATGCTTGGGGACCCTTGCCAGTGCCTTCTGTTGAAGGGTATAGGTACTATGTAATATTTTTGGATAATTACAGTAAATTTACATGGTTCTACCATTTAATTCGCAAATAAGATGTTGAAACCATTTTTCATCATTTTCAATCTCTTGTTGAACGTCAATTTGGTCTCAAAATTAAATCTATTCAAATCGACTAGGGAGGAGAATATAGGCGTCTAAATATTTTTTTCAATTTGGGGTACTATTCATCATTTAATGTGTCCACAAACTCATGAACAAAATGACTCTGTGGAATGTAAACACAGACATCTAGTTGAAATTGATCTCTCACTCATGGCTCATGCGTCTATTCCAAAAAAATATTAGTTTCATGCCTTTCAAACAGCCTATTTTCTCATAAATCAAATTTTGTCCCCTATGATCCACAATACATAACCCTTTGAATGTCTCTTTCATAAAAAGCCTAATTACTCATTTCTCAAAACTTTTGGATCAGTTTGTTGGCCTAACCTTAGGCTTTGTAACTCTCACAAAATGGACTATCGGTCCAAAATGTGTGTTTTTCTAGGCTATAGCTCGTTCCACAAAGGGTACAAGTTCCTAAATCCTTAATCGGGCCACCTGTACTGTTGGGGTGTATGTGGAGACTAGTTTTGGAGCTAAAAAAGGTGTTTGATGAATGTGCGCTCGACGGTGAGCTTGAGCGAAGTTTGCTCGATATGCGCTCGACACCGGGCTCGAGCTAAGCTCTAGTCCGAGAGTTCACTCGAGTCTCGCGCGATAGTGAGCTCGAGCGAGATACAAACCCTACCCCCGCTCAAGCTAATGTTGATTTGGCCATTTGCTCGAGGCGCTCTTGACACGCCGCTCGAGCGAAGTACGCAGATTTTGCCAGATTAGGGTTTTCAGCGCCGTTTGCTATAAATATATCATATTTGACTTGTTTTGTACGACCTCACGCATAGTGTGAGAGAGAACAATTGTTTAGTGAGTGCATATTGTGTGAGAGAGCAAAAAACCCTAGAGAGTGTGAATTAAGATTGAGTGATTGTAATTTCCTTTGGTTAATAAGATTTTTACAGTTTTGTGGACGTAGACAATTTGTCGAACCACATATATTGTGCGTCGTGTGATTGATTGTGATTGCTTTTACTTTATTTGTCATCGTTGGTGTGTGTGTGTTTTACACAACATTTCACAACATGTACATTTCTCGCAACGTTCAATTTGATGAGAATAGGTTTCCTTTTCACAGCTCACCAAGTGGTACACTTAATCTCTTATCCACGGGCCCATCTGTCCATGCCCATTTACCTTTGTCTTTGCAGGTGTCCTCTATACATAAGAACCCACCAACTTCTCAACATCAACCTACCACCACATCGTCTTCTTCATCACTTCCGCATTCCACAGATAATGTGTCATTGCTCCCTACAAATGCTCTAGTTGAAACACCATTTGCAGCGCCTGCACCATATGTCCAAGCCATTTCTCAAGCTGAATCTGTGTCCAGCACACATCCCATGTGCACGAGGTTGCAAAATAACATTAGTTGTCCCAAAGTTCACCATGACAGCACTTTCACCTATCCTGCCCGTGCTCTTGCTGTTGTTTCTAGCTCCTCTAATTCTGAACCCACTTACTTCACAACAGCCTCTAAACACCTTGCTTGGAGATAGGCCATGAACAATGAATTTGATGCACTCATGTGCAATTGAACATGGTCTCTCGCTCCTGCCCAACCCCACATGAATATTATCGGCTGTAAATGGGTTTATCGCCTTAAACAGAAAGCTGATGGAAGCATTGAACGACATAAGGCTGAGTTAGTTGCCGAGGGATTTCACCAGCAGCCAGGGCTTGATTACACTGAAACTTACAGTCTTGTCGTCAAGCCTCAAACAATTAGACTGATCCTTTTTCTTTCAATCAATAGAAAATGGCATGCCCGTCAACTTGACGCTCAAAATGCATTTCTGCATGGGGACTTTACTGAGTCTGTTTATATGACTCAACTGCCAGGATTTGTTCACTTTCAATTCCCTCATCATGTTTGTCATTTGCGGAAATCCATTTATGGTCTCAAACAAGCTCCACAATCATGGTTTTCAAAACTAAGCAATTGACTCCTTGCATTGGGTTTCACTTTCTCAAAGGCCGATTCTTCCTTATATATTTATTGGACTGCTCAACTGGAACTTTTTGTCCTAATTTATGTGGATGATATCATGGTCATTGGTTCTACTCCAGTTGCCATTGATGATCTTTTACACAACTTGCGGTCTGGTCTACCCATCAAAGACTTGTGTCCTCCTTACTATTTCTTGGGTATTGAGACTACCTTGCGAACCAATGGACTTTTACTCTCGCAACACAAATATATTTCTAAATTACTCCACAAGACAAATATGTTTGCAGCTAAACTATTGCTACATCCATGTCCTCTGCTCACAATCTTCATTTATTTGATGGAGATCCTTTTCATGATCCGACATTGTATCGTAACACGGTTGGGGCACTTCAGTATATTTTATTAACTCATCCTGACTTATCCTTTTTTGTCAATAGGGTATGTCAATACATGCATCGCCCTACCACAAATCATTGGACTGCAGTAAAAAGAATTATTCGGTACCTCAAAGCCACCTTTCAGCATGGACTTCTCATCAAGCCTAGTTCTTCCACTGTATTGCATGCCTTTTCCAATTCAGACTAGGCTGGATGTCCAAATGACTGTCGTTCCACTAGTAGTTATCTCATCTTCTATGGTGACAGTCTCATTTCTTAGAGTTCTCATAAGCAACACACGATAGCCCACTCAAGCACTGAAGTGGAATACCATGCTCTTGCAAATCCTACTGTAGAAATCATTTGGATTCAAGGTCTACTCATGGAACTTGGTATGTCATTTCCTCAGTCACCGATCTTGTGGTGTGACAACATAGGAGCTACATATCTTACTGCCAATCCTGTTTTCAATTCACGAGCTAAGCACGTAGCAATTGATTTTTATTTTATTCATGAATGAGTCAATAGAGGACAACTGCAATTTAGGTTCATATATGGAAAGGACCAACCTACTGACATTCTTACAAAAGTACTACTGGTGGCTGCTAAATTCAATCCAATTTGAAACAAGCTCATGATCTGTGCTCCGCCCATGTACTTGAGGGGGCATGATAGAGATAATTCCTGTAACAGCTCATCACCTAAATTACAGGACAAAGTCAAGAACCCAGCTCCCGTGATTGAAGCTTCTATGCATGGCAAGTATATTCAGCTGTCCATATGTAGCTACGTGACCCCTATTGTATATATACTACAGCTTTGTAATGTTTTGGTGTGTGGAAAAATATTCGATCAACTTATATCTTTATTGACAATGGCAAAGATCCTCTCTGAACTTTATGTACATTTAAAGAATTTATAATAATAATAATAGAATGCATGCTTGTTGAGAAAAAAAAAAAAAAAAGTGTTCTAAGATTTTTAAATTAATAAGAAAAAAACATTTAAATTATATTCTAACTATTCTATATCTCTCCAATAATTTAAATCTTATCACACCTAAAATCATTAAAAACAGCTTTCCCTTGCACAGTTATAAGCTAGTCATGAATCATGATAGGTCTTCATCAAACAGATGATTCGATTATTTAACGTGATGTGAATTTATTAACTTTTATATATAGTAGCAGTACAATGTGTAACATCATAAATCATTGATAAAGCACAGCAAAGATCCTTTCAAATTTTTGTATGAAACGTTTTAAATAAGAGATAAATACGTGAAGTAAGCTTTTATTAAACATTTAATATTATCTAATTAAACACCTCACACGAAAAATAATAAATATTGAATAATGATATATAATTATAAATATCTAAGTAAGTCAAAATGTACAAGCCTTGCACATACATTTTATTAAAAAAAAAAAAAACGACTATTCGAATTTTTTTTTTTGTGAGACCCATTATTTTATAAAAGGCTTGACTTGCGTAATACTTATGCCCTTGGGATTTGTCCTTAGTATTATTCATAAACATTATATGTTTTTATCTTTCTCTCACTTACTTAAGAATATTGTAATCCCTTATAGATTATGTTAAGTTAGACTAGACTCTTTCATAATTGTTTAATATAGCTTTTATCCATCACCCCCTTGAATTAAAATAAGAGAAATGATACTTGCAGTCGTGAGTGTGCAAGCGTCGTGCAGTCATTTTAAAAAAAGTAAATAAATATAAGACCCACCTGAAAATAAATTAATTTTTTAATAGTAGATTCCACTCTTTTTCAAAACGACTGCACGACGTTTGCGTATTCCATGACTGTATGTAACAGTACTCTTAAAATAAATATTTAGATAATAACATAGAGCAAATTATCTCTTATGTTAATTTAAGAGAAGATAATCGTTACAAATACAAAGAGATTACACAAAGTAAATCAATAAATTGATGTAGATTCATAGAATCTGTTAGATCTACTTTATAATAAACGTAATTTTAAAATCTGACGTATCACATCAAAACACATCAATTTATAAATTTACTTTGGTGTAATCCGTTAAAATATTTTTTTTAAGAGATATCTCATTTTAAAAAAAATTAATATTTAAGAACAACCTTATTTATGGATAACTACAGACAAAATAAATTTGTCTCTAATCCATTCCTTGGGTCCGACACTAGTCACTGATTATCCTAAAAGAACGATTTTGTAGTCGGAAGAAGTTAAACAAGCCATGAAAATTGTCTACACGTGTATAAATAGTATAAAATCATATAGGTCGGTCCAAGAGGAAATTTAAATGGAAAATAACATAATCTATATACATTAGTCTTGAACTTTAGAAGGAGAGTTCTACATTAATAATTAATATGCATAATCTTCTAAAGTTAAAATTTAAAATTCATATCATAAAACTTTTTGAATAATTTTTCCCGGGAATATAGATGTCGGTCAGGGTACCACAGCATGGTCCACTCCTATTCGGACTTCTGGTTGACTGCCCCAACCGGTTTCGCTTTTTAGAGCAAGTCACCGCAAAAGGAGGACCCATACACATCACACAGTGAGTGAAGAGTCAGACCGTCTGGCTAAATTCCTCACACGTGGCTGTTAAACCGACAATATTAGTTACCTACTAAATATATTTTGATAGACAAATATTTGGGAGATTTTAAAAAAATAAATAGAAATTGATGTAGCTTGTAGTTTGATTTGATACATTATATTATAAAGAGAAATTATACATGAAAGTCTTACATCATAACTTCCACCTAATCAACATGTGATTTGTCATTTTTGTCATTCTATCTTAATGTTTAAATATATGTGTGTTTAAATAGAATGATAAAAATGATAAATTACATTATAAGAAGATTTCCCCCCCTCTGACCCAGCAGGCCCGAGAATAACAATTAAGGGAACTAGAATCGAAGGCCCAACCTAGAATGAATAAAGTCTCCAACTCGGCCCATGGGTAGGCTCTTCTGGACGCAATCCGCATGAGGGAGCGTGCTACAGGGGATGAGACTCATCGATCTGGAAATCCCTGGAGTAGTGGCCAGCTCTTGAGTTCTTGCTCGAGTAGTAGGCGTAATGTACGGGGAACCCTTGATTCACTGACAGGAGGGGTATTAACGGACCACCAATGATACTAGCCGGAAGAGGAAAATCGAAAAACTATGCCGCATTAATGACCCACTACTCGAGCTACACGCCACATTAATGATGCTGTCGCAGAACTACGCCGCATTGAAAACTCTAACAAATGGAACAATATGAAGGGCATAGACTTTATGGGGGCAGACATAATCTGTCTCCCAGACTTATGGTATAAATAGCAAGTTACATGTACGAGAAAAACTCTCTGATCCCTAAACTCTTTTATTTATTTATAAACTTCCAAGAGAATTTACTTATTTTGACATCGGGAACTCCCCTAATTGTCTTCTCCCATATCTTTTGCAGACCTATTTCTGAAGACTTGAGTTGTCGGAACCTGGCCCAAAGGCATGCGGAACACGACATTAACACATGTAGTTAGGTGGATGTGTGTAGTTTAAGATTTTCTTGTAACATTTCTCGATTATAAAATACATTTTGTTATCAAATAAATCTAACGTATCAAAATCATATCAGAGCTTAAACCTACTTTTATAAGATCTTTACGTAGAACTAGCACTTGTGAATTTGAAATATTGGTTGGTGTAATATGATTAAGTTTATTTATATTTGATTAGCTAGTATAGAAAGTCGCATGAAATGCATTATTTCAAATTAAGAATGGTCAATTGTTCGAATGTTGTATATTATAAAAATTGAATTTTGATAGAGTCGTTTAGTTAATTTGTGAAGTATGAACGATCATTTTCATAAGCATATTAATTAATTATGAGTAATACGTACGATGCTGAGCTGCGCACTCACTTTAGACAACGGCCTTATGCTTTTGAAAATTTCCATGTAAACATTATGCCATAATTGCGTTCTTTTTACCAAATCGAGACAATGATTATGATATAATACAAAGAACATCACTCTTTAATCAATAATTATCATTAGGGAGGAAAAATAATTATCATTAGCTTTTGTTCTTTAATCATATCGTGGGTCGATCAATTCATATTTTTTCGTTATAATATATAATAGGTAGAGATGATGAATAGAAGAATAAAATTAAAAAAAAATAATAAAATAAATTAAAATAAATAAAAATAAATGTGGTATATAGTGTATGAAGATGATGAATAACAAAACTCTTTTTTGTTTATAACACCAATCTTTAGTTTTTTTTTTTTTTGCTTTCTTTTCATCAATATATTACCATATCAAAGGAAGAGACTTTAATTAGTTTGATCAATAACGTTGTTTTTTTCTTTTTTGTTAAATTCTTAAGCTGCTAGAAAATTATAAAATTAATTATTTAACTCACGGAATATTTTCTTTGATACCACATCCAATAATTAGTTATCCGAAATGATTTAAATTGATAGGAAACGATAAAATTTAATATTTAATTCAAGACTTTGGTATTAATTTAAAGAGTATTACTATTGAGTCATTTGAAACTTACCGTACATATGTCCTTCTTGATGCGACATCATGTAGTGTCACGTGATTTATTAAAAAGAATATATATTCAAATTAAAAGAGTACACAAAAATACAAATAGAAGAAGATGAAAATTTTAAGTTCTCTTAACACCTTTTGTATTTGTATTTTTAATTTTTAATAAGCAGGTGACATCAAATAGTCGTTTCACATCAATAAGATCATCTGAGCGATAAGTTTCAGATGAACAAATATCATTATTCTAATTTAAAATACAACACCAACTACTGCACTAGTTATTTCAAACTACTAATTACTACACTAATCAGTCTATTGAGATTGTCACAACTAGTGTTCTTATGTACAATTCAATAATCTATTAATATAAGAATCTAATATGATGGTTCCTTACTCAGATATTATTAGATCCGAAGCCACAATAGATTAAGAGGTAAGCAATGTAAAATTAATGGTTGCAGTTTCACCAAACACAAACTTGTCATGCATTTGCTCTAACAAATCCTTTCTCATCCATATCCGCCGCTCAAATGCTTTTCTCTTCTGATTTCCTGCTCAGAACGAGGCCTGTCAACATAGTTTCTTGAACACAGACGGACGTCTTGGATGTTGAAATCTTAACCAAAACTCCCCAACTTAGACCTCAATCAAATCGGTGCATGAAGACACTGATGATCTGTTTACGTGACAGATTATAGAAACTCTGCCATATAGCATTAATGGAGACAACTTGGCAGGTCCTCTTCCAATACCCAAAAATTAGTTAGAGAAGCTTCTTAGATATAAACTATGTCCCGGCCTGCTGCATCACCTAATTTTTGACAGGAACAAATAATGACCATTATTTTACACCATTAATATCTAATCCTCAGATCCAAAGTACCTTTATATGAAAGACTCGTGCATTTGGGCCACTGCTTTAGTTTACATGTATTCGTGAGTTTGCGGATCTGAATGCTCTTGATCTCATCTAGGTAACCTTTTTTCAAAATCGTGGGCATTTGAGCCACTGTTTAGTTTACATTGGTCAGTTTTTGGGATAATGGTTGGAGTTGAAACCAAATGGCTTTTTATTTATAGTCAAGTGCTGCACCCAGTTCAAAATTTTGTGTGATGAATTAGGGAATTTTATTTGATATGCCAATGCTAAATTCCAGAAAGCGATTCCACAGTTCAAGCTGTTTTTCCATATTTAGCACAAAAAAAAACGTATAGGAACCGTGGTCTGTTGCAGAAATCACGCTTGTGTAAGACAAAAAGGTGAGGGAGAGCTCCACATTCTTATGTGAAAGTCACATGCATCAGAGACACCTTGGACAAAGCCAAGGCTTTTGCAAGTAATTACATAGCAGTGAGAAAGAGCACACTTTTCCCTATTCCCTTCACTCCTAAAAAGCTCTTTAGGAGGGAAGGGGACAATGGAGGAAGGGATTAAGAAAGAGCAACACCATTGTACTGAAGCTCCAAAAATTCTCAGATTTGCACATAGCTGGTGCCTTCTACTCTCCCTCTTTGCCATTTCAGCCGGTGCTCGAGCTTTCGATTATGCAGATGCTCTCAGAAAGAGTCTGCTCTACTTCGAATCTCAACGCTCCGGCCGGCTACCCTACAACCAAAGGGTCACTTGGCGTGATCATTCTGGACTCACTGATGGCCTGGAACAAGGAGTAAGTCCAAATTCTCAAACCCCCATCTGCCCACCATTGTTGCATACTATTTCTTGATAAGTGTTCTGTGTTTTTTTTTTTTTGTGCAGGTGGACTTGGTGGGTGGATATTACGATGCCGGTGACCACGTAAAGTTTGGGCTGCCAATGGCATTCACCGTGACAATGCTCTCGTGGGGAGTCATAGAATTCCGGAAACAAATTGCAGTTGCCGGAGAATTGGAGCATGCCATGGAAGCCATTAAGTGGGGCACAGATTACTTCATAAAAGCACACACTAGTCCAAATGTATTATGGGCAGAGGTACAGATTTGGCCTCATCCCAAATAATTGTACTATCTCCTGAATGCATGATTTGAGTTAAAAGACGTTGGTTCAAATTCAAACCATATCTCACATGCAGGTGGGCGATGGCGACACCGACCACTATTGCTGGCAGCGGCCGGAGGACATGACGACCTCGCGGCAAGCCTACAAGATCGACGAGAACAATCCTGGGTCGGATCTAGCCGGAGAGACGGCCGCAGCCATGGCAGCTGCATCAATAGTGTTCAAGAGAACAAATCCACATTACTCACACCTACTCCTTCACCATGCCCATCAGGTACATTAAAATCTAATTTGTTTGTTCTTGGAACAAACCCAAGAAACAGATACTGTTTTTTAAGGGTTTAGTCCCACTCAAAGTGGGACAATTAGCAGAGGGATTATGCGAAATTATGATATGTTTTGTGTTTGGTAGTTGTTTGTGTTTGGAGACAAGTATAGAGGAAAGTACGATGTGAGCGTGGGTGTAGTGAAGAACTACTATGCGTCGGTGAGTGGGTTCAAGGATGAGTTATTGTGGGCAGCTTTGTGGCTGTACAAAGCCACCGACAATGAAGAGTATTTGAAATACGTTGTTGACAAAGCTGATACCTTTGGCGGTATTGGATGGGCCATTACAGAGTTCAGCTGGGACGTTAAATATGCTGGCCTCCAAGTTATTGCATCAAAGGTAAATTACCCAACTCTTCCTCCAAATCAAATGGCTCTTCTTTTTTTAAAAAATAAAAATAAAAATCTAATAACGAACATAAGTCTTACTTGTTTTATAAACATGATATGTCTCGTTGCAAAACAGAAATGACATGGAATAGAACTGGGTGTCTATGCTTTTGAGAAATGATTCCGGCAGTTGTGAGTGTGTAAGTGCCGTGCAGTCATTTTAAAAAAAGTAAATAAATATAAAATTTACATGAAAAGAAATTAATTTTTTAATAATAAATCTCACACTTTTTCAAAACGACTGTATAATATTTACGCATTCTATGACTGTATATAACATTATTTATCTACGATTTTACTTTTCCCTATATTCAAAATGGAACGATGATATTATACATTTTAACGCAGATAAAATGAGATGAGATAAAATATTTTATTAAAAATTAAATAAAATATTATTATAATATAATTTTTATTTTAAAATTTTAAAAAATTAAATTATTTATTAAACTCAAATATCGGTGTCTCTAGCATTTTTCATTACTTTATAGAGGTCGTAGATGAAGTAAGCCCTGATTAAGGTCCCATCAATAGGGGAAAACTTCGAAGGAAAAAGGTAAAGAGGCTGTCTAGTCTGGAGCATAAAATGATAAAAGATGATGTGAAGGTATTTTTTGCATTGCAGTACTTTTGTGTACGTGGCTCCCAAGTCCAATCAGTGCTACTTCATACAAGATAAAGATTCATGTACAGTCATTTTTTATTTATATATATATATTATATTTTATTAATATGATTGATTAAAATATTTATTTTATATTAAAAAATAATGCAATTAATTTTATTAATAAAATATACAAAAAGTATGGAAAAGTGATAGAATTTTTATAAAATAAATAATTGTAAAAGCTACAAATGTGCACCAAACAAGATAGTCTGTTCTATAATGGTATCATACAAATGGAGGACAAGGGCTTCCTCCTATGTTTACATCAGGACCACCCATTTTAAATCAATCTTGTAGATCGATGTGTTTGAAAAGATGTTATTGGTTTGTCTGAGCTTCGAATTTGGGGCCTGATATTTCGGAATGGCCCACTTTCTAAAACCTAGTGAGTGGATGCAATTCTTTCATTTATGGATGTTAGTATATGAGGCACGACTTCACATGTTTGTTTATGAGTGTAGACCCACACATGTTGGGAGATGTATGTCATTGCAGTTGGAGTAGTGAACTGCCCTTTCCCGCAACCCTATTTATGTGCAATGTATGCCATTGGAGTTTGATTGTTGTGGTACCTAAGAGTGATTAGTGCATAGCAATAAACTGTACTTGAAACAGTGGGAACTGCGACACATGCTGCACATTCAATGCACCAGACCAATATTACTCTTGGTTAAGAGTACTGTTATCCTTGAGTAATCATTCTCAATCATACTGATTGATATGATATATTTTAAGTAATTTTATTTATCAAATATTTAGATAAAAAAATTACTTTAAAATTTAAGGCATCAATGTTAATGTTTTTTTTTTTTTTTCAAGAAGGGGAGGTGGGGGCGACTAGCGTAGCTACCCTCCCTAGACGTGACCATAAGAGCCTCTCCCCAGTATGAAATGTTCGGTTTGAGCCATAACTACTGTCCAATGGGCGAACCCGTCACCACAACACCACCACCAAACTATCAAGCCCATTCCATAGATTCTTGATTAGACACTAATCCCACAAGCGGTTTCGATTTACTACCAACTCGAACTCTTGATCTTGAGGCTATTGAATACCAACTTGTATCAACTAAGCTACTACCTTGTGGTAATTTAACACATCAGTTAGTGACACTAAAAATGACCAAATTCAAGATGAAGTACAACATTCTTCGAGTTAATTTAGCTGAAAATGAAGTATTTTGCCTTTTTAACTTTGCAGTTGCTCATGGAAGAAAAGCACAAGGAGCATGCTCACATACTCGAACAATACCGATCAAAGGCCGAATACTACATCTGCGCTTGCCTTGGCCTCAACGAGAACAACGGCAGCAACGTGGAACGCACACCAGGGGGGCTCTTATACATCCGCCAATGGAACAACATGCAATACGTTTCAACAGCAGCTTTCCTTCTCACCGTATACTCCGACTACCTCCAAAACTCAAACCAAAATCTCAGATGTCATGGAAAAATGGTAGGCCATGAAGAAATCCTCAATTTTGCAAAGTCACAGATTGATTATATCTTGGGCTCTAACCCAATGAGCATGAGCTATTTGGTTGGGTATGGCTCGAATTACCCCACAAGAGTGCACCACAGGGGTGCCTCAATTGTGTCCTACAGAGAGCACAAGGGTTTTATTGGGTGCACCCAAGGGTATGATCATTGGTTCAGCAGGCAGGAGCCTAACTCCAATGTTCTGGTTGGGGCATTGGTGGGAGGACCAGATTCCCAAGATGTCTTTGTCGATCAAAGGCACAATTATATGCAGACCGAGGCCTGCACATATAATACAGCACCATTGGTTGGAGTTTTGGCTAAGTTGTTGCATTTGGAGGTCCTAAGTTTTGATCAAAATCATAGCTCGCCTTTGGTTGCTTCTTACTAAATTTCATGTCGAATGAAAATTAGTGTTCGATTTTAAACCTCCCTTTTCTTTCTTTCTTTATGTATACGTATTTATCTATGTATATATGTTTTTGTTCCTTGGCTATATATATATATATATATGGCTGAAGTAAGGAGTGACAAACCCATGTTTACTTCATTGTTTTGTAATACTTTTTGGATACGGTAATACAAGATTATAAAAGATCATTACTGTCTCTGTTTTTGTTTTTGTTTTTTTTTTTCTCAATTTCTTTTCCAAATTAAGAAAAATGAACCGTGATGATTCTTTCTTATTTCTTCAGGTTCTTTGTTTGCTTTTCTTATCACGATTCTCTGCTTTTACCTCCCTAAACGAGAAATTGTGCGTCTCTCTCTGACTCGAAAAATTACGAAAAAATTACAAGGAATCGCAAGCCTTTTAGGTTGCGTTTGAGTGCTAAGATGATTTCAAATGATTTGAGTTAATTAGTTAATAGTAGTATTTTGTGGATCTTATTGAGATGTGTTTAAATGTATGAAATAGATTGAAATATGTATTTGAATGTATGAAATATGTTAAGATATATTTAACTTTTTATGAAAAGTTTAAAAAATAGTGGGTCATATCAATCATTGGTTTGAAATAGGTTGAGTAGGGTTTGGCACCCAAAGATTACCTAAGATGATTGGAATTGGGCTCATCTCTAATGGTTGATGCGATTATTTGAAAAGAAACAAAGAGGGCAATTGCAATTCAAACAAAGTAACCCAATAAGTTTTCTTCCTAGTGGGTGCTAGAGAAGCTTTAGCCTACGTTGGATTTTTTTCTTCAGATGGACACTGGAGAGGATGAATTAATCCCATGACCACAGGCTTTTCCAGCACCATCGCGATGGGATTTTTTTGTTGGCAGTTTGTTGGTTTCCTTAGTAGGCACTTAATCCCTTTTAGATACATAACTTTTCATCTCTACGCAAGTATATACCAAATAAAATAGAAAAGAGAGTGAATTTCATGGTTTATATTACCTTTTCAACGAGACACCATCCAAAGTTCAGCAGTATACTAGCACTAATCTGTCAAAGGTTGATCTTAAACCTCCATAAAAATCCTAGTAAAAGTTAAAATAGGGGTGCTACTTGCACTCACCGGACAGGGGCTACCCTTGTCCCTTCCCTGCATGGATGAAATGCTACTTATCATCTTCACACCACAAACTAAGATATGATTTATCATTTTTGTCATTCTATTTAAATACATATATTTACACATCAATATGTATGTGTTTAAATATAAAGGCAAAAATGATAAATCACATATTGGTCATGTGTGGTGTAGTGGATGATCTAAGTAGAATTTTTCTGAGTGGGGGAGACAGTTTTGGGCCCCACGACTGTCCGCCCCATCCCACCCACCTCGAAAGACAACTGGAAAACACTAAAAAAAAAATACAAAAACTAAAAAACAACAAGTCCACATACATTCACAACAAATTGGAAAACAACGAAAAAAATTCCAAGCAACCTAAACACAATAGATCTTATAAAAGAAAAATAGCCACGAATGGTCATGGGTCTCTTTGCAAACCCACGACCATTTGTCCTTCAAGGAGGAGGAGAAGAAAAAGAGGATGGGTGCGCCGCCGCACTAGCAAGAGGGAAAGAGGGACAGACCGGTGTAGGAAAAGAGACTGAGAGAGCCAGAGAGGAAAGAGAGAGGGGAAAGAAAGAATGAGATGGCGGGATGTTAGATTTAAGTTAAACCTAACCGCAAAATAATGTTGTTTTATTAAAGAAAAATATTTTTTAAATATATATATGGAGAGTTTTGCTACAAATCAGCAATTGTTCACATCACACACCCTACACATGACTTGAAATTTTTTTTTTCATATGGTGTGTAAGTGTTTTTCATAGGGTGTGTGGTGTGGGGTAATGAATAATGGCTGATGAGAAGAATTCTTCATATATGGGCTAGGCCAGGCAGACGGGGTAAACCCAAGCAGGCAGATTCGTCTGCGGACGGGGGCCCCTACCTAGGCTAGGTGGATGCCGGACGGGGTGGGGCAGGTGGTGGTGCCTTGCCGCCCAGCCCTAAGTTAGAGTCCATTTATAATCTAGTAGGAGTTAGAGTCTATTTCATCCAATTTGAGTCCCAGTCTTAGTTTAAGTCTACTTTATTTGGTCTTTATCTATTTTTACGTAGATTTTGCTTACAACAGTTTAAGAAGTATGGAGTCTTGAGCAAAGTTTTAAAAATCATTTTGTTTTGTCCGGAATGTTTCATATCGGAATAGTAATCGGCATGACTATATGGGGCATTTTGTTCCGGTTAGAATTTTGGCTATTACAGCCTATTTTGGTCCATTTCGACCGAATTCCGATATTCTAGCCAAAATGAATATTTCGGCTTGACATATACTCATAAATGTTTTTAAATTTACTTTTACTTCATTATGTCAGCACCCAATCAAAGAAAACACAAACTCAACATCCATCAATTTTATAAAGTAAGAGTTAGGCAGTAGTATCGTAGATGGAGAGAGAATCAGGTTTAAAAATCTTGGAAGACAGCCTTTGCAAGCTCTCTAATGACGAAAACGATGCTCTGAATCTCCGAAACATCCTCTCGAAGAAGAAAAAGTTTTTTGCATTTCACCACACTACTATGGGGGAGCAACTACAATTGGCAACCTATCATTTTGAAGGGGATGCTCAGCTATGGTACTATTTAATCATGGGTGATGAAGAGGGAGAGTTGACCTGGGAGGCCTTAAAGGAAGGATTACATGCAAGGTTTAGACCAACTATGTATGAAAATGTTTTTGGTGACATATCAAAGCTGACATAGAAAGGCTCTATTCGTGAATATCAATACATGTTTGGAAGATTATTAACAAAGGTAAGGAAGCTTGCACCTGAGTACCAAACTGCATGTTTCATTAGCTGATTGAATGAGAATCTAAGGGTGGGCGTCCAAGCTGCTAGACCTCTGTCTCGCACTTTGGCAATTAGCTTGGAAAAGTTATACAAGGCCAAACAACAAGCCCAATATCGAAATCTAATACCCAAATTTGGTGATCCACAAGATGCACAACTCATTCCGAACTTTCGTAGCATACCAAATCCTCCATGACCGCCATCGAAAACCTTAAATTGTCAGAATATACCACCTATTAGGAAACTTACAACCAAGGAGTTGAAAGATTGAAGGAAGCGTAGACTTTGTTTTAATTGTGACGAACGGTTTGTTCCGGACCATAAATGTGCAAAACCCTTTTTTGTTGGAAGTATATTGCAATGGAGATGACAACAATGGGACTATGGTTTCTTAGAAGGATGTAGATGAGTTGAGAAAGAGTTTCCATAGATTGTCTTTGAGGACAAGGGTCATGATATGGGCGAGGAATGTTAGGGGTTGATTGTAAACGTCTTTAAGAATCTAAGCAATGTCTGAGTTCATTTAGTCTAGTAGGAGTTAGAGTCCATTTCTTCCTAGTCTTGGTTTAAGGCCTAGTTTGGGTAAGGAGGTGTTTGCAGATATTTTCAAAATTTTCAGAACAATAATAATTTTAAAAAATTATACTCAAACAATTTTTTTTATTTAACTTTTTCACTCTCATTTCCCAAAACCAATAAATCATTTTAATTCAAACTATTTCACTACTATTTACAGAATTTTGAAATATTCTAAAGTGTCCAAACGAGCCTTTGTCTACTTTATTTGGTCTCTATCTATTTTTACTTAAGTCTTGCCGATAATAGTTTAGGAAGTATGCAGTCGTGAGTCCTGGTAGAGGTAATGGTCATTATCTAGTAAGAGTCTTGGTGTGCGTGTGTGTGTATGCATATAAATATTTGTCGCTCAGATGAATAATAAACATCATAAAAAGTAATTTTCATTAACATAATTCGTTGGAGTTTGGAGATAGTTCTAAATATCTAAACGAATCTTTTTCTTTATTTTTCCACCACCATAGCTTACCAACTCAATATTCATTTTACCCTATCACCAAAATGCCGCCCCAAAATGCATTATATAACTTACGGCATCTCTTCTGCATCACACCTCACTTCCTGTCTAGAGGTTGTTGTTGCTAAACTTACTTTTGAAGAAAGTCAACACTCCACCATGAAGTTGCAAACCTTTGAGTTTGTTGTTGTAGTTACCTATTCACCTACTTCTAAAACTACTTTTGGATGTTCTTTGGACGTTCCACTCCCCATTCCTCTTCCAACATTGTCTAAGGTAAATATTTCAAACGTCCTAACGACTCTGTTACAAAATTTCATAAATTACCACAAAAGAATCAGTCACAGGCCCCTTTTTCACAAGCTGCCACAATAGCTCCAACTGCTTCCTCTATACCCGAGTCTTTTCCTGAGATTCCATCTTAGTCCACTACTCTCATTGTTGTTGACGTCAATGCCTTAATGCATCAGGTTTTATCCTGATCTCCTTCTGCCTTGTCCGTCACCTTAGGTACAAGTCTTTGGTTTATTGATTCTGCGTATTGTAACCATATGACTCTAGATCCCATACTGTTTTCCAGCAAATCTTCTTTGTCATCCACTCTTGCCATTTACACTGGTGATGGTTCTCCTTTGCATGCCAGTCACCTAGGGTCTATTTTTACATCTCAATTGTCAATTGACAACACATACCTAGTTCCTAAGTTATTATTAAATCTTCTTCCGGTCGGTCAGCTTTGTGAATTAGGTCATAAGCTTATTTTTCCTAATGATGTATTGATGTTCAGATCCTTAAATGAGATAACTCAATGGGATAGACCGATAGATTGACATTTTTTGTCAAGTTCTCTTCTCTCCATATCCCTTCCTCTATCTCTCGCTTAGTTGCTGCAATCACCACCTCTTTCAATTTATGGCATTATCAATTGGGACATACTTTTCTATCACGTGTTCAGCTTTTTGAATCTCAAGGTCATCTAGGTTCTATAAATTTCAAGTCCTTTGATTGTGTCTCTTGTGAGTCTTGCAAAGAAAAACGTTATCTTTTAATAAAAATGAGTCTTTTTCTTTACTCTATTTGATTTGGTTCATTATGACATTTGGGGTCTAGTTCTAATTCCCACTTTGGAGAAGGGGGTCCCATTATTTTGTGATGTTTGGGGATGATTAATCTTGTTATACATGACCCTATCTTTTACAACATTGACATCAACTTTTATGTGTTTATCAAAATCTTCACAAAATGGTCCAAATACAATTTTCTCGTACCAATAAAGTGTTTTGTTCCGATAATGCTATAGAAAATAATGAGAAGTTGGTAAGGATCTTGTGGTACCTTGTGGTTTCATAATTGCATTTAACGATAGTGACGATATGAAAAAAGAGTGGCTATTTCGAGGGAGCCAGTCCTCCAGTTTCATACAAGATGAAATATTATATGAGAATTCTTTGATGATCACATTGCAAAGCATATGGCTCTTTATATAAATAACCCAAATGCTAAGCATAGAAATTGTTTGAATTTAATTACACTAATAACTCAAATCCTACCATTTATTATTTTGATAGCCCATATAATTTCCCTTGCAAATCATGGATTGATATCAATTATCTTATAACAAATCATGGATTGATATCACAAGTCTCTTTTCATTTTAGAATTAACGTTTGACGCACACAGAAGCCAGCGAAATGCAACACTTTTATACACAAAATAAGCCATTGTTGTAGAGTACTTTCTTCAAGTTCGGATGGTTCTTACGCCCTCAAAATCTCATCGGAATCTACCATTTTTACATGCTTTGACCTCATTATTTATAGCTTCATTGGATGGGTGTGACCCATCAATCTCTCTATTTTTTTAAGAAAAATTTGTATTGTTTTCTATTACTTGTTCTCTATAAAGATGTTTTGAGAAACTACTATCTCACGAGTTGAGATAGAGAGAGTGCTTTCATTCCATATTTACAGTAGCATATACAAGCGGATCCATCTATGGAAAGTGTACAAAATATAGAAATAATGCTATACAAAAAATATAGATTAAATACATAGCTAATCAGACTACTATATACAATTGACATATTGATTTTCTTCCTAAGTATAGACATTAGTTGACTTGAATAGATTGCTGAGATAACTTGGGAAGGTTGCTGAGATCTTTTACTGTGCAGCCGTGCTTGCAGCTTGATTGAAGCACAACTGCTTGAATTCTGTCATCATCCTTATATTCCCCCTCAAACTTGGCTGTGGAAGAAAACAAAGACCAAGTTTATCACGCAACAACTTAAATTGATTTTTGAGCAAAGGTTTTGTGAAGATATCTGCAAGTTGCACAAGAGAGGTAACAAATTTTGTTTCTAAGGAGCCAAGTGCCACTTTTTCCCTGACATAATGGTAATCAAGTTCTATGTGTTTTGTTCTAACATGTAGAACTGGATTGACTGTCATATATAAGGTACTCATGTTGTCACAGTGAAGAGAGGGTGTCTTTAGTAATGGCACTCCAAGGTCTCTGAGTAGAGTTGAAATCCAAGTTAATTCAGCTGCAGTGGCTGCCATAGCCCTATACTCTGTCTCTGCACTTGATCTTGCAACTGTTGGTTGCTTCTTTGCACTTCAAGAGATGCAATTGCTTCCAAGAAAAGTGCAATAGCCTGAGGTGGATCTCCTTGTTGTCGGGCAACCTGCCCAATCTGCATCAGAGAACCCATATAAGTCAAGTGAGCTGTTGGACATGATGTGAATGCCTACCTGTGCAATGCCTTTCAAGTATCTGATGATCCTTTTGACAAGCTGGAAATGATGCACTGTTGGAGCTTGCAAGAATTGACAGACATAGTTCACATTGAATGTCAAATCTGGTCTGGTGAATGTGAGGTACTGCAGACCACCTACAAGACTTCCATATATTGTTGGATCATGAAACAGCTCCTCAGAAGCAGTAGGTTGCTGAGCTTTGGAAGACATAGGTGTTGCTAAGGGTTTGCATTCATGCATATTGGCTCGGGTCAATAAGTCCATGATGTACCTATGTTGAGATAGAAAGAGATCAGTACCCACTCTAAGAACTTGTATTCCCAAAAAATGATGTAGAAACACAGGTCTTTGATTGAGAATTGTTGGCTGAGCTGAGATATCAACCACTGAATTCTCTTTGGATTATCACCAATCACTACCATGTTATCTACATAAACTAGAAGAATAAGGAGCCCCTGATTTGAGTGGCATATAAAAAGACTGGGATCTGCCGAACTTGAGTAGAAGCCAAGTTGTAAAAGAAAGTCACTTAGCCTATCAAACCAAGCTCTTGGAGCTTGTTTGAGGCCATACAATGCCCAATTTAACTTGCACACATGCTGAGATCTATTTGGATCTACATAACCAGGTGGTTGATCCATGTAAACATGAGTGTTAAGAAAACCATGTAAAAATGCATTTTTAACATATAATTGGTGCAGTTTCCAGTGTTTAACAATGGCAAGTGTAAGGACTATTCGAATGCTGGCAGGTTTGACCAATGGTGAAAAAGTTTCTGTAAAATCCACCCCATCAACGTGACTAAAACCTTTTGCAACCAGTCTTGCTTTAAGTCTCTCAAGAGTGCTATCTGCCTTTAGTTTAGCTTTATAGACCCACTTACAACCAACTATATTCATCCCCTCAGTTTTTGGAACCAATTCCCAAGTGTCATTTTTTGTAAGAGTAGCAAATTCTTTCGCCATTGCAGCAGACCAACCAGGATGTTTGAGTGTAGATTTGATGGACTTTGGTTCAGAAGGAATAGGAGTTAGAACATGCAAGTTTGCATAATGAGGATTGGGTTTGTGAATGCCACACCTAGACCTTGTTTGCATAGGATGTTGTGGAGGAGTTGGCTGCTCAGTAGCTTGAACAGAAATGAGTGGTGATGAGAGGGACATACCATCTGTTTCTGGAGTAGGGCTAGAAACCATAGGAAATGAGGGGGAAGTGGTCTCAGTTTGAATGGCTGAAGGGAAAACATAAACAGAAGGCAATGGTTGCTTTGCAGATTCTTTAAAATTATCCTGGTGCCATTCAGTGAAGGTTGAAAGTTCCCCCTCAATTGTGGGAGAGTCATAGAGTAGTGTTGGTTTAGATTAAGGGATGACTGATTCATCAAACACAACATGTCGTGAGGCGAGAATACGACCAGTTGGTGGATAAAGGAATTTGTAGCCTTTGTGTTTGTTGTTGTAGCCAATAAAAACACATGGCAAAGACTTTGGTTCAAACTTATTGGACCTGTATTATAACACCACGTATTTTAGTGTATTTTTAATGAAGGAATTATTTTTATTGATTCAAAAATTTATTCTCTTGTTTTAAAATTATTGAATTTTTAATTGGGTTATTTTTTATGATTTTTAGTTTACGAAAATTATTTTTGAAGTGTTTTCTTTAAATTAATTATTGTTATGTTTTCTTAATATTTATTTATTGTTGTACATTTAAATTGTTCTTCTTTTTAAATTAATTGATTGTGAAATTTAATTATTTTATTTTCACTATATCATTACGTTTAATTTATTTTAATGGATTTGCTGTTTTAAAATCATTTTCGTTGGATCATTTTCTGTGACCCAAGATGTGAGGATTAGACCTCATTTCTTTCTCTTCATTTTTCTTTTTCCCTTTTTATTTTCTTTCCTTTCTTTTTTTTTTCTTTTTCTTTCCCCCAGCTTCCCCCCCCCTCGCGCGCGCGCGCGACAGGCTTCCCCTTCACCTTCCCCGTGCGTCCGTTGCCTCACCCAACCCATCGCCGTCGCGCCGCCGTGCGCGACACCGCCCATCTCGTTCGCTCCCCCACCGGCCGGCGACCCTTCCCCATAAATCCCAGCCTCTCTCGCGCCGCCGACAGCCCCCACGCACCACACCAAGCCGCGGCGCTCTCTTCACTCCAGCGCCGTTGTCGCGCCACCACCGGCCACCATTTCTTCACCACTTCATCCTCGACCTCCTAGCAACCCAATGGACCCAACCCCAGCTCCGATCCGTCACCGGTGAAGCACATCCAACCCCATTTTCGATTTGGGTATTTTTGGCCTAAAACCACCATTTGCGCCGCCACTCACGGCCAACCATCACCACCACTAGCTTCACCGACATCCCTAGGCCCTACCCTATCAATCTCTGGTCTTCGTTTGCACCCGTTGAAATGTGGGTATCTGTGACCCACGGCCACAGTGTATTTTGCACTGTTCTGCAGCTATTTTTCCACTTCTTGCGCCTCCGTGATCCTCCAGAAATTATTATATACCACTGTAAGTATTTTTCAAAGAATTCTCGTGAATTTAATGTATTTTTGCACTAGCACATTACACTGTATTTAATTGCTGATTGGTTTTGCCGGATTGAGTCCGAGGAGTAACGAGGTTGATTGGATTGAGTGTTAGAGTTGTTAGTATGATTGGTTTAGACTATGAGATTTGTTGGCTGTTCGGGTTTAAATATTGGTGTTTTGTGTATGACGTGGATTATGGTGGATATTGGTGATTTTAGGAAGTAATGATATATTTTAGGATTATGAAGGTTTTAAGTTTTAAGAAATTTAAAATAGGTTATTTAAGAAGCTTAGGCTTAAATATCAAAATATGTGATCTATTGGAAACTTACAGAAATTACGTGATTATTTTTATAGGTGACGATTTATAGTCGACTCGACATTTTTGAGGAAATTTTTGGAAAAGTTAAGTCGTCCAAGTAAGCGGGGTTCCTATGCTAGATTTGCATAAAAAGAAATGAACTGAGGTTGGTTTGTAAAAATGTGCATGTTGTTTTAAAAAGAAAAAGTGAAAAACAACCTCAGTATATGTTTTGCATTCCCTCATGAGATACATATGAAAGAGAAAAAAAATATTTTTGACATGAAATGTGTAGACATGAGCAATATTTGACATGTTTCTGAAATATGCAAAAGAGAGAATATGATATCATTGAAATTTTTATGCATGTGATATGAAATGATTTGGATCTGTTTTTGATCAAATAGAAATGATATGAATATGTTTCGCACGTGTTTTGATATGATATGGATATGATAAAACTTTGGCATACTTATCTGTTCTGAATATGGTTCTGATATGATGATACTGTTCACGTGATATGGTTGGTACCACCATGATATGATATGAGTGCACCCACTTTGGAAACAAAGTGGTCTTTTTATGTGTTCTTTCCTGTGTGCACACTCGGGGCTCCGAAATTGAAAAATGGTAAGTTCACCACATAATACTGCCTGGTTTGGCCACCGGGGATAGTATAACCCTACCACGGGGGTTAAACATGGTATATGATATGATAGGATAAGATGAAGATGTTCAGTTATGTTATGCCAAAGCGATTTTGAATATGAAATGAATTCTTAAATATGAATTGTTGATTTTGAGTATGAAAAGATTGAAAAGTCGCTCTGATTTTCTGATAACATGTCTTTATGAGATCTGCATATAAAAATAAAATGTTTTTGTTTCTGCATACTGAACTTTCTGAAAAGGCTCATGTTTACATACTAGTACATGTTCTATGCTTACTGAGTTGTTGATAATTCACCCCTTATCTCCACCATCTTTTTCAGATGATTTGAATGTTTCAGTTGAGGATCAAGGATATGGAGCATGGGTGAGAAAAGTTAAGAATGATGGTTTAAGCATAGAAGGTTTATATGGGTATTGAAAATTTTCATTCAGTAAGCTTGTTGTGTTCTAATGTTGTGATTTGTTGGGAGATTGATGTTTATATTAAGACTTTGTATTGTCTTAGAATAGTTATTCTGGAGTAAGTGATGTAAATATGTGAGTATTTTGTGCGATAAAGAAAAATTAGAGTATGTACTATGTGGAAGAAAAATGATTTTTAAGTGACATGAGTTAACTCTCTGGACCCTCGGGGACGAGGCATTACATGTATTCTCCAAGATATGGAAAACATCTAGACCCAAGAGTTCGAAGCATGCTATAATTAGGGTATTTAACATAAAGTCTAAAAAATGGAGAGTCCATCTTAAGCACAGACAATCTGTTTAACAGGAAAACAATAGTAGAAAAACAGTCTAGCCAGAACCTAGGTGGGAGTTTGGCATGAAACATCATAGTCAAACCTAAGTTTGTGATACTTCTATGTTTTCTTTCTGCTTTTCCATTTTGTTCAGGTATTTTTGGAAAGACAGCTTGGTGAATGATGCCATGTGTAACACCCTGTATTTTAGTGTATTTTTAATTGAAAGATTTTTTTTTGTTATTAATTTAAAATTTATTCTCTTGTCTTAAAATTGTTGAATTTTTAGTTGTGTTATTTTTATGATTTTTAGTTTACGAAAATTATTTTTGAAGTGTTTTCTCTAAATTAATTATTTTTATGCGTTTAAATTTCTTCTCAAATCAAATTAATTTATTATTGGGTTTAATTAATTATTTTCATGTTAATCATTGTATTTGAAATATTTTATTTCACTAGCTGTTTTAAAACCGTTTCCTTTGGATCATTTTTGTGACCCAAGATGTGAGGATTGAACCTCATTTCTTTCCCTACATTTTTCTTTTTCCTCTTTTTTTTTTTTTTTTTTTCTTCTTCTTTTTTTTCCCTGGCTCTCCCGCACGCCGCAAACCCCCCTCCTTCTCTCCGTTCGTTTCTCTTCTCCCCCAGCCCGCCGCCGTGCGCCGGCGATGACCGACACCGCCCGGCCCACTGTCCTCCCCAGTCGCTGGCGAGCACCCCCATGTAATCTCAGCCCCAACCGCGCCGCCATTAGCTCCCACGCGCACCACCAAGCCGAGGCATTCCTTGCACCGCTGCGCCGCCGTCGCGCCACCTCCGGCCACCATCTTCCTACCACATCATCCTCGACCTTCTAGCAACCCAATGGACCCAACCCCACCTCCGATCTGTCACCGGTGAAGCCCCACCATCAACATTTCCGTTTTGGGTGTTTTTACACTTAAACCGCCCCTTGCGCCGCCACCCACGGCCAACCACCACCACCATTAGCTTCACCGACATTCCTAAGCCCTACCCTATCAATCTCGGGTCTTCGTTTGCACCCATTCAAAAGTGGGTTTTTGAGACCCACGGCCACAGTGCTTTTGACACTGTTTTGTTGCTGCGTTGCCGCTTCTAGCACATTCGTGATCTTTTAAAAAATTATATTATAGCATTGTAAGTATTTTTCCCAAAGAACTTTTGAGATTTTAAATGTATTTCTGCACTAATTTTTATTTACTGTGAATTTGTTGGTTGTGCCGGACTGAGTCCGAGGAGTAAGGGGAGGTCGGTTGATTGGTAGTTGAGAGAATATTTAGAGGGAAATTTAATTTTCTTTGTCGAGTGCAGCTTAATTTTTTGGAGGTATTAATTTATATTTTCTGTTATGGAGTTGTGAATGGGAAGAAGTGTGCTTAGTTTGGTGTTGGTTAATTTGTTAGTAATCGTTTTGGGACTGCGAACTGTTGGAATAAGTGTGAGTTATTGGAATGTGAATTGGCATTGGTCTTGATGCTTGTATTGGACAATACTGAGATTGGTATAGAATATTTTGGGTCGAAGTGAGGGCTGTCCGGATTGTTATTTGGCTGTTGGAGGTTGATTAAACTTGCTGAATTATGATCTAGAGTTTGGGTATCTACAATGCTAATTTCAAATTTTTCCTATCCATAATAGTATCCATAAGAGTATTAACTCTAACTTAGTATACACACGATTTACGTATCTACGATGCTAATTTCAAATTTTTCCGAAAGTTTGTAAGTTGGTCTCTAACTTACACCTTAATAAATTATTTATGAACTCTTGATATATGTTCATTCATATTTAAATTATCATTTTGAGTATAAAATATAATTTATATGATACATTGAGTGCATACTTACAGGACATGTGATATTTTTACTATTTTTAGTATATTGCATAGAAATGTCATTTTTCATGAAACTTGTTACGTATGCACATGTCAAGAAAAATATTTTTCCAAACATTGCATGAAAATCATTTTATCACGATCCCAAAGACTGGATGAGGAAATTATCCTAGTGGAACTCCTCTGTCCACTCTGGAGTGTTTAATAATAGAGTGGTGACCCCTGCGTTGACAAAGAATAGTCAACAGGCTTCAGAAGGGTTCTTTTTAAAGAACGCCGGAACGAAATCAACATGTTATGACACCTAATGCTGGTAGGTGTACACGGTATGAATTTTCATGATGATATGTTATATTTACCAATGCATTGAGAACGAGTTTATAGATAACGTAGTTTCGACGTAAGTTACACTACGGTCACCGGCAGGTACTTATAGTGCATATGAGGGACTATGACATTACCACACGTTATGTTATTAATTAAGATAATGATGTAAGTCTATGATGATGAAAGTTTATGACGAAATTTTTATGAAGAAGTTGTCTTTTAAAAAATGATGACGAAATTACTTATTGAGTAAAAACCCGTATCTCCATATTTTTAAAAGATGTTGAGAAATCTGGATGGGAGACATGTACTGATTTTTCTGTATCTCATGCATTGCATATTTATCATTTTTCATGATTGATTTATCTTTGTGCCAGTTAGTTGTTTAACTTACTAAGATTTCGAGTAAATCTCACCCTTTTATGGGACCACTATCCGAGTGGAATGATAAAAATTATGTCAGGAATCGATCAGGACGAGATTGATGGAGCACTGGACTCGCATGATTGAGGATGAGTCATATCTAGAGAGGAAATTGGACTTAATTTTGATGTTTATAGCCCAAGTCTTTTATGCTTTAGATCGCATGAAGAGAATAATATGATTTTGTATATAAGTCTATGCTACTTTAGTATTTTGAACATGATGATTATTTAATGAAGTTGAGATGTTTTAGTTATTCTGGTTTATTTTTCACCTTAACCTTTTATTTCTACTGCGATTTTTACATACTACTAGTTGCATACTAGGATGCATTGCATATTAACTATCATTAACGGAGGTATGTAACCTTGTGTTGCATGTCCCAACGCTCTAAGTCTCCATTCCATCCCAAGCGGGGATTGAGGGCGTTACAATTTTGAATGCTGCAAAACCTTGAGGGAGGCTATCATTTGTGAAAGAATGATTAAACCTATTAAAGCACCTTAAAGCAGTATGGTTTCCTTTGTTACAAATTTGGCAGATAACTTCTTCTTTGTTTGCAGATTTGAAGTTGGAAGAGGAGCCACGAGAGTGACTGTTAAAACTTTGTTCAACCTTTGTTTTGGAGCCAGTGGAATGTCCTTGTACAAAACCACAACCCTTTGATGTGAAGGATCCAGGATTTGCATTTGATTTCTTTTGCTTATAGGACTTCTGTCCATAAAAGGCTACATGTAAAGGGTTAGCATCAATTTTATACATGTTCGTGTAACTCTCCAAGAGGGTGACAACTTCTGAGTACGCTGGAACTGGTGGCCTGAGCATAGTTGTTGTGAGAACTTCAAACTCCTTGCCAAGGCCATTGAGAAGCCACTAAGACTTCTTATGCTCTGCCACTGGTTTGCCAATAGCAGCAAGTTCATCACAGATGATCTTAAACCCCCTTAGGTAATCACTTAAGGAATAAGATCCTTTTGTGATGGAGGTGAGTTTGTGCTTAAGAGCAAGACTTTGATCAGAGGAAACTCATGCAAATGCATGAACAAGAGCTTTCCACACTTCTGAGGTTGTGTTTAGACCAACAACAATGCCTAACACTTCTTCAGAGAGTGTAGCTGTAAGCCAGCCTTTAACTAATCTATCAGACCTATGCCACTTTTGATACAGTGGGTTAGGCTGAGATGAGTCACCTAGAAGAAATTTTGATGGTGCTGAAACATCACCTGTTATGAATCCCTAAAGATCATAACTTTCAAGTATGTTTAGCATTTGTGTTTTCCAAAGTAGAAAATTGCTTGAATTCAGTTTGAGAGATACATAATTGGAGACATTTTGTGATACTGGGTAAGGATAAAGGTCTGAGTTGGTAGAGGAACCAGAGATTGCAGAGGAATCCATAGATAGGAAAAAAAAACATAGTTCTCTATTATAGGCTCTTGATACCATAAAAATGTTTTGAGAAACTACTATCTCACAAGTTGAGATAGAGAGTGTGCTTTCATTCCATACTTATAGTAGCATATACAAGCTAATCCATCTATGGAAAGTGTACAAAATATTGAAAGAATGCTATACAGAAAATACAGATTAAATACACAGCTAATCAGACTACTATATACAGCTGACAAATTGATTTACTTCCTAAGTATAGACATTAGTTGAATTGAGTAGATTGCTGAGATAACTTGGGAAGGTTGCTAAGATCTTGTGCTGTGCAGCTTAATTGAAGCACAACTGCTTGAATTATGTCATTATTCCTTATACTCTAATGTCTGCACATTGAATTATCACTTATCATTGATTGCTTTTATTTATTAGTTTTTTTTTAAATAAAGGTTTAAACGATATAAGATTTAATAGGGCAAGAGCCCTTAACAATCATCCCAAACTAGCAAATACAACATAGAAAAAAATAAAACAAAGAGAGATTTAGAGCCAATGACTTGATCCCACCCATTTCCCACAAAAGGAAGTCGCTTGAAATGGTTTTGACATAGTCTGATAAACAGACTATAAAACTACGATTGGAATCTACAGTGGATTGTTGTGTTGTATTTTGCTGGTTTAGGCTAAAGGATACTTTCACTACCTCTTCTTGATCATTGGTTAAGAAAAACGAAAACATAGAAAAATAGCAAATGAAAGATGGGTCAAATTGCCGGCACATGACTTTCATTGGTTGTGGAGGTGCGTGTAGGCCACGCGCTATCCTTGAAGGGAAGATAAAGGTCGAATCTAAGAGATCCGAAGTCATTGATCTCGATGGTACTGCGTGTGGTAGCGATAGACTCTTTTTGACGCAGTGGCGCATGAGTCTCACACAAGATGTGAGCTGAGCGTGAGACATATATGCCGCACTTTTAATCAATTTTCTTCTTCGGCCCAAAGGATCGACGACTCAAGAATTTGGTGGTGAGATGCGTGATTATCGTAGGAGGTCGGAAGACAATAAGGGTAGGTTTGGAGGGTGAGATGAGAATTTTGTGTTTTGTTTTAGTGTTTAAAATATTATGTTTTAGTATTATTATTGTATTGGGATTTGAAAAAGTTGAATTAAAATTTGAAAAAGTTAAATTGTTTATTATATTTTGTATGGAGATTTGAAAAAGGTGTAATAATGAGATGAGATGAGATGAGAATTTTATGTTTTGTTTTGGTTACCAAACCTGCCCTAAGTCGGCCTATCTCCATGCTATAAACGAAAAAAAAAAAACCTCGATAGACAGATGCAGGATGATCCGGACGGGGGAGGGAAGATTATTTATTTGAAGGCCAGAGAGAAATATCGCCTGGGGATCAGAGAGGGAAAGCCAGTAATCTTAAAGTATAATTTGCTGTTATTTATGAGTTGGTACGTAAACACACAATTTATTATTAAATCTATTATAATAATAAAAATCAAAGATATTAATATATAATCTTTCGGATCGATTTTGGCATAATTACTCACAATAATGATGTTTTTCTCAATGGCGCTCGATCCTACGTTCACTTGCTCAAGGCGTTAGATAAATTGCATAGGGTAAAGAGAAAGAGAGATGGAGAAAACTCTAGAGCAAGAGACATTCCGAGTGTCCCCCACCAACTTTCTTTCAACTCTCTCTCTTTTTTTTTTTTTTTATTTTCCTCAGTTCCCCCAACCTACTTTTTTCCATTATTATTGATTAGACCAATACATAGGGCTGAGAGAGAGAGAGGAGATGTCGTTTGTATGGATATAGCTATCTTCACAAATGGTGTCGTGTTTCTAGGTTTGCCTTTATTGTTCTGCCCTAAAAAGACACCCAAAAGTGAGACACCAGGGAGTAGTGAGGGAGAGAGAGAAGACAAGCCAAAATCACCGGGGAATATAAATGGAGAGGCTGAGATTGAAAAGACTACCATCAGTCGGCAGAAATGGACGGTTGAAATCGCTTACCATCAATCACCAACACCACCAAGCAAGCAGGCTGCCAGGCTCAAGTCCTATACTTTTCCTTCCCATCAATCTCTTTGGCTAATTTAACCATCCTCTTGATTCTCTTCATAAGCTTCATCAGGCAGCTCTCTCTCTCTCTCTCTCCCTCTCCCTCTCCCTCTCTCACTCTGAGTGAACCAGAACATGGTAAGTTGATCAGTGGCAGTGCAATAAAAACGAGGGGGGTGAGTAGAGATAGCTTTCATTGGGAAGGAAAGGGTCTCTGACTCTCAGTAGAACTTGCAGAAGCGCACGTTAACCCCGCGTGCAACCTGCTGTACATCTTGACTCTACTCTCTTTCTCTCTCTGTCTCCTATTGCTATGCAAGATCTCACACGAAGAGAGGGAGAGTGAAACGGGGAGATATTACTGTATGAGCACAGGAACAAAAAGAAAGAAAATACCATTTCCAAGAGAGTCTCTACCTTTGACAGGCCAGCCACGGAGGAAAACCTTTATTTCTCTGACAACGGTCTTTGCTCTTAGGATTTTCTGTAAACAGACCGAGAGTTTTGGCTTGAAAACCGGGAGTAATCTTTTCGGAGATAGTAATTTTTATAGACAAGTGGATGACTGATCACTGAAAGAGATGAACGTGGGTTTTTAGAGAGTGTGAGAGAGAGAGAGAGAGAGAGAGTGAGAGAGAGAGAGAGAGGTATGGAAGGAGGAGCTAATAGTAGTGGAACTTCTTGTATGATGGGCTTCGAGGTAAACAATATAATGATGCCTCTAATGAATTCTGTTGTAGAGGCAAATAATAAGCTGTTTCTTCCTCTACCTTTGAGCGGCAATTCCTGTGGTCAAAAGACCTCTGCTTTAATGTCCGAGGAAGATTATGGCAATCGCATGGAGGCCAACAATAGTTGTACGAGGGCTAAGATTATGGCTCATCCTCTCTTCCCTCGCCTCTTGGCCGCTTATGTCAGTTGTCAAAAGGTGATAAATGAATTCTAACTGCTTGTGAAACATTGAGGTCTAATCCTTAAAAAATACTGCTCTCTCTAAGATAATGGGAGTTTCAGTTCAGCGTTTTCTATCTTGACATGATAACCGGTAGAAGTTGAGGTGTGGTCCATGCTGTTTAAACCCTCTCTCTCTCTCTCCCTGCCTCCCTTCACCCCAACAAAATCCATGCTGGTTTCTAGGAACGTTCCTTCAGGTTTTATTGTGAAATCTAATGTCCCGTTTTTCCTGTGTGGTCTTCCTTTCTTTTCGTTTTATTTATTTTTTCACAAGTTCTTTACTAATTGTTTGCATGGCCTTGTTAGTCTGATGTTAGATAATCACTAATGATCGTAGGTTGGGGCACCTCCTGAAGTGGTGGCTAGGTTAGAAGACGCCTATGCTAATTTTGAGGCTGCCATGGGCGGTAGGCCAAGATCAGATTGCATAGGTCGGGATCCTGGACTGGACCAGTTCATGGAAGCCTATTGTGAGATGCTCACCAAGTACGAGCAAGAACTCTCTAAACCCTTCAAAGAGGCCATGCTTTTCTTCTCAAGGATCGAGTGCCAGCTCAAAGCCCTCACAATTTCTTCGTCAGAGTCCGGCGGTGACATTCTTCATCTTGCTTTCTATCTTTTTTTGAATTCCCTCAAAACATTTTTACTTGCAACCCAAACTTTTTTTTCTAATGGATTGGATGAGAACAGCGAACAAAGTCCATAGTTATCATAGGGAGTGGTAACAGATGGTTAGGTAGATATCTCTGTATTTGATTCTCCTGTTTGTTTGTTCCTGGATTCGAATATTTTCCAGCTTAATATTGGTCTTCTGGCAGGTGTCTGAACTTTGAACCCTTCTAGCATTTTAGGGTTTTGTTTTTTCATTTATCTTGATGTGTTAAAGAACATCTGATCAAGGAGTGATGGGAATGGAAGCTGTTTGGTTCAGGTATATATTGAACAGAAAATCTCAGGCGGAGAGAAAATGTAACTCAAGTAAAATGCTGGATGGCAGTTGCTTTCTATCCAATATTTGACTTCAAAGCGAAAGGATCTTATGGAACTGAAAAAAAAAAACGCTACATGGTCAACTCATCATTAAGTCATTTTCATGTTAGTTCACAACTGTTTGCATGTTACAGTTTACGAGAGAGAATTTCTTGTCAGGTTTTAAGAGGTCGATGTCGCAGAAAGGTACGTTTAGGAAAGAAAAGTGGAAAGCTCTTGTAGTACATTAAAAAAAAAAATGGAAACCTTGGGGGTGAGAAGTGAAGGACTCGTGAAATAGTCGCCTTCTTCTCTTTTGTGTCATCTAATAATTCTTATAATGTAGTTAGGATATGGAAAGTTCATTAATTTGAATGTTGGGTCATCGACTCATCACGATTATGGATGGGTTTCGCAGAGAAGATCATGGATTTGATAGTGTTTGGAACAGGAATAAGATATAAACTGAATATCTTAAGAGGAAACAGAATCCACATGTTTTGCTATCTCTATAACAAGGACGTACGATGGCCTTCTATAGCTTTCATACTATAAATATTTTAAACCATTAATGCTAATTTTAAGCACAAAAACTCATTTCTTTCAACGCATGTCTTGTTACAATCTTTCATTTTCTTGCATGAGTTTTGCGTCTGTTCTCCATTTCATAAGTTCGATGATATTTTGTTATATTTTAGTTTTGATAAGATTCTAATAGCTAATGGACTTTTTCTTCTCAACGGGAGGCTGCTTATATCAATTTGAGAAATGTTTTAGTCATAAAGAGATTTCACAAAAGTAAATCTACAAGTTGACGTGTCTTGATGTGGTACGCTAGATTATAAATCTACTTTGATTATAACGTAGATCTAATGTACCATATTAAGTCACGTTAGATTTATAGGATTATTTTTGTAGAATCTATTTGTGATTGTAGTAGTACTTCTCTTTCAATTTACGCCTCTTAAGCTTGAGAAGAACTATGGATGGGTATTCATGATTAAGTAAAAAGAAGCTGTGTCTTGCCCAAAATGGACTCTTGCTGGCCTTTCACCTTGAATAGATTGGCAAAGTAATCTTGAAGTTTCCTCTACTAGTAATTGTATAGTTCATCAAGAAGTGACAATATAGTATGCATCAGAATCTTTTAATGTAGTATACAATATAGTATGCATCACATCACATTGAGAACTATACAATAGACACATTTTGTGTTTAATGTCGATCGTATTACACGCGACTAAAAAGATCTTATGTTATAGTGGATCCTGTATCAAAATCATATTCTTCTATTGCCAGTTTGTTACTTATTTTTTTGTGGTAAAGTGGATGGGTTGTGCTAACCAAAAAGTTTGGAATACTTACTAGTGAAAGTGCACTTGATTATTATGAATTTAAAGACTAATGAAGTCTTCCGAATCTGGCTACCTTGCTTAGGATTGGGCTTTGACCATTGCTGCTCATGATGTGTTGATTTGCACAACATGATACGTCCCAAGTATTTGTCACCACCTATGTTGATGCTTAATTTATGTAGTCATGAAAAAACAACTCCTGTCAAACACATCCATAAGTTCAAATGGTTGGAAGGGTGAATGGAAATGCTGCTCATGGATTTTTTTTACTTGTTCCAAAGATCAAAGATTGGTAAATTCCCATTTATTTCAATACGGTTCTCAATGTGACACTTCCAATGTTAAAGTCTGATATCCCAAATTCATTACTAATTGTGTATATATGTAGGTTTTGGTTTGATATGAGTTATTAAAATCGGTTGTAATTTAGGGCCATCAGATTCCTCTATTGTTGGGTAATGGTATTTGTGAAACAAACGATGCACGTTTTCGTGCAAAAGTCACATGCATGGTAGTTTTTGCCTATTAGCTCACCTTCAGTTTGTGGTGATGTACATGTTGTAGGTCGAAGTGGATCTTCTGAGGAAGAGGTTGATGTGATCAATGACAAAGTAATAGATCCTCAAGTTGAAGATCAAGAACTGAAAGTTCAGCTTCTGCGCAAGTACAGTGGATATCTGGGAAGTCTCAAGAAAGAATTTCTGAAAAAGAAAAAAAATGGGAAGTTGCCAAAGGAAGCTCGGCAGCAGTTGCTGGACTGGTGGAGCAGACATTACAAGTGGCCATATCCATCGGTATCTATAATCTAACATCCAGCTTGTTGATTTACAATGAGTCCTGTATATATCTTAATTAACAGCTCCACTTTCGATGTTGCCTTCAATGCCTAAGAACATTCTGAAGGACTGGTGGCTATGTTATAAGATCAAATGGTTTTTACTTGCGAGTGACATCTGTAGCAACTTCTACACTGCATTTGGTATTTCTTGTGATATTAATGCAATTTATCATATATGCTTTATGCAGGAGTCCCAGAAGGTGGCACTTGCGGAATCAACCGGTCTCGATTTGAAACAGATAAATAACTGGTTCATCAATCAGAGGAAACGCCATTGGAATCCTTCAGAGGATATGCAATTTGTTGTGATGGATGCAACTCATCCCCACTACTTTATGGACAATGTTATGTGCAATCCCCTTCCGATGGATTGCACTTCTATGCTCCTTTGATGATATTTTTCCTAGCTATCGCTGTAATATTAATGCAACTTGTTTTTATCAAACTCCAGTACTTTATATTCAAGCGCTTAAAAACTGCCTAATATTCCAGTGCAGGTGTCAAATTTACCTCCATTCATATATAGGGCCGCCTTGCAGTAGTGGGCATGCCAGCTTGATTGCTTTTATTAGATTTGACACCATTTGAAGCAAGTAAATGTATAGAATGCATGTTAATCTTACTTTGTTTTATAGGATGCATGGGTGGTCTAGATGCCATATCATTCTGATTTGGTTTGCCCCCCTATATTTCTTTTGTTTGATCATTAAAGGCTATTGACATGCCATGAACATGTGGCCAAGGGTGGCAGAAACTTTTGATCTTGCTCGCAGTGCATGCCAGAAGTAGGCCCCCCGTGCACCAAGTGGCCGAAGGTGCTGATGCCAAAAGTTTACCACGAGAATGATCTGGCTTTACATGCATGCACCTAGCTGACGGATCAAAGACGGCGCTGTAGCTAGCGAAAATGATTTTATTTGCAACCAACCAACCAAAACAGAAGGAACTAGTGAGAATGACGTACCGACGTCTTTTTCAAATACCTGAATTAGTGGTTTCTCCGTCTCTGACGATTTCAAGCATCACTTTTGCTTAATCCGTGTTGCAGGCATAGGGGCACTGCAATTTTGACAAATTCTTCTGCACCCACCTGCAGAACTTGTTTACCATTCCTCAGAAAACACTTCCTTTTGCCTTTTGCTGGATGACGTGCGGTGCTCGGCCTCGTGGCTGGCTCATGCTTTGTTTTGACTCATGGTCTTGAGTATGATTTTCTTTTCTTTTATGTCATGCTTTATATCTTCCCTCTTTGGGGGATTCCATACTTGAAATAGAAGATCTGGGAAATCTGCTTCTACCCGTGTGTTACAGCTTTCAGTAACTCTTTTGACGCAACTTCAGCATCAATCAATGGAGAGTGAGTGCACATGAAGAAGAAGATGATCAAGATGAACACATTCATACTTTCTACTCTTTGTATTTTTACTTTTGCTCAGTAAAAAAAAAGCTCAGAGCTAGAAACAAAGAGAACGATCTGCGGTCTCAAAATGCAATGACAGATAATATACCTGGCAGAGTGACAGTTGACTGTACGTACATGAAGACCACTGTTACACGGTCATCCATTGGGTTGTATTTCGATGCATCGTGAGTGAAAGAGTTTTAACTCATGGCAACCGATGTCAAAGTGCAGATTTAATCTTTAAATGCCTGGAAAATATATAGACCGATAAAAATACAAAACATTGACAGAAGTGGTAAGTGCTGGTGTAGATCTGAGAGTTCCAAACTACGCACATGAAGGATGCCTATGGTTGGCGATGAACGCCTTTATTTTGAATTTTACGGTTGGTTCCGCAGTTTAGATAAGATGGAATGTTTTATTAAAAGTTGAATAAAATATTACTATAATATAATTTTTATTTTGAGATTTAAAAAAATTGAATTGTTTATTATATTTTGTATGGAAATTTAAAAAAATTATAATGATTTCAGAAGATGAGATAGTTTAATTTTTTGTAACCAAACCAACTTTAGTCTCATTAATTGATAATATAATACAAGAGTTTTCTTAAGTAAATAATTTAAATAAAACTCGTTTAAAATGTAAATATTAGCCGGTGTGATTTGAAATAATAAAATCCCAAAATTAAAAAAGAATATTTCTTTTAGATCATTCATAGAATGACTAATTACTTACAATAGAAATGTTAATTTTACTTAAAAAAGATTTACAAAAAACTTACTTTTCCATGTGTCAACTATTGATTTGCTTAAATTATGAAATTTGAATTTTAAAAGAAAACTGATAAAATGAGTCTTTTACATTTTTTATAAATAAAATTTTAAGTACATGTAGCACTACTCATTACAATTTGAAAAATAAAAACTCTATGTGCAGTCACTTTTACATACTTTTTGTGCACTCCACTAATGTGATAATCGGCTGCGCCACTTTTTTTTAATATAAAATAACTTTTTGACCAATCATATCAGATAAGTGCACAAATCGTACGTAAAAATTACTGTATATAACAGAACTCAAAAATTACTCTTTGAACTGGATGTGGTGTGGTGTGGTGTGGTGTGAATATGGTATTTACACCCTCTAATAAAAACTGACATGTCATGTTTTGATTAGTTTTCACTTTGATTCGAGATTCACTGGATCACCTCTTTAATCCTCTGTGTACGCTCATATTCAATTCTTCTCTTCTTTTATTTTCAATCAGCGTCTCTCTCTCTATGCATTCCGCCATACACCTCACTTCTTTTTTTTTTTTTCTTTTTTCCCTAGTCGTCCTTTCCTCGCTGAAAATTAGTATTTGAGTTGTTACAACATTGATACTTGAATTTTAAGAAATTTTCAAATAAATATTTCCGTTAATTCTTTGTTAGACAATTAATGACATGCCACGTGCCAATCTCATATTTTCCAATTTGCAAACAAGAAAGACAGTTCTGCTACATACAGACACAAATTTGTGCTTGTATGCACACCCAGCTGACATGGTCAACGATTATATTATTAAAAAATACAAAGAAAAAAAAGAAAGAAACCAGGAAGAAGTTCATTTGAGCTTCATCCACTCAAATCCTTCCTCTCTCTCTGAAATGAAACGAACGTTTAACTCGACACTACATTTTCCTTTGTGAGGCATAACGAAATTGGTGATTTAAAATTCATTAATGGTGTCGAATTCAAAAGCAACTTACAGTCCCATTACATCACACACACATATGTAATATAAAGGAAACTCAATGTGGAAGAACTTTTTTTTTTTGAGGTTGTTTTTCTTTTTTGGGTAGTATTTTTCTTTATAGATTTGCTTAGCCTTCTTTGCAGGGGTTTTCGTCCCATCTATTTGGGGTTATTGCCAGTGGTTCCCATTGTGGATGAGATAGATCTGCCTAGAGTTTCCATGAGCATGGTAAGCATAGTGAGGATGAATCTTCAGGGCTGATTTTTGAAAAGCTACCGACGCAGGGATCTGGCGGGGTGTAAAAGTTCAACAGAGTAAAGATCGCAATAGATGAAAATTATCGTTCCTTTGTTGAGTAAAAAATCATATACACAACGTATATAATTTATATACATTATTTGTTGCTACACATAAGTTACTTCCTATACGTCAGCTATTCATAAGACTAAATCAAAACATAATCAATCATAACAGCAGAGCATCAGTCAAAAAGCTTGGCCCGAGATATAAGTAACAACTAATATCTTCAAGTAACAACCAGTATCTTCAAGCCGGTAGCACACTGGTTTGCTTGGTCTGTGAAGTGTCGTTATAGGCTGTTTGAATTTTATCTTCAATACGCCCCCTCAATCGAATGGGCAGGTCTTGAACATGAAGGTTGTCCCTTAATAACTGGAAACATATAGAAGCTAATGACTTTGTTAATACATCTGCAACCTGTTGTTTAGATGTGAGGAAGGATACTTGGAGCTTCTTTGCCAGAACTTGATTCCGAACATAGTGAAAATCGATTTCAGTATGTTTGGTTACAGCATGGAAAATCGGATTGGAGGGAAAATAAGTAGCCCCAATATTATCACACCACAATTTTGGACTACTTGATAAGGGAAGCCGCATATCATGCAAAATAGATTGAATCCAATTTAATTATGCTGCTGTGTTGGAGAGTGATTTATATTTTGATTCAGTGCAGCTACGAGCAACAGTTTGTTGTTGTTTGCAGCGCCAACTGATTAGATTAGATCCATGAAAAATGCAGTATGCACCAACAGTCCTTCGGTCATCCCTATTGGCAGCCCAGTCGGCATCACTAAATGCTTGAAGAGAGTGATCTGAATTTTGTTGTAGATGAAGGCCATAATTGACCGTGAATTTGAGATACCGTAGTAGCCTCTTAACAACCTGCTAGTGAATGTCTTTAGGTTGATGCATGAATTTGCTAACACGATGTACTGCGAAAGCAATATCGGGACGAGTGAATCCTAATTACTGTAATGCACCGACTGTGCTTTGATAAAGTTGAAGGTCTTTGAAACCTTGGCCATCAAATTTGGATAAACTGCATGTGGTACTCATAGGGGTGGAACACGGCTTTGCTTCATGCATATTGACCCGTTTTAAGAGCTTGGCAATGTAGTTTCTTTGTGTCAAATAAAGATCATTACCATCGAGCATAGCTTTCACACCACGAAAATAGGAAATAGTTCCCAAGTCTTTTACTAGAAAAGTAGCTCCAAGTTTGCAAATAAAATTTTCAATTTCATCACTAGATGTGCCGGTGATGATTATGTCATCAACATAAATGAGAATAAAAATAGAATAGCCATTGTTGTGAAGAGTGAATAATGATGTATTTGCTTTTGAACTGATGAATCCCATTTATTGTAATTTTTCAGTTAGCCTTGAGTACCATGCTCTCGGGACCTGTTTAAGGCCATATAAGCTCTTATTCAAGTGACAAACATGATTAGGAAAATCAGGGTAATATACCCTTGTGGTTGTTGCATATAGACTTCTTCCTACAAGAGGCCATGTAGAAATGCATTTTGAATGTCAATCTATCGAATAGTCCATTGTTTTGAAACAACTAAAGATAATAATAACCGTATAGTCCCTGGCTTAACCATGTGACTAAAGGTCTCTGTGAAATCGACACCTTGTTGTTGATGATATCCTTTTGCCACTAGTCTCGCCTTAAAACGCTCAATATTACCATTTGCATGTCTTTTAATTCAGAACACCCATGTGTTGCCAACAAGATTAATACTCAGTTTGGGATGGACAGGATCCCAAGTACCATTTCGAACAAAAGCATTGAACTCAATGTCGATTGCCTCACGCCAGTGTTGATGTTTAGAAGCTTCAAAGAAACAAGTAGGTTCTGTAGGAGTAGAGACATGATTAGTAATCAAACATTGAGGTAAGGGGTATCGAGCTATATCAACATAAGGAGATTTCGGTTTGAGTGATTGTGTCTGTGATCTGGTAAACATTTGGTGCTGTTGGTGTGGCATTGACTCAGTTGGTTCAGTTGGAGGTTGAGATAAATCTGGATGGTGAGAAAGTGCAGCAGTGTTTGAATTTTGAGTTGGATCCCTTGCTGGTAGGTGAGCCACATCTGAACGTAACTGAGTGGTTTGAATATGCGAAGTTTGCTGATTTTGTGGAACAACCTGATCACTCGGCATCTGGACTGGTGAAACAATGAATGAACCTGCATAGTTTGTGTGAGTAGGCGAGTGACTTAAAGAGTGGGGTAACAAAATTTTTTCTGGTTCGGGATTACTAATTTCCGAAGACGTCTTTTGGTATGGAAACAATGACTCATCAAAGATGACATGGTGAGACACGTATATTTTCCCTGTTGCCAAATCAAGACACTTGTAGCCCAAATGTGATAAACTGTAACCAAGAAAAATGCAAGTTTTAGAACGAAAATCAATGTTTGTTAAAATCACGCAAGTTTGGCTAACAAGTGCATCCAAAGACACACATGAATAAGTATTTAGGTTTGTAATTATAAGCCATTTCAAAAGGGGACTTGTCGTTTAAGGCTTTGAAAGGGAGACGATTAATAATGTAAGTAGCAGTTAGAAAGACATCTTCCCAATAAGGTTTTGGTAAATTTGAATGAGCTAGCAAAGTTAAGCCAATTTCAACAATTTGACGATATCGACGTTCAACAGAACCCATTTGTTCATGCGTGTAAGGACAAGCCAAACGATGGTGAATTCCACATGTTTTGAAATAATTATTTAAACATCGATACTCACCCCCCAATCAGTTTGAATTGCCTTAATTTTGTATCAAAATTCCTTTCAACATATTGATGAAATTGAAGAAAAATATTTTCAACGTTAGATTTTAATTTCAATGGAAATAGCCAAATGAATTTGGTAAAGGCATCCAAAAAACAAACATAGTAACAAGATCCATAACTAGAAACAACTGAGCTAGGCCCCCAAATGTCAGAATAAATTAACTCAAGAGGTTTTAAAACAAAATGAGTTGAAGCATAAAAAACTAAATTATGGCTTTTTGTCATTTCACACTTAGGACAAACATTTTGTCTCTTATTGGAACCAACATGTAGGTTATTATTGTTGAGTACATGTCGAATAGTGATATAGGAGGCATGATCAAGACGACGGTGCCAGTTTGTAACTGAGACCCAAGTACCAACAAAAGCAGAAGGAAGACATCGTTGAAGGGATGGAAAGAAGTAGTAAAGGCTATCGGACATAAATCCTTTATGTAGGACGTTCCCTGAGTAATCCTTGAGGAGAAAAAAAGAACTGTGAAACTCAAAATAAACATGGTTATCCTAAGCAAATTTTTGAACTGAGAGTAAATTTTTTGTAATTTGTGGTACGACAAGAATTTTATCAAGAAGAAAGGTTGAAGAGGAATTAGATAAAGATGCAGTTCCAGTATGAGTTATTTGCAAACCTGTACCATCACCTATTTGGATTTGATCATTGCCAGAAAAACATCACTTCGGATATTCAAATTACTCATGTTGTTGGTCAGATGATGAGTTGCACCAGTGTCAGGATGTGTAACACACCATATGAAATGGATTCACACACACAGAGAAAATGCTCCCTTCGAGGGGAGCGCCTCCAGAAATGGGATGAGAAAGAGAGAAATTAGAAACTAGGTTTTCTTTAACTTTTTCAATACCTTTCTCCTTGCTACAGGAAACCTTTAACTACTGACTAGCAACATGCGGAAAAAGGCCTCAGCCATGTACAAATATAATCCAAACTAATAACAACCCAGCAAAAACAAATACAAGTAAATGGCCCAATATCTTAAGGCCCAGTTCGAAATATTAAATAACATAAACTTAAAATAAAATTGAGAGGCCCAGGTCCAGCACATGAGCCCGTCTGCTTTGACTTCACATTCCAGCCAAATACACGGAAGTATTCACTTCCTGCGAAGTCCTCTTCGACAATCAGTTCCAGTTCCTCCAAGTCTTATGCCCTAACCCTAACACATCGTACCGCCGCTCGCCTTCCTTCCACTTCCTATCCCCACCGCATGCGAGGGTTGCCACCGGGCTTATTACATACCCCTCCCCTTAGAACACCTTGTCCGCAAGGTGAGGGAAACCCTCCTTCAACCGCGAGTAAGTCTCCCAAGTCGCGTTTGCCACCTCTTGGTCGTGCCAACGGGTAAGTAGTTCTACCACCGCCTTGTTCCCTACTTTTCGCATCCTTCTACTTAGAATTTCCTCTGGCTCTGGGTAAATGACACCGTGTTCATCTACTGGTGGTAGGGTCGGTACAGTTGAAATTTTGGAGCTCAATTTCTTCTTAAGTTGAGACACATGAAATGTTGCGTGGATCCGAGACAAAGGTGGAAGATCGAGCTTGTATGCTACGGAGCCGATTCGCTGTAGAATTTTGAAGGGCCCATAAAATCTGGGCGCCAGCTTGAGGTTTCTACGCTGAGCTACACTAGTCTGGCGGTAGGGCTGTAGTCTGAGGTATACTGCTTCTCCCACCTCAAAACTTTGTTTTCTTTTCATATTAGAGTATTTCTTCATTCGATTTTGGGCTCGTTGAATGTTGTGCTTAAGGATCTGTGAGATTTGGTCTCTGTTGCGTAATGTCTGGTCTACTGAGTCCACCCTGGCTGTTCCTGATATATAGCTTAGGATCCGAGGTGGGGGTAACCGTAAAGTGCCTCGAAGGGTGTCAACTTTGTGGATAGATGTTGAGGGGAGTTGTACCACCACTCAGCAAGGGAAATCCATAACACCCAATCTTTCGGTCTGTCACAAGTAAAACACCTAAGATAATTCTCCACCGTCTTGTTGATAGCCTCGGTTTGGCCATCCGTTTGCGGGTGATAAGCCGTACTCAAGTCCATTTGAACTCCTTGTAAGGAAAAGAGCTTCTGCCAGAAATGGCTTGTAAACGTGCTGTCCCTGTCTGACACAATTGATATTGGCAGCCCATGTAATTTCAATATGTGCTTTAGAAATAGTTCAGCCACTGTTTTGGCTGTGTAGGGGTGCTTCAATGGGACGAAGTGGCTGTATTTCGTTAACCTGTCTACTACAACCCAGAGGTTGTTGTAGCCTTGAGAGTTTGGGAGGCCGTCTATAAAATCCATCGATATGTGTTTCCATGGTTGGGAGGGATTGGGTAAGGGTTGAAGTAGTCCACTGGGCAGGGAGTTATTAGCTTTAACTCTTTGACAAATATCATAGGCCCTAATGACTTTTTTGAGGTCTTTCTTCATCCTGAGCCAATAAAAATCTCGTCGCATTCTATGGACAGATTTGTCATACCCTGAGTGGCCCCCCCACGGGCTGCTATGTGAGAGTTCCATTAGCCTATTCTTGAAATCTTCGTTGTCGGGAATGTATAGTCTACCTTTGTAAAGAAGCAGGCCATCTCTTATGGTGTAGTTGGGATTCAAACGACCCTTGTTGCAGGACTCCAAGAGTGCTTGGAATTGCGCATCCGAACTATAAGTCCGTTTTAGTTTATTGATCCAGTCCACACTAGGAAATGTAATCAACATAAGCGTCCCATCTTCTACTTTCTCCATTCTGGACAGAGTATCAACAGCTCTATTTTTAGAGCCCTTCTTGTATTCCACAACAAAATCATAGCCCAGAAACTTAGTAATCCACCGTTGCTGCATAGGTGTTCCAATTTTTTGATCCAGCAAGTGTTTAAGGCTCTGCTGATCAGTCCTCACCACAAAGGTTCTTCCTAACAAGTAAGGTCTCCATTTTAACACCGCCGAAACAAGGGCAAAAAATTCTTTTTCATATGTTGACATAGCAAGTGTCCTCCCTTTTAGAGCTTGGCTGTAAAAAGCTATAGGTCTGCCTTGTTGCATCAAAACAGCCCCTACCACGTTGCTGGATGCATCACACTCAACCGTAAATGGTATAGTAAAATCCAGTAGCGCCAACACCTGAGGTCGGGTCACCGCTTCTTTTAACTTGTGAAATGCCACCTTAGCCTCTTCACTCCAAGCAAACCCATCCTTTTTAAGCATTCTTGTTAGAGGTGCTGCAATTGCTCCATAACCCTTAATAAATCTTCAGTAGTAACCCGTTAATCCCAAGAATCTCCTCAATGCCTTTAGGGACTTGGGTAATGGCCATTCCACCATAGCTTTGAGCTTTTCGGGGTTCGCCTTCACACCTCTAGCTGAAATTAAATGGCCTAAGTAGGCTATCTCCTTGCAAGCAAAGCGACACTTAGATTGTTTTGCAAATAACGAGTGCTGTCTCAGCGTCTCAAGAGTGAGCTTTAGGTGGGTAGCATGCTCCATTTCAGATATGCTATACACAAGAATATCGTAAAAAAAAACAAGTATAAATTTCCTCAGAAATGGGCGAAATACCTCATTCATAAGGCTTTGAAAAGTGGAGGGTGCATTAGTAAGCCCGAAGGGCATTACTAGGAATTCATAGTGCCCCTCATGAGTTCGAAAAGCTGTTTTGGGAATGTCATTGGGCCTAACACGGATTTGGTGGTACCTGGACCTCAAATCCAACTTTGAAAAAATAACCGACCCTTGTAGCTCATCCATTAATTCATCTACCACCGGAATAGGAAACTTATCCTTGATTGTCACACTATTCAGCCCCCGGTAGTCCACACACAATCTCCAAGTGCCATCGACCTTTCTAACCAGCAGTACAAGAGAAGAGTATGGGCTTTGGCTAGGTTGAATTACCCCTGTTTTCAATAGTTCCTGAACTATTTTCTCAATTTCATCTTTTTGATAGTAGGGATAACGGTAGGGCCTTATGGAGATGGGATTTGTGTTTGGGATAAGGTTTATTGCATGGTCATGGGTACGTGGGGGTGGTAGTCCTTTTGGTTCAGCAAAGACATCATTAAAATGGCCCAACAGGGTCTGAATGTTTGCTGGAATGGGTGTTTCAGCTTGCTGATCCGTGGCACTGTCTTCTTCTATCAGCTGCAAAATGACCCCTTTGTTTTCCATTTTGTCACCTCTATAAAATGACCCTTCTTCGATCATATGTACTGCTGTAAGGCCCTGCAACATAAAGCCAAGCTCGCTTAGCCACTTGACACCCAACACCATGTCGCATCCTGCCAATACCAGAATTTGTACTTCTAACAGAAAAACTGTTCCTTGAACAATTACCCCCACATCTTTGCATTTTCCTTCACTTGGGATGAGATCCCCATTAGCAACTCTTACGTTGACTCTTCCGCTGTCATCTATAGGCAAGTTAGATTTCTTAATGATAGCAGGGGCCAAAAAGTTATGAGTAGACCCGCTGTCAATCAAAATTGTGATCCACTGGTCTCCAATTCTCCCTTTTACCCTCATTGTGCGTGGATTGTGTGATCCAGTAATTGGATGGAGTGATATTTCAGGATTGGGTGGTGTAATGGTGGTTTCACAATCTGTTTGGTTGGGATTACTTTGTTCATTGATTTCTTCACACATGGGTTCATTGTATTCACTGTCCAGCAATACTTCTTCAAGACAATATAGCTTTGGGCTTTGACATCTATGGCCGGGGACCCACTTGGTATCACAATGGTAACACAATCCCTTATCCCTCCTCTCTTTCATTTGGTTTTGGGTGATTTTGTGGATGGGAAAGCTTGGTTTGTGTTGGCTGGACTTGGTTTGGTCTGTATGGGGGATGGAGGGTGTTTTTAAAATACCCGGGTCAGGTGAATATAGGAAGCTGGATCTTGGGTTTCTTTTGGTGAGGTTCACATTTTCTTCTTGCATTTTGGCTAGGCTATAGGCTGTGGTTAAGTTGGTTGGATTGAACATGTGCACTGTTATCCGGATCTCATCGTCTAGGCCACTTAAAAAACAACTTAACTTGCATATGTCTGACAACCCTCTTAATCTGTTAGATAAGGTTTCAAACCTTGCTTGATAGTCCTCTACACTACCAGTTTGCCTTAATCTTGTAAGGGCTTCCATAGGGTCATCATATGCATTAGGCCTAAATCTAATCAACATGGCCTTAGTGAATGTGTTCCAGTCCCTAAACTGGGATGTTTCCTCCATTTCTTGAAACCAAATGAGGGCTTTACCCTCCATGTGAAAGGAGGCAAGCCTTAGCCTCTGCTGTGGAAGTGTGTTGTGAAAATGAAAAAACTGATTAACTTTGTAAATCCAACCTGCAGGGTCTTCCCCCTTAAAAATGGGAAAGTCTAATCTCACTGTTCTAGCCTGGACATCACCTCCATGTTGCTGAAATTGTTGGTTTTGCTGCTGGTACTGTTGTTGCTGAAAAGTTTGCTAAAAAGTCTGATTTAGCTGCAGGTTTTCAGCCTCTTCCCTGACTGGTTCCCCCGAGGATGAGTCCCCAGAACCGACGTGGGACTGCCTTTTCTGCATTTCTGTAGTTAACAGAGCTAACTGTTGTACTATCAGTTCATTTTGCCGCTTAAGGGTAGCCATTTCAGTATCTAGATGTGAAAACTTTGAATCAGAGGCTTTTTTCAACTCATTGTACTGATTTTCTGAAGCTTTTTTAAGGGCAGTGAGCCCTTCTTGTAGTTGGGTGAATCTTGTACCCTCAGCCATTGTAAAGAGTGCCTGAATTGGTGGCTCTTGATACCACTTGTAACACACCAGATGAAATGGATTCACACACACTAGGAAAATGCTCTCTTCGAGGGGAGCGCCTCCAGAAATGGGATAAGAAAGAGAGAAATTAGAAACTAGGTTTTCTTTAACTTTTTCAATACCTTTCTCCTTGCTACAGGAAACCTTTAACTACTGACTAGCAACATGCGGAAAAAGGCCTCAGCCTTGTACAAATATAATCCAAACTAATAACAACCCAGCAAAAACAAATACAAGTAAATGGCCCAATATCTTAAGGCCCAGTTCGAAATATTAAATAACATAAACTTAAAATAAAATTGAGAGGCCCAGGTCCAGCCCATGAGCCCGTCTGCTTTGACTTCACATTCCAGCCAAGTACACGGAAGTATTCACTTCCTGCGAAGTCCTCTTTGACAATCAGTTCCAGTTCCTCCAAGTCTTATGCCCTAACCCTAACTCATCGTACTGCCGCTCGCCTTCCTTCCACTTCCTATCCCCACCGTATGCGAGGGTTGCCACCGGGCTTGTTACAGGATGCCACTCTAAGTCAGGTGACTGCTATTGTGGTTGATTGGATGCTAGGTTGGCCTGAGGAGATGGACAAGGTGGTGGGGTTTGGAAGTGCGGATCAAAACGTTTCCAACAACGGGAGGCTGTGTGGCCACGTTTATCACATAATTGACACCACAAATTATTATTGACGCGGCCACCTACATGTGTGTCAGTAAATTGACCACGCCCTTTCCTTTTGAGTTAAGAAGTTGCCACAACCACGCCCTCCAAAAAATTGTTGCTGGCGTGTGGCAACATTAACTGAAGCCATGGGCATTACTTGGTTATGATGTTGAATTTGAGCTTCACACGTAAGGAGCATAGAATAAATGTCTTCCAAAGTAAGATTATCAACCCTGTGAGTGACCATAAAAACAAGTGAGTCATATTCTGGACCAAGTCCAACAAGCATATATGTTATAATATCATCACACGGCAATGCTTGACCAGCAATAGCCAGTTCATCCGTGGGATGTTTAGTCATAAAATAATCAGTCGCAGATTGACTTTCTTTCCGTAGTGTAGAGAGTTTAGATCGAACTTGAACTACTTTCACATGAGATTGGGATGCAAAAGCAGAACTGAGTACTGTCCAGACGTCGACAGATGTGCTACAATGAGCAAGTTGGGCTAGCACCTCATCCGAAAGAGAGGAGTTGATGCAGCTGAGGATAAGTTTGTCCCTGAGTGTCCCAAACATCATAGGAGTGGTTGGGTATTATAAAGCCATCAGAGGTAGTAATGGTCTTAGCAGGTGGGCAAAGGGTGCCATCAATATAACCAAAAACTCGTTGGCCTTTAAGGTAGGGTAACATGGTAGCTTTCCATGTTGACTGGGGAGTTGAGTCGGGTGAGTTTAGTGAGGTTGATGGAGAAAGAGGGATTAAAGGTCGGAAGGCTGGACTGGGAAGTATTGGAGGTTGAAGAATTTGGGAGGGCATACATTTTGAATAGGGTTGTTTAGACGTGAGTCTTCTGGTTTTTTGATACCATGTAAAAGTTCAACAGAGTAAAGATTGCAATAGATGAAAATTATATTTCCTTTGTTGAGTAAAAAATCATATACACAGCATATATAATTTAGTTACATTATATGCTGCTAAACATAAGTTACTTCTTATACATCAGCTATTCAAAAGACTAAATCAAAATATAATCAATCATAACAGCAGAGCATTAGTCAAAAATCTTGGCCCGAGATGAGTAACAACTAATATGTTCAAGTAACAACTAGTATTTTCAATCTGGCAGCACACTGGTTTGCTTGGTCTGTGGAGTGTCGTTATAGGCTATTTGAATTTTATCTTCAATACGGGACTGCCTATCAGCCATTGGCACTGAAAATCTAGAAGCAGAATCGTGAGACGAAGAAGACGATGACAAAGGAAGAGGAGAAATGATGGAGCCGACGACGACAAAGGAAGAGGAGAAATGATTTTTTCTGCGAATCTTGCTAGCGATAGGAACACTCTGATCTTTTTAGAGACGAATGTGGCGATGTCGCTCGGTTGTATTCCTCGATGAGGTTAGCGAGACCCTTATTGGACGTGATCGATACCAGAGCATCAAGGTCCTCCGAAGGCAATCCACAATGAAGGAGGAGGGAATCACCGTCCGCTAGTAGTAGCAATCTTGAGAGGCTCGCAATTTTGCGAGGGTCGACGGATTCAGAGGGACGCGATGAGATTCAGAGTGCTTAGGGTCCTGTAATGGAAAGGAAAATGGAGGTTCTTCATGTGGGAAGGAGGCTGGAGGTTGGAGGCCCCATGGTCTTTACATGAAACGTACCGTTTCATGAGGCATTAGTAGTGAGGAACCCGATTGTGGCATTTTTCCATGAAATACTTCGTTTCATTAAGACACCTTGGGATGCGTGCACGGGGCCTTAGGAGTTGTTTTCTTTCTCAAATCCTGTGAACATCACTGATTTTCTTTTGAGCATTGCTATTCATAAGCCCATATACCACACACTAAAAATTTTTTAATTTTTTTTTATTTTATTATTTTTAAAATAATTGAATTATTCTACTCATAATCCATATACCACACATTTGGTAAGAGGATAAAATTAAAGAAAGAGATTTGCTATACATCTGCCTACAGCCCGGCACACACTTCACATTTTTTTTATTTTTTATTTTTTTTAAACTCAATGCATTGAGTGTGTGCCGGTTGTAGGCAGATGCAAATATTTTTCCTTAAAGAATCATAAAAATAATGGTGTGTGGTGTATGAGACTTATGAATATAATTTTTCTTTCTTAAACTATTGGCTACTAAGGTTAAAAAAGAGATGAATAGGGCTTTGGTCAAAGAATTTGTTACAGAAGAGGCCAAGGAGACTAATTTTCAAATGAATCCTTTGAGTTCTCCTGGACTAGATGGATTTCCTGCTGTCTTTTATCAAATCCATTGGACCACGATAGGCTTTGTGGAGCTGTACTTTATTTTCTTAACAATACAAATGAAGAGTTGAGCCTTATCAATGAAACTCACATTGTGTTAATAGCAAAGAAGAAGAATCCAAAGAAGATATCAGAGATCAGGTCTATTTCTCTTTGCAATGTGATTTACAAGCTAATCTCTAAGGTTTTGGCAAATCGACTGAGAAGATACTGCCTGAGATTGTGATACCCCCATATGATATGGATAAGGGTAGGTGGTGTATAGGATCCCACATTGCTTGGGAAGAAGAACTTCTTGCTCTTTATAAGGTTCCAATAGGGCTCTAATTGTATCATTGACTAGTCCTTTTAGAGTATAGGCTATGTGGTTTGGACCTTCCATTGGAGCGTTACAAATGGAATCAGAGTCAGGTTCAACTGTAACGCCCCGACCCCGAGGGTCCGGAGAGTTAACTCATAAAACCTGATAATCTACTTTAACAAGGCTAGAGTACTTCCAAATTCAAGAATATATCCATTTTCCAAACCTCAAATTGAACGTAAATACCTCAATTAAATAAATCAAATAAACTCATTTATCCAATATTTAATCCAACAATCCAAATAAAATCAATTCTTCTTCATGTCTCAAACAACAACTAGAACTTTTATAACATTAACATAGTCTCCATAAACCGTCTAAATCCATTGAAGCAAACTTAAGAAAGATAATTAACTTCTAACACCAACAATAATATCATGAGATACCCGACAACAAAACAATGCTAATCTTCTCCATAGACTCTAATACTGATCTTCAGCTGAGCCATCGATGTCATCTAAAATATTATGGAGATTAATGGGGTGAATTATCAACAACTCAACAAGCAGAGAGTATATACTAGCATGTAAACATGAGCATTTATAACATTTGATAAGCTGAACAAAACATTTACTTTCAGAATGCAACAACAGAACTTGGACAAAACTTTAGAGCGAAATTTTTAGAAAAATAAGCTTATTCCAAAAAGAAGATCCATTGGCATTTCTAAACTGAAACATTATAATCTTATCATCATTTGATATCACATCGGGACAATACCATGTTTAACCCCCGTGGTAGGGTTATAAACCACTATTATACCTGTGGCTGAGCCATATTCCATGTTTCACCCCCGTGGTAGGGTTATATACCACCATTATACCCGTGGCTGGGTCATTTTCCATGTTTCACCCCCAGGGTAGGGTTATAAACCACCATTATACCCGTGGCTGGGCCATTTTCCATGATTCACCCCCGTGGTAGGGTTATAAACCATCATTATACCCGTAGCTGGGCCTTAACAGAAACAGAACGGATTTCATCGAAAATCCGGTTACAATCATATACAGAATCAGAACATCATGCCCAAAATTCTCAGATGACACATCATATAAAAACAAAACACTGAAAAACTTCAAATCATTTCACATGTTCGAGATAAAAATAAACATAATATTCTCATTTGTTCACAACAAAACTTTTAGAATTTCCTTATTTGCTCTTTTACATAGTTCTGAAACAAAGTGCACAAAACTAGCTCATGTCTACACCAATCATGACAGAAAACACTTTCTCTTATATTGAAATTATGCAGATGCAGAATAAACATTTGAGGTTGATCATCTCTTTAAAAAAAAACTAAACACATTTATTCTCAAAGTCAACCTCCTTTTATTTATTTTATGCAAAACTAGTATATGAACCCCGCTTACTTGACTCCTGCAGCGCATTATCTATGACTTCAATACAGTCTCTATCCGTCTCGTCACCTATTCATAAAAATAATATAAACTAAATATTAAAATCCAACAACACAAAATTGGTCTTAGACAACTTAAGACCCAATTTCTAGACTATAATTCAGCAAGTTTAATCCAATTCAAACAACCAAATAACAATCTGGATAGCCCACACTTCGACCCAAAATATTCTATACCAATCTCAGTATTGTCCAATACAAGCATCAAGACCAATGCCAATTCAAATTCCAATAACTCACACTTATTCCAACAGTTCGCAGTCCCAAACAATTACTAACAATTTAACCAACACTAAACTAAGCACACTTCTTCCCATTCACAACTCCATAACAGAAAATATAAACTAATACCTCTAAAAATTAAACTGCACTCGACAAAGAAAAATTAAATTTCCCCTCTAAATATTCTCTCAACCACCAATCTAACCGACCCCCCTTACTCCTCGGACTTAGTCCGGCGTAGCCAACAAAATCACAGTAAATATGAATTAGCGCAGAAATATATTTAAATCTCAAAAGTTCTTTGGGAAATATACTTACAATGCTATAAAATAATTTTTGAAAGATCACGGAGGTGCTAGAAGCGGCAACGCAGCAACAAAACAATGCCAAATGCACTGTGGCCGTGGGTCTCAAAAACTCACTTTTGAACGGGTGCAAATGAAGACCCGTGATTGATAGGGTAGGGCTTAGGGATGTCGGTAAAGCTAATGGTGGTGGTGGTTGGCAGTGGGTGGCGGCTCAATAGGCAGTTGAAGTGCAAAAACACCCAAAACGGAAATGTTGATGGTGGGGCTTCACCGGTGACAGATCGGAGGTGGGGTTGGGTCCATTGGGTTGCTAGAAGGTCGAGGATGATGTGGTGAAAAGATGGTGGCCGGAGGTGGCGTGACGGCGGCGCAGTGGCGCGAGGAGTGTCGCGGCTTGGTGGTGCGCGTGGGAGCTAACGACAGCGCGGTTGGGACTGAGATTACATGGGGGTGCTTGCCGGCGGCTGGGGAGGACAGTGGGCTGGGCGGTGTCGGTCACCGCCGGCGCACGGCGGCGGGCTGGGGGAGAAGAGAAACGGACGGAGAGAGGGAGGGGGGTTACGGCGCGCGGGAGAGCCAGAGGAAGAAAGAAGAAGAAAAAAAAAAAAGAAAAGAAGAGAAAGGAAGAAAAAGAAAAGAGGAAAGAGAAAAAAATGTAGGGAAAGAAATGAGGTCCAATCATCATATCTTGGGTCACAAAAAATGATCCAATGGGAACGATTTTAACACAGCAAGTAAAATAAAATAATTCAAATGCAGTGATTAAAATGAAAATAAATAATTAAACCCCACAACAAGTTAATTTAATTTGAAAAACAAATTAAATATATTACAATAATCAAATATAAGAAAGCACTTCAGAATAATTTTCACAAAATTAAAATCATAAAAATAAATCCACTAAAAAAAAACAAATTTTAAAACAAGAGAATAAATTTTAAATTAATAATAAATAATCCCTTCATTAAAATACAATAAAAATACGGGGCGTTGCAAGATCATCTCTCCAACTCAGAGATGATCTATACATAAGGTTAGCTAATTCTATACATAAGCCGTTTATTTAACACACCCACCACACCTCCATGTTGGCTCGTGTGTTTCCCATTATGCCGTTGTTTATAATATAGCAGCCGAGAATTAAAAGGATTAAAACTGGGTTTCTGATGGTGGCACCCTTGAGGTTTCCTGCCGCAGCTCCCTTTGATATTCCGTGAGGTCCAGCATCTCCTTTATCTCTTTCTATTTCAGGTTTTTGAAGATCTTAGACATAAGAATGAAACGACAATTGCATCTCTTGGGTTTGAAGTTTAGGCTTATAGACAGAAACTTCTTAGCACTGGCTGCGCTAATTTGGACGGCTAGGAAAGTTGATTTCCAGAGGATCTGTTCTTGCAAATAAATACTCTTGCAAGGTGGAAACAGGTGTTGATAGCATTGTGTCCAAAATAATGAAATCGCAAAGCAAATGAACACCAGAGAAAGGAACGAAGTAAACTGATCTTGGAAGGTGCGAGCAGGCTATGAAAGCCGAATGGGCTGAATCTGATGAACTCGTGTTTAGAGAAGATGTTGACGACCTTTGGTTACCTGGAAATGTGAAGATGGCTTTCAGGCGTTGTTTAGATTTTATAGGGCTCGAAGCTGAAATCGACTTGTTTAAACTTTTGGTGAAAAAGCTAAAATAAACAAGTTCTTCCACTTTTCTTCTATTTTTTGCTTTAAATCCAGGTCACCACAACATGGGCGGATGTATTAAAATAAGTGGCTGCTATATAGAACTCTAAAATCATCGATTATCTAAAAGAAAGAAGCTAGAATACTAGATTATGGGAGCTTTCGTTCAGCATTTCTAGAATGCTAGAGTATGCTGATGATGCAAAGTGGATGGTGAAGTGCCATTCAACATTTTTAAGCATCTACAAAGATCAGTCTACTGTATTTTAGTGTCTTTTCAGGAAATGCGAAGTTGAAATGGTTATAGTTAAAGATGAGACTTCTGTCAAGAAATCTGTCACCACTCCTGTATATTGTAAATATGTGGTATCTGTAAATTTAGAGAGTTCAATAAATTTGTATTGGTAATGAATTTGTCGAGGAGCTTTTGTGCTACAATTTTGTAACGAGGATGCTCGACAAAGTCATATTGGTGGAAAGTTTGGCTCGACTGTTGAATTACCTTGATGCTAACTGCATTACCGTGAGGATTTACCTTGATGCTAACAGTATGGCCATCAGGAATGGAATGATAAAGGTTTTCATTTGCTCAAGTTTTAGAGTAAGTGATAATCTCATAATGTCATAAAATAAGATGATTCTGAGTTAGCATTGTATTTTCAGTCATGCCCCTCTTAGCCTTAGCTTAAGTAATGGGATCCAGCCTAGAAGAAATCCCTGCTTTTTCTGCTTCATGGATTTATTGGAAACACTACCTGCTTCATGCATAAAAGAAATCCCTCCTTTTTCTGCTGCACGGTGTCATTTCAGGGAGTTTTCAATATCAATCACGAACCGGTACTTGACATCACTCTTGATCACCCTCTCAAGAGCTTCATTTGCATAGTGAATCGAAATTATTTCTATCTCGGGATAAATCTTGTGAGCAGCACAGATGTTTATCATTTCTTGTGCATCTTTCGTACCTCCAACTGAACTACCGGTAATGGTTTTCATTCCTGCATGCATGTAGTTCATTAGGCTGGCAAATTCTGAAACCTAGATTGGTAAATTATATGAACTTCAAGAAATGCTCGAGTTCTAAAATTGAGAAAGTTACCCTAGCAGAAGGCTAGCAGGGGCGGACCTTGACTTCACTGGGGGAACCCACAAGGACTAGAACACCAGAAGTCTTTAAGAGTGACATGTATGCATCAAATGGGTGATCTCCAGATGCTGTGTCTATTATAAAGTCAAATGATTCAGCCAAGGCCTGCAATAGAAAGTAATAGTAATAGTAACCATCAGTTAGAACAAAAACCCTCGATTAAGGCATCAACTTTAATGTTGCCTTGCATATGGGAAAAATATCTACTCAAGTCTGGACAAAAATTCAAGAATCTGAAGTAGGAGAGAGATAGACATATAAAATGAGACATATAAGAGGTGCCACAAGTTTGACAAGAATTCTAACAATAAGTTTGTCTGTATCAAGATGAGGCCTCCTCTCTCTTAGATATGCTTGTGCTGAAAGCTGTAACGATCAACCCAAAAGCCTCGCCAAACTTGACAGCCATATGACCCAGACCACCGAGGCCAATCACTCCTGGGCATTTACCAGGCTGATTCATCTTGTGCCTCATCATGGGAGCATAAACTGTAATTCCAGCACAAAGCAGAGGTGCTGTTGAAGCCAGTGGATTGCTGTCTGGAATCTTATAGCAGTATCCGTAGATCTAATAATTTCCCAAAATAAAACTATATATTAATCTCATAAATGATATATGCAAACAACTTTCTACCATCAAGTCATGAGTAGCTGATCATATCAATTCATTAATAACTAATGATTGACACAATAAATTATATGTCACATACTAAACGTGTATATAGTCGGTGATCATATCCTCATTTTTCACATAAAAAACCTTACAACATCTTAAAAGTGCTTGCCTTTCATGGACAATAGTGTAGTTGGAGTATCCTCCTTTGGTGATTGTACCATCAATATCGATGCCGTTAAGAGTGTAAACAGCTCCCTTTGCACAATGAACTTCTAACGCATCATTACAAAAACGGCAATCTCTGCAAGAGTTAATGTTGATGCGGGAAAAATCATGCAACAGGCTGGAAGGACGGCCCACTGTTTTGATTTGGGCCTTGATCGATGTTGTTTGGAGCCCTCGGCAATGTTCTGGTGCGGCTATACGGTGTTGATGCATACGTCTAGGGGTGGGCTCTAACTCCAACAGAGTCGGAGTGCCCTCCTCCGACCTCCAACTTCTATTGGGATTGGAGGTCAAAACAAGCTCTGACTCCGATCGAAGCTCGGAGTCGAAGTATCAACTGTAAAAAACTATAAAAAAAATCGCAATAACTAAATATGTCAAAAAAATAAATACTGTAAAAAAAAATCTAAAATACTGTAAGAAAAAGTTAAAAAGCTAAAACTAAATCAAACTATAAATCCGTCAAATCGCAAACCATAAATTTAAATTCAAAACTACAAATCGCAATAAGTTTAAATTTATAGCACCAAAATATTGAATAATGTCATAAATTTCATTCAAATGTGAAATAGCCACAATGGCCAATGCCCCACATCAGTCTTGGACAGTCCATGCATTTGAGTCGATGACTCGATACTCGATAGTGATTTCCAATTTTCCCGCATGAAGTTTTAACTTTATTGATCAGATGCACTATATTTTCTTTAGTCATTTAACTATAGACTTCTATACCATCAGCCAAGACTCCAAGTGATATTATGAACACACCTCTACCTCTAACTCTGACGAATTTTGCATGATGGTAATCATCCCATAGTGCGTTGGTCTCAAACTCTCTGTCATCCACAATTAGTTTGAGGTTTACAACTAGGTCTACAAAATCATATAAATTATAAATTAAATAATGAAAACATTAAAATTATGTAAATAATCATTTAAAATCATAAAGTTATCTGATTCAAGCCTATATCACTCGACATCAATGGTATCTACTTTAATGGACGTTGAACTTAACCAGTTTTTTGTGCAAACGAGGGCATCGACGGTGGTCGGAGACAATGAACTCTAATAAGCGTCCAAGACACGACCTCTAGTGCTAAACGTCGACTCAGAGTGATAGGAATGACTAGCACATATAGGGTTATTTGGGAAAGAATAGGAAACTTGGTGGAATTAACCTTCCACCAAGTTAATAAATGAAATGTATCACTATGTGCCTCGACATCTCCCATCAAATAATGCTCAACCTTAGACCTACACTGCATAATATTCCTCGTCACACGGATTTGATGATACCGCCGCACCGGTTGTGATAAAGATCTACACCTCTGTCATCTAAGGAAGATGTCAAGCTAGTTGGGTGTGAGGAGCTACGACTACTACTTGTTGGAGTAGGTTGATCACTGTTGTTGAAGTGGTTATATAAGTCAAAAGACGTGGAAGAATTTGTCAAAAAATGCCCGAAGTGCCAATTGTATGCCCCTATACTGCATTGCCCGCCAGAGGAATTGATGTCGATCATGTTGCCTTGGCTGTTTGGCAGTGGGGAATCGACCTAGTCTGACCCTTACCCTCGAGTAAGGGGCCTAAGGTTTGGGGTTGCTGTTGTGGATTACTTCAGGAAATGAGTGGAAGCGGAAACCCTAGCAACCATCAAAGCAAACAATATCACTCGATTCGGGTGGAAGGCTGTGGTTTGCAAGTTTGGCATCCCCTACAACATAATCTCAGACAACGAGTGACAATTCGTAAGGGTGAAAAAAAAAATCAGAAAATCAGTTGAACCGGACCAGACCAGGGTTCGATCTGATTTGTAAGCAGTCTGGTGCGGTACTAGTTCTTAAGAATCAAAATCGGTCATAGACCAGTGCGGTACCAGTTTTAATATTTTTAAAAACGATTTAAACCGACCGGACCAATATATATATTTATAATTTTTTATATTATATTATATATATTATATGCTAAATTGCTAATTAATATAACATGAAATTCTAATTTTATTATTTAAGTCTATTAATATAATATGTGATATAACAATCGATTAATTTATATTTTTAATATAACATTTGATATAACATATAAATTTTAATTTTATAATAGAAAATAAATATAACATAAAATTTTAATCTTAAAGATAAACATTAACAATAATTTCTTAGTATAAACTTACTTTTGATATTATATATATTTATATATATATCAATGAAAATATATTTTTGGCAAATAAATTACAATATATATATATATATATTCTTTTCGTAAATACATTTTTATGCATTTGGTCTAAAACTTATATAGACTATAGTTAAATTCAATACTATGCTAGTATATTAACAATTAATATAAAATAATATACTTATACTATAATATAAATAGACTAAAAAGTTTGGTATATGTAAACATCATATTATTACTAATATAGATAATTCGTAAAATAAAAACAAAACCAGATCGGACCATACCAAAACTGAAAAAACCAAAAGTTTTGGTTTCGATAGTAAACCAGATCGGTATTAGTTCTTAAATTTTTCAAACAGTTGTATACCGGTTTGGTTATTCAAAATGTATAAAACTGGATCGAACCAGACTGGTTACACCCTTAACAACTCGACTTGAGTCATTATTGCGATTGGTGTATAAAGTTGGAAATCAAGTCCAAATACCCTACCCTAGGTCACCCACAGGCTAAAAGACAAGTCGAAGCAACCAACAAGATGTTGCTCGTAATGCTGGAGAAGAAGTTGATTGATAAGAAACGAAATTGGGCAGAGGAACCCCTTTCGCCCTCACTTATGGAAGCAAATCGGTCATACTAGTGGAAGTAGGGATGCCAATCTATAGGATCCAACACTTCAACCAAAACTCCAACAACGAGAAATTGTAATAGCAGCTGGACTTGTTAGAAGAAAATAGATAAGAGGCTAAGATGCGGATGACAATCAATAAAGAAAGGTTGAGCACTATTTCAATAGGAGGGTCAAACCTAGGTCCTTTAAAGTGGGCTGCTTCGTCTTGAGACAGACGAGAACAACCACGCAAGAGGAGAGGAGAAGCAGGGGCCACGATAGGAGGGTTGTATGTCATCATCGCCAACAATAGGTCGGACTCCTATTGGCTTAAAGATGCCCAGGGTAATGAACAACTGCAACCGTGGAATGTAGAACACTTGCAGAAGTATTTTGCTTGATTGAAATATGAAATTGTAGACACTGGAGGCCATGAATAAGATTACTCTTTTCTCCAAACTGTGTGTTTCCTCTTACAAGGTGCCAATAATGGGCAGGTAGGTCCCTTCACTGCCCAACCTTCGCGTAGGACTTTGGAATCGGACTCAGAGTTCCTTCAAAAATTTCAATAGGAGTCGGAGTCGGAGTCGGAGTTAGAGCTCTGAACTCTGAATTCCGTCTCTGATTGAAAAAAAATCTTGCAACGATTTTTATTGCTTATCTGAACAAAGAAAGAAAAGTCTATATTTTTAGTGTATTTTCTTTGTCTGTCTCAATCTATCTATCTATCTTCTATCTCTCTATTTACTTTTTACTTTTACATTTGGGTTCAATTTCCAAATCACCGTCCTTTGGGTTTTTGGGTTTTTTCTATTTTTCTGTTACGCGGGTGGGTGTAGAGTCGTAGACTTGTAGTTAGCTTTTTGAGTTTTAAAATCATTGTTAGTAACTCAATTTTTCACTTTTTTGGGTTTTTCTTTTTCTATTTAATTTTGTTCTAGGCCCTGTGACAGGTGATGTTAGCTTTTTTGAGTTTTCACTTTTCAAATCAATGTCAGTTTTAGCTTCTTTGAGTTTTTTCCTTTTTCTTGGTTTTTTTTTAATTTTTGGTTTTCTGGCCTTGAATGTTAGTTTCAAGATACCAATCCTGACTCCTCATTCCTTTACATCAACTTTAATTTGAATATAGTGGTAACAGTGTGTGCGTGCGTGCGCGCACACACACACACATATATATATAGTTCCTCTTCAACATCAAGTCTCGACTCTCTTTGCAGTCCTATTTCCTTTTATGCATTTGTGGAGCCATCATGCAAAGGGGGGAATGCACCGGAGATTACATGTATACCATTCACCGGAATGTACAGGCTCAATATCATCACGGTGGCTTTAGCAGTGTCGACTATGCCATCGTTCGACGGATGCGGCCAACCGAGCCATCTCTCTCTCTCTCTCTCCCTGTGTGGTGCCGAAGATCTAACTGTGACTCCAGCAACTCCGATCGGAGTCGGAGTCGAAGTTGGGCTTCGACTTCGGCAAAAGATAAAGTTGGATTTCGGAGTTGGGCTTTCAAACTCTATTGGAGTCAGAGCCCAACCCCTAGATGAAATGAAAAATTCTCAAAACTTCTCGGAATTTTCTTCTCAAATATAACTCAAACACAAAACATTTTTCAATTTCAAATCTTCAACTTTTTCATTTAATTATTATCTAATCATTACAACTTTTACAAACTTCAAAATCAAAATACAAAAATCAATATAACTTCTATAGACTTTAAAACAAAAATAATATTCAAAACTATATTCAAAACTTTTTTTTAACTTTATAATATATTTATTTAACTTTTTCTCTCCCATTTTCCAAAACCCAATAAAATACCTTAACTCAAATAATTTTACTATTATTCATAGATAGTTTTACTCCCATTTACAGAATTATAAGATATTCCAAGTTTTGAAACGAGTCCTAAAACTCTACTTGAATTATAGTTTTTGAAATTAAATTAAGTAGATTTTCAAATTTTAGAGCTCAACAATTTCAGGTTCTTTTCAATGCATAATGAAATGTAGAAAAAAATATTAAAATTCTTGAAAACGATGTTCTTTTGCTAAGAATTATTTGGAAATTAATTTCGAAAATGTCATATCAAATTAATTTTTTGGGGCATCTTCATTTCCTGGAAAGGAAACCAGAGTTTGACATAGTCCGAGTGAAAGGACTCGTGGAGTTAGTAGTTGTCAATAGGACTAGATGAGTAGTCAGTTCTTATCTAAATAACTTAGGTGGTAATTATCAATAAGGGTTGAATACCCACGTCGATGTTATTGTTTCCTAGTTTTAGTATGTTATTGTTTTATCTGCAGTTGTTCTTATCACGTAGAGTTAGTTTGCAATTTTGGCGTTTATATAAGGATCTAAAATTTAAAGTTGGAGGCACTTTTGATGATTTAGTAAAAATACATAATGGATCTTGAGATGGGAGAGATCTGGTGAGACGCCAGAAGTGTGCAAGTTCTATTTTATTTACAGTATTGGGAGGTTCTACGTCAATTTTGGTATGAAGAGCCAATGTTTCCATCATCAACACCATGAACACACGAGTAAAAAGCCCCCGAACACCGCTCACTTAACACCACAACAATGCGACAACCTGCTACTGGAAGTGATCAATCAATTGAGTTCTAAACAAGGAAGTTGATGTAATCTGGAACCATGTGTTTGATAAACCAGAAGGATCAGGTGCTAACAAACAGGAAGACAACAGAAAACGGGGGACCAAAGTTACAACTGGAAGGGGATGACAATAGCGAAGACCGCTCATACATGCAACCCTTTAAGCCTTTCTAGGGATCCTGATGGATGTCGCGAGTGTATAGCGGCAAAAATAATTTTGCAACCCGTATGGAGTCTATCATGAACCAAGCGGAGTTTCCCGTGGCCCACCACGATGAAGCCATACAACGAATTAGAGTGGATGTACCCGATTTCCATGGGAAGCTAGATCCTTACGCCTTCCAAGACTATATTACTGCTTTGGAGGATTATTTCAATTGGTTTGGAATTACAGCTGATCGCAAAGTTTGCTTTGTGAGGATGAAGTTAAAAGGGTAGGCAAGAGTTTGGTTGTAGAGTGTGGAAGATCATTTGCATAGACTCTATCATCCTCATATTACTGATTGGGAAGAGATGAAACTAAGGTTGCAAGAGAAGTACCTTCCCATCGATTATGGGAAGATGCTATTTGAAGAATTTTTGTTATTGAGGCAAGTGGTAGCTTCCGTAGATGATTATATCAACAAATTTCATAAACTCAGCATCCGTAGCTGCGTAACTTAAACTGGGCGACAAACTATTGCACCCTATAAGGTCGGCCAATGAGACGACATTCGAAAAGATTTGCTTACCGTCTGTTTGTCAAGCATAGAAGACGCTTATCAGCTAGCACTCTGATTGGAGTAGCAATACGAAATTCTCACCCCCCGAAAGGCCGCTACCAACTAGACAACACCTGCACCAAAAGGTAACCCAAACTAGAGGAGCCAAGCATCACCAATTAATAGGACCTTGCACAAGACTCCAGCAGTACCAGCAAAGGGAATCCTAGAACGTAATGTGGGAAGGAGCAAGCCTAAGGAATGTTACAAGTGTGGAGGGCACAGAAACTTCACAGTAGCATGCGCCCGAAAGAACAGAGGAATTGCCTGTTTGTGTGATTTGATGAGTACTTACGGGGTAGAAGAAGGAAGATCCCATTGGCGATGATTGGCTACGCAACAACATATTCCATACTCAAGTGGAGCATCAAGGAAAGTCCTTGAATGTTATTATTGACAAAGGTAGTGGGATGAACGTGATCTCCTAAGAAATCGTTCAGAATCTTAAACTTCTAGTGGAAGAACATCCTCAACCATACAAACTAAGCTGGGTCGACGACACCTCTATTCCTGAGAAGCATCAATGCCCGATCACCTTCTCCCTCGGGCAGCACTATGTCGATACCTTACACTATGATGTGATTCTTATGAGAGACTGCCATTTGTTATTAGGACGCCCTTGGCTTTACATCAGGCGAGTCAAATATGACGGCTTTAAGAATACATACTCCCTTTTGTTTGGTGATAGGAAAGTAGTTCTACAACCCATGAAGATTCACGACTTTGACTATCCCTCTAGCGAAGACCGAATATCGGCACTACGGAGCTTCTCTCAAGCAAGCCATAATTGTGGACTCATTTTTGTGTTAATTTTCAAGACAACTACCCCACCGTCCATGATGGACTCATTGCTGCTAGAAATAAATGGCCTCTTAAAGGAGTTTTCGGATATCTCCTCGGATGAGCTTCATTAGTCCTTTCGACCCATGAGAGACATCTAGCATGCTGTGGATTTAATTTCGGGACGACCTTGCCAAACTTACCCACATATAGGATGAGCCCAGCCGAACACAAGGTGCTTTAACAACAAGTCCAAAGCTTACTCGACAAAGGATTTATTCACGAGAGCTTCAGCCCTTACACAGTACCTGCTCTGCTCACACCCAAGGACAATAGTTGGCGAATGTGCATCGACAGCCGTGCTATCAATAAAATCATGGTAAAATATTATTTTTGTAACGTCCCGACCCTGGAGGTTCAGGGAGTTAACTCCTGTTACCTGATAATCAACTTCCACAAATGCTAATAAATTTTCCAAATCCAACATATATACTTCCAAAGGCTCCAAATCAAACATAGACACCTCAAATTCATTTAGCAACACATAACCCACATATCAGAACCTCAGTACCATAAACCAGATGAAATAGAATAGCATCTCCACGTCTCAATTAACGTAATAAAATAAAATAGGGTTTACATAAGTCTCCACAATCATTTAAACATACTGAAATGCATCTACTGAATAAATAAATCCACCAATAGCACTAGTACCCCGAGGTACTCAACTACTATCCTCAGTTAATCTCGCCCATGTACTCTACTATTGATCCTCAGTTGAACCATCAAAGTCATCTAAAATACTAAGCTCTCTATAATCACAAAGCTCTCATGAAGTAACATCCAAACTGTCTGGTTCTCCTCCAGCAATCCCTCCAAACCTCAAGAGAAGTAAATTCACTATAAACATAGTTTTACACATGCTCTCATTATTTTTATTTATTCGTATGATGATATGTAGCAACTAACATTATTTTTCAGTTTGCTAAAGTGGTGCAAATTAGACGAGGTATTGGTTTTTAGGCAACGTACGTAGTCTTGTGACAGGCAATAGCGGTTTAGAGTTCCATGCTCGGCTAGAATTTACTAGCATATTAATGCCAAGAAAATTATAAACATAAACGAATTCAAGTGTAGAGAATTTAAATTTTAAAACTAACGGCTAAAAAATTCAAAACTTAACCATAGAAAACAGACGTTGGATTTCCTCATTTCATGGCCATTTTAGCCGTTGTATACTCTTACAAATATACTCTGTAGAGAGAGAGAAATACAGTGACTCGGAAAATAAAAATCAATAGAGAGAGAGAGAGCTACGAAAATGTCAGAGCGTGAAAGATTTTACGCAAGGAGACATCAACGGAGAGATGGAAAGAATCGAGATGATGATGCACAACGGGAACAACGACTATGGAAACAGGGTGTTGACGTCGGCATCGACGGCAGCAACGTCCACGGTGAATGACATCGTCTTCATCCGCAATGAATGAGCAATCTCAGGGGCTGAAGACGTATTTCAAGAACGCAAAGGGACGGTACAAGCTCCAATACAAGAAGACTCACTCCCCTGTTCTCCTCCCTTACTCCCACAACAAATCAGTTTCGTAGGTTGGGCTTTCTTTTTATTTTTATTTTCTTATGTTTCTACTTTGGTCTTTCTTTTTCCTCTGCAACAGTCCAGAGGTGTTTCTGACTCCCTTTTGAGTTCTAGAGCCCTCTCTATTTGTAGCGTCTGCGTTTTCATTTCCTTGATCCAAAAGCAATTTGACCAAATGTCCAAGATCTGCTATTGATTTTACATGCTAATAAACTTTTGGAAATTTCAATTGCTGGTTTTGCATTCACTTTTTACCTTGGAGTTTCCTTGGTTCCATAAGACACTTCTTGTGTTCCCAATCACCAACAGACATGCAATGCTTAGAAACTACTAGAGGTTAATATTCTTCTATAGGTTCTTGCTATTTTCCTCTTCTGGTAAAACCTCTTGTATTTTGTGATGGATCAAGTAGTTTTCACATGCTAGACCTTACTCGCCGCACACAAGTGTAGGCTACATATTTCCAAAAGTTCCTTTCTTCATTCCACTCTTGTTATTAAGTAGTTGTTGTTCAGTTACTAGCAATTGAAAATGCAAAGTATTAAGAGATTCCATCTTGAGGCATGTGAGGGTGGGGGTATCAGCTGAAATGTGGTTATTAGCTGATTGGTATGTGCTCAAGCAATTGAGTCGCAAGATTTGCTCATCAACAATAACCCATAGTTCAATGCTATTATCTTTTGTATATTGAACAATCCTGCTTGTTGGATAACGTTCTATCTTGATATACACGTTTCACAAAATCTAGTCCATGATCAAAGAAAATTAATTTTTTTTCACTTCAATAATTTTCAAAAAGACTTGAGCCTGGACAGCTTGGACAAGGTAGAGCTTGTTATGTCTTTTGAGCAGGAATTCTCCATTGAGATCCTTGATGAGAAAGCAAATAAGCTTACTTGCTCTACTGATGTTGCAAAGTACATAGTTTCTGGAGCTGAGCAAAAGGTTGTGGAGAATTCCTTATTTGATTTTCAATTTTGTCGCCCCTTCAAGGTTTTACTCAAGGATTGTCTTCTATGGTTTCAATTTATGTGGGGTCGATCTTTTATAGTTCTTGTGTAATTCTCTTATTGAAAGTGCAATTCAATAATTCATATTTCTTCTGAGGAAGAAATCTTATATGAACACACACACACCATTACTTACTACATATGTATACTGTGCATGTTATCATTCTCCTTTTTACAAATGCATCTCTCACAACTTATGGATAGAGAGGTTTGGAACCAGTAGTTCAATGCTGTGATCTAACAATATTCTTGCCTTGCATGAAACCAGTTCATGCACATGAAGCAGCAAGATAAAAGAGGGTGGTATCTCAAAACTAATCTCTTTGAACGATTTTGGTTTCACTTAATTCTTGAGTTACAGTCTCATCGATTCTATATATTGGTTTTCTTTTTTCAATTTGCAGAAAACCTAAAATAAAAAGCATAGACACCATAGTTGTTAATGGGCTGTCCGAAGAGAGAGGCCTTGCTGCAACGAAATTGGTGGTACCTCCAAAGAGTACTGAAGAGACCCAACCCAAAGCAGGTAAGGTGATTAACTCTGATGAAGAAGAGGAGGGTAAATGTGCTGCTGATTTTGTTTTATAGTATAACCTTGATGATTTTCGATGCTATTTCTTTTCTTTGTTTGATTTAAATTAAAACTCACGCTGCTTTGCAAAAATAATTCCCAAGTATTCAACAGAGGCTGATGCTCGAATTAGAAGTAGTTGAGTGGGGCAAGCTAGTGAAATTAACAATGTACACCATTCAAAATATGTTTCGAAAAAAAAAAATCCACAAAACCAAAGCCTCAAATTCTCAATCATAAACAATACTCAAAACAACACAAAGTCAACCACCATGGATCCATGGCATCACTAACCACCTCAAACAATTACCAAAATCAAAGTATACAACAATGGCCACTCCACCTTCGCAATAAATAATATTCATAGCTGCAAACTCAATGCCAACAGTACAAATAATATTTAAAACTGTAAATCTACTTAAAACTCTACTACTAAAATATAACGAATCCAACACCACCTGACCAACCTATCGAATTCACATAATGTTGACTCCTCTTACATGATACAACTGAGGATTAGCTTGGTCTATTAGAGTTAGATGTTTAGTATAATGAATTAGAAGTCGTAATGTAATATTGATGGAGCGGGCTATGGATTTTCCAACATTAGAAAAGAATATTTAGTGTGGAGATTCCTAAAAGTGTGAAACTCTCTCATTGCAGATCTTTCAGTGCAATCAAGGTATGAATGCTATGTTTTTAGTAATACTCCTATATTGATGTCGTATAAACTATATTTGTTTTTTAGTGGGTTTTTAGCTATCGAAAATGAATGCTTATTATAGTAGAGATTGCAAAAATACTAAAACTCTCGTGCTGAAGATTTTTCGTTGCTATCAAGGTATGAGATTCTTTATTACATAGTATTTCAATAATCTTTTGATTGTTTTTTTCTATATTCTTCTTCTTCTACTTCCTCTTCCTTTTTCCCTTCTTCTACGTATTTCTTCTATTTCCTTTTCTCATTTCTTTGTTGAAATGATGTAACAGCTCCATTGAAGATTTTCAATCGGTGTAATAGTGGTATGGATTTATTTATTCTGTTATATTTTAATAATACTCTATGTTAGTATCAAACGTGTTCTCTTTCTTTAATCAAATATTCTCATGGTTGAAATTAACAATGTACACATGTCAAAATATGATTCGAAAAATATAAAAAAAAAAAATTAGACAAAACCAAAACCACAAATCCACAATTATGAACAATACACAAAATAACAAACTCCACCACCATATGGTTCCATGGCACCACTACCACTTCAAACAATTCTTAATATCAAAGTACACAACTATGGTCACACCTTTGCAATAAATAATATTCATAGCTGCAAAATAAATGTCAATAGCAGAAACAATATTGAAACCTACAAATCCACTGAAAACTATACTACCGAAGGATAATGAAACCAACACCATCTGGCCAACGTATCAATTTCACATAACATTGACTTATCTAAGATGATACAACTGAGGATTAACATGGTCTATTAGAGTTAGATTTTTAGTACAATCAATTAGAGGTTGTAACGTAATACGGATAGCTTTTTTCTACTATCGAAAAAAAAATACTTAGTGTGGAGATTGTCAAAAGTATGAAACTCTCTTGTTGAAGATCTTTCAGTGCAATCAATATATGAAATTGTTTATAATGCTTTGTTTTAATAATACTCTTATATTGATGTCATATAGACTATATTAGTTGTATTAGTGGGTTTTTTGTTGTCAAAAATGAAAGCTTAGAGGGGAGATTGTGAAAAGTCTAAAACTCTCTCATTGAAAATCTTTCGTTGCAATTAAAGTACGAGATTCTTTACTACGCAATGTTTTAATATTCTTTTGATAAGTTTTTTTCTATCTTATTATTATTATTATTCTACTTCCTCGTCCTCTTTTCTACTTTGTCTTTTCTCTTTCTCTTCTTCTACTTCTTCCATTTCTTGGCTGAAAAGATGGAACAACCCCCTTTGAACATTTTCTTTTGCTAAATAATAGTGTATGGATTTATTTATTCCATTACACTTTAATAATATTCTAATGTTGTTAGTATCAAACGTGTTCTCTCTTTTTTATCAAATCTTCTAATGGCTTAAATTAACAATATACACTAGTCAAAATATGATTAAAAAAAATACAAAAAAGAATATCAACAAAACCAAAACTACAAATCCACAATCATGAACTACAAAGCAACAAAGTCCACCACCATGGGCCCATGGTATCACTTCCACCTAAAAAAAATCCATCTGAATATTAAAGTAGAGACAACAGTGGCCATGCCACCTTATATAGTAATAAATAATATTCGTAGATGCAAAATAAATGTCAATAGCACAAATAATATTTAAAGTTACAAATCTACTGAAGTATAACGAATCCAACACCACCTGGCCAACCTATTGAATTCACATAACGTTGACTTTTATCTAAGATGATACAACTTAGGATTAGCATGGCCTATTAAAATTAGATTTTTTATTTTCTACCGTTAAAAGAAATACTTGGAGTGGAGATTGCCAAAAGTGTGAAACTCCCTTGTTGAAGATCTTTAAGTGTAATCAAGGTATGTTTATTATGCTATGTTTTAATCATACACTTTATATTGATGTCACATAGACTATTTTAGTTGTTTTAATGGGTTTCATGCTGTTGGAAATGAACACCTAGAGTGGAGATTGAGAAAAGTCTAAAACTCTCGCATTGAAGATCTTTCGTTGCAATCAAGGTATCACATTCTTTACTAAGCAATATTTTAATAATCTTTTGATTGATTTTCTTTTCCTATAATTCTTTTTCTATCTTCTTCTTCTTCTACTTTTCATTTCTTTGTTGAAATGATGGAACAGCTCCGTTGAAGATTTTCCTTTGTTGCAATAGATGTATGAATTTATTTATTCCGTCATCCCAATATTCTAATGTTGGTATCAAATGTGTTCTTATTTTTTTTAATTAAATCTTCTCATTGCCGAAATTAACAATGTATACAAATAAAAATATAATTTGAAAAATACAAAAAATAATATTGACAAAACCAAAACCACAAAGTCACCCACCATCCATGGCATCACAACCACCTCAAACAATTCTCAATAACAAAGTACACAACAACGGCCAGGCCGCCATCGCAATAAATATTATTCATAGCTGCAAAATCAATGCTAACAATACAAATAAAATTTTAAACTATAAATCTACTATAAACTCTACTACTGGAATAAAGCGAATCCAACACCACTTGGCTAACATAGCGAATTCACATAATGTTGACTCATCTTGGATGATATAATTGAGGATTAGCATGGTTTACTAGAGTTAGTTTTTAGCTATGGATTCTCTACCATTGTAAAAGAATACTTAGAGTGAAGATTGCCAAAATATTGAAACTCTTGTTGAGGATCTTTCAATGCAATCAAGGTATAAAATTGTTTATTATGCTATGTTTTAATGGTGCTCTTATATTAATGTCATAATGACTACATTAATTTTTTTAATGAGTTTTTTGCTATCGAAAATGTGCCTAGAGTGGAGATTGTAAAAAGTCTAAAACTCTCGCACTGAAGATTTTTTGTTGCAATCAAAGTATGAGATTATTCTTCTTTATTACGCAATATTTTAATTATCACTAGTTTTTTTTTCATTATTTTTTCTATCTTATTCTTCTTCTTCTGCTACTACTTCTTCTTCTACGTCCTCTTTCTATTTCGACTTCTCATTTATTTGTTGAAAAAGATGGAACAGCCCCGTTGAAGATTTTCTTTTGGTGCAATAGAGGTATGAATTTATTTGTTCCATTATACTTTAATAATATTCTACTGTTGGTATCAAACATGATCGCTTTTTTTCAAAAAATAATAAAAAAATATCCACAAAACCAAAGCCGCAAATTCACAATCATAAACAATACTCAAAGCAACAAAGTCCACCACCATGGATCCATGGCATCACTAGCACCTCAAACAATTACCAAAATCAAAGTATACAACAATGGGCAACTCTACCTTCACAATAAATAATATTCATAGCAGTAAACTCAATGCCAACAGCACAAATAATATTTAAAACTATAAATCTACTTAAAGCTCTACTAATGAAGTATAACGAATCCAACACCACCTGACCAACCTATCAAATTCACATAATATTGACTCCTCTTAGATGATACAACTGAGGATTAGCTTGGTCTATTAGAGTTAGATGTTTAGTACAATGGATTAGAAGTTGTAATGTAATACTGATGGAGCGGGCAATGGATTTTCCACCATCATAAAAGAATACTTAGAGGATTACCAAAAAGTTCACAACTCTCTTGTTGAAGATCTTTCAGTGCAATCAAGGTATGAAATTGTTTATTATGCTATGTTTTAATAATACTCCTATATTGATGTCGTATATAAACTATATTTGTTTTTTAGTGGGTTTTTAGCTATCGAAAATGAATGCTTAGAGTGGAGATTGCAAAAAGTCTAAAACTATCGTGTTGAAGATTTTTCGTTGCAATCAACAAGGTATGAGATTCTTTATTACGCATTATTTTAATAATCTTTTGATTGTTTTTTCCTATTTGTTTTTCTATATTCTGCTTCTACTTCCTCTTCCTTTTTCTCTTCTTCTACGTACACCTTCTATTTCTACTTCTCATTTCTTTTAAAAAATATAAAACTTAATATCAACAAAACCAAAACTACAAATCCACAATCATGAACAATAATACTCAAAGCAAGTCCACTACCATGGGTCCATGGCATCACTTCCACCTAAAAAAACTTCAATCTCAATAATATTTGTAGATGTAAAAATCAATGCCAACAACACAAATAATATTTAAACCTACAAATCTACTTAAAACTCCTATTGAAGTACAACGAATCCAACACTACCTGACTAACATATCGAATTCACATAATGTTGACTCATCTTGGATGATACAACTGAGGATTAGCATGGTCTACCAGAGTTAATTTTTTAAACAAATTAGAGCTTGTAACATAATACTTATGGAGCGGGGTACGGATTTTTCACCATCGTAAAAGAATACTTAGTGTAAAGATTGCCAAAAGTGTGAAAAACTTTCTTCTTGAAGATCTTTCAGTGCAATCAAGGTATGAGATTACTTATTATGCTAGGTTTTAATCATACTCTTATATTGATGTTATAGACTATATTTATTGTTTTATTTCGTTTTTGCTGTTCAAAAATGAATACTTAGAGTGGAGAATGCGGAAACTCTCTAGTTGAAGATCTTTCCTTGCAATCAAGGTTTGAGATTCTTTATTACGCAATGTTTTAATATTCTTTTGATAGGGTTTTTTTTCTATATTTGTTTTCTATATCTTCTTCTTCTAATGTTGGTATCAAACGTGTTTTCTTTTTTTTCTTTTATCAAATCCTCTCATGTCTGAAATTAACAATGTACACTAGTCAAAATATGATTTGAAAAATAAAAAGAAAATATACACAAAAGCAAAACCACAATCCACATTCATGAACAATTCTCAAAATAACAACTCCACCACCACGGGTCCATGTGGCATCCCTACAACCTCAAACAATTCTCAATATCAAATTACACAACTATGGTCACGCCAACAACAAAATTAATATTTAAACAAAAAATCTACTTAAATCTTTGTTACTGAAGTATAACGAGTCCAACACCACCTAGCGAACCTATCAAATTCACATAATGTTGACTTCTCCTAGATGATACAATTGAGGATTAGCATGGTCTAGTAGAGTTAGATTTTTAGTACAACATCGGAAAAGAGTACATAGAGTGGAGATTTCCAAAAGTGTGAAACTCTCGTTAAAAATTGTTGCCCAGATGACTAACACAAGAGGACGGGTAAATTGGGTTGTATTTAAAAATCCGCAGTTATAAGGTCAGTTACACAATATAATATAACATATGAACAAAATATGAATTAGTAATAAATATAAAGAGTAAGGGTAAGAGAAAGCAAACTCAGTATTTTAACGAGGTTCAGCCCTACTGCCTACGTCCTCTCTTCAAGCTACTCCTTGAGAATTCTCAAATTCACTATTCAATCTCCTTTAGGTGGAGGTAGAAACCTATTACACCTTTGAGCAGTACCGCTACAAAGAATCCATGTAGAACACCCTATGCACTTGCAATCAATCACCTTACACGTGGTGATTTAACGTTTATTCCCTATGTAGAACATCTTCTACACGAACAAGGGTTATACACATCCTTTTACTGATACAAGAATTGATAGTCGGTGAGTTATCAGAAAATAGTTCTCAATGAGTGGAATAAAAATAATACAGGGCAAACTATATCTCTCAAAATGAACAAAGGTTAAGGCTCAAATGAGACTTCACTTTTTCAAAATGATTTTTGCAATTGTCGAAGACAAAACATCATTCACTTTTCAGAATATTTAAATCAAAGTTTTGCTTTGTCAAAGACAATATCATTCACTTTTCAAAATATTCAAATCAAAGTTTTGCTTTTTGTAATTGTCAAAGACAACATCATTCACTTTTTAAAATATTCAAACAAAACATGCACATGTGAAATATGACAATCAATCAATCATTTTTCAAAAATTCAAATTTTAAACTTTTAATTTTTAAATATGTCATGCACATGTGGAAAATACAATTTGATGTTTTATGATAAAAGATTAATTTTGACCCTTAATCCAATTTTGAATTTATCAAGAGATGTACAAAATTACTCTAAGAGCTTCATTTGCAAGCTTGTTCCCTTTCATGCTCATGCTTGGTTCATTGATGTGTTTGGCTTCATTGTGTAGACAACTTGAGCTTGTGATTCCTTTATGCTTAATTTCATTTGTTATCATCAAAATCCATATGTAGATATGTATTATATGAGGCTTGAAACCTTGGGTTCAACAATCTCCCCCCCTTTTGATGATGACAAATATTTAGTAGAACTCTGAAGCATGTAGTAATAAGCTCCCCCTGAGAATGTGCGTTAGTTTCTCAAGCAATAAATGTTAAAAACTTCCAAGCATTGGAAAGAACATGTTAAACTTCTAGTCTAAAACTTCTCTCCCCTTTGGTATCATTAAAAATGAATCGCAGTAAGCAATGCCAATAGACTGATGAAAAAGGTACATTTGTAGAAACTATAGAGAGTTGAATAATTGGAGTCGCCCGGGTCCTAATAACTGCCACAAAACCTGGAGCCGCTTGGGTCCTAACAAGCGCTGTAAAGCATGGAGCCGCCTAGGTCCCTGACACGTGCTGCAAACCACGAAGCCGCTTGGGTCCCTAACGCAAGTTGCAAGGCCTCGAGCCTCGCCCGGGTCCTACCTAAATTTGAATGCTCTCGGTTTCTATAAAAAGACCATTTTCACCCCTCGACTACCTACAGAACAAATTCTCACATTGCCTATTGACCTAGTTTCAGTTTATTCAGAATGATAGCATGGCCGAGCAACATTCTTCCAATAATATTCTAGATTTGAATCAGGAACCATTTATGCCTCAACCACTAATTTTCTCTCCTGAGGCCATCAACGCCATGATAGGAGAAGATGCATTTTTCAAACAGGACTGATATTGATGTTGTTGCAAGATCAAGAATGCTCAATGCTCAATATGATGCCTCTATTACAACCATGTCTTAGAGGTTACTGGCAAGGGTGAGTGAGGTTGATCGGCTTAACAATCAAATATCTGAGTTGCATCAAAGACTTGCTAATAAAAGTATAAAGAATAAAAGGTTAAAACAAGAAAATAATGAGTTGAAGAAATTTATGGATTGGTACGCTTATGACCTGTAACCACGAATAGAGGAGATGGAATGAGAGAGAGAGTATAAATACAAAGTCAACATCAACAATTAACAGCAAAGGTTCAGTGTTTACGAGAAAAATAGGAACAATCTGCAGTTAATCTCGCTGGCTTAGCTAAATAAAATATGCATCAAGCATATCATCTTGACCATGTAAGTTTTGAAGAACTGATAGCTTGTCTTGTTCTCATTTTCATCTTTATAAAATCAGTCTTGAGTTTCATCTAATTTGCATCAAGTCTTCTTTGCTCTTTGTCATATGCATTTGCATCTAGTTCCCTCTTTTTTTTAATGGCTCAACAATTTTCTTCCAATAATCCCCTTGTTCACTACATGGGGCGTATTGCACCCCCACCACCAGTTATTTATGCACTACCATAGGTGCCATGATGTAGCATGAGAGTGATCTGACTAACATGTCAAATGAAGAAGCCATTTATGAACTTGTGAGTCTCGATACTCGATACTCATCGTCCATTGTCGTATTTTCCCAACGGTTGCAGCCCAGAACTCGTGAAGTTAAAAAGCTTAATGAGAAGATTTGTCTCAAGTTTAACAAAAAAAATGAGACTTGAGGCAGGAGAATAAGGATTTAAAGCTTAATGAGAAGATTTGTCTCAAGTTTAACAAAAAAAATGAGACTTGAGGCAGGAGAATAAGGATTTAAAATCCTTGCTTTACCTCTTCATTTCAACTGTCTAATCCTTTAGATACGACTGCCTAATCCTTTAGATAAGGACGACATGTTAATATATAAAGAGTAAGAGCGCTTGAAAAATCAGGCTAAATGTCTCAAGTTTTTGTAAGTCATTTGAGATAATAAAAAATATTTAATAGTTATTCACATGGCATGCATCGTTCCTATTTCTCTTCTAATCATGCATTGTCTATCTTCTGGCAAAGGTTTTGTGAAAATGTCTGCCAACTTGTCGTGTGTGCTTCTGAATTCTAATATAATATCGCACTTCTGCACATGATTTCGAAGAAAATGATATCTAATTTCAATATGCTTAGCTCAGAATGTTGTATTGGGTTCTTTGAAAGATTTATAGCACTTGTAGTATCACATTTTATTGAAATGTGATTGTACATGAGCTTAAAATCCTCAAGTGGTTGCTTCATATAAATAACTTGTGCACAACAACTACTCGCAACAACATATTCTGCCTCTGCAGTAGTTAATACAACAAAATTTTATTTTTTACTTACTATGAGACAAGTGCATGACCTAAGAAATGACATGTTCCACTAGTGCTTTTTCAATCAACTTTGCAACCAGCATAATCTACATCTGTATAGCTGATTAGATCAAAAGAAGTGTACTTAAGATACCATAATCCCAGATCAATTGTATGAGCAAGATATCTAAGTATGTCAAGTGAGATTCTTTTGGAGATGATTGAAAACATACATATAAAGCATACACTGAACATAATATCTGGTCTACTGGTTGTCAAATATAATAGACTACCAATCATACCTCGATATACCTTTGAGTCAACTGGCTTACCGGTTTCATCATTGTCAAGTTTAGTAGATGAGCTCATTGGTGTTCAATTTCCTCCGTACCTTCCGTCCTAAACTTTTTGAGTAATTTGTTGATATATTTTGATTGATTGATGAATGTTTCACTTTTTGCTTGCTTAATTTGTAATCCAAGAAAGAAGTTAAGTTCCCCATCATGCTCATTTAAAATTCTTCCTACATACTGCTAGCAAAATCTTGGCACATATTTTTATTAGTAGCACCAAATATTATATCATCCAAATAAATTTGAATAAAAAAAATATCATATTTTTCATGTTTGATGAAAAGAATTGTATCGATTTTTCCTCTGAAAAAATATTTTTCAATCAAGAAACCACTAAGTCTCTCATACGAAGCTCTAGGGACTTGTTTGAGTCCATATAGAGCTTTTGTGAGCTTGAAAACATGATTTGAAGAAATGTGATTTTCAAAACCTGGAGGTTGTTGCTCAACATATACCTCTTCATTTATAAAACCATTTTAAAAAACACTTTTAACACCCATTTGAAAAAGTTTGAAATCTTTATAACTAGCATAAGCAATAGCATTCGAATAGCTTCTAATTTTGTGATCGGTGCATATGTTTCATCATAATCGATTCCTTTTTCTTGATTGAAACCTTGGGCTACAAGTCGAGCCTTGTTTCTAAAAAGCCATTTTGTTCCAATAACAGTATGATTTTTGGGTCTAGGGACAAGTGTTAAAACATCATTTCCTTCAAATTGATTTAGCTCTTCTTACATAGCTAGAATCCAAGATTCATCAATATTTTTTAATTCAATTTGAGATTGAAAAGCAGTATGATTGCAAATATTTCTAAGAGATGGTCGAGTACTTACACCTCGTGAAGGTTCTCCTAAAATTTGTTCCATTGGATGATCTTTCCTGATGTCTCCATGTTGGACTTCCTCTATTGTGTTCTCTTTGTTAAGATTGAGACTATCTGTTTTATTTATACATTCTCTTTCTTCAACAACAGATTCCTTGGAGAGTAGAGGATTAGATTCATCAAATACTACATGCATAAATTCTTGTACAGTCAAAGTCTTTATTGAAAACTTTATAAGCTTTACTATTAGTAGAATACCCGAGAAAGATGCCTTCATCAAATTTTACATCAAATTTGCCTAAATTATTTCTGTCATTCAAAATGAAGCATTTGCATCCAAATACATGAAAGTAACCAATGTTGAATTTTTCCACATTCCAAAGCTCATAGGGGGTTCTATCTAACTTAGACCTTAACATAACTCTATTTATGACATAACAAACAGTACTTACCGCTTCAGCCCAAAAATAACTAGGCAAGTTGTTCTCATTGAGCATTGTTCTTGCCATCTCTTGAAGAGATATGTTCTTCCTCTCTACTGCCACATTTTGTTGAGGAGTTCGAGGAGCAGAGAAATTATGCATAAAACCATTTTTAGTACAAAACCTTCAATATATTTATTAACAAACTCTTTCCCCGTATCACTTCGGTTACTTAAAATAGTATAGCCCTTTTCATTTTGAATTCTCTTGCATAGCTTGGTAAAGGCATTATGCGTCTCATCAACAATAACAAATGTATAATATTTTCCTCCTAAACATGCAACTCTGTTTGGTCTAAAAAGATCCATGTGTATCAGTTGCAGTAGTCTAGTAGTGGAAATATGCTTCTTAGTTTTAAAAGAGGTTTTTGTTTGTTTACCAAACTGGCATGCATAAAAAAATTTTGTTTTTAAGAAAATTTTCCTTTGATAAACCTCTCACAATATCATTTTTTAAAAGTTTGGAAATAAGTTCGATGAAACATGATCTAGTCTTCTATGCCATAGCCAACTAGTTTTATTTTGAGCTGAAAGACAAATAACATCTTGTGAGGCAATTTCTTCAAATTCAATTGCATAAACATTATTGCTTCTAAGAGTAATACATTGCAATCATGATTATTCAAAATGATGCATTTATCCCTTCTGAAAGTAACTGTAAATCATTTATCACATAATTGACTAATGCTCAAAAGATTATGCTTTAGACCTTCAACAAGTAGAACATTTTCAATTATGAGAGAGGACTCATTACCAATTTTACCTATCCCCATGATCTCTCCTTTCGAGTTGTCTCCAAATGTCACGTGTCCTTCTTCTTTAGATGTAAGATCAAGGAATTTAGACTTGTCTCCCGTCATGTGCCTTGAACATCCACTATCTAAAAACCATTTACTTTTGTTTATGGAGGACTTCATGCATACCTACAAAAACAATTAAAATGATTTTTCTTGGAACCCAAGTTCTTTGGGTCCTTCATTTATTAGTATTAGAAGAAACATGAGTTTTAGATACCCATTTGGCCCTAATAGTCATTTTATGTTTTTCTTCTAATGGGACAAGCATGATACTTATGACTATTTCTATTACAAAAATTCTAAATAGCATGTGACATATAAGAAAAACTTGCATGATTGTAATAGTATCTTTCTTTGAAAAATTTACTCTTATGAAAAAAATTTTGAATACCGGATTTTGATTTAGAAGAATTATCAAAGAAGATTTTATAAGGTTTGTATTTTTGTTTTGGCATATATCCCAAGCTTGCCTTGTCAAAAACACATCTTTGACTACCAAGAAGTTTGTAAAATTTCTTTTTCTGTTTGTAAATTTTTCAACAATCTTTTCTAAATCAGTCATTTTCTTCTTCAACTTATGATTTTCATCTTTCAAAATGATGTTTTCTTTTCTTAAAACATCAATTTTGTTTGTTAAAGAAGAATTTTTCTTTTTCAAAGCAGTATATTTGATACCAAATTTCTCAAGCTCCTCATATACCTCTTCCAAGACATTTTGCAATTCTTCGTATGAAAGATTTTCTATATTGTCAAGATTTGTTACCTCAAGGTCATCTTTAGCCATAAGACAAAGATTTGCAGGTTATCCATTGTTTCTATCGCTAACTGAGCTACTTGAGTCATCATCCCATGTAGCTTTCATTGATTTCTTCCCCTTGTTTCAATGTTTCTTTAGCAGAGGACAATCCGCCCTGATATGTCTTACTTATTGCATTTGTAACAAGTTAAAGAATCATTTTTATATGTATCTTTCCGTGAAAACTTTTTGAAGGATTTCTTTGAAGGAGCTTTAATTCTCTTTAAGAATCTTTTAATTCTCCTTATTATCATCGCAACTTCTTCATCTTGGTCATCACTTTCCTCATCTTCATCACTTTCACTTTCATGAGGAACAACTTTAAGTGCCAAGCTCTTCTTTGGCTTTCCTTCTTCTTCTCATCTTTTCAATGTGTACTCGTGGGTGGTAAGTGACCCAATGAGATCATTTACTTCGAGTTTCTTGAGGTCCCAAATTTCCTTTGTTGTCTTGCAAGTTATTATTCTATTAAACTCATTCCCATTGAGAGAATTATAGGAGATTCATAACCATTGAATTCAATGTTGTATTTCAATCGTCTTCGCGATCGAACTCTTCTTCTTCCTTTTTGTCCTTTACTCCCCATCAACAACTTTTGTTGGGATATAAGGTTCATTTATAACGCATCTCCAAATTTCTTTACCTTGAGATTGAAGGAAAATTTGCATTCTACCTTTCCAGAATGTGTAATTCCACAAAATAGTGGAGGCTAACTGCTAGATTGGCCTTCACCAAATGTAGCTGCAATGTTAGTCATAAGATCTTAACTCAAAAGATAGTTAATCTTGTAAAAATAGACATCACTCTGATACCACTTGTTGCCCATATGACTGACACAAGAGGAAGCATGAATTGGGTTGTATTTAAAAATTCGCAAATATAAGATCAATTACACAATATAAAATATGAACAAAATACGAAGCAGTAATAAATATAAAGAGTAAGGGTAAGAGAAAGCAAACTCAATATTTTAACGAGATTCTATGTCCTTGCCTCAAGCTACCCCTTAAGGATTTTGAAATTCACTATTCAACCTCCTTCAGGTGGAGATAGAAACCTATTATACCTTTGAGCAGTACCGATACAAATAATCTATGTAGAACACCCTCTACACTTGCAATCACCTTACATGTAGTGATTTAACGTCTATTCCCTATGTAGAACACTTTCTACACGCACAATGGTTATACACACATTTTTACTGATACAAGAACTGATAATGGGTAGGTTATTATAAAACAATTCTCATAGAGTGGAATAAAAATAACAAAGCACAAACTATATCTCTCTCAAAATGAATAAGAGTTAACACTCAATGCTTAGAGAAGAGAGAGTGAAATGTTTAAATGAATTTTGTAAAACTTGCAATGATGTGCGTATACTCTTGCTGTAGTTGTTGTTTGAAGATCTCGAATGAGCTATTTATAGGTATATGAGATTTCACTTTCAAATTTAAAAAGATTAACATGTCAAAGACAAGATTATTCACTTTTTCAAAATTTTCAAATCAAAGTTTTAATTTTCGTAATTATCAAAGACAACATCATTCACTTTTCAAACTATTCAAATCAAAGTTTTGATTTTCGTAATTGTAAAAGACAAACATCATTCACTTTTCAAAATATTCAAATCAAAATTTTGTTTTTCGTAATTGTTAAAGACAATATCATTCACTTTTCAAAATATTCAAATCAAAGTTTTGATTTTCGTAATTGTAACAGACAAACATCATTTACTTTTCAAAATATTCAAATCAAAATTTTATTTTTCGTAATTGTCAAAGACAATATCATTCACTTATCAAAATATTCAAACGAAATATGCTCATGTGAAATATGACAATCAATCATATTTCAAAAATTCAAATTTCAAACATTTAATTTTTAAATATGTCATGCACATGTGAAAAATACAATTTGATGCTTTATGATAAAATATTAATTTTGAGCCTTAATTCAATTTCGCATTTTATCAAGAGATGTACAAAATTACTCTAAGAGCTTTATTTGAGAGCTTGTTCCCTTCTTACTCATGATTGGTTCATTGATGTGCTTGGCTTCATTGTATAGACAACTTGAGTTTGAGATTCCTTTATGCTTGAATTCATATGTTATCATCAAAATCCATATGTAAATATGTAATTATATGAGGGTTAAAACCTTGGATTCAACAAAAATGTTTCACAATAAAGGTATGAAATTTTTTATTATGTTATATTTTAATAATACTCTTATATTGATGTCATATAGACAATAATAGTTGTTTTAATGGGTTTTTTGCGGTCTCAAATGACAACTTAGAGTGGAGATTGTGAAATGTCTAAAACTCTTCGAGGTAAAAATCTTTTGTTGCAATCAAGGTATGAGATTCTTTATTAAGCAATGTTTCAATAATCTTTTGATTGGTTCTTTTTTTCTATATTTTTTCTATCTTCTTCTTCTTCTACTTCCTCTTCCTCTTTCTCTTCTTCTACTCATTTTTTCTACTTCTACTTCTCATTTCTTTGTTGGTATTAAAGGAATTAAATATAATGTTGGTATTAAACGAGTTCTCTTTTCTTAATTAAGTCTTCTCATGGCTGAAATTAACAATGTACGCTAGTAAAAATTTGATTCAAAAAATTTAAAAATTAATATCCACAAAACCAAAGCCACAATTCCATAATCATTAATAATATTTAAAGCAATAAAGTCCACCACCATGGGTCCATGGCATCAGTACACAACAATGGTCGTGACACCATCGCAGTAAATAATATTCATAGATGCAAAATAATGTCAACATCACAAATAATATTTAAAGATACAAATCTACTAAAAACTTTACTACTAAAGTATAATAAATCCAACACCACCTGGCCAACATGTCGATTCACATTGGACACGATGTTCCCACCCCCTACCGGGTTGGCCCTGACTCATTTCCAGGAGGCCCAGTGGCCAAACCGTAACCAACCTATGAGGCAGATTAAGAAGAAATAGGCTCAGGGCTAGCGTTGCAAGAGTGTCAACGTGGAACGATGGGACGACGTCCTCTCTGACACAACCATTCACACCACGTTATAGCAGAACCACACCTCATTAAAGGGCTAGATATGGAACGTGAACAAAGATCTCGACGAGAACCCCTGTTTCTGACAGAATGCACGGAAGGTGGCCGAAGTCACCAACTTGCCACTTAGGATATGACCTAAGAGAGCCATGTCACATTAAAGAAAACAATATGTTAGCCAGTATGGAAGATGGGTGGGCGCATCAGACACGAGATATGGGGACCATCTCGACAGGAGGTATAAAAACCAAATCCCAGGTTAGATTATTTTTACGTTCTCTTGTATACAGAAATTCTCTCTAAGGATCAATGAACTAACTTAGGCATTGGGGAGGTTGGTGAACCCTCACCTTCCTTGTGTAGTTGGAGACCGAGCCCGGTGATCGGTGTGCGAAACATGTCGTTAACAGTGGCACCATTTGTGGGATACTTTATAAATTAACGTGTCCTTTGCATGCCGGCTGCAACATGCTCTCAAACTACCTGCGATTAGGAAGCAACCTCGATGAATATGGAAGGGAGATTCACAGAGATGGAAGCGTGCATGAAGAGAGTGGTAGCAGAGAGAGACTACCTTCAACAGGAAAATGAAACACTAAAGGAATGGGCATGAACACTCAAGAAGACACAGCGCCGAGTCAAAAAACAAGCACACCCAGTCGTGAAGTCACGGAGGGATGGACATCGGCAAAGAAGAGAGAAGGAAGATGCACCATGAGCTATGTAGCCTCGTGATAAAGTACGAGGAGATGACCAAGAGAATGGAAGCGTCATCACCAGTTGACCAGCTGCTCAACAGTACCGACTTGCCCTATAGTGCGAAGGTGATGGCAGCACCACTCCTACCAAAGTTTAGAGTCCCACAGATGGAGATGTACGACAGGTCCAAAGACCCCCTCGAGCACCTATAGACCCTTAAGTCGCATATCACCCTTTAACGAACTAAGCAGAGAAGTGGCATGTCGAGAAATGCATACACCCAAAAACCCAGATACAAGGAAGTGTTCTCCACGGAGAAGCACCTGGCAAAGCAAGTATCGCCATCTCATTCGATGAGGAAGACTGCATAGGGGTGCTCTGCGCTCACGATGATGCGCTAGTAGTGACCATACACTGGTGGCCAATTACACGACATGGAGGATCTTAATAGACAATGGCGGCTCGACTGACATCATGTTCTAGGATACTTTCACAAAATTGGGAATCGATCCGAACTGCCTACGCCCAGCCCATTCCTCTGAAGGGGTTCTTAGGGGATGTAGTCCAGCCCGTGGGCATCATAACTCTATTGGTCTTAGTTGATGAGGCCCCTCGCACCGCCACAACCATAACCGACTTCATAGTGGTGAAGGCTTTGTCTTCTTCCTAATATGCCATCTTGGGTAGACAGACACTAAACAACCTACGAGCAGTGACATCGACCGATCACTTGAAGATGAAGTTCCCAAAGGAGGCGGGTGTAGGAGTGGCCTGGGGCAAAAAAGTACTAGTGCGAGAGTGCTACTTGCAAGAACTGAAGACTAGAGAGAGAGATATTCAAATGACCGAAGGGCTAACTTACAGCATGAACCCACAGCCGCCTCCGGAGTTCATCGATGATGAAGAAGAAATCAGGGACAAGCAAACCCTTTGGTAGGAGGAGCTAAACGAGCCATTGGAGCTAGTCGCCCTGAATTCGGACCGCCCTGAGAACATCGTGAGACTTGGGACCAAGATGGAGCTGCAGATGAGGTGGTCAACGAAGCAACTCCTAACCGAGCATTTGGATGTATTCTCGCTTGGAACCATGAAGACAATTCTGGGATAGATAATACAGTAATCGAAAACCACCTGTGTGAATCCCAATGCTAATAAAGTTCGATAGAAGCGTAGAAGTTTCAGTGCGGAGAAGTATGCCGCCATGGTCGACAAAGTTGACCTCCTTCTGATAAAGGGGTTCATCTGAGAAACACATTACCCGAGTGGTTGTCCAACATGGTTTTGGTGAAAAAGTCGAATGGAAAGTGGAGGATATGCATTGACTTCACTAACATGAACAAAGAATGCCCGAAGAACAATTTTTTGCTACCATGCATCGACCTAATAATGGACTCCACATCGGGTCATCGCATGTTGAGCTTCATGAACACCTACTTGAGATACAACTAGATCCGCATGAACCTTGACGATGAAGAGAATACAGTGTTCATCATGGAACGAGGGCTCTATTGTTATCAAGCCATGCCTTCAAGCTCAAGAATGCAAGAGTGACTTACCAACGGTTGGTCAACTACATGTTCAAAGACCTGATAGGCTACAACATGGAGGTCTACATGAATGACTTGTTCATCAAAAGCAAGAAGGCTAAACACCACTTAGACGACCTACGAGAAGCCTTCAGAGTAGACTCAAACAAGTTTTTGGGCTTCGTGGTCTCAGAAAAAAGGGATAGAGGCAAACCTAGAGAAGATCAGAGCCATAATGAACATGTCGCCGCCTCAAAGCATGAATGATGTATAGAAGCTAATCGGACGAGTAGCCACTTTTAACCAGTCCATTTCTCGGTCGGCGAAAAAGTGCTTACCATTCTTCAAAGTATTGTGGAAAGCACAGACCTAGAATGACGAGTGTGATCTCGCATTCAGGAAGCTCAAGGAGTATCTGGCCAACCCACTACACCTCAGCCAAGTAGAGCTGGGAGAGGCCTTGAATGTCTACTTGTCAGTCTCCTCACACGCCGGGCTTTGGTTAGGGGGACAAAGGGCTTCTAGAAGCTAGTGTATTACACCAACTGGGATTTCCGAGGAGAGGAGGTGAGGTACCCCCGGATGGCTATGATAGCTTTCGTGCTGGTAATGATGGAAGCATCTTTAAAGAAGTCTTACAGCGGCCAAATGCCTCAAGCTGTTTGATGACTTGGGTGATCTAATTGAGCGTGTTTGTCATCGACTACCTCTCTCAGAACGCTGTAAAGGGACAAATACTGGTTAACTTAGCTGAATTCACCAAATATCCTGAGGAAGTCCGAGATGCACCTGCAGGAAAGTCCTGGCAGGTCTTCGTCGATGGCTCATTCTGCTAAGCTGGAAGGGGAGTAGGGGTGCATATTACCATGAACTTCGAGGAGGAACACAACTATGCGATTAAGCTTGCTTTCAAAACTATCAGCAACGAGGCAAAGTACAAAGCACTATTGGCCAACTACCAGTCGCCGAGTCACTAAGGGCCATTGAAGTGGAAGTAAGAGCCGACCCCTAAGTAGTTCTTAACCAAGTCTTAGGGGAATTTGCTACAAAGGGTGAAAAGTTGAAGAAGTATCTATAGCTTGTATCAAAAAGGCACAATCATTTCCAGTATTTATGTATCCAACAAGTGCTGAGGGGAGAGAATTAGATGGCCAACAAGTTAGCGCGGGCCACCTCAGGACAAGAAGATTCTCCCTACGTCAAAACAATTGATGTAACTGCCATGGAAACTGATGTCTCAGAGATAAGGCTGGGAGCACCAGAATGGGCGCAGGAAGTGTTAAAATACCTAGATACTGAGAATCTTCCTAATGAAAAGTGGGAGGCATAGTAGGTCAAAAATCGGGTGGCATGGTTCGCATTGATAGATGGGGTCTTGTACAAGCGAGGTTTCTTAACACCCCTCTCACTGGAAAAGGCGTAATATATATTGGTCGAAATACACAATGGGGTATGTGGGAATAATTCTGGTGGAAAAGCATTAGCCAGAAAGGTGGTAAAAATGGGGTACTATTGGCCACACACCCTCAAAGACGTGGAAGAATTTTTCAGAAAATGCCCGAAGTATGAGATGTATAGAATTTGACTCTGAGATGTATCAATTTTGTTTCTTTTTCCATCATATTCAATGGTTCCCCTCAAGCACAATTCAAAGCATCAAGAGGGTTAAGGCAGGGTAACCCACTATCACCCTACCTTTTTATTTTGTGTTCAAAGGTTTGAGCTCCATTCTTAATCATGTTGAGGCCACTAATTTTATAACAGGTATTCCTATGGCTCGAGGAAAAAAATGTATTAATAAGTTGTTTTTTTTTACTGATGACAACTTGTTATTTTGTAAAGCAAATCCAGTAGAATAGAGTAGAATGACTGGCCTTGTTGACTCCTATGAACAAGCCTTAAGCCAAAGACTTAATAGAGATAAGACTTCTATTCATTTTAGCAAAAACGCTTGTAGGGAAGTCAGAAGCCATATACTGAGTATTGTTGGGGTTAGATCTTCAACCTCATAAGAAAAGTATCTTGGATTACCTGCACTCATTGGCAGGTCTCAATACCAAGCTTTCAATTGCATACTGGATAGAGTAAGAAGCAAGGTGAGCAACTAGAAAACTAAGATCTTGTCACAGGCTGGGAAGGAGGTCCTTTTGAAGGCAATGATCCAAACTTTACCAACTTACTGCATGGGGGTTTTTAAGTTGCCTAGATCTCTACTGAAAGAGATCAACCAAGTCATGAGGAGCTTTTGGTGGAGTCAACAACAGAATGAAATAAGGATTCACTGGGTCTCTTAGAGTCAAATGGGTAAGGCCAAGTCGCAGATGGGCTGGGTTTTAGAGACTTGGAGAGCTTTAATCTAGTCATGCTTGCTAAACAATGATGGAGAATAATGCAGAATCCAGAGGCCTTAGCTAGCAGAGTTCTCAAGTTGAAATACTTTCCTAGAACTTCTTTTTTTAAATGGTGAACAAGTAAGGATTTGGAAGGATTGATGGATTCCTCAGCCATCCTCTTTCAAGATACAAAGCCTACCCTCTAGGCTGGACCCTAATGGAAGGATCGATGGATTCCTCAGCCATCCTTTTTCCTGTGAAAAGTGCTTACCACTTATAGAAGGATATCTTGGAGATTGGGAAAGGGCAAGGATCCAGCTCTAGTTCTCAGAGAAAAATTTGGTCTACAATTTCGAATTGAATATTACTAATGCATCAAAAGTTTTCATTTGGAGAGCCTACATGGAATCATTACCAACAAATGTAAGCCTTTTCAAGCAAAAGGTTTTGGATTCACCTTTATGCCCTATCTGTTTACTAGAAGAGGAGACTAGTCTTCATGCTTTATGGGTGTGTACTATTGCAAAGGATGTATGGAGTCTTTGCTCAAGGAAGCTTAAAAAAAGTGGTCTTTCTGTAGTCAGGTTCTTGGATTTGATTGCCACCATGTTTGAACCTTTTTAGCAAGAGCTATTGGAGGAGATGGTGTTAACAACTAAGAAAGTGTAGAAATTCATTTATTTTCAAAGGAACATTCAGTCATCCAATGAGAGTTATGAACCAAGCAAAACAACTGTAACACACCGTATTTTAGTGTATTTTTATTGAAGGATTATTTTTATTAATTTAAAAATTTATTCTCTTGTTTCAAAGTTGTTGGATTTTTAGTTGGTTTATTTTTATGATTTTAATTTTGTAAAAAATATTTTATGATGTGTTTTCTTAATATTAATTATTGTTATGCATTTAAATTACTTTTCATATTAAATTAACTTATTGTTAGATTTAATTATTTATTTTCATTTTAATCACTACGTTTGAATTATTTTATTTTACTTGCTGTTTTGAAATCGTTTCCGTTGGATTATTTTTGTGACCTTAGATGTGAGGATTAAACCTCATTTCTTTCCCTTTCTTTCTCTTTTTCCTCATTTCTTTTTCCCTTTTTCTCTTCTTTTTTCTTCTTTCTTTTTCTCCTTTTCTTTTCCTCCCCTGCTTCCCTCCCCGCGCGCGACACCTTCTCTTCTCTCCCCTGTCCGTTTTTCTCCTCCACCCACCATGAGCCACCCGTGACCGACACCGCCCATACCATTCGCTCCTCCCACGCCGCCGTTTGTCCCCACGCTTAACGCGAAGCCGCGGCACCTTTTGTGCTTGCGTGCCTCCATCGCGCCACCTCCGGCCACCATTTCTTCAACACTTCATCATCGACCTCCTAGCAACCCAATGCACCCAACCTCAGCTCCGATCCGTCATCGGTGAAGCCCCACCATCAACAAATCCGATTTGAGCTTTTTGCACTTCAACCACCCTCTACGCCGCCACCCATGGCCAACCACCACCACCACTAACTTCACCGATATCCCTAAGCCCTACCCTATCAATCTCGGGTCTTCGTTTGCACCCGTTTAAAAGTGAGTTTTTGAGATCCACGGCCACAGTGCATTTGGCACTGTTTTGTTGATGCGTTGACACTTCTTGCAGCTCCGTGATCCTTCAGAAATTATAAAATAGCACTGTAAGTATTTTCCCAAAAACTTTCGTGATTTAAATGTATTTTTGCACTAATTCATTATATTGTGATTTGATTGGTTTTGCCGGACTGAGTCCGAGGAGTACCGGGGTCAGATGGATTGGTGGAGGAAGTTTGATTGTGTATTTGGGCTGTGTTGAATTGTTGGTTGGGAATTGTGTTGTTCATGTAATTGCATATTTGCACACATGATTATGTTTGTAAAGAAAATTGAGTTTTCATGTAATTGCATTCATGTTCATGTGTTTTTTGAAACTGAGTTTTCATGTAGTTGCATTCATGTTCATGTGCTTTTTGAAAACTGAGTTTTCATGTGAGAAATGGTTTTGGGTGCGTGTATCACGACCCTAAGCCAAGATGTGGCATTATCTCGGTGGAGCTCCTCTAGTCACTCGGGAGAGGAATATATTGAGTGACATCCCCTGGATTGTCGCTAGGCGACAATGGGATCGGATGAGATGGTCTCGTGTCGACTTCGTGGTCCCTCTGCTGGCGGGGACTAGAGGATGCTTGGCCATGTACGCGCTGGGCGCAGAACTGGGCATTGCTCGTTGTGTAGAGGATGCTTGGCCATGAACGCACAGAACTGGGCATCGCTACGAAGCCAGGGTGTGCGGATGATCCCTAGGGGAGATCATGGTGCATACGATAAAATAGAATAATGGACTATTTTCTGGGAAAATAGCGTGTGTTGGATATGGATTTTATGTGAATCATTTTCTGAGAAAATGTTTTATGGATATTTTTGGGCCAAATGGGATTTTGGCGTGTGTTGGAAAATATTTATTTTCGGGGAAAATAATGTTTTGAGAATAATGCATATTTCATCATATGCATGCATTATTGCTGGTTGCATTAATGCATTTTTGATCTCATGAGTTGTTTGGTTTATACTTACTAGCAGTACCGTTTTATGGTAATGCAGATGAGGCTGAGGTTGAGCCTACGGATTCGGCTCCGCCCGAGGAGTGATTTGGGATCACTCGTATCTGTATTTGGGACTTGTAATATATTTATTTTGGATGACTGTATAACTTTTTAAACCACTTTTACTGATTTTTAAATTGTGTTTAAATTCTGGTACTTAGTTGACTTAATTATCCACTGTGTTGTTATTGTACACTATTGCATGTACATACACTTGGCACTATCGTTGGGATGCATGACCGTGTTGTCATCATCCGGGTGTCTCAATTCTCGTGTCTGTACATAGGGGTCGGGGGCGCCACAACAACTACTTCAAGACTATTAGGCTGCAAACTAGACAGGTAGCAGAGTAGAGGAAGGATCGAATGTTAACATTTGCAGTTGGGAGCCTCCTCTTGAAGGGGTGTATAAGGTGAATTGGGATGCAACTCTTTGCATGGAACCTTTCAAGGTTGGTATTGGGATTATAATTAGAGATCATGAAAGGCAAGTAATAGCAACCAAAAGAATGCAAAGAGATATTTGTCAAGACCCCCTACTGGTTGAGTCATATGGAGCCTTCCAAGCTGTAGTTTTACCTTGGAGATTGGTATAAGGAAGATTATCATTGAAGGTGATGCATTGCAGGTTGTTAGAAGCATTTTATAGCAAGAAGCTTCGAATCATAGCTCAAGAGTTTTCATTTGAGACACTAAATATGTTCTATCACAGTATGAATTTTGGAAAGCTAATCATATAAGAAGAAGAGTTAATGTAGAAGCTGATGCTCTAGCTAAAAATGCTCTAGGAATTGATGAGGATATAATTGATTTGGAAAGTTGTCCCACTTGTATTATTTCCCTCTTATGAGGAGTGATATCAATAAAGATGTATTGTTTATTCAAAAAAGTAAATACTTTAGTCACAAATGAATTATATAAAAGTAAATTCAGAAAGTGACATAGTTTGATGTGTCACGTCAAATTGTAAAGTTATTTATATAGTAAAATAGATCTAATAAATCATAAGAAATCACATCAGTTTATGAATTTATTTATATATATAATTCATTTATGCTTGTAGCAATCTGTTTCGGTACGACATTATTTTCCCTTTATTCTCAACTCTGGGCTAACAAGTGCATCGTGTCTTACTGGTTGTAGAATATACTGATTGTCAGGATTTTGTTTTGTTTTTGGTTTTAAAGAACGATTTGTGTTTTTGATTGAGAAATAAAATCTTGATTTTGTTTTAAGAAAATGGTCGGTTTTTAATTTAGGCTCATGAAAATTAATTTTCCATTGAAATCTCGCAAGATTTTGGATGGACTAAGATCTCATTGTGATTAGATTTTGACTTTTGAATTTTGAAATTTGACTTTTATTGAATTAGAAAGTTCATGACCGAGGAATTAGAAAGAAGCATTATTTTTTTTATAATGATTAGGCGTTTTTCGATTGACATTTTTAGAAAGAGTTGACTTTAAACCAAATTCTGATCTGCAAAGATCGATGCACTCTTTTTCAAATTGGATTCAGCATCCTTAATATCCTTTTCTTTTCTTTTTTTTTTTTTACGTAGAAAATAAAAATATGTTGGCATCACCCTTCCAATTCCATTATTCTTTGGACTAATTTAAAAAATGATTTTTAAGATTATTCTTATGGTTGTCGTTGGTGGCAAAAGCCACTCCGATGGCGATGGCCATAAAGGGTGGCTTGAACCATGGCAATGGATGGTCAGGGTTCTCATAAGTCATAAATTAGGATAAAAAAAGAAAAAGAAGAGAAGCCTGCTTCTCACAAAATAAGATGTAATGAGAATAATTGCAAGCAAGAAGGACATGAGGACACTGAGCATCAAAGCTGCAACACACAAAGCAACACATGCAGCAGCAAAAGCAGACATGAAGTACACTGCAACACTCAAGAAATACATGCAGCAACAAAAGCAAATAAAGCATACGGCAGCACACAAAAAGCAGAAGGCAGCAGCAAAAAGGAAGAAAGCTTTGAGTCTGAAAAGATTTGTGAGAAGCATGGCTACACACATGAAGTGTCAAGAACTTGACATAAAGCACTGTCTAGACCATGCTGCCCATAAAAGTTGCAGATTATTTCTTGTAAATGTATAGAAGATTTAAAGTTAGTTTTTAGAGCTTTTTCTTTCAGCTTTTGTAATGTATAAATAGCAATAGATCATGTGTCATTAAGTATGATAAATGAGAATGAGATTTTTCTCTAAATTGCCTATGCATTTCGAGTTTCTCTTCATGTTTTAACATGGTATCAGAGCAGGACATCTCTCCTGTTGTGTTTCCTTGACTTGCAAACAAACTTCATCTCAATAATCATGACATCTTCCTTCTCTTCTTCTCCCTCTTCTCTTGAAGATCAAAATGGTCCATTCTTCCTACATCACAGTGACAATACTAACACTGTCATTGTCTCACCCCCATTAACTGGTTCAAACTACATTTCTTGGAGCAGATCATTTCTGCTTTCTATTTCCATAAAAAACAAATCAAGTTTTCTGGATGGCACGATCACCACTCCTGATTTATCAGATTCTTCCTATGTTTCATGGCTAAGATGCAACAACATCCTTCTTGCATGGATCCTAAACTCTGTCTCAAAGGACATTGCATCTAATGTCTTTTTCATGACTTCAGCGAAACAAGTATGGGACAAGCTTAAGGAACGTTTTGCACAACCTGATGAGGCTCGGATCTATCACCTCCAACACAAGCTAAGTGGCATTGTACAAGGACACCTTTCTGTAAGTGATTACTTCACTCAACTTAATGCTATTTGGGAAGAGTTGCATACCTATAGACCTCTTCCATGTTGCTCTTGTGGGAAGTGTACCTGTGATGCCTTGAAGAATGTTGGTGAAGTTCAACAAGGGGATTATGTTTTTAAATTTTTAATGGGGTTAAATGACAGCTATGATGCTGTGAGGGGACAAATCATTTTGTTAAGTCCCTTGCCTTCATTGGATAAAACCTTTTCATTAATTTTGCAAGAGGAAAGGCAAAGGCAAGCAAGGAATACAACTTTGCCCATCTCAGAATCTTCTGCCTTACTTGCCTATCAAAAATTTCCAAAGAAAAAAGACAAATCAGACCTGGTTTGCCACCATTGTGGCAAGGTTGGACATACAAAGGAGAAATGTTATAAGTTGGTGGGATTCCCACCAAACTTCAAATTCACCAAACCAAGATTTGGAAACAACTCTGCTGCACCTTATTCTGCAAATCAGGTTGCTGCTCAGATTAATGCCCCAAGCCATGATGTTGTTCCAAGTGTCTCTCAATTGAACCTCTCTCAAGCAAAAGCACAACATCTTATGGATCTTGTCAATGCTCAATTTCCTCAGCTCAACTCAGGACAGAACCAACCTATACTGCCTACTCCTGCTCCTATCAAACCAGCAATTTCAGAACCAAATTCCTCAAACACATCCTACTCGAACCTAGCAGGTAATCACCATTGTCTCTCCTCTCTTTCCATGCCCAGTAATTACTCTCATTTCAATGATGTGAATCCTTGCAACCACAACTCATCTACTCACCTTAAACAATCTGATGTTTATGCCACACCATGGATCATGGACACAAGGGCCACTGATCACATGGTATGCTCTACCTCTTTCCTTGATAAATTTTCTCCTTGCATACAAGCATTTGTGCAACTCCCAAATGGTACAAGGACTCAAGTCACACACATAGGAACTGTTAAGCTATCGGGTTCTTTGTTTCTGACTAATGTCCTATGTGTACCCTTATTCACCTTTAATCTCATCTCAGTTAGCAAGCTCACTCAAAAACCAGATACATGTATGTTTTTCTTAAAGGATCTTTGCTTCATTCAGGTCCTCTCTTCATGGATGACGATTGGACTTGCTAAAGTTCATGATGGCCTCTATCATCTTCTGCCTCCCTCTCAAGACAGCAACATCAAACCTTTCTTAAATCTTCCAAATCAAGCTCGAGTCAACCAAGCAACTGTTCAACAGGATTTTGATCTATGACACTTTAGATTAGGACATTTATCTTCACAAAGAATGGGTTTAATCCATTCTCTTGTTCCTAATGTAAATTCCAATGACCTGCCTCATTGTAAAATTTGTCCTTTGGCCAAGCAGAAACATCTTCCTTTTCTTCCAAGTGTATCCACTAGTTCATTTCCTTTTGATTTAATCCATTGTGATATATGGGGCCCATATTCTCAAGCATCAATTCAAGGTTTTCACTATTTTTTAACCATTGTGGATGATTATTCAAGAATCACTTGGGTTTTTTTAATGAAATTGAAATCAGACACAAGACCTATCCTGCAATCATTCTTCCAGCTAATACACACTCAATTCAATAGCAAAATCAAGAAAATCAGAACTGACAATGGCCTTGAATTTGATATGGCTGATTTTTATAAAATCAATGGCATCATTCACCAAAAATCATGTGTGTATACCCCTCAATAGAATGGTGTTGTTGAAAGGAAACACCAACACCTTTTGAATGTTGCAAGGGCACTCCTTTTCCAAGCTGGATTGCCTACTCCTTTTTGGGGAGATGCCATCTTGACAACAGCCTACATCATCAATAGGATCCTTACACCCCTCCTTTCTAATAAATCACCCTATGAAAGGCTCTTTTCATCACCACCCTCCTATGATCATTTTTGAGTTTTTGGTTGCCTAAGTTATGCTAGCACTCCTAAGCACTACAAAACAAAGTTTGAACCTCGGGCTAGGCCTTGCATTTTCTTAGGATATCCTGCAAACATAAAGGGCTACAAGCTTTATGACATAGAGAATCATTCCACCTTCATCTCTAGGAGTGTGATCTTCCACGAGTCTATCTTTCCATTTCACTCCTCCATTCCCTCTTCTCATTCCTCTTTAGACATTCATTCCTCCTTTCCTCAAAATCTGGTTTTACCTCCTCCACCACCAGATGAATCTTTTTCACCTTCTCAAAATCTGGCTTCACCATCTTTTGAACTACCTCATCTTGAACCACCTTATCTTGAACCACCTCATCTTGAACCAGACCACTCTACTCTTCAATCTGAACCACCTCATCTTGAACCATCTCAGCCTGCTACTTCACCTCCCTTTTCACCTCCATCAATACCTCTTCGAAGATCCACTAGAGATAGGCATCAACCTGCCTATCTCCACCAATACCATTGCCAAATAGCAGAATCCATACCCCTCAAAACATCCTCTTCATCCTCTACATTTCATCCACTAGATCATCACCTCACATACAAACACCTTTCCCAATCTCACCATTCATTTTCTGTTTCTCTCTCCCTACTCTCTGAACCTAACTCCTATAGTGATGCTGTGAAAATAAAACATTGGCAAGATGCCATGCAAGCTGAACTCAGTGCTTTAGAGGACAATAACACTTGGACTGTCACTTCCCTTCCCCCCAACAAAAATGTCATTAGCTGTAAATATGTCTACAAAGTAAAGCTCAAATCTGATGGCTCTCTTGAAAGACACAAGGCAAGACTTGTTGCCAAGGGATATACCCAAAAAGAAGGTTTTGACTTCCAAGAAACATTCAGTCCAGTGGCTAAACTCACAACAGTTCGTGTCTTCCTTGCCTTAGCTTCTATTCACAACTGGTCTTTATCTCAAATGGATGTCCATAATGCCTTTTTACATGGGGACCTTAATGAGGAAATCTATATGGAGATGCCACCAGGTTACCACATACACAAAGAGCAGATTGAGGGGGAGAAATTAGTGTGCAAACTAAATAAATCTATCTATGGAATTAAACAAGCATCAAGGCAATGGTTCTCAAAATTTTCTAACTCTCTCACTTCTATTGGATTTTGTCAATCTAAGTCTGACTATTCTTTATTCACCAAAGTTAGTCAAAAGGGGTTTACAGCACTCCTAGTGTATGTGGATGACATCATAGTGGGAAGTAATTCTCAAGATGAAGTTAACTCACTCAAAGCCTACCTTCACAGCAAATTCAAAATCAAAGACCTTGGAACCCTCAAATATTTCTTAGGCCTAGAGGTTGCAAGATCATCTTCTGGAATCAACATCTGTCAAAGAAAATACACACTCGAAATTTTGGAAGATGCAGGGCTGCTGGGCACCAAAACAGTCTCCACACCCATTGAGTTAAATCACAAGTTAAGCCACACCACAAATGCAATCCTGCAAGACCCCACAGCCTATAGGAGACTCATTGGAAGGCTCATTTACTTAACAATTACAAGGCCAGATATCACTTATGCTGTGAATGTTTTGAGTCAATTCATGGATAAGCCTTCACAAACTCATATGCAGTCAGCCTATAGAGTTCTTAGATATCTCAAAGGATCCATAGGCCAAGGCATCTTCTTGTCATCGAGATCATCCTTGCACCTAAAGGCATATAGTGACTCTGATTGGGCTGCTTGCCCCGAGACTAGGAGGTCTGTTATAGGTTTTTGTGTATTCATTGGAGACTCATTGATAAGTTGGAAATCAAAGAAACAAATAACTGTTTCTAGGTCTTCAGCTGAGGCAAAATATAGGGCATTAGCTTCCACATGTTGTGAAATCATGTGGCTTCTTGGTCTAATAAAAGAATTTAACATCAATCATGGACAATCTGCTCTCCTGTTTTGTGATAACCAAGCAGCCATCCACATCACAAGGAATCCTATCTTTCATGAAAGAACTAAGCACATAGAACTGGACTGCCACTTTGTTCGAGAAAAGGTCCTAGCTGGAATCATCACTCCAGTCCACATAGCTTCAAAGTTTCAATTGGCAGATATTTTCACTAAGGCTCTATCAGCCTCTACTTTTAATTTCTTATTGTCCAAGATGGGAATCCTAAACATCTATGCCCATCTTGAGGGGGAGTCTCACAAAATAAGATGTAATGAGAAGAATTGCAAGCAAGAAGGACATGAGGACACTGAGCATCAAAGCTGCAACACACAAAGCAACACATGCAGCAGCAAAAGCAGACATGAAGTACACTGCAACACTCAAGAAATACATGCAGCAACAAAAGCAAATAAAGCATACGGCATCACACAAAAAGCAGAAGGCAGCAGCAAAAAGGAAGAAAGCTTTGAGTCTGAAAAGATTTGTGAGAAGCATGGCTACACACATGAAGTGTCAAGAACTTGACATAAAGCACTGTCTAGACCATGCTGCCCATAAAAGTTGCAGATTATTTCTTGTAAATGTATAGAAGATTTAAAGTTAGTTTTTAGAGCTTTTTCTTTCAGCTTTTGTAATGTATAAATAGCAATAGATCATGTGTCATTAAGTATGATAAATGAGAATGAGATTTTTCTCTAAACTGCCTATGCATTTCGAGTTTCTCTTCATGTTTTAACACTGCTAATGATTCCATCACTATTGAGAAAGACAATTTGCAGATGGGTTTCAGAAATTGTTAAAAAAAACAAAAACTAGCTTTCCCTTTATATGTTTGTACCCTATGATAATTGAATCCTTTTAAAGAGAAATTCTATTTGCAGTCTCTAAATGGGGACTGCATGTGCAAACCCTTCATTAAATGGAAAAAAGTACCATTTTGAGAATTATATTATTGTAATTTTAAAAAACTTTAAAGATAAAATTGACTAACCTTGCACATGCAATCCTCAAATAAAGACTGTACGTAACATTGCTCCCTTTAAAAGACCCAACATATACACAAGGGGTGTTCTCATGTTTTCATTCAAGAGGTGTTCAGACTACCCAACATCTTGTGACTGGCCAATGCCCAAAATGTTATTCAATTATTTATTTATTTATTTCTAAATGATTAATTGAATACTTCCAATTAATATAAAACTAAAGACTATTTGCTGCTGGAATCCATCCCCCTTTGGCTACCTTAAACTAAATGTGGAAGTGATTGTATACTGATGGTAAAGGAATTACAAGCAAAAGCTAAATCGTTCTCAAGTCTGGGAAACTTGCAAAAAGAAGTAAAGGGGTGGGTTGTTGGAACTCTTTGCTGAGTACAAAATCCAATATGTACGTAGGATGGAGAATGAGGCTGCGCATATATATGCTTGCAATTTATGTTTGGAATGTTGTGAATATTGAAATGTGCTGAGATGATGTGTCAACGTTTGTTTCTCAAGCTATTTGGCTTGATAAAAACAGGTTGTAATGGTTTTATCTTATTAATGATATGTTCTTGTTATAATATATATAATATATATATATATATATATACACACACATATGAACCGAATGTCGCCCAAGACTTGTGGTAAACTCAGTTGGATTTGACAATAATAAGTGCATGTCGCCTAAGACTTTCGCACCACAAAGCACGGCAAGACAAAGTCGCCAGTGTCAACTCCACCACCGGGTCTTATGCTTAAAGCTCTCTCTCAAACTCGAGAAATCTGAGATGCATGGACAACGTGAAACAAAATTTCATTTTTTAATTCCACGATTTAGGCCACAACTTTAGCGTCGTACCGTATAAAGTTTACGATAAGAATCTTACATTTATTAAGTATTTCTTGTTATTTGGCTTATTATATTTATTGAAAATAAATCATATTAATATAAAAAAAAGTTTTCCGTTTTTATTTATTACTGAGGCTCAATAATGGTAGAATTTATTAACTAAATGAAAGATATTATTTTTGAGTATTTCAAGTAATAATTTAATATAATTATTTACTTATATATGGTATCTTGTGCATTGCGGAGAAGGTCAACTCAGTGAAGTATATAGAGAGATCAATTGCATGTTGGTCTGCCGAGCATTCTCATCCCATTCTATATAATTTTTTCTAAATTTTAGTTTAGAAATTATACTTTCTATAATTTTCTCTTAAATCTTACTCATTTTTAAAAAAATTTCTACATTTCATTCTCTATCTTGTCTCTATTCTATTAAAATAATTTTTTTCTATTTTTTTTATTATTTCTACTATTTTATTTCTACATCTTGTATAAAATATATATAAAAAGTGATTTAGGTTTGTTCACATCCTAAACATTTTCCTTTAAATGGGAAACCCGATAGATCAGCATGTATTTGAAGAAAATCCTAAATACAAATCCTATAATTTAGAGAAAAATATTTTTTAAAAAATCGGATGAGAATGTTCTAAACTCCCTAGTGGCTTTATTTTGAAAACATTATTATCTACATTTGTTGCATAATATTAAGTTGAGTTATTATATATTATTTATCACTGTAAATATTATTATTTTTTTATTTATTATTTTTCTTCAATTACCCAACTCCAAGGGTTAGTACTCATACAGGAATTAGTAGTAATTATTGTGGGTTAGTGAATTCTTGAGTCAACTTGAAGCATAGACTTGTTGGAAAAAATAAAACGAGAAAATAGAAAATTAGGAAGGAAGAATAGAAGGATATAATAAATTGGGCTCTAAGGCTGAATCGTAAAAATGATTTCTTCCGAACATATATCAATGAAACCATCAAACTCGTTGTTCTAAATTAATATTTTTTTCTAATAACTTAAAACATCATTTTTTGAAAATTTCAAGATAGAGAGATGTTAGAGAAAAAGTTTTTATCTGTAATGATCTGAACTCATTCATAATGGCCATAAAAAAACTCACTTGTTATTGATCATAACTTTCTATTAAAAATGATATTTACAGTTATAAATTATGTATATATTATATATTTTAATAAATAAATATTAAATTCACATGAAAAAATTATTATTTTTAATTGTGAATTCTATTTTTTTTTAAATAAAGTATGCAATTCTTACACAATTTATAACTATATCTAGTATTATTCATAAATAAATAAATAAATAAAATATATTTTTGATGACTAATTAATAAAAAATTACAAAACTAGGAACTTCATCTTATCCGAATCTAAGGGTGGCACTTCGAGAAAAGTGGGAATGGAAAAATAATCAATTTACTCATGCAATATAATGGGTAAGAGATTAAAAAGTAATTAAGTAATGGATTTGGGGGGTAAAGAACAAATCCATAGTGGCTAAGCTTAAAAGACATATATGTTTGAGCAATGTCAATTACAAATTTTAAATAGACAAATTTCATATAAATCTTTTGTAAAAGTAAGTCTCATTAATAAAAAATAATTTTTTTACACTTTCTTTTAAATAAAATTTATACTTTTATAATAATTTATATGAGACTTGTCGATTTAAAACTTGTATAAATTATTTTTTATATGCTTATATTGTTGTGGGGGTTCATCTTCAACCCATTACCATTCCCATTCCCATTCCCATAAAGATAGATATAGGATTAAGATTTGGAGGAAATTTTTGTGGAGTGGTCCTGGTTGGCTCCCTAAAGACTTATCAATAGGACTGATTCTACTTTCCGAGTCAATCCCGAACCCAAATGACCCGATCCACTTTTGGGGTCCCATTTATTTGCTTTCCGTCCTTGTTACGTCCTCCCATCCGACGTGGCTATATTTAATATATTCTTTACATCATATGTTTTTAAAATTTTTTTATTAACATATTAAGAAATATAAATATATTGGTTCTCGTAATTATTATCATATCATTTCATTATTATAATTTTTTTAAAATTTTTATATAAAATAAAATAAATAATTTAATTTTTTTAAATCTCAAAATAAAAATAATATTAAAAATATATATATTAATAATATTTTATTCAACTCTTATATTAATTTTTCTTATCTTATTTTATCTGTAAAAATAAATGAGGTCTTAAAGTTTGTAAATTTTTTATACCTCTTTTTTTTAAAATAAATATAAAAATTTACACATTATATATCATTTATATTTGTTCACATTTTTAAACGGAATGATGAAGTTTGTCCATCTTAAAATTGTATAAATAATATTTTAAATATAAGAAAGTTTTATATCTTGAAATCTTATAAAATTTATTTATTAATTTGTGTGGATATATATATATATATATTATATGTGTTATCCTCTCGATTTCTTTTCATTTTCACCGTCAAAGTGAGGCAACATAGGAATTAGATTTTACCGGAGAGAGCAAGCGAGAGAGAGAGAGAGGGATGTGTTTGGCTATAATTGTTACAAGCATTTTCTATTCTTGGTTTAATTTTCGTGTCAGTTTCCTCTTTCTCCCTCTCTCTCTCTCTCTCTCTCTCTCTCTGAAACCAATTGGACCCAGACCAGGGGAGTTTGAAATTTTGAATTAGGGTTTATGGGGAAAGGAAAAGACAACTTTTCTGCTTAAATTTTCTTGGTTTGTCTCGCATTTTTACTCGTGTCATCGCACTTCGTCGGATCTCTTCAACCGTGTCCTCCAATGTAAGTGATTCTCTATTCTTTGCCTTCTCAATTCCTTCGCAGCCTGAACTCTCTTCTTCAATTCCAAATGTTCTAACTTTGAATCTGCTTTTGCAAATTTAAACTCCGAAGTTTTACATGCACGGACCCATTTAGGTATTGGTTTGTGATAAGGGTGTTTTTGGGTGTCCATTTTCCATCTATGTTTTGTATTCGTAAGATATGATCTTTTAGGAAAATTTGGGTTAGGGTCAGCGTTTTTAGGGTTTTGTAGATATGATCAAACAGATATTCGGTAAACTACCTCGAAAACCCTCAAAATCATCCCATAATGACTCGAACAATGTCAATGATGGAGCGGTCAATGCCCATTCTTCCTTGAACTCGTTTGCTGTATCAAATTCCGTTTATAGCTCGAAAACCACTTCGAAATCTTCGAATAATGGGACTCCTGCTCCTCACCCATCCAGTATGACTAAATCGAATCAAGGAAAAAAATCAGCTCCAATTGCGGCTGATGTAAGTTCTTTGCCTGCTCCGGTGGTTTATGAGCTTTTGCCAAGTTTTCGAGATGTCTCGGGCTCAGAGAAGCAGTCTCTCTTTATTAGGAAACTGAATATGTGTTGTGTTGTGTTCGATTTCAATGATTCTGCAAAGAACCTTAAAGAGAAGGATGTTAAAAGGCAAACTTTGCTTGAGCTTGTTGATTACGTTACATCAGTAACTTCAAAGTTCAATGAGGTGGCAATGCAAGCAATTACAAAGATGGTTGCTGCGAATTTGTTTCGAACATTTCCATCTCCAAATCAGGATAGCAAGGTCCCAGAAATGTACGACCCAGAAGAGGAGGAACCGACCATGGAACCTGCTTGGCCTCATCTTCAGATTGTGTACGAGTTTTTATTGAGATTTGTGGCTTCACCGGAGACAGATGCCAAGCTTGCTAAAAGATATATTGATCATTCATTTGTGTTGAGATTGCTTGAGTTGTTTGATTCTGAGGATCAGAGAGAGAGGGATTACTTAAAAACAATTCTCCACCGCGTTTATGGTAAGTTCATGGTGCATCGGCCATTCATTAGGAAAGCTATCAATAATATCTTCTATCGGTTCATCTTTGAGACAGAGAAGCACAATGGGGTTGCGGAGTTGCTTGAAATATTGGGCAGTATAATTAATGGGTTTGCTTTACCTTTGAAGGAGGAGCACAAGCTGTTCCTTGTCCGTGCTTTGATTCCCCTTCATAAGCCAAAGTGTGTATCTATGTACCACCAGCAACTGTCATATTGCATTACTCAATTTGTGGAAAAAGATGCCAAGCTGGCTGACACTGTGATTCGAGGTCTTTTAAAGTATTGGCCCATAACTAACAGTTCAAAGGAGGTTATGTTCCTTGGTGAATTGGAGGAAGTTCTTGAAGTCACACAGGGAGCAGAGTTTCAGCGCTGCATGGTCCCTCTATTCCGTCAAATTGGTCGCTGCCTCAACAGTTCACATTTTCAGGTACCAGCTTTTGACCGTTATTTTGTATACTTCTCTCGCACACACATAATTGCTATTCTCATTTCTCACTGATAATTGGGTCCTCATCCTTCTTGGAAATTTAATTGTGTCACAATAAGATTGTGACTCTAAAATGTGGTTGTGAGGGTTATGGATTTTTTGATCTTTCACTATTTCACCTGGTGGGTTATTTGTATTAATGATATAGGCTTTGATGTTGATTATATGCTAAGCTGTTGAATTTGAAGATGGATAGTAAAGAGGTTCTTTTGGCATATAATCAATGTTTATGAATTGTTAAAAGGTCTTCATATGTTCTCTGTAGGAAAATAACTAACTTGATCTTTTAATCTAGCATAACCCGATCTCTGTGAATGTCACAATTCTTTCTCTGATTTTCAGTACATAACCATATCTACATCTCACGGTATTCCTTAATGGAGTCCATCGTTCCCTCCAACCCATTCAACATTGTGACTTATGAGGGAAATTGTTTAGACTCATATTCTGTATTAATTCTTGAGAATAGTTTATCTTATTTCCACCAGGATGTCTCATAGCCTTTTTCCCCCAAAGCTGTGGTACTGGCTTTGTTGGGGAAATGACATTGAACTAAGTCCATTTCCAGATAATTTATCCTGAGAAGACATGTATCTAATATAGATCCATAGTGGATACTTTGCCAGAACCTCCTCCTCCCACCCGTCCTTTTTTTGAAGTGTTTTCTTATGATGATATACCCAAATATGATTTGATTGAAATTCTCCATCCTAGACCGCTTTATAGGGTTGAAACTTAAAGGAAGGCCCAAGCTATATCTGGGTCTATATTCCAAAAGGACTAGTCAAGGTTACAATTGGAGCTCCTTGAAATCATTATAAAAGGCTTGAACTTCTTTTTTCCAAGTAATGTGGGACCCCCCCCCATTCATCACCTTTTCATACACAATCCAGGGTATAAAGTAGACATATGGGATCGATATGTCTTGACTTTTGATATTGAGTGCTGTGGAACTGAGGAAATATGCCTTCAGAATTTAGAAGAGGACTTCAATTATTTTATATTTGGAATTTTGATTTTTATATAATATTTGGTATGAAAATGGAAGGCTGACTATCAGTAATCAGAACTTTATAAATATAGAAGATGCAAATGATGTTTAATGCTACAAATGGTACTTTCAACCTAAAAACTCTTCTTCTACCTGCAATATTCTGTCTACTCTTTGCCAACGAGCTCTCTAGTTCAAAGGATGCTTCCCCCTTTATAACAAAAACCTTCGTGAAGGGTGAGCTCATGAACTAAAGACCCAATTGGTGTATGTGTAACTTATCAAGAAGAAAAAAGAATGTCTACACTATAATTGAGAGCTACTTTTATTTAACTCTGGTAGCTTTTGAGGCGATATGATGGACAAGGGATTGCAGCGTAGTATATTATTCTTCATCTTTGAGGCAATATATGGCCTATATGTAATTATATTTGAGGAACTCAAATGCTTTCTCAGTTGCCAGATCAACTGAAGAATTCTCTTCCACATGTTCTGTTTATGTAGCTGAAAAGCCATAGTGAAAAGTCATACAATGAGCATGTCGTCTAATCTTATTTTAAAGCGGAGTGGGGCATCATTTCAGATATTGGAAGGAGTGGCCAAAATTATCTGACGTAAAAATGAATTTCTTCATTTTCTGCTGTGTGAAGTCAACTAAATACTTTTAGCGAGGAAAGCTATATAATTTGTGGAAGTCACATACATTATGCATGCCTGCCATCCGGATTAATCCTGATAAAATTTTCCTATCCTGAATTGTCTATCATTACTTCTGGAGCTTGAGTTTCACTTGTTTATTTTCTAATTACTAGGCTTGTGCCCCATTTTTGAGCAGTTAATTAAAAGTGTGAACGTCAAACATCTAAGAACCAAATGGATGTTTTAACTGATTTTTTTCTGGCAGGTTGCTGAACGTGCATTGTTTTTGTGGAACAATGATCACATTAGAAATCTAATCACACAGAACCGTAATGTGATTCTGCCTATAATTTTCCCCGCTTTGGAGAGAAATACACGCAGTCACTGGAACCAAGCTGTTCAGAGTTTAACATTAAATGTGAGGAAAATATTTTCAGATGCTGATGAAGCACTCTTTCATGAGTGCTTGGTGAAATTTGAAGAAGATGAAGTCAAGGAGAGGGAGACACAGGAGAAGCGGGAATCAACCTGGAAGCGGTTGGAAGATGTGGCAGCCTCTAAGGCCGTAAGTAATGAGGCTGTGCTTGTCTCAAGATTTATCTCTTCTGTCGACATTGCTACCACCACTAAGCCTCGAGCTAGTGCAAGTAGTTGAGTCTGTTGAGAGTGTTGAGACTCGGGACATCATGTTACAAGAAGAGCTTACCTATGTCAGCTATGGGAATGAGAGCTGGTGGAACCCTATTGGCACAATCTACAGATTGTTTATTGGGTTTCTCCTTTTAGTGCATCTGCTGAAAAGGAAAAACAAAGGTTGGGTTCTTGGCTCATTCCTTTCGTCCTTTTCAGCCATGTGGAGGTATCTGTATCATAAGGGATTTGGTTTAAAGAGGTTAGTTCGAATTCCTATCTGATTAATATTTTATCGTGTAATGATGCGAAAGACGTTTCCTATTGTGCTATAGCCTTCGTTTATTTCCTAGCCTTTTCTGAGTTACGTTCATGTCAAACGTATATATCATCTTTCTTCCAAAACTTTTAATGTACTCTGTCCCATGTTTAGGTAAACAAATTCTGTGGTTGATTGATTTTAGCATTGAGGGAATGACCTGGTCGTTATGCCCTTTTTCTCTGCATCTCTGGGACTGAAGTGATATATGGAGGGACCACAAATAATTATGTGCTTGTTGGGTCGGACAATGTTCATAATTATATTTCAGAATCGCGTCTTTTCATCCTGATTATTGGGTTGAAGTTTTCTGTGTTTGTGCCTGACTTAATATTAAGAAGTTGTACAGCATAGAACGCGAGAGTTTTCCATCTTGTAATGTCAACATAAGCCCACCCTATCGCTTCCAACGCCACCTCCGGCGTTGCCTTTGGCCCTTTATTCTTCTTATAGAATGTTTGACGCATTTACTCTTTTTGTTCAAGGAAAACACTTTTGCTACATTCAGTACCATATAGTATAAATCGGTTGATCTCAAACAAGGTTTTGATTCAAATCCCTTTTACCATATATTAAAAATCAGTGAGGAAAAGAGAGAAAAAAGGGATTAGAAATTAAAATCCGGGTGTCCCGTCCGAGTAATGCTAGTTATAATCCCTTTTACTATCATTCCATAATGTAGTATTAAATGATTGAAGACTATTTATCATGTTTTATTTGTGAGCCTATTATTTAGTAACACATCAAGAGATGCTGAGAGGATGATGATAGTTTAGAGGATGATGATAGTTTATAAATAGATTTTTCCATACTGGCCTCCCTTTGGTTGGAAACAAAATGTAGGCAAATGGGTGAGCGTAGGAATATGATTCCAAATATAGGCAAATGGCTGAGCGTAGGAATATGATTCCTAGACTGCTCGCTATTTGGTGGGGTCAGATTTCTTTAATTTTTTTAATCCAAAACAGTGTTATGACAGACTCAAGGTTCAAATTATGATTTCATGCATAGAAGGGAAATGATCCGGTAATGGTAACCAATGAAACCTTAAAACGCAACAAAGAAACAAGAAAACCGTGGGTGTGTTTTGTGTGTTTTCTTGTATAATTTAGTTGTTAAAGACCTTATCATGGATCCAAAATGATTATTGAATCCTAATTTAATTAAATTTTTAACTCGCAGAATTATAAAATGTAGATAGTAGTTGTAAAAAATGTGGATACCAATTATTAAAAATACAATCATTGATTAAAAAGTTCTAAGACTATTGAACACTAATTTGCTTGCCTACAAGGGTTACCAAGCGGCAGTGGTTCTAATTCTCTGAACCCTGTGTGAGGGGAGTAATCCTTGGGGCTGGGCCAAGGGGAGTAGGCCCGGTCCACAAGTCCTGAGGGTCCAGGTTCTGAGGACAAGGGCTGGGCTAGGTCAGCCTAGGGGCCCAGGAAGGGAAGCAATCGGACAAAGCACGTAGACTAGAGGACGAAAGGCAGGACTATCTGACAGCATTACTGGCCGACATTCAGGGACATCTCATGTTCCTGAACTCTGACGTCCGAACAGGTTAGAGGCATGGATGTATCTGACCGAAACCACACTGCATTTAATGGGACGGAGACGAGCACGCTGCGACAGGGAGCCATGCCGCATTTAATACATCCCAGGGCTCATCACACAACGATGTGCCTCTTGGGGTGTCAGTGACAACCGCAATTAGGTCTGGCGAGTCTTTTGTGTAGCAAGGAGTTGGCAGGGACACCCAACCCCACGAAGGAGTGGCACACCCACAACCTCCACCTCGGGGATTGCCCCAGTCAGGTATAAATACCCCCTCCCCCAGCCAGAGAATGGGTTAAGGCTCTCTCATACTTCAGCTCATTATTCTCTCTGATTGAATGCTTCTCCCTTTCACTCTATCTCAACAACTGACTTAGGCATCAGAGGTACCACGGCACCCCGAACCCCCATTCTCTACCTCAACGGGATTCAGACCAAGCTCAGCAGCATGGAGTTGTCCAGGCTGTGAAACACGACATCAACAGTGGCACCGTTTGTGAGATCTCTTTCTTTCCATTTGAGCTAGTCCTTCGCATGGCAGCAACAACATGCTCCCAAGCTTCACATCGTGAAGAAGAACAACCCGAAACGATGGAAGCAAGAGTTAACGAACAAGCTGAAATGATATGGAAGCTGATGGAGGAGGTGATGGCTCTCCACTAGGAGAATGCCTCCTTGCAGAGGACCAACGGGGAACTAGAGGGAAGCAAGCACAACCACCACTATGAGTCCCGTCGAGCCCTTGAGGTAATGGCAATCGAAGAAGAGCGGCGCAGGAGGCACCTCGTGCTCCATGAAATCAGGGGCAAATATGCCGAGATGGCCAAACGGATGGGCACGACGTCCACAGTGGACCAATTGCTCACTAGCACAGACCTGCGTATAGCGTTGAGGTTATGGCAGTCTCTCTTCCCTTAAGATTTGGCCTCGTTTGCTTTCAGGGTTAAAACACAAAACTTTAAAAACTACTCTAAATTTTCGTATGGTAAGATACTCTCTGAAAACAAACACTCGTAATATTTTCATCTGACTCGGTTTCATCTTACTTCAAAACTATTCATCTCGTTTTTGAAACCACTGACAGAAAAGACATCTCTCTCGTCTCTCTCCATTGGACCCCACTGGCCCAACGACATACAATAGGAGAGACAGAAGCTCCTCTGCCAGGACCCACAAATAAATAAATAAGACAATTATGAGAGACACCCCATTTATTAAATTAAAACAAAAAACAAAAATGGTGTAAGAAATGTAAATTCTGATCTAATTGTTATATTAAAATAATTAGTAAATATATTTTGCTTGATGGAAATCTTTTTTTATTCTATCTAATTTCATATTACTTAAATATTAATACACATTGATGTTATGGAGAAAATTGATTGATATTTACAATGTTTTTAAAATTAAAATAGGTTCCACGATAACTGGTGTATTAAAATATGATACCCCTTATTTTAAAACATGATTGTAAAATATGTTATAAAAAGTACTGTGTTTATTATTTTTCTCTTTAATTATTATTTAATTCTCTACCTTTGTAATGAATAATTTTGGTGCCAACAAAACCCACACTCACACATCGCACGTTCTACGATTGTTGCTGTGGATTACTCAATATTTTATCATGAAATTATTTCATGAAATTATTTGATTATTTATTTAATGAGAAATGGTAGATGAACTGAAAGTTTGGATTCAATTATTTATTTATTTATTTTTCCTTCATATTTTAGGAATATATATTTTTAAATGAGGTTGTGTTTTTTTTTAACAAATATTTCTAATAACTCAGCAAAATATTTGATAAAACGAAAAAATAATTACACATAATTGATAAATAAAGGAAGTAGGAAAAAAAAAGAAAAAAAAAAGGCAAAACGTTTCACATAAAAGCCCAGGAAAATGTCGAAAATGTTGATGAAATTGGTTGTTACTGTTCATGCACAGGCTTCAATGATTTTTTGCAATTACTTACTATAAAAAATTAATATAATTATTTGTAGGTCCCACCAGTATAAATACTTAAAAAAAATTCAAACTAATTTCATCTCATCTCTATAAACAAACACACACTTCATCTTATCTCAACATATCTCAATATTATTCACACATATCTCAAAAAATATAATCTCATCTCAGAAATCAAACGAGACCTGAAGTTATGATGATAGATACGTATGAAAGATCCAGGGACTCCTTGGAATATCTGGAAACATTCAAAGCCCATATCCAGGGACTCGCGTGCAGGGCATTTCCTCTCACTTTGAAGGGGACAGCGAGGGCATGGTTTGGGTCCCTGCCACCCAGTACCATCGACAACTTTGCCGAGCTGACCCGACTTTTCCTGACACAGTTCATGGCAAACAGGAAAAGGAAGCGTCCTGCTGCCTACCTCTTGACTGTGAAGCAGCAAGACGATGAAAGTTTGAAGTCATACCTCTCTCGGTTCAAAAGAGAGCGCATGACAATAGACAAACAGGATGAAAAAATCACTCTGGCGGTTTTGCTAGGAGGTCTGGCCCTGTAACCCCTTAATGACCGAGATCGTGTGGAAAACCCCCACTTCGTTGAGGGAGTTCATGGACCGAGCTGATAGTTTCATCAACGTTGAAGACACGCTTCGGGTGCTGACCGGAAGGTAACAGAAAGAAGGAACGTGAGACCAAGCGCAAGGAAGATCAGCCTGCCCGTGGGCGGTTTGGACCACACATGCACTCCAGCATGGCCGTGGAGGCCGAAAGAAACCTGAGCCTGTAGGGAGAATAGTAACAGGCCAGCCCCGCCTTAAGTATTGCACCTACCACCACACTTATAGTCACCGACGCAGGCGAAGACCCGATGGTCACGCGCGGCAACGAAGAAGTGAAAGTCCAGCAAGGCGAAGGGTGGGAGGATGGCCCAGAGTAAGCCCGCGCCGAAGAAGCCTGGTCAGGGAAAATGACCCTGTGGGTGAAATCCACACAATCGTTGGAGGATACGCTAGGGGAGGGACCACCTCCTTAGCACGGAGGACCCATGCCAGAAGGGCCAGGTATGAAGAAGTATTCACCACCAGTAGGGCAGTCCCGAGCACCAGGAGCCACTCAGGGGGGACGATCAAAACCTTTAGTGAAAAGGATGAGGAGGGCATTCTCCAACCTCACGATGATGCTTTAGTGGTGACCGTGGAAATTGCCAACTACACGATGAGAAGGGTCCTGATCAACAACGACAGTTCTGCCGATATCCTATTCTGGGAAGCCTTTGTCCGAATGTGAATCACACCCGATTGGTTGGGCCTTGCCCCAACGCCCCTCAAAACTTCATTGGAGACATAGTCCAGCCGATTGGTGCTATCACCTTGTCCATCCTAGCAGGGAAGGCCCCAAGAACAACAGCTACCATGGTGGATTTCGTTGTGGTGAAGGCCCCCTCCTCCTTCAATGCAATCTTGGGGCGACCAACCCTCAACAACCTGAGGGCGGTGACCTCCACGGGCGGTGACCTCCACAGTCCACCTGAAGATGAAACTTCCAACCCCTATGGGAGTGAGCAAGATCCGTGTCGAACAAGTCCTGGCACAGGAATGCTATGCTCAAGAACTAAAGCCGGAGGTCAAGGAGGTTCGAGTTCTCGAAGGAGTGCAAGAGGATGCCGACCCGCCCCCACCTCCGACCTTGACGGAGCTGGACGAAGAAGTTAGGCACTACGGTAGGCAGAGCCCAATGAGCCTGTGGAATTGGTGTCAGTGGATCCACAAAGACCTAAACGGACCATCCGGGTGGGAAGCAAAATGGCTCCCGAGCTGAGAAAATCCGTAAAGCTGCCCCTCATCGAGCACCAAGATGTGTTTGCTTGGAGCCACGAAGAAATGCTTGGAATCGACACAGCAGTCATTAAACATCTCCTGAGCGTGGATCCCAAGGTTAGGAAGGTCAAGGAAAAGCGTCACAACTTTAGTGTATAGAAGTACGCAACCATCGTCGAGGAGGTGGACTGCCTCCTAGTTGCGGGGTTCATCAGGGAAGCCCACTATTCTGAATGGCTTTCTAACGTGGTCCTGGTGAAGAAGGCGAGTGACTTTCTAATGTTTGTTGACTTCACCGACCTAAACAAGGCTTGCCCAAAGGATAGATTCCCACTATTGTGCATATACCTAATAGTGGATGCGACGGCCGGACACCCCTTGCTAAGTTTCATGGATGGATACTCGGGGTACAATCAGATCAGGATGAACCTGGACGACAAGGAGAAGACAACCTTCATCACTGACCGAGGACTCTACTGTTACAAAGTTATGCCATTCGGTTTGAAGAATGCCAACGCAAATTATCAACGGCTGGTTAATCGGATATTCAAGGAGCAGATTGGACGGAACATGGAGGTATATGTAGATGACCTCTTCGTCAAAAGTAGAAAGCCTGAGCAGCACGTCGTCGATCTTCGGGAAGCTTTTGCAGTACTGAGGAGATACTAGATCAAGCTGCTGAAGTGTGCCTTCGGTGTCAAGTCGGGAAAGTTATTGGGCTTCATGGTCTCAGAGAGAGGAATTGAAGCCAATCCCGAGAAGGTTGAGGTGATAGTAAGTATGTCGCTGCTGCAAATAATTCACGAGGTCTAGAGGCTGGCAGAGAGAGTGGCGACCTTGAACTATTTCATCGCATGGTCAACCGACCGTTGCCTTCCATTCTTCAAGGTCCTCAGGAAGGTGCGGGAGTGGGACGTCAAGTGCGACAGGGCGTTCAGTGAGCTGAAGGAGTATTTGGCCCACCCACCACTTCTCAGTCAGACCAAGCCTGGGGAAAACTTGACTGTATACCTGGCAGTGACCCCGAACGTCGTGTCTGCTGTCATAGTTTGCAATGAGGGAGGGGAGCAACAACTTGTCTACTACACAAGCCGTGCTTTCTGAGGAGCCGAGGCTAGATACCCCCGAACATAAATGTTGGCATTTGCATTAGTCATCGCCTAAGGCCATACTTCTAAGCCCACCTGATGAAGGTTCTCACTGATGTTCCCCTCAGAAAAATACTGTATAAACTTGATGTGTCTGGCCGAATGACGTACTAGGCGATTGAATTGAGCTCGCTCGATATTGACTACCTCCCTCACGCGGCAATCAATGGGAAAGTGCTGGCATATTTCATAGCCGAATTCTTGGACTTGCTCGTAGAGACGCCTATCGCACCCCAAGGCAAGCCTTGAAAGGTCTACGTCGACAGTTCATCCTCCCGGGCTGGGAGGGTGTATGGGTGCACATCATCACAGAGCTCAAGGAGGAGCACAACTACGCAATCAAACTTGTCTTCAAAACTACCAACAACGAAGTCGAGTACAAGGCACTACTAGCGAGAATGTATGTAGCCAGGTCGTTGAGAGCCGACTCGCAGGTGGTAGCCCGTGAAGTAACGGGGAAGTTCGCCACGAAAGGGGAAAAACTGAAGAAGTACCTTCAACAGGTGGGGGTGGCGTTCGATCTTTTCAAGTATTTCCACATTCAGCAGATCACAAGGGGGAGAACCACAAAGCAGACCGCTTGGCAAGGGTCGCATCTGGCCTGGAAGAGGCCCTGCTTGTGGATTGCATTGTAGCCTGAACTGTTGACATGCCAACTATCGGGATCAGTATATTCGTCGTCCAACCATCACCGCCGAAGTGGGCTGTCGATATCATAAAGTACCTCGGCGAAGGCCTGGTCCCGGGCGACCAGGAAGAAGCATGAAAGAATAGAAACAGAGCTGCTCGTCTCACATTGTTGGAAGGAGTTCTGTATAGGAGAGGCTTCTTCGAGCCCCTCCTAAGGTGCGTCTCGCCTGAGGAAGCCTAATATGTCCTACCCGAGATACACGAAGGAATATGCAGAAATCACTCTGGTGGAAGGGTGTTGGCCGCCAGGGTCACACATGCGGGGTAATATTGACCCCATTCCCTCTGGGATGCAAAGGACTTCGTGTAGAAATGCCCCAACTGCCAAGAACATGCACCCGTTCCCCATTGCCCGCCAAAAGAACTGACATCCATTGTGTCCCCTTGGCCATTTCAGCCCGTTTCTCGGGGGCAAGGGAAGAAGCAGAAGCACAATGGGGGGTTTGTAGTAGCAGCATTCAATTACTTCAGAAAGCGGATGGAAGCAGAAGCACTGGCAACCATCATGGCCCAGGCCATTGATAAGTGTTATTTTTATGTAATTTTTACTACTTTTTTATTTATGAAAAGTGTCATTTTTCCTTCAATACTATTGATTTTATTTTTATATATTTTTCTTTATTTTCTTGGATTTAAAGGAATGAGAAGATTTAGTGCGAAATGAGAACATTTTGGTACAAAAGAAAAGATTATGGATCCAGACCGACCAGAGGCGACGAGATCTAAAGAGAGCCAAGGAGATTTAGGTGAGGAGACCCAATGGCGACCAGAAGGTGCGACCAGAAGGCGCGACCAGAATCGGCAACAAGAGTTAGGCGATAAGCAAGATACTTTACCTTCTGGGTGCGAAGACTTGGCACAAGGCTCCAGGTGACTAGATTGGGCGACTCGTCTAAACGACCAATTTAAGCAACCAACCTGAACGACATCGTGGGAACCAACTAGCAAAGGCGAACAACCTTACCACTTGGTAGGTTGGTGAGATGAGTCTTTCATCCCGATCAGGAGTCTTTCTTCTTGGTAGGCGAGAAGACTAGTTATATTCAGCGCACACGGCATCTACCCGTGGGACCTTTCTGAGTTCCAAAATCAATCTACTAACCATCAAATCCTTCCGAACTCCATAAATCAAGCTGTCTATTACTTAATCTTGCATTTTTTATAATTCCGATATTCTTGGGATAATTTCTTTTATGTCAACATTTATCTTTAGAAACTATTTTTCCAGATCTTTAGGTTAGATTGTAGCTGCAATTATCTTGTTTACGGATTTGAATTTTGATATCTATTTAATCCCGTCTTGTGGGATGAATAAGTGAGTCATAATTTTAGGGAGTCTGAGTTTAGAGTAAAAATAGTCCAGAATTTATTCTTTAAGTTTCTTTCAAGGAGGCAAATCTGGGAGAGCAGAGGCGAGAGCTGCATGCTTCATCAACTGACTCCAACGAAGAACAATAGTTTTATTATTATTTTTTTCAGTTTCATTATTAACTAATTCTATTTTCTAGAGTTTTGATGTAATCTTGCATTGAACACACAATTTATATTCTAAATTATTTTATTTCAATATTTTCATGATTGAATGTTTATTCCTTGTTCTGAATGCTTGCAACTTTCTTGTTAATTATTATTCGATCTATTGAATCACAATGAGACCGAGAGGTGATTTGTTATTAAAGCTCTAAGATTAAGCACTATTAGTTGAGCGAAAGTAGAGATAATTTTTCGTGATTAGTACTATTTTCAAGAAAAATCCAAAGAACTTAATGAGTCTCCAATTAGTTAAATTCACAAAGAGATATGGAGTTATTAGTTGGAGATATTTTTGGTATTATTCGAAAGAAAATATTGAATAGTTAATGGATTTTTATCATCAACTTGGGATAATTGGGATTCTATAATAAGGAAGAATAAATTATAGGAGATTTATTAAATGAAATCAAACGCTCTAAATCTATTCTTATTATCTTTAAAATCTTAATTTTAATTCTATTTTGTTCAGTTTAATTTAGATAATTTATTCTTCAAATTTCGGTTTTCAAAATAGTAAGTAATTTAGTAAATTTTAGTACTCAATAGCATAATTATTCCCTGTGGGTTCGACATCCGTTTTCTTTAAAACACTTTATTACTTGTTACAATTATGTGCACTTGCAGAGATATTTTTATGCGAACAAATTTTTGGCGCTGTTGCCGGGGAATAGTTATTTGTTATTGATATTGATACTAGCTAATTTTTACTACTTTGAATTTTATTTTATTGTTTTAAATTAGATCTCAGTTTGGTTTTTCTTTTTAGGAATTAGAAGTGCATACCCCAATTTAAATCATTAGAGCATACACTTATCGATCTCGAGATTGAACGAACCTTACGTCGGATCAATAAAGAGAAAAAGAAAGAGGTCGCCACCTCCAAATTTAATATGCTCGACCAGGAGTACAAGGCGTTAAGAGACTATGCTATACCCTCTATTAATGGGGCTACATCTAGTATAAGGCGGCCAACTATACAAGCCAATAACTTTGACAACAAGCCGGCCATCATTCAAATGATTCAACAAACCGTCCAATTTGGGGGCTGTCACAAGAGGATCCTAATGTCCATATTGTAAATTATCTAGAAATTTGTGATACTTTTAAACACAACGAAATGACAGATGATGCGATTCAATTGAGACTTTTTCCTTTTTCATTTAGGGAGAAAGCAAAAGCTTGGTTGAACTCTTTGTCGCCTGGCACCATCACCACCTGGGAGCAGTTGGCACAAAAATTCTTAGTAAAATATTTCCCTCTGGCTAAGACAGCGAAGTTAAGGAATAATATCACTACCTTCACCCAATTTGAGAGTGAATCATTATATGAGGCATGGGAGAGATACAAGGATGTATTGCGCAAGTGTCCACATCATGACCTCCCAGCCTGACTTCAAGTACAGATATTTTACAATAGTTTGGGACCCATAAATCGATCTATGGTTGATGCAGCCGCAGGAGGAGCATTAATGAGTAAGACCCCTGAAAACGCATATGAACTTCTGGAAGAGTTTGTGTCTAACAACTATCAGTGGGCCGCAAAGAGAGCAATGCCAAAGAAGGTGGCCAACGTCGTTGAACTTGACTCTAAGTCTGCAATTGCGGTCCAGTTGGCAATCTATCCAAACAATTAGGTAAAATGAACGTTAATGCTATTCAAACTAATGTTATTTGTGATCATTGCGCAGAAAATCATTGAAGTGTAGATTGCCAAGTGGGGAATCCTTTTGCCCAACCGAGTTATGAACAAACTCATTACTTGTCAAATTTCCAACGTCAAAACAATCATTATTCAAACACGTTCAATCTCGGATGGAGAAATCACCCTAACTTTTCATGGAGCAATAACCAAGTGCCGGTTAGACCACCTCAACAGTTTCCACAACAAGAGAAGAAGCCGACACTTGAAGATATGCTTATGCAGTACATGCAAAAGAATGGTATGGTGATGCAAAACAACTCGACTTCGATCCACAATCTTGAGGTGCAAATCAGTCAACTCTCAAACATGCTTACCGAGGGGACAACAGGGACTTTACCGAGCAACACTGTGACCAATCTGAAGGAACATGTCAAAGCCATCACATTGAGAAGTGGGTGGACATATGACCATCCACAGACAGTAAATATCGAGCAAGATGCAGAAGGAAACCTAGTACGAGGTGAAAGAAGCAGAGCGAGATGCGACCAACCAGCAAGCTGCGAAGACTAAAGAGAATAAAGGGGTTGCAAAACCCAAGAAATCCAGAGAGTTTATTTCTGAAACTTATTCTCCTTCAATTTATGATCCATCAATTCCTTTTCCGTAAAGATTAAGAAAAAATAAGATTGATAATCAATTTTCTAAATTTTTTATTATATTTAAGCAACTGCATATTAATATTGCTCTCATTAAAGTTTTAGAGCAAATGCCTAAGTATACAAAATTTTTTGAGGATATATTATCAACCAAACGGAAGTTGGAGGAGCATGAGATTGTAATGCTGACCGAGGAGAGTAGTGCAATTTTACAAAAGAAGCTGTTGTCTAAGTTGAAAGATCCGGGGAGTCTCACGATCCCTTGCACTATAGGAAATTTATATTTTGATAAAACTTTATGTGACTTAGGGGCAAGTATTAATCTAATGCCTTTCTCGGTTTTCAGGAAACTAGGTCTTGGAGAACCAAAGCCGACCACCATTTCTCTACAGTTGGCAGACATATTTATTAAATACCCGAGAGGACTAATTGAGGGCGTACTGGTGAAAGTTGATAAGTTCATCTTCCCAGTCGACTTCTTTGTACTCGATATGGAGGAGGACAAGGAGATCCCTATGATACTGGGCTGACCTTTCTTTGCGACGGGGAGAACTTTAATTAATGTCTAGCAAGGGAAACTCATTTTGAGGGTCGATGAGGAGCAGGTCACTTTTAACATATCTAAATCTATGGGATTCCCTTCTGAGGTACATTCTTGTTTTCAAATAAACAATCGAGACGTGGTCATGACCGATGAGACTTATGGAGCTGAATTTCCAAAACTACCACTTGCGGTATATCTTACTCACTCTACATCAATTGAATCCGAAGATGAAGAGATTAGAGAGTGTGAGAGATACTTGGAGGCTACACCATCATTTCCTCCTTCAATAAAACCAAAAGTGGAAGAGCTAAACCCATCTCGGCCGACATCTCCAAGTAAGGAACCCCCCAAGCCTGAACTCAAACCACTTCCATCAAATTTAAGGTACGCTTTCTTAGGCCAGGATTTTACTTTTTTAGTTATTATTAACAGTTCCTTGAGTGATGTAGAGGAAGAAAAGTTGCTAAGAGGCTTGCGGGAACACAAGATGGCCTTAAGTTGGACCATCTCGGACATCAAAGGAATTAGTCTTCAATTTGCAATGTACAAGATTTTAATGGAGGATAATTTTAAACCGATCATCTAACCCTAGAGGAGATTGAATCCATTGATGCAAAAAGTAGTACATAAAGAAGTATTGAAACTTTTAGATGCCGAGATCATTTATCCAATCTCAGATAGTGCATGGGTAAGTCTAGTGCAAGTCGTCCCAAAGAAAGGAGGGATAACTGTAACACCCCATATTTTAGTGTATTTTTATTGAAGGATTATTTTTATTAATTCAAAAATTTATTCTCTTGTTTTAAAATTATCGGATATTTTAAACGGTTTATTTTATGATCTTTAAATTGTGAAAATTAAATTTGATATGTTTTCTTAATATTTATTTTTGTGATGCATTTAAATTGTTCTATTTTTTTTAATTAATTGATTGTTGGATTTAATTATTTTATTTTTATTGTATCATTACGTTTAACTTATTTTAATTGATTTGCTGTTTTAAAATCGTTTCTGTTGGATCATTTTTGTGACTCAAGATGTGAGGAATGGACCTCATTTCTTTTCCCCACTTTTCTTTTTCTCTTTTTCTTTTCCCTTTCTTTTCTTTCTTCCCCTTTTCTTTTTCTTCCTCTGCTTTCTCCTTCTCCCGTGCGACGCACCCCTTCCTCTCTCCCGTCCGATTTTTCCTCCATCCAGCCCGCCGCCGTGCGCCGCCCGTGACCAACACCGCCCCTTCCGCTCCCCTCCCCATCGGTCGGCGACCCTTTCCCGTGAATCTCAGCCCCTATCTCGCCGCCGTTAGCCTCCAAGCGCAACACCTTGCCGCGGCTTCATTTCCTTCGCGCGCCGCCGTCGCGCCACCTCCGGCCACCATCTCTTCACCACTTCATCTCCGACCTCTTGGCAACCCATTGGACCCAACCCCACTCCGATCCGTCACCGGTGAAGCACGTCCAACCCCATTTCTGATTTGGGTATTTTTGGCCTAAAACCACCCTTTGCGCCGTCCTCCACGGCAAACCACTGCCACCATTGGCTTCACCGACCTCTCTAAGCCCTACCCTATCAATTTTGGGTCTTGGTTTGTCCCCGTTGAAAAGTGGGTTTTTGAGACCCATGGCCATAGTGTATTTTACACTGTTTTGTTGCTGAGCCGTCACCTTTTGCACTTCCGTGATCCTCCAGAAATTATTATATAGCACTGTAAGTATTTCTCCAAAGAACTTTTGTGATTTAAATGTATTTTTGCACTAACTCATTTCACTGTATTTGTTTGACATGCCGGACTGAGTCTGAGGAGTTCGGGGGTCGGATGGATTTGTGATTGGAGTTGTGTGGTTGGTTTGATTGGATTGGTTATTGGTTATTGATGGTTATGGATCAGTATTGGTACATGTGCATCTCATTATTTCATGTTTGTTCATGTTTAAAAGGGAAACTGGGTTTTCGTGTATTGCATTCATGTGCATGTGTGATTTGGAAAATTGTGATTTCATGTGTGAGAAATGATTTGAATATGCTTGAAATGTTTGGATTGATTGGTTTGAGAAAAAGGGAAAGGGACTGTAGGGATGGTGGTAAGCAGGGACGGTGGTAGAGTCCCGCCTGTGATTCCCACCTACGGTGCACGCAATAGGAATGGTGGTAAGCAGGGATGGTGGTTGTGTCTCGCCTGTGATTCCCGCATACGGTGCACGCGGTAAGGATGGTGGTAAGCAGGGATGGTGGTATAGTCCCACCTATGATTCCCGCCTACAATGCTCTGTTAAGTATTCGTTGTGTGTGTTAAGTATTCATTGCATGGAAAGGAACTGTAGGGATGGTGGTAAGCAGGGATGGTGGTAGAGTCCCGCCTATGATTCCCACCTACGGTGCACGTGATAGGGATGGTGGTAAGCAGAGACGGTGGTAGAGTCTCGCCTGCGATTCCCGCCTACAGTGTCCGATAAAGGGTTTGTTTTGTGTGAATTATTTTCTGGGAAAATGACAGACTATATTTTTGGGCCAAAATGGGATTTTTGGCGTGTGTTGGAAATAATCATTTTTCTGAGAAAAATGATATTTTATGGCTAAGTGGATTTTGTCGTATGAAAGCATGTTGGTTGCATTAATATGTTTTTATCCCGAGAGTTGTTTGGTTTATACTTACCTGTGGTACCATTTTATGGTATCGCAGATTTTGATGCAGATGAGGATGACGAGCCTTAGCTTGGCTCCGTTGGTGGAGTGATTTGGGATTGCTCATGTTTATCGAGTTTCGTTTTTTTATCAATTTATATATTGCCCTTGTAATTTATTTGGGATGACTGTATAACTCTTTAAAGGTAAATTGTTTTGAATATTTGTATTTAAATTTCTGGTACTTAGTTGACTTATTTATATTTATCCACTGCGTTATATTTTTGTACACTTTTGCATGTACACACACTTGGCACTATCGTTGGGATGCGTGACCGTGTTGTCATCATCCTGACGTCACGATTCCTGTTCTTTTGTACGTGGGAGTCGGGGCGCCACAATAACTGTGATCAAGAATGACAACAATGAACTCATACCGACGAGAACGGTCACAGGATGGTGAATATGCATAGACTATCGAAAACTGAATGATGCAACTCAGAAAGACCATTTTACCTTACCTTTTATTGATCAAATGCTAGAAAGACTTGTCGGCCATGCTTACTACTGTTTTCTAGATGAATATTTCGGTTACAATCAAATAGTCATTGCACGCGAGGATCAAGAGAATACCAGTTTCACCTGTCCTTATGGCACTTTTGCATATAGGTGCATGCCTTTTGGTCTTTACAATGCGCCAGCCACTTTCTAAAGATGCATGATGTCCATCTTCTCAGACATGGTTGAAAAATTTTTAGAAGTCTTTATGGATGACTTCTCAGTTTTCGGTCAATCTTTTGATAATTGCTTATCTAATTTATCCTTGGTTTTGCAGAGATGCAATGAGATAAATATTGTTTTAAATTGGTAAAAATGCCACTTCTTGGTCGAGGAGGGAATAGTGCTTGACCACCGCATTTCCTTCAAGGGAATTGAGGTCAACAGAGCAAAGATAAAAGTTATTGAAAAACCCCCACCATTGACCAATGTCAAGGGTGTGAGGAGCTTCTTGGGTCACGCCGGGTTCTATTGTCAGTTTATCAATGATTTTTCCCAAATTACTAAACTTCTATGTAATTTATTGATTAAAGATACTCGGTTTGAACTTTATGATGAATGCTTGCATGCTTTTAAAACATTGAAAAAAATTTAATTTCAGCACCTATAATTGTATCATCGGATTGGAATTTACCTTTTGAATTAATGTGTGATGCTATCAATTATGCTATAGGGGCGGTCTTGGGGTAGAGAAAAGATAAAAATTTTCATATTATTTACTATGCAAGTCGGACCTTAACAGGAGCTCAACTTAATTATGCTACTACTGAAAAAGAATTGTTAGCAGTTGTGTTTGCCTTTGAAAATTATCGCTCTTATTTGATAGGTTCGAAGGTTGTCATCTACACTGATCACTCAGCTCTGAAATACTTGCTATCGAAGAGGGATGCCAAACCAAGACTATTAAGATGGGTTGTGCTATTACAAGAGTTCAATTTGAAAATAAAAGATAAAAAAGGTACCGAGAATGTAGTGGCCGACCACTTATCTTGTCTTGAGCTTAAAGAGACGGCTGGAGAGGCAAATTTTCCTATTAATGAGACTTTCCCGGACGAGCGATTATGGCTATACAAGTCGTTCCATGGTATACCGACATGGTAAATTATTTGGTGTCCAAAATTCTACCAGCCGAGATGACATATCAACAAAAGAAGAAGTTCTTCTACGACTTGAAATATTATTTTTGGGAGGAACCTTTTCTATACCGGCACTGCGCAAACCAGATAATCAAGAGATGTGTGCTCAAGGAGGAGATGAAGAGCATATTCAGACATTGCCACTCATTGGAAGCGGGTGGCCACTTTGGTGGAGCAAAAACAACAATGAAAGTTTTACAATGCGGTTTTTATTGGCCGACGATTTTTAAAAACTCTTTTAATTTTGTTAATTTATTTGATCATTGTCAAAGGGTTGGCAACATTTCTAGGAAACATGAGATGCCTTTAAACAATATTTTAGTGATTGAATTATTTGATGTTTGGGGTATAGATTTCATGGGTCCTTTTCCATCCTCATATTCTAATAAATTTATTTTGGTGGCTGTAGATTATGTCTCCAAATGGGTGGAAGCGGTCGCCTTGCCAACCAATGATGTGAGGGTCGTAGTAAATTTCCTGCGGAAGAACATCTTCTCCCAATTCGGCACTCTGAGGGCTATAATCAGTGATGGCAGGAAGGATTTTTGCAATCGTCAATTTGAAGTGCTACTAACTAAGTATAGAGTTACCCATCAAATGACCGGCCATGTCGAGGTGTCTAATCAGGAGCTGAAACGCATACTAGAGAAGACCGTGAGTGTCTGTCCGACAGATTGGGCGAGAAGGTTAGATGACGCGCTATGGGCTTATCGGACAACATTCAAAACACCGATCGGGATGTCGTCTTATCAGCTCGTTTATGGAAAAGCCTGCCATCTACCCGTCAAGCTAGAGCACAGAGCCTGTTGGGAGACGAGAACACTGAACTTTGATTTACAAGCGGCTGGCGAGAAGAGAATACTGCAGATCAATGAGATGGATGAGTTCCACAATGATGCTTATGAGAATGCTCGGATTTACAAAGATAAAACTAAAAGATGACACAATAAGCATATTCTGAGAAAGGAATTCGAAGTCGAGCAGAAAGTTCTATTATTTAACTCAAGACTTTGACTCTCCCCAAGAAAGCTGCGCTCTCGGTAGTCGGGACCATTTGTGGTGACCCGTGTCTTTCCCTACGAGGCGGTTGTAGTCTATCACGAGACAAAAGACACATTTAAAATAATGGATAGGGATTTAAACCCTATGTGGATGGAGACTTTAATTCGGAAAAGTGTTCCATCGATCTCGCATGTAATAAGTGATGAGAGGACAATGTCTAGCTATAGACTTTAAATAAAGCGCTTTTGCGAGGCAATCCAAGTTTTTATTTTATTTGATTTTTTTTTGCTTAATATTATTCCTTTGCTTTCATCTTGCAAGAACGAAGAGGCAAGGAGATCTCCAAGGAGTAAGCGGCTACACTTTCAAGGAAAATATTCAATTGGCAAAACTGGACAAAATTAGGGGAGTATCTCTTACCTTCTCTCATTCTTTGCTTTAGTTTTCTTCATTTTTCACATTGAGGACAATGTGATATTTAAGTTTGTGGGAGAAATGATATTATTTTATTTATTTAAAAATAATAATAATAATAATAATAATAATAATAATAATAATAATAATAATAATAATTATAATAATAAGAACAACAATAACGATAATAAAAACAATATAGTTTGATGAATAAAAAGCCTGTGATAAGAATATGATTGAAATTGATTATAATTTTTAGGAAAAATTCTCATTGCTTAAATCTAGTTGTTAATTCTATACATGATCTTACTTAATTTGATATTTTCTATGTTCAATGAATGTCTCTTATGATCATTAGTCGTTTTTAGTACCTAGAGAAATTTTATGTGAATTTTGTGAATTTGTATGGTCTCAACTTACTTTAGAACTTGTTTGATTATACTTGAGGTGAAATCCTAGACATAATATTACTGGAGAAATGATTAAGGTATTCTTTGGACCGATTGAGCCTTTCAAGTTTACCTGTTTAATTTCTTTATCCCTAATCACCCCTTCAAGCTTTATTGAATTATATTTTGGCCTTATATTTTTCTTTCTTGTAAATCTCATATTCCATACCCTATTTGAACTTAAACACTGATTTCTTTGCCTTTCAAGGGAATTAAGTTTACACAAAGTCATAGACTCACAAGAGCACGAAAGGAAAGTGAGGTACAAGGTCTACAAGCAAAGTTGATTATGACAATATTATCAAAATCATAAGTTTGGAAGTGTGAAAAAGTCAACTTGTCTACTGTGTAGCCAACAAGAAAAGGCCGACGAGAGTCATCTACAAAGGCAGTCGAAAATGTATGGAATATTTCAAAAAAAAAAAATGTCCGACCTGCCGAATATAGGGGTAAAGAGAAAGATACTTGAAAGTGCATTAGAGAGATGTATGTTGAGAGATTTACAATGATTAAGAAGAGATGATAAAAGTGAGAATGCTCTATTTGTCTGTTGGTGTTCAAACTTAAGTTCTCTTGCTTCGTTTGAATACTACCATTTCTTCGTAGCCCTCACCTTAGTCTTACATTACAAGCTTAATAAAGACCTATTGATCCCTGGTGATAGTTTCTATTCTACATTAGTGGAGAGTGATTTGAAAAGCAAGCCTATGGAGTATTTAGAGATCTATTATTTATTTACTTATTTGCATAAAACTATCCGAGGAGCTAATGATGAAGTGAGAATGATATGTATACATGAATGTGTGGATGGATAATGTAGTGAAATTGAGTTTTGAATTAACTTTTTGGACTTGATTGATTTTGAATGATTCCTTTGAATTATAGATGTTAGACAATCTTTGAGGCAATAAATTTTATGAATCAAACCAATGCTTGTTTTAATTGTTTTTCTTTCCTTCTTTGCTCGAGGGCAAGCAAATCTTAAGTTTGTGGGTATTTGATAAGTGTTATTTTTATGTGATTTTTATTACTCTTTTATTTATGGAAAGTGTCATTTTTCTTTCAATACTATTGATTTTATTTTATTTCTATATATTGTTCTTTATTTTCTTGGATTTGAAGGAATGAGAAGATTTAGTGCGAAAGGAGAGCATTTTGGTACAAAAGAAGAGACTACGGATCCAGACCGATGAGAGGCGAAACTAGTGAGAAGGATGCCGCTTGTGGCAGGTCGTTTTAAACTAAATGTTGATGGAAGCTCTCTTGGAAATCCAAGTATGATGGGGGCAAGGGGAGTCATTCGAAATTCTTTGAGCCAATTGAAGGTGGCCTTCGCAATTCATCTAGGTACAGGAAATAATAATAAGGGTGAACTGATGGCCCTTCTTCATGGTTTGCGTCTTACTCATTCTCTTGGTATTTATCACCTTGACATTGAAATGGATTCTTTATTGGTTGTAAATTGGCCTAGAAATAAAAGATGTACAGTTTGGTATTTGGAAGATTTTTGGGAGGAGATACAAATGTTGTTGGGGAATTTGGAGGTGGAAGTCAAGCATATTTATCGTTAAGGAAATTCGTCGGCAGATTATCTTGCTAAGCTAGGGGCGGAGGGGTGCACGTCTACCTGGAATAATGTGGATGATTGTCTGAGATTTCTTAAAGGGTCTCTGAGACTGGAAAAATTAGGTTTGCCAAATGTTCGTTTTTAATTTATAGGCCTTGTTATTTGGTTTTGGTTTATTGGTGTGTTTTGGTTTGATATTTGGGTTGATTTCTTTTTTTTTTTTCATTATTTGTAAATCCCAAATGTCTGTTTTGTTACCATGGTTTTCCTCCGCCATAAGTGAGGTTTTTTTAATAAAATTGGGAGGCGGTCACTCATAGACATGTGACCTTTGTCTTTTTTTTTTAAAAAAAAAAACAAAGTGAGATATTTTACCTTCTGGGCGAGAAGACTTGGCGCAAGACTCCTGGCGACTAGATTGGGCGACCAGTCTAAACGACCAACTAAAGCAACGAACCTAAATGACATCATGGGCAACAACTAGCAAAGGAGAGCAGACTTACTGCTCGGTAGGTTGGCGAGACGAATCTTTCATCCCGGTCGGGAGTCTTTCCTCTCGATAGGCGAGGAGACCAGTTATATTCAGCGCATACAGCATCTACCCGGTGGGACCCTTCCGAGTTCTAAAATCAATCTGCTGAACGCCAAATTCTCCCGAACTTCGTAAATCAAGCCGACTATTACTGAATCTTCCATTTTTTATAATTTCGATATTCTTGAGATAATTTATTTTATGTTAACATTTACTTTAGAAACTATTTTACAGATCTTTAGGTTAGATTGTAGCAGCAATTATCTTGTTCCAGATTTGAATTTTGAAATTTTTTTAATCCCGTCTTGTGGGATTAATAGGGGTGTCGGAATTTTAGAGAGTCTGAGTTTAGAGTAAAAACAGTCCATAATTTATTCTTTAAGTTTCTTTCAAAGAGGCAGATCTTGGGGAGCAGAGGCGAGAGCTGCATGCTTCATCAACTGACTCCAACGAAGAACATTAGTTTTATTGTTTTTATTTTCAGTTTCATTATGAACTAATTCTATTTTTTAGAACTTTAATGTAGTCTAGCATTGAATACACAATTTATATTCTAAGTGATTTTATTTCAATATTTCCATGATTGAGTGTTTATTTCTTATTCTTAATGCTTGCAGTTTTCTAGCTAATTATTGTTTGATCTATTGAATCACAATGAGACCGAGATGTGATTTGTAATTAAACCTCTAGGATTAAGAACCATTAGTTGAGCGACATAAGAGATACTTTCTGCGATTAGTGTGATTTTCAAGAAAAATCCAAAGAACTTAATGAGTCTCCAATTAGTTAAACTCACATAGATACATGGAGTTATTAGTTTGAGATATTTTTGGTATTGTTCGAGAGAAAATATTGAACAGTTAATGAATTTTTATCATTAACTTAGGATAATTGAAATTCTATAAGAAGGAAGAATAAATTGTGAGGGATTTGCTAGATGAAATCAAACACTCTAGATCTATTGTTATTATCTTTAAAATCTTAATTTTAATATTATTTTCTTCAGTTTAATTTAGATAATCTATTTTTCAAATTTCGGTTTTCTAAATTGTAATTAATTTAGTAAATTTCAGTACTCAATAGCATAATTATTCTATGTGAGTTCGACATCCATTTTCTTTAAAACATTTTTCTACTTGTTATGATTCTGTGCACTTGCAGAGATATTTTTATGCGAACAACCATCACGAGATTCCTCTGGACATCCATAGTCTGTCAGTTCGGCATTCCTCATAGCCTCATATCAGACAACGACAAACAGTTTGACTGCTCGCATTACCAGGAGTGGTGTGCCGAGCTTAGGATCAAAGCCACGTACACATCTCCGGGGCACCCACAAGCCAATGGATAAACAGAGGCCACCAACAAAACCTTGCTGAATATCATGAAGAAGAAGTTGGGGGACCAGGAGGGGAGATGGGCCGATGAACTCCCTAATGTATTATGGGCATATCGAACGTTCGTCAAGACCCTCTAATGCCTACGGGACCAAGCTGTGATCCCAGCTAAGGTGGGAATGCCCACGTACCGAGTTCAATACTTCAACCCAGACTGCAACGACGAAGGATTAAAAGAAAACCTAGACCTTCTGGAAGAAAGGCGAGAAGATCAGCAAGTCGAATGGCAAAAAACAAAAGGAAAGTCAAACAATACTTTGGCCTTCAAGGTAGGAGACTTGGTCCTGAAGTAGACAGGGGTCACCACCCAAGAAGAAGGAAAGCTAGGTCCCCGATGGGAAGGGCCCTTTTTGGTGATGACAAGCGGAAGGCCCGACTCTTACAGGACCAAGAAGGTCGTGAGCTACCCCACCCATGGAATGCCGAGCACCTGAGAAAGTATTTTTAAGGGCCACGATCTCGCTCCAACAATGTTACCAACGACTTATGAATGAGAAGACACTTAAGATTTCATCTCCATTTGCCTTTATCTAAAAGCTTCGATCATACAAGCCATGTCTTTGGACTTGCCGTGATGCATTGGCTAGGGCCATAGCCTCCCGAGCTCTGCCCCGCCAACAGCAAGTCGGACACAAGTCCCTTGACTTGTCGACTTTCGTGCTACAAGCCAAGTCTCTGGACTTGCCGCGAAGCATTGGCTAGGGCCAGAGCCTCTCGACCTCTACCCCACCCACAGCTAGTCAGACACAAGTCCCTTAACTTGCCAACCTTCGTGCTACAAGCTGAGTCCCAAGACTCACCGCAGGGTTGAGGTCGGGCTAGAGCATCCTGAGCTTTACCTACAACCCCTCGGAAACAAGCACCTAGATTTGCTGAGCCCCGTGGTCGACAATGCCTAGCCCCTAGACTTGCCGCGAGGTTGAGGCCTTGAGGTAAAGGTCGGGCTCGGCACGCGCTTTACATGTAACCGCACAAACTGAGGTCCCAACAAAGTAAGTCCCGAGACCCATGTGCAAACAAAAATGAAAGAGAAAAAATGTGAAAGAGAAAGTACGTAAGGAAAAAGGAGGAAAATGTGATCCATATATATACATGAGTCAAGTAAATTTACATAAGAGCCTGGGTTAAAAAAAAAAAAAAGGGAGAAAGCGAAACAACGAAGGGGCTTAGAGCCTATACAAAAGCGACTAAGAGGACGGAGGGTGAGCGCCTGGAAGGAGTGAAGGCATTCTTGGCTTCCCAAGGTTCTTGACGAACGCATAAGTCTAAAGGTTTGGTTCCAAGGATGCCAGACTCAAAGTATTGAGATCCGTCTCGGGATGTTTCTGTAGATGGTCCCGTAGCCGCTCGAGGCCCTCCTCCTTGTAGCCAGACCCCTAGGCAGCATTCCGTATGGCCCAAGTGCACTGAATTTGGGACCTGATCTCCCCCATGTACTGGGCGCTGGCCTCTTGGCTAGATTCCATGACTGATATCTGTGTGTTTCAAACCAAAATGGTGTTCGTTGCATGCAACAATATGACTTCAAGGCCAACCTCCTTCCGCTGCACCTCAGCCCTCTAGTGTTGGACTTCCCGGACGAGTGAAAAATGCTTGAACAACAGCCGATAATGTCGCTTGGTGGCTGAGGTTTGCACCTGGGCCATTTGGTCCTTCTCGTCCTGAAACGTCAAGAGCCCCCTTCGGAACGACCACAACTCCTCCTCCCTCTTCTCCAGGTCCTTTTGCACATCGGTGTGCCCGTCCTGGAGACTCCTGCACTCCAAGGAAACTTGGGTGAGCTCCACTTTGGTCTCTACCAGCTCCATCTTCAGCCAGGATTTCTTCCTCTTCAATTTCTGGACCTTTTCCCTAAGGAGCCCATGGCGCTTCTTCAAGGACTCGAGGTCCTCTATTAGCCTGTTGTGCTCTAAGTAGAGGGTCTCGATGTCTCGGTTTGCCTTGCGAACCTCCAGGTGGGCTAGAAGGGCCAGGGATTGGAGTGCCCGATTCTCCTCCTTGAGCTCCCCGCGCTCCTCGATGATAATGCCCTCTAATTGGTCTATGGCCTACAAAAGAAGAAGGTGTTAGAAGGAGGAAGATGAATGCCCCACGAGGCAAACTTAGTAAAAGGCAAAGCATACTTGGGCAAAGAGGGGCCTCAGTTTCTGGTGCTCAATCACCTCAACTAGGGCCTCAAAGCTAGGGCCAGTGGTCTGGCTCGCCCCCAGTCCGGTGCGGGAAGAAGAGGCTACACCCCTTAACTCCACCCAGTTGGGAACCTCACTGTCCTTCGTGGGTCTCTCGGATAAGGCTGGGCCCAAGGAAGGTTCTTCAGTCTATGAGGGCCCCTTATTGACCGTGGGCCGAATCTCCTCCTTTGTTGGGCTTCGTCTGTCTGTCAGAGGGCTTGGCTGGGAAGCCTCCTTTGGAGAAGTAAGGTAGGAGTCCACCTCTGGCTTTGGGGAAGATTGCAGGGGAGGTGACGGGATCAACACCCGATCGTCGGTTAGCTCCACAATGAAGGGGGAGCTCGGGCCCGCCCCCTCCCTATCATCAGGCATTGAGACTGCAGAGGAGGATGGACTCCCAGCACCAACACTTGGAAGCCCTGGCATTGAAGGCGAAGCGCCTTCTCGATCGATGGCCTCTTGGACAGAAGGAGAGATCGGGGACCTCGTCGCGGCCATGGGCGGAACGGGCAGAAAGGCCTCTCGAGCAAGTGTCTCCTCGAAGGAGACAGAAAACTCCACGACCGCAGTTGAATGAAGGTGTTGAAGAAGGGGGCCTGTAAGACTTCATCATCTTTCTTCTCCTTGACGATAGTCGCCGATGGGACAAACGACGAGGCGAACATCAAACGCTACGCCCCAGGAAATAAAGTGGACTACCGAGTAGGCAGAACCGGGACCTCAGGGCATTAGGGATGCACGCGTTGGGATCCCCTAGCCTCGGTCCTTGTGGACCCGTAAGTAGGCAAAACGGGGACCTTGGGGCGCTCTAGACGCATGTGTTGGGATCCCACAGCCTCTCTCCTCGAATCCTTGAGGGGAGAGGGGGGCCTAGTTTCTCTGGCTTTACTCTGGGACGAGCCCTTTCTGCTTTGGGACCCTCAGGCTTCGCCTTTGGGAGCCCTGCTTGCCTCGCCTCGAAAGCCCTGCCTGTCTTGTCATGAGCCTCCTTTGGCCATTTTCCCTTGCTATCGATCGCAAGAGAACTTGAGTGACGCTTTTGACATTGGGGCGATGAGGGGTCCCTCTGGAAGTTGTGCCAAGCACGTATGAGCGATCGAGAGCAGTCAAATAGCTCCTGATATTGACATCGCACAGTACCACATCTGTCTCCACATCATAAGGGTGGGCCGATACGCAGAACAACAATGTCGCTAACCTTGCCTCCTCCTTTCGGGAAAAGTCGACGGACAGGCTATTGGCCAGGGGGACGTACGACCAGACAACCTGAATGGGAAACTCTTTATGGTCCTTCTCTCCCTCAGGGTACTCCCATCCCGAGCTTGAAACAAAGAAGAACTTAGGGGACCAATCCTTGATGAGCAAGTGGCGTGACTCGAGGCTGGCGATCCGCCTACTGACCATGCGTGCTTGGAAGCTGCAAAAACTCTCGTCTAGGTGCAGCACATGGTACACTGACAAAAACTCCTGAGTTGTCAAGTTGGGATACTCCTCCGAACCGGTGTTGAGCACCCTCCAATAAATAATGCAACTGGCCACTAGGAGTTGCCAGGCGTTCAGGTGAAGTTGCGCGGGGGCCAACCCCAACAAATTTAGAACTTTGCGAACGAGGTGGCAGATTGGGAGGTGAAGGCCGTTCGGGAACATGAGGTGGTAGAGTGGCACACGGCCCACCATCTCGTCAACATCCACGGCAGGCACGCGACACCCTGGGACCTCCAGAACCCTCGACACAGGGATATTGTACTTCGCCCTAAACGCCTGGAGGGCACTTGGGAACCACCGACGCAGGGATAGGGTACCTGGGGAGACTGATGACTCCCAGCTCTTCCCGGCTAAGTACAAAGGCTTCGCACTTGAGGAACTCTTTGAGGCCATCAAATCGACAGAACGATGGAGGGGAAGATGAAAAGCTTGAGGAATGGAAAGAACCTCTGTGGAGAAGATCTCGAAAGAGAAACGACGGGAATGGAGGAAGTGAGAAGATGGAAGCAATGGGAGAAATGAGGAGAGAAACCAGCGAGGAAAGGAAGAGAAGGAGGCAAATGGTGAAAATGAGAAGGGGGGAGGCGGCCTTATATAGACTTGCACTCAAACCGAGGCATAGTACGGGTAGGTGGGCTCGGGAAGCCCAACCGGCGCAGGACTCCGCAGACGTGGGAAGCCACGTTGGGCGCATGGGGAGCATAGGCCAATAAACGGCCCTAGATGTGGGCAGACACACCCCATCGGACACAACAGTCGGGAAGCTATAGAGACTGTGAAAATCGAGACGATGCACCCATTGAATGACATGGGTAGGTGGCCTCGGGAAGCCCAACCGGTGTAGGACTGTGCGGACGTAGGAAGCCACGTCAGGCTTGTGGGGAGCACGGGTGGATAAACGGCCGGGATATGGGGAGACATCCCCACCGAATTCAACGATCGTGAAATTGGAAAGACAACGAAAGCTGAAGTGATCTCATGTTAATGACGGGGGAACATCCGCAAGGAACACGCCCCGGGGAAGGTGTGGGAAGAATATTTTGAATTCCCACCACACGTGTGCTAGGAATTCACGGGATATTGTGAGGAGAGTAATCCCCGGGGCCGAGCCTGGAGGAGTAGGCCCGATCCACAAGCCCCGAAGAGTCCCCGGGCCAGAGGACAAGGGCTGGCCCAGGAAGGTAAGCTATCGGGCAAAGTAGCCAGACTAAAGGACGGAAGGCAGGACTGTCTAACACCACTACTAGCCGACATTCAGGGACATCCCCTGTCCCTGGACCCTGGCGTCCGGACAGGTTAGAGGGATGGACGTACTTGATTGGAACCACGCTGCATTTAATGTGACGGAGACGGGCACGCCATGATAGGGAGTCACGTTGCATTTAATGCATCACAGGGCTCGACACGTAACGACATGCCTCTTGGGGTGTAAGTGATAGCCGCAATCAGGTCTGGCGAGTCTGTTGCGCAGTAGGGAGGGTGCAGGGACACTCAACCCCACTACGGAGCGGCACACCCACCACCTCCACCTTGGGGATCGCCTTGGTCAGGTATAAATACCCCTTCCCCCAGCCAGGGAAGGGGTTAAGACACCTTCATACTTCAGCTCATTACATTCTCTGATTGAATGCTTCTCCCTTTCACTCTATCTTAACAACTAACTTAGGCATCGGAAGTATCATGGCACCACGAGTCCCCATTCCCTATCTTAACAAGCTCCAGACTGAGCTCAGCGGCATAGAGTTGCCCAGGCTGTGAAACAACACCTTGAATCCAATAAATAATGATAGATAAATAAATTTTTTTTTTGAACTCTTCTCATAGTCATATTTTTTTTTAGAAGAAAATATTGTTCATTCATTATAAAGGTGTATTTTTTAAATGAAAACGTTGAATTTTTTTATTTTATTTTGTGTGAAAATTTAAAAAAATCATAATAATTAGATTAAATGAATTGAGAGTTATTATGAAAACAAGTAAAAACAAACGGGGCCTTCGGTACGCATGGAAAAAAAACACACACACGGGCGGTTTTGGTCGTTAACGTGTCCAGTTATGGTACACATGCATCTTTGAGCTTCAAATGATAAACTGAGAGAGTGAGGGGAACTGTGGGAGAGGTGAGAGAAAGAGAGGAATTTTCTTTGTTCAGTACTTTTTAGAACTCGTGATGTTGCTTCAGCGTCAACCCATTAATGGGTTCTCGCAGTACCCCCAAGTGAGTCCATTGGTTCGAAGACGAGGCAAGACAGCTTTAAGAAACCTGAGTTTGAGAGCACAATCTATTCCCTCCAGAACCCAGGTACCCCTTTCTGAAATTTCTCATACAATCCTTGTTGCCGAGGGATATTTTGTTTCAGTTTTTGTTGTGAGGTAATGGTCCAATTTAATTGTATGACAATTTAATAGTGTGTTTGTGTTTTGATTTATGTAGAGAATAATGGAGAGTATTTCAGTGAGTGGTGAAGTTGGTGGTGCCGGTGGAGCATACTCATATAATGCCTTGAAGAGATTGGACCAGCTTTGGTCTAGTATTTGCTCTGCTCAAACAGGTTTGAGTTTATTTCACTTATCATATTTTTTCTACCCCTTTTCACACTACGAGTTTCTCTAATTTGCAGTCAATTGTCTGAAATTTAAGTAATTTTCACGTGTGCATTTTGCAGTTGTTCAAGAACCCCAGCAAGTGGTTTCTAGAAGTCGCGGTACCTTCAGCCATTCCGATGTGGATGAAAATGCAATAGATACATTTGATGTGGTAATTTGTGGAGGTACTTTAGGAATCTTCATTGCAACAGCCTTGAGTTTCAAAGGTCTTCGAGTAGGCATTGTGGAAAGAAATATACTAAAAGGGGTAAATACTGAACCGTGGAATCCTTCATAAAGATGATTGATGGCAAAGAATTATTTTTAAATGATCAGTTGTTGCAAGTGAAGTAGATTATATAATTTGATGTTGATTCAGAGGGAACAAGAATGGAATATCTCGAGGAAAGAGCTCCTTGAGCTTGTTGAAATTGGAATTCTCGTAGAGGATGATATTGAAGAAGCAACTGCTGTGAAATTTAATCCTGTAAGTTTTTGAAATTCCCTAAATGGTGAATATGAATTCCACTTAACCTTGGGCCCTGTAAATTCTGCAATTGGCGTCAACAATTGTCTTTACTGTGAATTCTTCACCTTGGTATGAACTTTGTTGGCTAGATGATCCTTAGGTGAACTTCACCTACTTAGTGACTTGATGCGAAGCATTTGATTTGATAGAACTTCACCTACTTCTATAGTTGGCATGTCGTCACCGGACATATTCATATACTTTCAACATAATTCATATGCATACTATAGTCTGCGAATTTTGTTGCAGCCTATTATAGAATCATTAATCTTGTCATAATAATTCTAAAATTTGACACCATACAAAAAAATTCAGTCGTGGATACATTGTCCTGAAAAAAAGTTGCAAATGCTTTTTGAATGGTCAGTAAGGCAAAAACTTTCAACTATGCAGCACTGCAGCATTAAAGAAACTAATCGTGCAACTGCTCGATGTGTGACTGATTGTGAAGTCATGGAAATGAGCTCTTCTTCGAATTTTATAATGCAATAAATTAAATATAATGAAAAGATGAAAATGGTTATATAGGAAAGAAGTAGAAGTATCTCAAATTATTAGAATTCCAAATTGCATAATATACATCGACATGAACTTTCAAATTACTTTAAATTTAAGTTACCAAATTTGTGTACATTTAATATAAGAATGGATGATATGGCTCAACAGAATCAAATTCCTGCTTAAAAAAATGTATACGTTATGTATAACACAGTTCTATAAATATTTATATCCAGACTCAATTGTCATAGTGCATAATGGAAGTGATTCATTATGTAAAGCATTAAGTATTAAAAAGAATTTCAATATTTTGAAAATTTAACTTTCAATGTAGGGACATCTTAAATGTTGGACTCTCCTTGAGTTATGATCCAAGGAGGACCTTCACGGTTTTAGCAAAACAGGGTTTTTGTAACCGAAAAATTCTTCCAAAAGTCTGTTGCCACCAAACACACTCTTCTAAAGGGTTTTCACCGGACTGGAAGTTCTTATAGCAATTTGAACATGCCAAATACTGTCCACTGCCAACTCTCTCCTGTGTCATCGCTTTGCTCCTGATGCTATCCTAATTGTTTACACCTTTCTTTTGGTGTTCATGAATGTACAGAACAGATGTGGATTTGAAGGGAAAGGTGAGATCTGGGTTGAAGACATTCTTAATCTTGGTGTCTCGTGAGTTTATCTTGTTTCCCTTTTTTACATTTTGTTTCACCGTTCATTGTTTTTAAAAAGCAAAGGGGAATGCTTGATTTTGAATTATTGTTCATAATATTCTAGATTTTGAATTACACAATTCCACTGATTAAGGAAATTGGTAGTTTTAAGAAAAGAGAAGAGGGCCTTGTTTCCGCTACTCATTCGTCATACTTATTTTCAGTTTCTATCATAACAGGCCTGCAAAGCTTATAGAGATTTTGAAGAAACTTTTCATTCCCATCATATTGATTTTCAGTTTCTATAATTACAGGCCTGCAAAGCTTATAGAGATTGTGAAGAAACGTTTTATTTCCCTTGGTGGAGTCATCTTTGAAGGTTACAGTGTCTCTAACATTTGCATATATGAGGATGCAGCAGTAAGGTTTCTGACAGTTGCAAAGTGCTTCTTTTAGATCATCTTCTAAATCTGATGAGTCTAATAACATTTTGTCACAATAATAAGCTGCTATGAGAACCCACACCACACAACATGACATGTTGGTAAGCAGAAACATGATTCAATTCAGAACTTTAATGTTATGAGATGAGGATGTCTACATGGAAGATTGGGAGGACTAGAACTAATAAATTAGCGTTGGGAGGGATAGTTTGGAGATCAAGAGGTAGTTTGATGGGTCCTGGTTTTAAAATTAGTAAAGAAGGCCAATTATGATGATGTTTGACGTTTGCTAGTTTAAAGTGTTAAAATCCCCTGAATAGAAATGGAAATTGAATTTGGATATAAACAATAATCTCAGTCCATGAACATTTAGGATTACATAAATATTACTGCCACCTTTCTCTGTAGGTCTTGCAACTTGCTGAAGGAAACATTTTGTCATCTCGTCTCATCATTGATGCAATGGGGAACTTTTCCCCTGTGGTAAAACAGGTTGGTTTCTCTTCTCATTCATGATTGTTGTGCATATATGATATATTATTCTTCAATCTTCAAGCATATATTGGCCTACATTAATAATTATCTTCACCCATACATGTATATGAAGCAAGTATACTTTCTAGGTGTGTGTTTGCGCATTTGTTGTGTTAGTAGCTATTCCCTTTTGCTTAAAAAGATTGTGAGAGGTCAACTATATTGCTGACTCTGATTTATCTTAGTCAACCTAATGGCTATGTGGCCTTTTTAACAAAATCTCCCTTGATTTTTTTACAATCCTTGCATATTGGAATCCGATATCCAATTCACTTTAAAATCTGGTGTCGTTATCATTATTATCAAATTAAGTAGTTGAAGCATGCCACAGTCTGGCTTGAACTTCTACTTACTGTAATGAGTTGTGATTTACAGATAAGATGCCAGAGGAAACCAGATGGTGTCTGCCTTGTTGTTGGATCCTGTGCTCGTGGGTTTAAGGATAACTCTACAAGTGATGTCATATACAGCAGTTCATCAGTGAAGAAGGTTGGAACCTCAGATGCTCAATATTTTTGGGAGGTAATTCTTTCTAATATATCCTTAGTGTCAACTTTTTTTTGTTGGGATTTTAGCATCAAGCTTTCTCTGAATGTTCCTCAGGCATTCCCTGCTGGCTCAGGTCCTATGGATCGTACTACTTATATGTTCACATATGTTGATCCTCAACCAGGATCCCCGAAATTGGAAGAACTATTGGAAGAATACTGGGCTCTATTGCCAAATTATCAGGTTATATTTCTGATCTGTAGAAAATAATCTTAAATATCATGCTTCCTCTGTATCCCAATAGGTGTTGAATCTTTTTGTTTTTTCTCATCTTAAGTTAACTGCGTCTTATAAATCAAACTAGCTCAGCCTCCTTTTGTTATTTAGTTTACGCCAAATCTCGGACTGATCCTTACACATGCTTGGTTGTTTGGCTAATTGGTTGTTCTGGTCAAGTTTCACTAGTTTTTTAATTGTAGCTCAAGGTCCTGCTATTTACACAATGCAAGCTGATTGATGCCCTATAAGATCATCATTTACTCAATATGTCCACAACCATTACAGAATTTTCAAAATGAGTGATATGCGCATGCCATGCGCACTTGCATGCATGCACATGCTTGTATGATGAATGGAGTGACTGCTTTTCAGTCTATGCATATTGGAGACATAAAGAGAGTTCTTTTATGCATTTTCTAAACACGCGTATTGCAAATTGCAAATGAAAGTGATGGCCCTTGGTTTTGTTTTAACCTTGTTTACTACCTGTTCTCAGGAAATTCTTTTTCCCCCAGAATTATACTTCCCACTTGTTCTCTCCTCCCTCATAATTTTGTCTTGATTCCCTTAATAAGTTTCAACTTCCCCAAAAATATACCCAATACGGTCAGTAGCTTGTATACTACCTTTCCTTTCTTTGATGCCTTGCATCAGTTAACCATACAATTTTAATGCATACTTTGTAGGGAGTCTCTCTTGAGGAACTGGAGATACTGAGAGTTATATATGGGGTGTTCCCTACATATCGTGACAGGTACAGGAATTGCGCAAATTTTCATAAGGTTTACCTCAATGCTGTTAAAAGTATTATATGATATCCATGAAAGTCTTATGTCAAAATCTTTAGAAAATGCATCAGTTTTTCGTATGTAAAGAAGTTAAAAAATGAAGTATTGATTGTAATCTATGGAATGGGAGGTGAACATGATCATAAGCTATGTTAGGTGAAACAGATGTTGTCGTTGTTTTGGTTGTATTTCGGTCTTAACTCTCAGAGTCATAATGAAATCCATGTTTTAGGCTCATAATGTGTAACTTATTTGTAGCACTAAGACATATTCCCCTGATAGCTTAGTAACTTTGTAGTATATCTGATTGTATATATTTTGGTAGCAACAATTAGCTTTGATTTTTGGGGTTTCATATAACAGTTAACAGATAGCAATTGTGAACAATCTTGTAAATTGTAAAAGAGTTGTTAATTTTCAAATTCTGAATCAAGATGAATGGATGGAAATAGATGTAAGGCCTATCTCTTTCTGAATTATTAATGATATGCAGCCTCTCATCTGGTGATAATTATGTAATTTGAGGCTTGTGTTTTTCACTGACGCTCTTGATTCCTTGATTAAGATTCACCAGTTCATACTCTTTTATATCGTCTTTATCTTATATTCATGAATATGACAAATATTCTCATACTTCTATTATCCACTCTGATGATTTCATCATATATGACACATTTTCATCATTGATGGTGGTGAATCGACTGGACAGCCCACTGCCAGCAGCTTTTGATCGTGTTTTACAGGTGATGTATGTTATAAACTTCTACAACCCCAATATATTATGCTCTTATACCAATTGAATACAAGCGTCACACAATCATTCTCTGCAGTTTGGTGATGCTAGTGGCATACAATCACCTGTGTCATTTGGTGGTTTTGGAAGCTTGACTAGGCACCTTAAGAGACTGTCGACTGGTATACTTTATGTATAATTTTAGCTGCATATTATTTTGCCTATTTACAAGGTTCTAGGATCAATGTCCAGCTCCCACACTAAAGTGAAATCGTTTCAGTGGGTTTGTCATGACATATGGGTTTTATTGCATTGGTCACAGTTCCTGTGTTATGACTATGCTGTATTTGTCATGGTCGGAACCTAAATAATGGAGTTGGAACCGGGGGTAAATGAGATGCAATCATTTATTATGTGTCTATACATCAAGTATTGATAATGTGTAATAAATGTTATTTTAAGGGTGAGATTTACTAATATTCTTCTTCCCTGCGAACAAAGGAATATACGAAGCAATCAATGGAGATTTTCTTGACCCTTACAACTTGTCACTGCTTAATCCATATATGGTGGGTGATTTGGTGATTTCTATCTACTACATGGTTATGCTGCTTCTGTTATGGTCATCTGAAATCTTAATTAAAACATATGTACTGCAGCCCAACTTAAGTGCTTCATGGTTGTTCCAAAGAGCAATGTCGGCGAAGCACCAATCTAATGTCCCACCAGGTTTTATTAATGAACTCCTTCATGTCAATTTTCAGAGTATGCAGGTAGGCTTCTGTTTCTATATAAGAAAACAATATAATTTTTCAATTTCTCCATCGTTATCTTCTCACTCTGTTCTCTAATAATTTTTTGGCTCTCATCTTTAGAGGTTAGGTGATCCAGTTCTAAGACCGTTTCTGCAGGTTATTTTCCTATTTTATCTTTTCGGCACTTTCTGATTGCCATCTCATTCAGTATAATTACTTATTTGTTCAAATTAGGAATTATAAAATAATTTCTCTCTTCTGAAACACTATATTGTGACAGGATGTCGTACAATTTGTGCCTCTTGCCAAGACATTAGGCCTAGTCATGTTAAGTAAACCTCAACTTCTCCCATCAATATTCAAGCAGGTAATTAATAAGTTAGTTCCCTTTCAAAATTCTTTTCAACTCTCCAACTTGTGTGTGTCTGTTACTTGCATCACAGCGCAACATCTTTGCATGCTATTTGTGTAGACACGTCTCCCACTTATTTCATTTTATGACGGCAGATACTCCTATTGCAGATGATGAAAATAGGAAAAACATTTTTTGATTAGGGTGTAGATTCCATATCATCTTAAGAAAACACCATCCCCCTTTTAATTGATATTAGCAATGACAAAGCAGAGAGAGATACAAAAGCAGAATTTGCAAATCTCTTCCATAGCTGGCCTGGTATATGACCTGTCTTCATCCAGGCATAGGACTGGCAGTGTAGCATGTTTTTAAATAGTCCTGAAATGAATATTGAATTGTAGGGCACACATGTTGACTCTTTTGATGGTGATGCGTAAATTGACATAAATTTAGTAGATACCGTGTAAAATCCTTATAGCTCCTTGATGAATATGCACAAAATAGCTGTCACCCAAAATTCAGATATTGTCAAATAAATTTATCATTTTTCAGGTCGGTGTCCCTGTGCTTCTTGACTGGTCTGGACATTTTTTTATGCTGGGTTGCTACACGTTTCTCTCAACCTTTGCTGACCCTGTCATAAGGTAATTGTTTCCCCACACTCATGTTTTCACTCTCAGTTAATCAAAGCACAAGCCTCAAGAATTATAGTGCAATCCCCCAACCTTAAGACACTTGTTCACATTCATTTTATCTGTTTCTCCACGATTCTTACTAGCTAAATATTTTGCTAGGCCATTGCTCAAGTCACTTCCATCTAAGATGAGTTATGAGTGGAAGCGGCGTCTTGAGGCTTGGAAATATGGAGCCGGTTTAGATTACAAGCTGTAAGGAGTCGCTCAAAGATGACTGAGACAGAGATAGTAAGAAAGGACATGCAGCAGCAGACATGTCTAATTGGATAGGATGGTAGTTTTTGAAGAATATGTGAACCGCCATGAAATTCATTGTACTACCAAGCTTGTGCTAAATAGATCTTGAAGGGTGGCTAGTCAATGAAAATTGATTAAAGATATTGTAGCACTTCCTTCCACCCAGTACTCATTTTTACAAATTTTTGTATTGTTGTCTGATGACAACTCAAATGCCCCTTAATTCACTGTGCTAACCAATTTACTCATTATTTGGCTTTAGTGATATAAACAAATTGAAGAGGCAATTTTTACACACAAACACAAGCAGGGGTTGGATGGGTAAGATTGCTTATTTTGGACATCTATCACAACAGGATCTCCCAAAGCAAGGTTGTGAATTGCAAATCTAAATTACCTCGAATGGATTCAGATTACTAAAAGAGAAGTCGATCATCAATGGTTGTCCTACATATAAGGATAAAGAGTAGAATCAAGATTCAGATTCAGCACTCATCCGTTATACAAAACCCATTCGCACAAGTATTTGCATTATTTCCCCCTTTTCTCCCCACTACAAGCCTTGCAAATGCAGCCATATGCTGATCTTTTCGTGGCAGGCCTTTCTTTATTATCTTCCTATCTTCCCAGGTGCCATTTCTTTGACATATTTGTGGGGTTGGATGTGGAGCATAGTTTGTGAGCAGAAAATGCATGGACAGAGAGTTCGTTTTACTGTCACTCGAGCGAATCTCAATCTGTGAGTTCGCTCGAGGTGTACTCGAGCGAAACTTAACCCATGAGTTTGAGCGAAGCACTAACTCTAGTGTTCGCTCGAACAACACTCGATAGACCGCTTGAGTCAATGTTCGATTGTGTGATTTTAGAGAGAACAAAAAGAGGCAAAGTGAGAGCATATTATGAGAGAGAAAAAGCCTTAGAGAGAGTTAAGATTGTGTGAGTAGAGTGTGCTCTTGAAACTCACCGTGTGGTTGTAATCTCTTATGGAATAAGATCTCTTGTAGATCTATGAACGTAGATACGTTACCAAGCCACATAAATTTAGTGTTGTGTAAATGTTGTTTTTATTTGTTTGTCATCGCACAACAATTGAAAAAAATATATTTATTATCTCAATTTTCATCATCCCATAATGTGGCATTAGATAATAGGCCGTTCACGAGTGAAATATATATAATAAAGAATAAATATAGATAGAAGCCACTATTGGGAGCATCCATTTTGTACACATGATGTGGCATCATCTAGACCACACATCTCTCCAAGTGAGTGTTGGGAACAATCAACTAGAAGCAGCCACGCAGTGAGTGCAAAGTGTGCACTGCTATAGTGGCTTCTCTCTAGCATTATTCTATAATAAATAGTCTCCAATCAACTAGTGCCACATTATGAGATAATGAGAGGATAATAAGAATTAGGATGATGAGTAGTATTACTCACAACAATATATATATATATATATATATATATATATATATATATATATATATTATAAACAACAATATATTATAAGCCTGAAATCAAAATAAGGCTGGCTTGTTTGACATATTATATGATCTGGGCAACCGCTTATGCCCCAGGCAACCCGATCGATCGAGTTCCCTTGCGCTACCATGGTTCTTTTGGGGGCCGGGGTTTTCGAGTGATTCTTTATTTAAATAATTAACTCAATTAAATATACCATCGTTTACTTATTTTTTTCAGCCATGGAGTGCTTAATCGACAAGCCTTAGGCTCAAATATGACACGCGCAAACATAAAGGCAGGTTATGGGGGCACTCAAGTAACCATGCAGTACGTATGTGCACTAACACAGGTTGGACCAACCGCATCTTCGTCCTCATCACAACCAATTACACAGCTTGCTTAGCTAGTTTCTAGAGCCACCCATTAATGCAGCTAGGATATATATATATATATATATATATATATATATATATATATATATATGCAGGGAGTTTCCCGCTTTCATGCATGCTCTCAGCATACCTTTGGCACATAATCTGATCTCTAGTACTGTTGTTTTGAAAAAGGTAATTGTTTCTGCTGATGGCTTTAAAAGGCTGTGGTTACCTTGGTCCTTGCCCACTACTGCATTTTTCGATGATTGCTGATGCACACCTTATATTCTATTGGAGGAAGTGCATATATACTGAACCCTTGATTAGGACCAGCATATATTTCTTTTATGTCCACAAAAAATGGGTTTCCTTAATTGCATGGTAGTTGTATGAAAAACAAGGGGAATTTACAACATGCATTCATCATTCAAACTGAGGCCGGTCGCGCGGGGGCCTATATATCATCCTAGATCGATCATGTGCGCGCGGGAACTATGATGCTCGATTGTTGGAAAAATTAGTAATTACTGATCATCAGTGTCACTGTCAGAGACAGACATACACCCAATTGGGTCATCTGATTATAGAAGAAAAATGATCTTCTTTGGGTGTAATTTCGTAGATAATCAAAACATATTGCAAGTAAGTCAACCAGGAAAAACAAGCCATGACTTCTAGCTAGCTAGCTAGCTAGGCTTTGATCAGAAGAATGCTGGATTAAAAGCAAATAATGTTTCTAATCATGAAGCTCATTCCTGTGTATAGAGTTCACTGAACAACACAATGAATCAATCCTACGATGCTTCTAACATTTATTATTGCACAAATATATATCATGAACCGTGTCGCAGCAAAGAGGCAGATTAAGCCTTCCAAGTACTAACAGCTAGCCTGATATTATTCTTCTTTACCATGATCTATACAACATCTCTACCAACCAAACATATAGCTAGGTATTCTAGACGTACGCTTAAATTATATATATATATATATATATATATATATATATATATATTGTGATACAAATTAAATAATAAAAGATGTAATAAAAGCAAGATATATTGTGATCTGATTCATGGGTTTGATCTTCTTCCCCCTCCCATAAAAGTACTATCGTCGCTTGTTGTGTAATGGGTTGGAACCAGAAGGCACCCTTCTCATCTCAGACTGGAAGTCTCTGGCATGGCTTGCGAAGGGAGTGTCAACCTTTGGACGAAAAACATGTACTTGAGCGGTTGCCTTGGAAGGTGGGCCAGAAACGCTGCTCACCCGAATGCCGTAAATTAGCCTAATTGGAGTAAACACAAGGCCGAGAAGAGCAACCAGAAGGCAGAGGCACTGAAACCGGTAATTCATGATGTTTGAAGAATATTTGAGAGCTAGAGACGTGAAAATGCAAGGTAGGTACGTAATGGCCTCCTCAAGTCTTCTCATATATAATAAATACGTTTATCTTTAATTTCTTTGTTTTGAATGTTGGCAGGCCGCCATATATAATAGCTTAATTTGACATCGTCTGATCATGATCAAACGGATGGCAAATCTTGCCGCATTTTCCTTTTTCTAATCCCATTTTCTTGTTCTTTCCTCGTAACTTTCGAAGTGGGAAAATTAAATTAAATTTCTACCTCCATAATCAACTATGTTTGCCTATATAAATAAATAAATAAAAATCCGTGCCTAACACGCGGGACGAGATGGCATGGGGGTATTTTGGACATAATCAAAGAAGTCAAAGGTTCGATACATGCCGACGCATGCACTCGATTGGCCTTGGAGAAATTGGTAACAATTAGGGTACTACTCGATCGTGTGGTTAGCATTAGTCAAATTCATGTGCATCGATCATTGTACAACATGATCATCATCGTCGTCGTTGTCAACCCATTAATTAATTACTACATAAGATCATTTGTATAGACAAAAGTACACGTGGAGTGGTAACAATATTCTCAAGAATTAAACTCAATGCTCGTGGAATTAGAAAAACTGTCTGATCGATCTCATATATATATATATATATATATATATATATAGGAACATTATAAACATAAAGGGATCTCATACACTAACGTGGTGCCACATTTCTTTTCTTTTTTCCTTGTTTTTTTTTTCTCCTACCGTGTGAGCCCCCACCCCTCCTCCCCCTTTCCCTCTCTGTCTCGGCCCGTTTCCACCGTTCGCGTCGCCGCCATGGTGGTCCCCGCGCTACTGTGAGTGGGAGACGCTGCCGCTTGGACCGCCGGTAGCTTTTACCGGCCCTGGGGTGGTCTTCGACCACCATGGCAGCGACGCGAATGGTGGAGACGGGCCGAGACAGAGAGGGAAAGGGGGAGGAGGGGAGGGGCTCGCGCGCTGCCGTGAGTGGGAGACGCTGCCGCTTGGACCGCCGGCGGCTTTTGCCGGCCTTGAGGTGGTCCCCGACCACTATGGTAGCGACGCGGAAGGGAGGAAAAAAGAAAAAAAAAAGTGGGGAGACGTGGCACACTGTGAGTGTGACACATCAGTGTGTGGGATCCCTTTGTGTCTGTAGTAGCCCTCATATATATATATATAATATATATATATATATATATATATCCGAGTAGTACTACTACAATTAATTAAATAAATTGGAGCCTTCATTTTCCTTCTCATGAAAATGCCTCCAAAATCTTCTCCTGAATGATTGTGTCGCATAGTAAGTTAAAAGAGTATGATTTATCAACTTCTGTGGTGGGAAAATGGTTAAGATACCCCTTTTCGAATTCTCCTTTTTAATTACTCCCTACTTTGAATTTTATAACCTAAATTACAATATATATATATATATATATATTAGTTTGTCTCAGCTGTGATCGATCTTGACCCACTTTCTCCATTCCAATTTCATGAATACAGACCTCTTGCATATACATATTGCCCTTCTTTACAAATCAGGCAATCTGCAGGTTTGTCAAATTATTTAAAACTTCTAATATATATAAAAGGCGACCCTTAATTAGAACATTAATGATCTCGACAAAGACGATTTTAAATTTTACATGGAGTGAATTTTATAACATTTATCGATGAAGATTAGAGTATGCAGCATGAGCCTATCAAGATCTCTTTCTTTAACCTTAAAATTAGAACAAAAACCCTAAAATATCTCAGTCTTATAATTCTCTAGAAGAGGTAAGAAAATCATATTGAAAAATGCTAACTGTACTTGATAAAAACTTACTTCTCCATATGTTAGTTATTGATTAATTGTATTTAGAGTAGTCGGGAGCTAGAGAAGATATAATATCATTGATGGAACTCTAAAAAGATTTGGGTAATGCTAGGGATCCCGCTCATGCTCCTGCTCCCATTTTTTTTAATATTTTTTTACATTATTTTTTTTAACATTTTTAAAAAAGAAAAAAAAATCATAATATTATTAAACAACATTTTCTTAATCACTAAGTAAAAACTAAGAAAAATGTGAGCGGGATCTATATTATTTTCCAAAAGATTTCTAGAAATCTTTTAATGGAAAGTAATTATGATATTGATGAACTTATAAACAAACATGATCAGTTTCCTAGCTACTAATATGAAAAGGTTTAAATTCATCATGGCTAGTAACTTTAAAGATAACATAAACTACTTGAGAAGTGGAGATCAAAATCTATTACAATAATAATATTAATATTCATGCACGATAAAGTTGAGAATAATAAAATGCATGCATGGATGGGTATTTGGTCAATGGAAGTTTCTGGTTTGTACGGCAGAGGCGTGTGGAGGCGTTTACTTTTCTAATCTAACCACCAGAGAAATCCAGCTTGGATTATACGTTGGCACTGACTTTCCCTGGTCCGCCCTCTAGCTGCACTATATTTTATATCACTTTCAAACCTGTGTTTATTTTGGCAACATTTTACCACGCCACCGACAGACTCTCGGGAAAAGAGACGGAAATGCGGTGCATATCTATAATTTGAAGCCAGTTAATTCAAATGGGGATTGTAAATAAAATTTTTCCTTAATTAAACTAGCTAGTCAAAAGTGGAAATTAAAACAAAGTCAGTTAATTAAACTACTTAATTTGAACTGAAGGCATATGACTTGATTGGCATAATCCCAGCCTCGTCTAAAAATGGTCTGAAATTCGAAACCCAACCCCATAAAGAAAAAAAAAAAACTACTTAATTTGAAGTTTCTAAGCCTCTATAATATTATATGGTGAATATATAATGATAGTCACACAATTCTTTAATTTATAACTTTTGACACAACTATGTTTTAAAATAAGGATATTTTTATAAAATGATGATACTTTTATAAGTTGTTTTACAAAAATACATTTCATGTTAAACATTGTACGTTGCATAAACGTAAAAGCCGGAAATTAAGGACTGTTGCGAAAAGAGTTGTGTATTTATCATTTTGTATGTATGGTTTGCAGAGAGATAATGGTAATTAGTGGAGGATGAAAAGGAATGGCCACCAGGCACAGATGGATGTGATATTGTGTGATTCTTGTCTAATTTTCCATAAGTGATCAGATCCTTGAATTCGATCCTAATGTGACATCAAACTTTGACGCTTTTTCTTTCCATTTATATATGTTTCCCACCATTACTACAATTATTGCCGCACGTACAATTAATATTTCTTCATAATCAATAACTGATCAATCTCGACTAGCTCTTGCATGCTGCACTAGATCGATCGAATGCAACATTATTAGAGTTATTCAGCTTGCCATCACTTATCAATACCTATATATAAATCATGTTAGCTCCTCCCATATCTGCCTAGCTTAGTCCTAAAGTGCTAGCTGGTGGCCGCCTAGAAGCCCATATATATATATATATATATATATATATATATATATATATATATATATATATATATATATATATATATATTGATGCATCAACGTTTTTCATGAGTGGGCGGTGAAAATGTTGGATGGCGGCATGTCTAGCTATTATGATTAGATATCATGTATTTGTTGTTTGGTTGACAAAACTTGATTTTTTGTTGGAAATCATGTTATTGAGATGATCCTGATGATCTTTTTCTTTTAATTTATTAAATTGAATGATCTAATCAAAACTAAATACTCATCATGTGGAGTTAATTATACCAGAGAATCTTATATAGACAGTATTAAATAAATGAGTAATGCTACATACAGTCGTGGAATGCACAAACGACGTACAGTCGCTTTGAAAAAGAGTGGGGTCTACTATTAAAAAATTAATTTCTTTTCATGTGGGTCTCATATTTATTCACTTTTTTCAAAGTAACTGTACGGCGCTTGCACACTCATGACTGTAAGTATCATTTCTCTAAATAAATACTATGTGATACACATAGTAGATCTGTTTATCTCTATATATTATATAGTCGATCCAACCGATTTTGTCAAGCATTGGAGATGATCTCTAATCATCCAGATTTATAAGTGTCATCCGCCACTACAACCTTTTAGTGGTAATTTTACTTACCAACTTGATGTAAAATCCGTACATACCTATAAGCTAAAGCGGCCTTTAAAAGTGGGAGCTGGAAAATGTACGCAATTTGCAAAAGATTCTGGGGGAAAAAGTAGTCAAAATTTACTTCATAAGGTTAGGCGTGGCATCGACTCCTCCAGGCTCTTCGAAAGATATGTGGGAAAAGCACTCAGTTTTAGACTAATTTGTGGGAGGAAAAAGTAGTCGGTTTTGCGTAATATTATTGTAAGGTTGGGTGTGGCATCGAGTCTCCATAGATCTGAAAGGCATCTTTTACTTTATGTGGTTCTTGTCTAAAATGACACTTGATGATATTTTGAATAAAAGAAATACCTGTCCATGCTGATCTCAGACATTAATAATACTGATGATCATCATGGTTTCCTTCTGGCCTTGAGGATGAAGAGCGTTGAAGGACTCATGCAGATAGCTAGTCAACCCACTTCCAATTTTGCCAAAATCATATATTTTTTGGGATCAGACTCAAGGATTAATATTATTTATACGAGTCAATGCAAACCCCTTAATTCACGAAACCATGTGAAAATTTAAGCATTTAGCTGGCTCCAGGTTTTACCATCATTTCAATATTTGAGATGTCAAACCAAATAGGATCTATTTAAAATGAGTTTTAAGTCTTTATCTAAATAATCATGCTATTTATGATGAAATGAGATAACGTGTAAGATTTTCAAGTATTAAGAGTATTGCTACCCGTAACGTCATCCCAATTAAGAAAAATACTTAAGTCACAAATGGATTACATAAAAAAAACTTACAAATTAACGTGGTTCAATGTGATATATTATATTGTAAAGTTACTTTTATTGTAAAATAAATCTAACGGATCCCATGAAGTCACGTCAGTTTGTAGATTTACTTTTGTATAATTTTTTTTTCTATCTATAGCAATATTTCTCTATTTCAAATGCAGCCGTCACACAATTGAGTATAAATTTTCAAGTTTCAATGCTTGTTGTGATGTTTAAAATTGGCCATTTAAGTATGGACATAAAAATCTAGTCTTTCATTGAAATAAACATGTTGGCATAATTTAAGGGAAAATCTTGTCACCAGTCACACTGTCAAAGGGCTGAAAACAGCCTCCAAAATTATTTTGCCACGTAGCCCACTCATAGGACTAACGATGGGACCGCGGAATACGGTCAGAAATCCCCATTGAAGGCAAAAAAACATTCGCCAATTTCTAAACTTTTCCAATCCAACTTCTCTAATTCCCAACTTCGACGTCGCCATTGAACTCGCCGTCACCAACAAGATCGCGGCATTGTTCTCACCGTCACTCCCTTACCAGACCCATCCAGTCTCTACGATGACATTAATTGAGTTACCCATATGAGATCGAGGTCGACAATTTGTTTTCCAACTTTACCAGATCCTATTGCTTCAAAATCTTGAATGTTCTTCATCTCCCAAGACTATTAAATTAAATCATAAAGAATAATTTCAATAATAATTCTAAAGAAATTATGAATGAGCTAATAAAAACAATGTGGGTTCATATTCAGTTACACTCGAATGAACAAATTATGATGAAGCTAATAGGCAAACCAGGTGCTAGAGCACGAAAATGAACCAAATGCTCCTTCAAAATCCGAAAATACAAAATAAACGTCCACAAAATACAAAATGGTGCCGATGATGGAGAAAATGGTGGCGGCGACGTGGGTGGTGGGTTGTTGTGGTAACTGCTGGTTGGAGCTTTGTTCTTCCTCCTGAGTGTAGCAGATTGACACCGCCCCCAAGCTCCCTCGATGGTACGTTTTCTGTTCTCCCCAACTCATTTTTTCCTTTTTCCCCAAACTTTATGCATTGAGATATGCTTTATCCAGATTCAGTCTTATTGGTTGACTGATTAATTGATGCTTCTTGCATTCCTTTTGATTTTGAGAAAGATAATCAGATAATAATAGTAGGCTGATAGTTATCATTGCAATCTGCTGGTGGAAATGTGTTGCGTCGGACTAGGTGGCTGCGTTGGTGGTCTGCTGGTAGCAGCAACGGGTGGTGGAGGCAGGATGTAACATCGGGTAGCAGAGATGTCAAAAGGACAAAATAATTTCTTGGTAGGGTTTTTAATTCGAAGTACAAATCCCATGTGTTAAAGGGAAGAATTGAGAGAAATATTAGACTGAATTACTTTATTTCGTATTAAGCTTTACAAATAAATAGCAGTACAATGAACTAGCTAAGGAAATATATATACAAGGAAAGTGGACTAATTTGATTGAGTCCTAAAAATAAGCTAATTACAAGAATTGGGGAAGTCTTGATTTGGTGCATATATGGAAAGGAGAGATCTGTCAATACTCCCCCTCAAGTTGGCGCATGGAGGTCCGTAATACCTAACTTGCGCGAAAAATGATGAAAAAGCTCCTGTCCTAAAGCTTTGGTGAAGATGTCCGCAATTTGCTCATGTGAAGAAGTGTGGACAGCTTTGAGGAGGCCCGAGCGGATTTTGTCACGAATGATATGACAATCAATCTCAATGTGTTTGGTGCGCTCATGAAACACGGGATTGTGTGCAATATAGAGTGCTGATTGATTGTCACAATGTAAAATAAAAGGCTCGGGATGAGAGACACCAAGATCAGTGAGAAGCTGTTTTAACCAAGTGAGTTCACAAGTTGTGACGGCCATAGCTCGATATTCAGCTTCAGCCGAAGAACGGGAAACTGTGCTCTGTTTCTTGGTGCGCCATGAAATCGGACTGGTACCTAACTGAATGAAGTAGCCAGTGGTGGAGCGGCGGGTGATGGGGCAGCTGGCCCAATCAGAATCTGTATAGGCCAAAACATGTGTACTGTTAGATGAAGGGAAGAAGATACCTTGGCCGGGACAACCTTTGAGGTAGCGGAGAACTCTAGTAGCAGCAGTCATGTGGGGAACCCGATGAGCATGCATGAATTGACTGAGTGTGCTGACGGCATAAACAATGTCTGGTCTGGTGATGGTCAGATAGATGAGACGACCAACAAGGCGACTGTAAGGGCCGGGATCAGGAAGAAGGTCACTATCTTGAGTAGTAAGCTTCAAATGTTGTTCCATAGGAAAATGAGCAGTCCGTGCACCAAGTTGTCCACTATCTGAGAGAATGTCGAGGGCATATTTACGCTGATTAAGAAAGATGCCTGTGGGTGAGCGAGCAACTTCAAGTCCAAGGAAGTACTTTAGGGAACCTAGGTCCTTTGTCTTGAAATGAGTGGAGAGAATTTTCTTGAAAATCTCAATCTGAGAAAGGTTGTTACCAGCTACTAAGATGTCATCAACATAAACAAGAACAAGGACGATGCTGGTGGAAGTGGTGAGAGTGAACAAAGAATGATCTGCCTGAGATGAATGAAAACCTGCATCAAGAAGCACAGAGGTTAGTTTAAAAAACCAATTCCGGGAGGCTTGTTTGAGGCCATAGAGGGATTTTCAGAGACGACATACGCGAGTCTCCCCCTTAGGACAATATCCAGGTGGTGGGGTCATGTAGACTTCTTCATCAAGATCGCCATGCAAAAAAGCGTTGTTGACGTCGAGCTGATGGATAATCCAATTTTTGGTAGCTGTAACTGCCAATAAGCAGCGGACCGTGGTCATTTTGGCGACCGGAGCAAAAGTCTCATGATAATCAAGGCCTTCAACCTGAGTGTATCCTTTGACAACAAGCCGGGCTTTGTACCTCTCGATGGATCTGTCGGCTTTAAGTTTGGTTTTGAAAACCCATTTGCACCCAATGGGTTTCTTACCAGGAGGAAGAGGCTCAAGAGTCCAGGTGGAATTAGCCTCTAAAGCACGAAGCTCAACAGTCATGGCCTCGCGCCAGTGGGAGTGGCAAATAGCATCAGTATAGCAAGAGGGTTCAGTACAAGATGTAAGAGCATTCAAATAAGTAATATATGAGGGAGAAAAACGGGAGTATGAAAGAAAAGCAGATAAAGGATGAGCAGTACCTGAAGCCGACGAAGCAGGTGTAGATGTCGTGGGCTCTGCATGTAAAGTAGGACAAATATAGTCGTGAAGGTAAGCAGGTCGAGTAATAGTGCGACGAGGGCGAGAAGCTGAGGGAGAGGGATTGGGCAAGGGCATGGGGGACGGAGAATCAGGAAGGACAGGAGAGTCAAGAGATATAATAGGTTGAGGGACGGGAAGAGGAACAATAGGAGCGGAAGGAGATGGAGTCTCATGCAGGTCTTGGAAAGGGAATGTTTGTTCGTGGAAGGTGACATCTCGGGAGTAGAAGGTGGATTGAGTTTGAAGGTTGTAGAGTTTGTAGGCTTTATGTGTGCTAGGATAGCCAAGGAAGACACATTTAGTGGCACGGGGTGAGAACTTGTCGCGATGAGTGCTGAGAGTTTGAGCATAACAAAGACAACCGAATACACGAAGATGATCATAGTTGGGAGTTTTATTGAACATAATTTCAAAAGGAGATTTATTTTGGAGAGTCCGGCTAGGAGTGCGGTTGATGAGATAGGTTGCGGTGAGGACACAATCACCCCAAAAAGATAGAGGTAAGTGAGCTTGAAAACGAAGACTGCGGGCAACATTTAGAAGGTGCCGGTGTTTACGCTCCGCAATGCCATTTTGTTGGGGAGTTTCAACACAAGTACGTTCATGAATGATACCGTGTGTGTGTAGGTATGTTTGAAATTGATGGGAAAGGAATTCTTGTCCATTATCAGTTCTAATAATTTTGACGATGGTGTTAAACTGATTGTGGACAAGAGCGAAAAAGTGTATTAAATGGGTGTAAGCCTCAGATTTAAAATGCATAAGATAGACCCATGTTGTGCGAAAAAAATCATCAACAATAGTGAGAAAATAATGAGCACCACATAAGGATGCCATGCGATAACCATCCCAAATATCACAAAAAATGCGATTAAAACAAGAATTACTTTTATTTGCATAAGAAGAAAAAGGTAATCTTGTGTGTTTAGAACGAGCACAAACATCACATTCAGAAAGATTACAAGGAGAATTAAAAATACTGGGAATATTAAAACTGGAGGGATGACCTAGACGTTGATGCCATAGAGTCTTATTTGCAGTGGTTTGAGCAGCAAAAATGACGGTGGGTTCGGGGCGGTACACGTAAAGCCCATTGCATAAATTACCCGCTCCAATCGGCTTCATCGATGGAGAGTCCTGAAATAAACAAGAATTAGAGGAAAAAGTTATTAGGCAAGAATTATGAATGACAATTTGGGAAACTGAGAGTAAATTGAAGGACAATAGTGGAACATAAAAAACATTTTGTAATGTGAGAGAAGGAGAGAGCCGACAAGAACCCAGCCCTTCGACTGGGATATCTTGTCCCGTAGGAAGCCGAATGTGATGCAGATGGGTAAGGGGCTTCAAATCGGCAAAGGCGTCCCGTTGGTGACAGATATGGTGGCTCGCACCACTGTCTACTACCCAATGAAGGTGCCGATTGAAGGAAAAATCAGAGGGGGAGAAGAGGTTACCAGCAAAAGGGGTGGAAGATGGGTCAATCGGAGCTGTCGGTGGTGCGAGGAGATTGAGCAGCTTCTGGTACAACTCGGGAGGAAGAGAAACCAGGTTCGCAGTCGACGATAGAGGGAGAGAAACAAGATTGGCAGTCGATGGAGGTGGCCCTAAGATGGACGACCTCGATTTGTTGGTGCGAGGCTCTCGGCCTGGGTACCCGATGAGGGTCCAACAACGGTCACACGTGTGGCCATCTTTGCCGCATGCGGTGCACTTCAGAGGAGGCTGTGGGGGAGCAGCGGTGCGGGTAGCCATGGCCATTGTTTCGGAGGCTGAGGGTTGGAGGTTGAGGAGCCTCTGTTGCTCTTCTTGAAACAGGATGGAGAAGACTTTGCCGATGGTGGGAAGCGGATCCATGGCCAGAATTTGGGTGCGAAGAGGAGCAAAAGAATCGTTGAGCCCAAGGAGAAATTGGAAAACACGTTCATCATCAGCCTGTCGTTGCATATCTTTGAGCTCAGTTGCGGTTTGGAGATGGCTAAGTTCATCCCACAACTGTTTGATTTGGTTGAAATAATCATGGACAGAGTTTGTGGTTTGGTGCAGGGAGGAGAGGGCTCGTTTGAGGTGATAGATGCGGGCATTGTTTCCATGGCAGAAACGGGAAGAGAGGTCGAGCCAGACAGCACGGGGATCGGTATGGTATTCGAGGGAATTGGCGTGGGAAAGGCTGATGGAGTTGAGAATCCAGGTAAGAACCATATCCTTCGTCTGATTCCACTGAGTATATTCGGGTTTAGTGGTTTCAGGGGGTATAAGGGTGCCATCGACAAAGCCAAGTTTATTCTTGGCATTGAGGGCCCTGGTCATGGCTTTTTGCCATTTTGGATAGTTGTCACCTGTGAGAAGGCCATTAACGAGAATTAAACTGGGAGAATCTGAGGGGTGAAGGAGATAAGAAGAGGGGATGGGTGGGGTACTGGTGTCGGCCATGGTAGAATGGTTGGATCTTTGATGTTAGGCTGATACCATGTTAAGAGGGAAGAATTGAGAGAAATATTGGACTGAATTACTTTATTTCGTATTAAGCTTTACAAATAAATAGCAGTACAATGAACTAGCTAAGAAAATATATATACAAGGAAAGTGGACTAATTTGATTGAGTCCTAAAAATAAGCTAATTACAAGAATTGTAGAAGTCTTGATTTGGTGCATAAATGGAAAGGAGAGACCTGTCAATACCATGTGATGATCCTCATAGTTTTGATGTATGTAATGGTGAGATGTCATGTTCTCATTTGTTGCTGTTAAAGGACTGAAACCGGCCCAATCGTTCCAAAGCAGTTCTGTAATTTAAAACCCTGGACAAAAAAAAGCTGGCTACTGGAGAGAGAGAGAAAAAGCGCTAAGGGCATAGCTGAATAGAGGTCTGCACATCTACTAATCTATATTTCTTGAAGTACTTGTTGCTCTGTGCTCTCCCTCCGCACACAGCCTCCCCCTTATGTTGTCTTGGAGATCATGAAAATTATTAATGGAACGATATATGGATAGACTAGTTGAGTTTGTAATTTTGACGGTCCAGATGAAGCAGATCAGACTCCTTATAATCACTCCTACTTGCGATGATTCATGGTGAAGATCATGAACCAAAATACACCATGATTGCAGCTATATATATATAATATAGAACTGGCCTCCCCCACGAGGCCCTACTTAATTTCTTCTGTAGCATTAATGCCTTCTAGTTCACAACATTTTTGTTCATCCGAAGATCATATATATGTTATGAGTATGAAAGAAAAATTTCTAGCATAAGTGAAATTTCAGATTTTCTTGGATTTCTAAATGGTGCTTAAATAGAATGATTAGATTTGGTGAGATCGATGCTTATTAGAAAAAATGATAGGAAGAAAATTGTGGACAAGCCATATTTCGGTTTATACTCTAAAAGGAGTAGTCAACATTATAATTGGAGCCCTTAAAAATCAATATGCCGGCACACAGTAGTGCCACTATATTACAATCTCATCAACTGATCCTTTGCACTGTCGAGCCGAAGTACGAGCAGCTAACTGAGTTTGCCTCTTTTCCTATGTGCTTAGTAAATTCGAGTTTTGTAAAGAAAGTGGCCAGCTGATAAATGCATGTCATGCACCAAAGATGGCTTCGCATAGACATTTCAATGGCACAGTTCTTGAGCTTGTGATCTACTGTAAGCATAGAATCAGATGGGCCGCCTCTCAAAATAGCGCTAAGGCTTGATCAATAGCTTCGACTTCTAGCCTGTTCATGATCATACTCAGATTTGCATGTAGCCATCAAAACATTAGGTCAGTGTTAAAATAATAAACAAAATTTAGTACAATTGAGCTCATGTAAATACGTTAGCTAGAGATGGAGTCTAGAAAAAGTACAATGATTACAAATTTGTAAAATCTAACGAGAACGACCTAGCTAGTCAATCTATAACTTCTGATTCTCAAATATGATTGAGGTGATTTTTGTAACATTGAAAGAATAACTCAATTATCTAAAACTTTGAGTTTCACAGCGATTCATGTTCAGATTCCAACGCTTAAAGGGACAAAACAGCTCCACAATTTCAAGATAGAAAACTGGACAAAAAGTTAGGCTCGACTTTTGCTCGAGAGAAAATCTTGAGAATCATTGTTTGTTTGGATTCTCTAAGTGGCTTAGACAAAGCATAAGTATTATATATAGAATAATATGCACGACTTCTAGGATGTGGAGAGAGGTTAGAATTGCTGTCTTTATCTATTCTTGAGAGAAATTAAACTTTAAGGAAACCCACTGCATATTGAAGATCGATTCTCTCTTGATAAGCAAACCTCCATAATTTTGATTGTACTTGAGTGTTGTTGAGTCTATTGGCGCAGACGTGTTCGTTGGTTGGAAAGTTTTTCAAAACTACTTGGGTGCAAAGATCGAGTTGGTACTCGTAGTGAAACTATAGAAAAAAAGGTGGTTTGGAGTTGCTAGATTAATGTAGACATCAAGTGGAATACTCGCGATATAGCAAGTCAGATTTAGTTACTTCAAAGATTTTGTAAGTGTTTTTAAATTGATTGTAACGAACTAAATTTCTATAGTAGATTTTAGGTAGTTAACTTACATGCAGAGTGGTTAGACGTTCTTCAAATTAGTTTTCATTTCATTACCAAAATTATATAACTTACATAATTTTAAGCATTTCATTTACTCTCATCAAGCCACCTAATTAATTAGTAATTTCCTACTTAGCTAAACGCTTTAATTTACCAATTGGTTCCTTAATTTTATTATTCTCTTAATTAAAACACCAACCTTTTCAGTACTACATCACCCATGCATGGTGATAATTCATTTACTCATATTTTACATTCTCCTATTATTTAAATGACCATTTGTTGCGTAAAAGATCGATTATTGATCAATTACAACATCACAAGAAATTGGATCTTTTCATAAGACCTATCGAGTTCCGATCCACTGATGTATTCCAATTAGTCATGTGCATATATACCTGTTTAGACGTTCAACGCATTTTATATATAACTGCATGCGTTCTTTGAAAAAAACTGTTTGCATGGCACACGTATCTCTTAATTATTTCATGTTGATCATCATGATCATGCCTTGATGATGATGATCATTTTTAAGGCCGGATTAATCTTGTGAACCGTCATGTTATCCGACTAATGGCATCTTCTTCAGGTATGGGCTTATAATTATAAGGTTCTATATATTGGGCTAGCTGTCACAAAGCAACCCAATATACAATTTTAATTAATTATTTATTGGTGAATTACTAGCTAGCTAATTCGCATCAGGTTATCTAGCTGAATCATCTTAATCAGTAATGAGCTGGCGTGCTATTAGTGGTACTTAATTATTAATTTGTTCGTGTTGGGTAATATTATTAGGTAAAGAATAAATTAATTAATTAGGAAGCCAATTAAAAATGCTCTCAGCTACATCTGATCAAATGAATTATATGGGCCTGGTATTAATATCTTAAAACCTTCATTCTTCTAGATATAACCTGTAAATGAAAGACTGCGCGCGCTAGCTGCTAGCTTTCAAATTAGTATTTTGAAACTTTTGCGGCCTCTTGGTGGAAATTCTTGTGATCCTAAAGCAAGTGTGCTAAGATATAATTTGCTTAATTATCATGTTAATTAAGGGTCACGTACGTTCCCGGCCTGCCTCCGAAACATCTCATGCATGCATGCAGTCATGCTCACTCAATAGTTATGTAAACCATGTCCTTATATTTGTAGGTATGTATGAGATGAAAGCCACCTATCTATGAGTGACCACCTCCCAATTTTATTAAAAAAAACCTTCACTTATGGCAGAGGAATACCGTGGAACCAATCAAAAAATATCAAAACCCTCCCAAAAACCCAATAGCACAAGATTTATTAGAAAAACAACAAAACAAATACCAACCAAAACGTAAGCTAATCACAGCCTCAAGCTCTAATATTTGGCAAGCCCAATTTATCCATCCTAAGCATACCCCTTAAAGTCATTGGTAATGAACTCGAACCCGTGTATCGCCTAACAATACCCTCCTCCCCTTGTCGCGCAAGAAAATCAGCCGGACCATTGCCTTCTCTGAATTGATGAGCAACGGTGAAACGAAATTCTGTTAACAAAATAAGAAGCTCTTCTCAATAATCCCATAAGTACCAGTTCAAGCACTTCCTAGCCGACAACCAGTTGACTACCAGCATTGAATCACACTCTATCTCCAACTGCAAAAACCCCATATCCCTACACATGCGCACGCCAAGTAACAGGGCTCTCAATTCAGCCATGTTGTATGTACCATGTCCAAAGTGCGACGAAAATGCACCAATGAAATAACCCTCGTGATCCCGAATCACACCGCCACCTCCACAATTCCCAGGATTCCCTCTACAGCTTCCATCAACATTGATATTGACCCAACTGGTTTGCGCCAATAAATCCTATATGCCCTTCGCCTCCTAATACTGCATAAAGGAATATCAAGTGCTTTCAAAATGGAGATGTCCACTGTTGTAAGGGACCTGGAACGCATTAGCAAACCGGATAACTTTCGCAGCCACACTTTGACAGCCAGCCATACACTCTAATGTTTCAAGGATCTCCTCCATCCTTGCCTTACAACATCGCACCCAAAGCCACCATGTGATAATGCAGGGGAGGATACCGATGATGAAACCATGCTGAGATGACTTCTTGGTGAAAGAAAACCAATGCGTCATCGTCGCCCACCATGAACGATTGACCAGAATATGACACTTTTTTATCGAATGTATCAGAATAATTTACTCATGATTGTGATTTTTCTGAAACTTTTGACGTATCTCTTTGGTGGTCGATCGTCTGACTCCCTCAAGGAAATTGCAGCCTATATATGTTCTTACTAGTATCAGAACTACATAAGAGTAGTACTTATTTCTGCATGCTGCATGCAACTGTTCCATGTCTATCTGGGAAATACAATTCAACCAATTCCATTGTTTTATTTGATATGCATATATATTAATATAGTACGTACTTTCTTGATATCAAGATCACTGATCTTTTAAAAACATATGCATAAATCTAATGATAAAAAAATTAGTATTCTCTAAACTTCCTTTAAGGAGAAAGCTTGGGTGAAAGGAAGGTCTCGGCTCACTCTGCTGAGTGAGGGAAAAGAAGTCTTCCCTAATTTTATTTACTCATAAGACTAGGGTCGGCGGTAATCGAGGATTTGGAGAAATGGTGGGATAAACTTCAACTTACGGAGGAGGAGAATGAGGTAGTTGAGGTAAGCACAGAGCACATGAGCAAGATGACAGATGAGGGTAATAGAAGCTTGGTAGGAAAATTGTTATCTGATCGAAAGATAAGTAAGAAGGTGATTAGATCAACTATGAACAAGATTTGGAGGTTGGGGGGGGGGGGGGGGATTGTTCACCTTTTATGACATAATTCCAAAAATGTTTGTAGTAACTTTTGAGAATCAAAAGGACAGAGAGAGAGTATTGGAAGGCAAGCCGTGATTATCCAATAATCAGTTGTTGGTCTTGAAGCCATTTGATAGGCTTACCCCTCCTCAGAACATGCGTTTCGACTATGAGGAATTCTGGGTATGTACACTTGAACAATCTGCCACTGACATGTATGCCGTGAGAAATAAGGAATCAGATTGGAGCAACGATAGGGAGTGTAAAAGGAGTAGATGTAAGGGAAGATGGGATTGGTTGGGGAAGCTATCTAAGGGTAAAGATTGAAATAGATATGAGGAAGATAATTACAAGAGGTTGAACTGCTAATGTACTAGGAAACAGAGTTTAGGTTCCTCTGAGCTACGAGAAGCTCCCTAAACTGTGTTTTAAGTGTGGAAAAATTTGTCATGGGTTAGAAGGGTGTACGGGAATGGAGGGGAGGAATGATAAATCCCAATATGGGACATGGCTTCGAGCCAATCACACTGGAAGGGGGAAATACTTAAAGAAATACAGTAGCAATTACAGTGAAAGAATGGGGGAGACTGATGGGGAGTTCAATAGTAACTCTGTGAATGAGGAAGGCGTGGCTAAAGAAGATACTGCTTCTACATAGGGTGTTATGGAGTTAAGCATAGGAGAGAAGGAGGTAAAGGGGTTGAAAAAGGGGTCACGGGGTTCAAAGGGAGGGGTTGAACTAAAGGTGTTTGTTGAAAATACTGAAAAATTGGAGGGGGAGGAGAGTTATAGAAGGGGAGAGATGTTATTAGAGGAGCTTCTTGTGATGGGAACTGTGATCAGGTTGCAGCAACTGGATCAAGTTGAAAAAAGATGGATGAGGATAAGGGGGGAGCTAAGAAGAGAAGGGCAATAATTGAAGGAAAGATAGGTGGAGTGGGCTCAACAATTGGGGGAAAACGTAGCTTGAGGAGTGAGGCCTTTTATGCTTGCAGTAAGGGCCTATTAAAAAAAGGAAGATTGAATACTGATGAGGGGGGATCCAGGAGGAACATGCTATTGGTAGAGGCTGCTAGCCAGCCCCACCAACAGCCTTGAAAATACTAAGCTGGAACTGTCGGGGGCTTGGGAACCCCCAGACAGTTCAAAATCTTTACCTATTGGTGAAGGACAAGAAACCCAAATGATCTTCTTAATGGAGACAAAGTTAGTAGCACGTTGGTTCCTAGCTTCTCTCCTCCACTGTGTGGTGGGATGAATGGAGATGGTATGGGTGTGGGTAATGTTTGGTTGGAGAGAAAGTGAAAGGAAAATGACTTGTTCTTCCCCTATGGTTGACCTGCTTGAGATAGAAGGGAGATGAGGAGCTCTTTGCAAAATCACAAAATGACCTTTGGGTGACTTCTTTGGGAGGTGTAGGGCATCTACCCCTAAAAGAAACTCTTATATACTTCTCAATTTTCCACACACACACTCTCTCTCCTATCATCATTTCTGACATTGGAAACCCAAGAGTCTATGTGCATGGATGCGATGTGGCATGCCCATGGATGCCATGTGGCATGCCCTTCCTCTCTTGGCTGAAACTTCCCACTTTCCCTCATTATCATTGCTTTTCTTTGGAAAACCAAAAGACTCTTCATCATGCATGACAAGTGGAGCTTTCTTGCCCTAATTACAAAACCCTAAAATTCCCTTTGCATCCTCCTTTTGTGTCTAGGTTCAATGAACCTTAGGGGCATGTATGTCTTCTTACAGAAATCCTGAACCAAAACCTAAGATTAGGCGTGTGCATGCTTGCCATGTGGTGTGTATGTGTTTGTGCCCATAGCGCCGACCATCTCTCTTCCTCTCTTCTTACAAAGATTCTTCTAGAACCTTGGGGAGTGTGTGTGCCCCTTCCCCATGCAACCCTTCCCCTTCCTTATCATTTCTTTCTTCTAGAAAATCTCCAACCTTAGTGCATGCGTGACACATTGCAAAGTGATGGTTGGTTTCCTTTGGATAGGTGTAAAGCCTTTGGCCAAATCCCTAAGGTCTCTTGGAGACTCGTGCTTGAGGCCCTTGGTATCCCCCATGCGCCTCTTCCTCTTCTTCCATGTGGCATATGGGTGGTTGAGTGGGGCGTGTGCCTTATGTTTGCTGAACCCTTCATTCTCTTCCCTTTCTTTGGCTTCTTCTAGAAACCTTCATGCATGGTTACCAAGTGATAACTTTTTTCAAACTAAGAGTGCTCCTTACCTAGGTTTCAAATGATGAGATTTCTAGGGAAAACACAAAATAGTCTTCCTTCTCCCAAGTAGGAGCCATCATGCCCTAAATCCTAGTTAGGGTTTTTTTTCCTAACCCTTGGGCCGTTAGTGGCCGACCCTCACTAGCCCCATGATGGACCACCTAATGAGCTTGGGTGCCCTTTCTCTTAAGATGGACAAGGCCTTTACTGCAACTCACAATTCCTTTCATGCTAAAATTTGGACAATATCTAAGTGGGCTAAGACTAAGAAAATAAAATGGCAAGTAAGGACTTAGCAAAAGTCCGGGTCGTCACAGCTGGAGCCAATTCTATGGGACTTTGTGAATCTATCTATGAAGTTCCAGTATAATGGCAAGATAGTAAGTCTTAAAGGACTTAACCCCAATACCCAAATTAAAGAAGGGAATCCCAACTAGAACAACAATTTGGAAAAAAAGGGGTTGCTACTTCAGTTAATAGAAGAGGAAAAGAACCCGTGGCCTAAAAACCTACCCCAACCCCTCTTAACCTTATTAAACCAATATAGTGATGTGTTTGGTGAACCAAAAGGCTTGCCCCCAAACCAAAACCAGGATCGTGCAATACCCTGTTGCCTAACACACCCCCAGTTTTTGTAAGACCTATAGCTACCCCAATTTTCAAAAGGATGAAATAGAGAAGATTGTGAGGGAGCTACTGAGTACTGGAGTAACTCAACTTAGACAAAACCCTTACTCATCTCCTATTCTGCTAGTAAGAAAGGTTGCTGGATCTTGAAGGATGTGTGTGGATTATAGAGCTTTAAATAAAGTGATTGTGAAGGACAAGTACCCCATCCTGGTTGTGGAAGAGCTGTTGGATGAACTTAATGGGGCAAAATGATTTTCTAAGTTGGATTAATGCTCTGGTTATCACAAGATCAGAGTAAAGGTTGAAGATATTCCTAAAACTGCCTTCATAACTCATGAAAGCCACTCTGAATTTTTTGTTATGCCATATGGGCTAACCAATGCCCCATCCACCTTCCAATAAACAATACCTAAGGAAATTTATTCTAGTATGTTTGATGATATATTAATCTATAGTCATACAATTGAGGACCATTTTCTGCATTTACAAACTACTCTGGAAATTTTGAGGCAGTACCATTTGCTAGCCAAACCTTCTAAATGTAAGTTTACCAACAGGGAAGTGGCCTCCCTTGAGCACCTAATCTCAACTGAAGGGGTGAGGGCAGACCCTGGAAAACTTAAAGCCATGGAAGAATGACTTTTCCCTACCTCCCTTAAGTCCTTGAGGGGATTCCTGGGTCTAACTAGATACTACAAGAAGTTTATCAAGGGGTATGAGGGCATTGCTGGGCCTCTCACTGCTTTGCTAAAGAAGAACCAATTTGTATTGACTTAAGAAGCCAATGAGGCGGTCTCTGAACTAAAGAAGGTTGTCATGAGCCCACCAATACTAATATTGCCTGACTTTTCATTACCTTTCACAATAGAATGTGATGCCTCGAGAACAACCATAAGGGTTGTGTTAATGCATAAAAATAGGCCAGTTGCATACTATAGCCAAGCCTTCATGGGTAGAATTTTGGGCTCAAGGTAGGCCATTTTCCTCAAGCCATTTTCCATACGAAGCTTTATGCTATGAAAACTAGACATACTATGAAAAATAACTTTATGCTCTAGTGGCAACTATACAAAAATGGAGACTCTATCTCCTTGGGCAATCTTTCGCTATGAGAACAGATCACCAAAGTTTGAAGTACTTACTTGAGTAGAAGGTAGGGACCCCTCTACAACATAAATGAATTTCTAAAGTTTTGCGATATGACCTAAGGGTGGAATTTATGAAAGGGTAGGAGAACAAAGTGGCTGATGCTTTGTCTAGGAGGGATGAGAACATTTGTCCAGAAAATGAAGTTAGCATCTTAGCTATGTCCTTTTCAACCACATAATGGTGGGACAGGATCAAGGCAGAGTATGACAATGATCCCTACACTTCCAATTTAGTCACTTAGCAACTAGAGGGTACTTAGGATTGTTCATCTGACCCTAACCGACCAGAAAATGCAAGCTTTCGAGCATATAATTTTGAACAGTGCATATTAACCAAAATTCTGTTTTGAATATAATTCTAATAAAAATGGATTTTTTTTATTCGATTTTAATGTTAAGCGGTCTTCTAGTATCTGGATGAGGATATCGAAACACTGCAGAGATTTAGAGAAGTGCAAAATTTACGTATGTTGGGGTTTAACACTCTCTCTCTGCTTTTATTCGTTCCTCACCAGATGCTTTGATTTGTATGACCTCTAAGAAATCTTTTGATTTGATTTGATTTTCCATGCTTGATATTATTCTGACAACCTGTAAAAAAAATATAAAAGGATATGCTTCCACCCATAATTACTGCCGAGTGATAAAGTAATAGAATCCCGGTTGTAATGATAGAGTCCTAGGTACAATGATAGAGTTCTAAGTGCATTATGATTGCTGTATACAAGGCTTTTGAAAAACTCTTTTACCCTTATGTTTGAAAAATATTTCTTCCTTCATTTGTAATTGTCCTTGCAAACTCTCTCTCTTCCTCTCTCGATTGATCATAGACTCATGGATACAGAGGAACAGGGTAAATGCAGAGCCCCGTAGGATGCAAAAGCTTGGATCTTTGGTCAAGTAGAAGCTTCAAGATGAGCATCCACCAAACTGTAGTATGTAACTAAGAAACTTGGGGAAAGAAAAATGCTTGACACCGTGAAATACCTAATAAGTTTTGTCGGATTGAGCGGCTACAACTCCAAGTCCACTATCGAGCAAGTCACTAAGACCAACTCTGATTTGCACCCCGTCACAACCATTATAATAGGTAATCATTTTTTACATCCCACATTCATGCCCTTCAAATCATCACATTTGGTCTGAACCTATTTGCATTTAGCATGTGGTTTTCTGATTTTTGTGGCTTCAGCTTTTGCCATAGGCACTACGTTAGGGATCAGAGTCGAGATGGCTCAAGTTCTGGCTATGGAGGGTCATTGTCCAATTCGGGTATCAGGTAATTATCCGACTCAAACCAATCAAGACCAGAAATAAATCGGATATTTTCAATTTCGATTTTCTTTGTTTTGGGTTGGTTATTTTAGATCGGCATGGTTGGGAAATTCAGGTCTGGTCGGGCATGCGGGTTAAATGTACAGTCCTAAGAGTACTCTACCTTAGAAATTCTCTAGTAAAGGGGGGTTGTTCCTGTATAAATAGAGGGTGGTGGTACCTAATGTTGGAGATCTCAGGGTGAAGTTATTACAGCAATTCCACAACAACCTAGTGGGAGGGCCATTCTAGTTATGATAAAACACTACATAAGGTGAAAAGGGAATTGTTTTGGCTTGGACAAAAAGTAGATGTCAAGAGGTTTATTAGGGAATGTGAGATCTGCCAAAGTGTGAAAGCATATCAGACTAAACCTAGTTGACTTCTACAACCCCTTCCCATCCCTTCACTGATATGGACCCACATCACCATGGATTTTGTGAAGGGACTGCCTATATCTTAGGGGTACAACAACCTGTGGGTAGTGGTGGACATGTTCACAAAATATGCACACTTTATATCCCTGACCCATCCCTTCACATCTAAGATTGTGGCCCAATTATTTATCAAACATATTCTTAAACTATATGGAGTGATTCATTTCATAGTTTGAGACAGAGGTAGCACATTCACTAGCCACTTTTGGCAGGAGCTTTTCAGATCACAGGGGACCCAACTAGACCTCAACACCTCTTACCATCCTTAGACTGATGGTTAGACTGAGGCCATAAATAAATTTGTTAAGTTTGTAGGTATTTGGTAAATGTTATTTTTATGGGGTTTTATCATTCTCTTATTTATGAAAAGCGTCAGTTTTCCTTTAATTCGATTTTATTTCTATATATTTTTCTTTATTTTCTTGGACTTGAAAGAATGAGAAGATTTAGTACAAAAGGAGAGCATTTTGGTACAAAATAAGAAACTATGTATCCAGACTGACGAGAGGTAATGAGATCAGAAGAGAGTCGAGGAGATTTAGGTGAGGAGCCTTGTCTCGTGGGCAACAAAGAGATTTCTCTCGCCCAAAAGGCGAGAAGCCTTTCATCTCGGTAGGCAAGGAGACTCAATGGCGACCGAAATTGGTGACAAGAGTTAGGCGCTGAGCGAAATAATTTACTTCCTGGGCGCTAAGACTTGGCGCAAGACTCTGGGCGACTAGTTTAAACGATCAACTTAAAAGACCAGCCTAAACGACATCTTGGACAACAACGAGACAAAAGGCAAAGCTTTACTGCTCGGTCGGTTGGTGAGAGGGCTTTATCATACCGATCGGGAGTCTTTCTTCTCGGTTGACAAGAGGGTTCTATCATCCCGATCAGGAGTCTTTCTTCTCGGAAGGCGAGGAGACTAGTTATATATATAGCGCACACGGCATCTGCTTTGTGAGACCCTTCCGAGTTCCGCAATCAATCAATCCGCCGACCACCAAATCCTCCCGAACTTCGTAAATCAAGCCGCATATTACTGAATCTTCCATTTTAGATAATTCCAATATTATTGGGATAATTTCCTATTATGTTAACATCTATCTTTGTAAACTATTTTTCAGATTTTTAGACTAGATGGTAGTCGCATTTATTTTGTTTCCGGATTTACGTTTTAATATCTATTTAATCACGTTTTGTGAGATGAATATGAGAGTTTTTGGTTCTGAGTTTTTTTAGAGAGTCTAAGTTTTATATTTTAATAGTCCAGAATTTATCATTTGAGTTTCTTTTAAGGAGGCGAATCTAGGTAGCAGAGGCGAGAGTCGCATGCTTCATCAACTAACTCCAATGAAGAACACTAGTTTTATTATTTTTCTTTTCTGTTTAAGTATAAACTAATTCTATTTTCTAGAACTTTGATGTAGTCTAGCATTGAACACACAATTTATATTCTAAGCTATTTTATTTTCAATATTTCCATGATTGAGTGTTTACTCCTTGTTCTTAATGCTTGCAATTTTCTAGCTAATTATTATTCAATCTATTGAATCACAATGAGACCGAGAGGTGATTTGTGATTTAAAAATCTAAATTAAGCACCATTAGTTGAGCGAAAGTAGAGATACTTTACCGCTATTAGTGTGATTCTCAAGAAAAATCCAAAGAACTTAATAAGTCTCCAATTAGTTAAATTCACATAGAGATATGAAGTTATTAGTTAGAGATATTTTTGATACTGTTCGAGAGAAAATATTGAATAGTGAAAGTATTTTTATCATCAACTTGGGATAACTGCAATTCTATAACAAGGAAAAATAAATTGTGTGGGATTTGGTAGGTGAAATCAAACGTTCTAGATCTATTTCTATTATCTTTAAATCTTAATTTTGATGCTATTTTTTTCAGTTTAATTTAGATAATTCATTCTTCAAATTTCTGTTTTCCAAATAGTAATTAATTTAGTAAATTTCAATACTCAATAGCATAATTATTCCATGTGGGTTCGATATCTGTTTTCTTTAAAACACTTTACTATTTGTTACGATTCTATGCATTTGCATATATATTTTTAGTTTACCTTCGATTACAACCGTATCGACAACTTTCTGTTGCCTGCCACAGGAACTTGAAGCCTCCCCCCGTTACTTTGAGCCATTCCAGATCACTCATCATGTAGGGCAGTGGCTTACTATTTACAACTACCACCAACATTTTTTAATTACCCTGTATTCCCTGTATCAAAGTTGAAAATGAAGGTTGGATAGTAAGTGAATGTGCTCCCAACCCTTCCACCCATGGACTCTGAAGAAATTTTAAGGCCTGAACCTAAGGAGATGTTGTCGAGAAGGGTGAGGAAGTGGCACAATCTACCACAGGTGGAGGTTTTGGTATGATGACAGGGACAACGGGAGGAAGATGTGACATTGGAACCCTTTGCTCAGATGAAAAAGGTTTACCCACACCTTGCGGGCAAGGTGTTCTAACATGGGGGGCTCTGTCACAGTTCGTGCAATGAGGATTAGGGCATGGGGAAGGGGATGGTCTGGTAGTGTGGGCTGGAGACTTAAGTCAGATAGACAACTCTGATCAAGTCCATTTACTTTACTTTGCTTTGGACCCTGAGGCCTTGAACTAGTTCTTGTTAATGTTTTTACTCTTTTATCCTTTTGTTTGTTAGTTACGAACATTTCCTATTGGCTTGTAACGGCACGCCCCGGGAGCATGTTCCCTATATAGTAGTGGAGACCATATGTGAAAAGGCATCTAGAACATTATTGTCCCTTTTTGTTATTTTTCTCTTGTCTTCTTCGTCCCCTTTTGGAGGTTCTCACCCTCTAAGTGAGCATATTCCGTTGTTGAGTGCAATTGCATATGTGAATGTGTGACAATACTTTCAACCTTTCGAGGATATTTTCAAATTGTGTGGTATCAAATGCACAATTGTTTTGCTTCTCTTATTCGACCTTCACATAGAGAGAGAGAGAGAGAGGGGACTTCGGATCATCGGCCTAAGGTGAAGAATGACTTGACACCAGGCATGACCTCTCTTGAAGCTCCCTTTTGCGTTGTTTGCATTGCCATCTAGCTTTTACCTCTCACAAAACCTTCTCATTGTTGTTGCCATTTTGATCTTGTTCCACTCCAATGCTAGGTTATTTTTCTGGCATCATTTTCCGGCAAGCTTGTCGTCGCTTGGTGCTTTCCAACCTTCAACGCTACTCGTTTTAAAACCAAATTTCATAATTAAGTTCGAATGGTACAAATAATCCAATCTATGAAAGTCCGATGTCATACCCCATTACATCCTTGCATCTGCAGTATTGTTATTAGCTGTGAATCTCCTCCTCTTTTAATTGGGTTTCGACCTTCTAATTTTGGTCCTATAGGTGACTATGACCACATATAGCTCATTGTTAGCCATAGCTCTATATTTGACGCTCCAATATCTAGTCATGTCGTCTCCAACACCATTTTCACCATCTCATCGACGATCAATTAATGGATATGAATGTTACACTCAAATCTCAAACTTAAGATTTCAAAATTTTTCATCCTAAGCTTGAGGGGATGTTAGAATATTATGTTAAAAATTCTAGTATGTATGGTAATATAACTTATTCTCTACCATATTTAGTTTATTGTGTAAATCAACCAATTCCAATTAGTATAATTGATTTATTGTATTTTCATTATTTCTCTAGCCTCATTTTCATATTTTATGCATTCAAGAACATACTTGAGAATAGCAAATATATAGACCTCAAATTATCTCTCCCTCATTCTCTCTTCTCTATCTTTTTTTCTATTTTTTTTTATTTTTTACAAGTGCTACTTTAGAACAACGAATTTGAGGGTTTCACTAATGTATCATGAGAACAATTTTGTCAATACTCTATAGACATTGAAAGTGGGCAAAATATATTCTAAAAGAAAGCGTTGTTACGATCAAGTCTTGGAGTCCAAAATTTTTTTTTTCTGCCTTAGTGATTTTCTTATTTTCATTATATTTGTTAACAGTATTTAAGAAATAAGAAAGAAAGTTAAGAAATTACTAGCCCCGTCTTATTTGAGTTAACCACAACAAACTGAAAATTAAAAACTTGCGATACACAAACTAATAATAAAGAGAATCATAAATGCTAAATTACTACAAGAAATAGGGCCTTTTGCAGCGCCAAAAATCGCCAAAAATAACCCTCAAAATCGCTGCAAATAACCATTAGTAGCGATTTATGCTGCGCCGGACATTCGTCGCAATTGTTGACTCATTTAAAAGTTAAACCAGCGAAACACAAAAATCGTCGCTAAAAATGTTTATTTGCAGCGATTTTTTTCGTTGCTAATATTGTAAATTACGCTGCAAAAATGTCCATATTTGAGCTCTTTATCGCTGCAAAAAAGTATTTGCAGCGTTTTATATCGTCGCTAATACAACAAAAAATCGCCGCAACTACCTTCATATTATTTGCACCGTGTTAAAAAATCGCCTTGAATAATATTTTTTGCAGCGATTAATGAACCGTCGTAAAAAGTTTAAAAATATACCGGCGAATTTTTTTCGTTGCAAAAACTGAAAAATCACTGCAAAAGACAAAATTAGTATTTGCGGCGAATATTATCATCACATAAAGTGAAAAAATCGCTGCAAAAGACCAATTCCAAATTTTTATGTAAAAAGATCGCAACGGTGTAAAAATCGCCGCAATTAAAGGCTTTTTGCCCAATTTTAATACCGACAGACATAAAATTGCCACAAAAAGTCTTATTTCTTGTAGTGAAACTAGTTACTGATTTATTTTTTGCTTAACATCCCAACTATATTATGCTCATGTTTAACAGATAAGTAAGTCACGCATGAATATTGAAAAAATGAATATGAAAATAGATATTCTATTCTTAAACTGTTGTGAAGAGCACATCATCTATATCACTTAAATGTTAAAATTTGATTTGTAAAATTTAAAATTTATCTTCTAAAGAAAACTTTTTCATATAAACACTTTAGTATATATACTCTACATACTGATTTGAGAATAAAACTTCTTATTTGAGAAAGTGTACGGAGGTACAACTAAACTCTTCAAGGTATTGCTGAAAATATAGATTTATGGCAGGTTTAAGGGGTGAGGCGAGAATTTTGTGTTTTATTTTAGTGTTTAAAATATTATGTTTTAGTATTATTATTGTTTTGAGATTTGAAAAAGTTGAATTGCGATTTGAAAAAGTTAAATTGTTTATTATATTTTGTATGTGGATTTAAAAAATGTTTAATAATGAGATAAGATGAGATGAGAATTTTGTGTCTTATCTCACTCCCCAAACATGAGATGGATCAAACATGTTTTATATATATATATATATATTAGGTTAATTTATCTTTGAGATATTTTAAGGTAAAAGATATTTTAAACAGTTATATATATATATATATTATTTTTAATGAAACATATTAAATTATTTTCATCCATGCATTAAATAGATTTACGACTAATTGTTTTTTAAACAGTGTTAAAAGAATGAGAAATGCTTGGGTCCCATTTTTTTTATTTAATATTTTAGAATGTAAGAAAATACATGAAAATAAAAACATTTAACGTGTACTGGCAGTGTCGGTAGCTCTAGCAATAGAATCTTGGTAAACTATTGATAATGGTGGCGGCCGCCCTTTCAACTGACCAATAATTCTCCGAATCAGACAACTTATCTTTCATTTCTAGAAGAGAAAGAAATAGAAAATCTCTGCCAAACACGCCAGACTTACTATCGACTAATATTTCTAGTTATAAAATATAAAAATTTACTATGGCCTCAATTAATTCTTATATTCAATAGTACTTATAACTTTTCATCCGAGTGTTTTTTATAAAGTATAAAAGTATTTTTCGTAAAATATGAAGTGCGGAGTGGTAAATAAGAACCGATGAAAATATATATAATTTTTAAAATACAATAATTTTTTATTTTTATTTTTTAAAAATATATATAAAATTTGTATAAAAAAATTAATTTCTTAATATTAAATTCTACTATTATATATTTTGGATTTGTATATATATATATCAGAATGTTTGTCAATTTTCTTTTTGAGTAATTTTAAGTTCAAATTTTAAATAGACAAGATTCGCACAAACATTTTGTAAATAAATAGGTACCAAATTGGATATATTTTTTACACTTTTTAACAATAGAATTATTTCTTTTAATAAAAAAATTGTGAGACATAAAAATCGAAAAATAATATTTACAGTCTTAAAATATACAAGTCTTGTGCTTTTTTTTGAAAAACAAATAGATAAATATGGAACCCACACGAAAAAATTAATTTTTTAATAATAAATCTTACTTTTTTTTCAAAAAGAATGAATGAAACTTAAACATCCTTAAATAATATATATCTAACATTTCTCATAAAAATCTTTAGTCTTTTCTAAATTTTGATAGAAATACACGATGAGCTGGACCAATAATTGTCTGCGTATTTATTTGACTGAGACTAGAACACTCACTCTGTCATATTTGAATGGAATATATATTCTTTGCGGTCAGCTTACGTTCTAATATTTGACCCTATCTAGTCTGTTTGGTCATAGGTAAAGCGCACTATAAGAGTCATGCCATTACACTGATTATAGCGAATGAATCATTTGTATTTTTGGAGAATTAAGTCAACGGTCTAGCTAAACGTCCCCTCTCATCAATAGAATCACCCTAGACGACGATCTTAAAACTCCCCGGCCAGTACTATTCAGTCTGAATTCATTTCTTCCTTTCTTTCTTCGATCCCCGATCACCAGCAAATTTCACAGATCATTTGCATGGGACGTTCCAGGTTTTCCCATCAGATGAAACCCAAGTTCGAGTGTTTGGTATTAATTGCGTTGGTCTCAATTACCTTCTGTGCCGACGTAGCCGAATCCAAATGCAGTAAACAATGTGATCATCATCTAGCTTTAGCTTCGTACTACGTGTCTGAGGGAACAGATCTCACGTTTATAGCTACGCTTTTGCAATCTACTCTTAATATTAACGCCGACACTATTCTGAGTTACAACAAGCAAAAGATACCCAACAAAAACAGTACCCAATTGCAGAATATAACAATCAATGTTCCGTTCCCATGTGAATGTATCGAAGACGAGTTTCTGGGTTACATTTTTAACTACTCACTTCAATCTGGGGACTACTACAAGAGGGTGGCACGCGAATGGTATGCGAACCTGACAACAATCGATTTGCTGCTGAAATTTAATACCTACGACCCCAGTATGCTACCCGACTATGGGACGTTGAACGTGCCGGTGACATGCTCGTGCGGTAACAGCGAGGTTTCGGAGGATTTCGGGTTGTTTATTACGTATCCGCTTCGGCCGGGTGGCACACTGGAATCGGTTACGGCGGAGACGGGTCTTAATACAAGTTATGCAACCTTGCTGCAGAGTTACAACCCGGGTGTGAATTTCAGCCAAGGGAGTGGCGTGGTATATATTCCAGGCAAAGGTGACGTACAATTTTGTTGTGTTTTTGTATCCGAGGTACTTAACGATTACATGATCTAACTCAGATTGATCTCAGTTGAAGCATATTATATATATATGTTCGAGTTTCAATCGAATTAAACGAGTAGATCTCCGAATCTGTTTTTGTAGTTTGAATGCTAGGGAACACTTCTAGCTAGATTATGATAGAGAAATTACACATCTTTTGAGATCATTTCTGCACAAAGAATATTTGAAGAGTGGTGGACCAAGGTTCAGAGCAGATCAGGGTTGAGGGGTTGACAACTTGACTGGGAGAAAGTTTCATGAATTAGATAGTTGGTCTTTTTATAATTTTATTTTATTTTATTTTATTTATTATTTTTTTTTTTTTACAATTGATTTCACTGAATTTCAAGCATCAAGAATATATATAGTTTCTCCTTTCGTAGTCATCAACATAAATAATACTAATCAATCATAATACTACTATCGATTTAATAGGACGCTTTCGTTTTCTTTTGAACCCGTCTCTCTCGAACCAGACTCCCTCAGCGTTTGATACAGGTTTGTTTCGAGGGCTCGAGGGGGTGGGAGCTTCGGCTCCTCCCCCCTCTCTCCACCTCCGTCCGCTCTGTGCACACAGCCGCTCCGTTTTTGTATTGTTTTGTTTTGTAGGCTAAATAAGGGTAACAACGGCTCTGGTCTTTCCGGCGACAATAGATCAGCACGCGCCTCTCCATGGTGTTGCCCAGCCGCCGATCTTCGAGTCTACTGAAGGTGATGCCATCCGGAGTGGCGAGTTGCTCGCACGCGCGGCCAAAATACTCGGAGGCGTTCGGCGAGTGGACTTCTCGCGATGTCGAGAGGCCCTCTACCGTCGCCACGCGCGGCGCCGCAGGGGTCTGTGAGTCCGGAACTTCTAAGATCGGTCGATGGTTTTCTCCCAGGGTGGCGCGTGTTCTGCACGCGCCTCCGCAGCCGTTCGGAGCTTTTTCTTTTGCTGTTGGTTTTAGTTGTGTCCCATTGTATTTTCTTGTGTCCTGTTTAATAAAAAAAAAAAAATTCAAAAATTTAGTCCCTGCATGCGGACCGTGATCCGACTGGGGGTATGTCCCAATCTCTGCTTTGGCGGTGTATGGGTTTGGTGCACCCTACCTCGCGTAGTCGGGGTATGGGTTTTGTTTTACTCTGTCGGGAACAGAGATGTGTATGACGAATCTCTTAGACTTCGGTCTTTAGAGTTCTGTCGTCTGGGCTAGACCATGTCAGCCACGAAAGTGTGCTGAGGAGCTATTAACGTTTGTAACTGACTTTTTAAGTCATAGTTGTATGTCCTTTTTATAAATGGAATGTGATCCTTTATTATCAAAAAAAAAAAAAGAATATATATAGTTTCTGAGGGCTATGATCGATTTCCATTAACTTGCCCTTTATTTTTTCTTTTTTGTAGATCAAAATGGTACTTATCCATCTCTGCCCTCAAGGTACGTACGTAGCTTGTATAAATTTGATCTTCATACTAAAGGAAAAGGCTATATATATTTACTTCTATTGTAGTAGTTTGTCTTATATTTACAAGTTGTACCTAATTTGTTGTGGTTTAATTTCCTCCCTTAATTTGCAGCTCAAACGGTTCGATCCTCTCCCACATGCAGTTGGTTTTACAAGGATTAATTATGTTTATAACTTTGACATTTGAGACATCATGTCTCAGATATTAAAGTGCAGAGGCTAGTGGTACTAATTTTAAAGCTTAACATGATTTGCTAATTAACTATAAGCGTGCAGGATTAGCGAGAGGAGTTATTGTTGGTGCAGCTATTGGAGGAGTAGCTGGTTTTTTGTTATTTGCTGCTTGTATATATCTCGGATGTCACCTTATGAAGAAGAAGCTGGATACGGAGGCGAAGTTGCCTTTGGCATCAATATCTAAAGATCTATCTGCTCCGAATGGGCATGGTATATATGTTCAGTTATGAGTTAAATTAGATATGGTTCTAGGATGTCTACAATTCGCACAATTTCTTTGAAAAATGTAGTGCTTATGATATTTTTAAATTGATTTTTTCATGTGATTCCAATCATCCCTTACTTTTATTCAAAAAAGGGTATATACTGCATGCAAATTGGTTATCATAAAGGAAAACACTCTAGCCACAAAGTGATTACACAAAAATAATCTCATAAATTGACGTGATTTAATGTGAAAGAGTAATTCGTACGTGCATCTTCTTAGGAAATATTTTTAAACTATAAGGCTTCATATTCCTTAGGTATGGCTAATTAGGTCTAAGTCGATGACAAATGTCAGTCTTCCAAGGAATGCAATTGATTTTGTTTGGAGAGTTGGGAAAATTAATGACAATATTCTCAGTAGTGTCAGAACTCCGGCCAATATATCTTTGTGTACGTTTTGTAAAAGAATAATATTATACATCATACTCTCATCCTATTTTGATCATACTAAGTGGTATGTGGCACATTGATCATAATCACCATTAGATGATAAAAAAACATGCAATAAATGATCATTTAATAGTGATAAATGTGTCACATCATACTTAGTGGGATGAAAATGATATGGTAGTATGGTGTATAGAATTTTTCTTTTCAAAATAGTCTGCCAAAAATATAACCTATAAGGAAATGCCATTTAATTAAGCAGCGATACTGAAAACATGCTTTGAACTCATGTTTATATATATGCAATCGTACGTAGTGAGAATTAATGAAATTGGATATATGGAGATTAGAGTACACAAGCTCACTGCTGCTTATTGGTTTTCCTTTTCCCTTCTACTTTGATTTAGGGCCAGGAAGTACCTTAAACGTCAAGGATGAGGAATATTCAACTAGTAATCGGCCTCCTGCTGCTAGTCCGTCTTCGGCTTCAGGTCTTAAAGGCATAACCGTGGGCATATCGGTAGAGTTCTCATATGAAGAACTTGCTACTGCTACCGATAACTTCAGTTTGGCTAATAAGATCGGTAAAGGTGGCTCGGGGTCTTTTTATTATGCAGAGCTGAGAGGCGAGGTAATTAATTTGTAGCTATATTTATATTTATATTTATATATATATATATATATTCATAAATCACATTAGGTAAATTGCACATTAATTATGCATGGAATTAGCTTTGCGCACTATGTAATTTTCTTGATGCCATTGTGATCAAGAGTTGTAGTCATGCATGCATGTAGGCTTATATTAAATGATACTGTTGGGAATTGCAAGGTGATATTTAGATAAATGGGTAAGTTGTGAGAAAAGGCTAGAGGAATTAGGAAGACTTCTATGGTTGAGTTCTTCCAAAGATTGTTAAAAATACAGATATTTTTTTTGGTTTATTTTATTGGTTTGCCATACAAAGCACCCTACATTAATATATATATATATATATATATATATATATATATATAGGGGGAGTAGATATATAATACATGATTCTAGAACTAACCCTTACAACTTCTTAGACACAATAAATAAATTAGATATATGCATAGTTTATGGTTCAAGCTGGTTCAATGGTCCGTGGCTACCATACAATGAACATGACTATTTTTAGAATCAATTCTTCTACGTACAACCCGCATAAGAAACCGCGAGGGAATCGACCTGCCACATCAGCTGATATAACACGAGCTAAAAAACAAAAGAAATAACAGGTTCTTCCTATAGTTAAAAACATCAAGTCCACTATAGTTATCCTCAACTCATTTCAAAAACACAATACAACAAACAGAAGAAATAACACGAGCTGAAGAAATAAGACAAATCTTCGTCTTAGTGTAGGAGAAAAAACAATGAGAGTGGTCGTCCACGTGGGTAGGAGAAAAGAAGAAGAGAGAGGTCTTGTATATAGAACTCTTGAATTAAAGGTCTTTTCAACCAAAAATATCCAACAAAATAACACTGAAGATTGAACTAACCATAATTTGAAATAAGACAAATGCGACCCAAATCAACTACATAGCAGGTTATAAAACTGCCAGTTCAATTGCCAGTTCTAAAATTGCCACTCAAGATGAAGCACGACTGCGTAGAGCTTGAGACTTCTTAGACTTGCTAGTTGCCAACTGGATCTTGGGCTCTTTCTTCACAGGTTCTTCCTTTTCGAACAAGATCAACTCGATATGGCAGGGTGATGACAAGTTCATCCTTCACAGGCCAACACCCTTGTCCATTTGAATGCCTATTCTTCGCTTTGGCAGCATCGGCCAACCGAGTCTAAATCCAGCCACCGTCATAACTCGACAAGCCATCCCATACCTGCCATGATATTTCGCAATCCCATCAATAGTTTTTCCCAAAACTCAACTTTTATTTGCTGCAAACAAGATGGGTAATGGATTTTTCCAGAACCATTTCATGTGTCATATTTTCACAAACATAAAAGCTACAATACCTCATCCTCATCCCTCACTCTCAATCTCAGAAATTGTCTCTTTTCTTCAGCAGTCGTCCTTGCCCCTTGCCGCCGGCAAACACTGCCCATCTTCGACGGTTCCTTCTCCTCCAGTCGTTCATGCCATCTCCCCTTCCCCCCATCGCGAGTGATGGGGCACAGCAAAGGACCACATTGGGATCATGAAGAAATCTGTTAGAAACTAGGAGCAGTGGGAAGGACGGATAGCAAGAAGGAGAAGACAAAGATGAGGGAGAGGCAAAGGAGGGCCATTACCACCAACATCTTTCACGGCTTGCGAAAGCACGGCGGCTACCACCTGTCCCCTCGCACCGACATCAACGAGGTCCTTCGCGAGCTCGCCAAGGAGGCAAGCTGGATCTTCCAACCCGATGGCACCACCTTGCTCTTCTCTATTTTAAAGGTATGAGTTGTTGTGGGTTTTGGAGAACGAAGAGCTATGGAGTGACCGAAAGAAATGGGGGAATTGTGCATGTGGGGAAGACGAAGGGATGAAATCAAGTCTGAAATGGGGGAAATGAATTCGCGATTTTGGTAAAAAAAAAAGAAAGAAAACGGTGCCATTTTGCAGTTCTGCCACGTGGGACGCGGTTCTCCACGGTTCCCCTAGCCAGTTACAAATAATTTTTCTCTTTTAGAATATTCAAGAAAAACGAATTAATTTTTAATACTCCTTAATGCATTTTGAAATTCCAAGCATTATTTGCAATAAATGAAACTTCTATCTTGGTAATGCATTTGTGAATATGTTTGTAAGTTGTTCTTCACTTTCTCAATATTTCAGATTGATTTCTTCATTTGCTTCTACTTCTCTGAGAAAGTGCTACTTGATGGCAATGTGTTTTGTTCGACTATGATAAACTGAATTTTTTGTCATAGCTATTGCCGATGTGTTGTCACAATAGATCTTTGTAGGATCCTCTTCCAATGTCTTCAAATATTCTTTTAAGCCACATTGTTTGGTGTGATGCTCCAGTTGCTGTAATGTATATCACTACAAGAAAAAGTGGTATTTGCGGCTAAATTTATTTCCGAAGATGCTTAACCATGGTTTAACATCTTTTTGCGGCGATTTATTTGGAGGTCCTTTATCCATTAGCATTGATCTTGCCATTTGCATGACGGTTCTGATCTTTCGCTTCCATTCTCCATTTTGTTGTGGACAATAAGCAACAATGAGATGATGCTCCATCCCTCGTCTTCACAAAATTATACTCAAATTCATTTGAGGCATCTTCTTTACTTATATCACTTCTTAAAATCTTGATGTAATGGCAACTTTGTTTTTCCTTGATTTTTCTTAAAGGTTCCAAATGAGTTTTCTCAAAGAAAATATACCCATGTCATTCGAGGATAATTATCTATAAAAAGAATAAAAAATCTGCTTTCATACATCAGAATGCCTATTCAATCTTTGCTCATGTGCTTGTAGAGAGCCCATTACATAGATGATAAGTCCTTAGACTCTTCAATTGCCGCTACAACAGGATCATATTTTTCTGTCATGATGATTAATATCTTTTGCAGTACCGTACCAGTCTTTGATAAGAGATTTCTTCTCCATAAGCTCTCGTCTGATTTACAATCTCCATCATCCTTGAACAATAATCTTTAGCAATATCTACAAGAAAAATGGCCGGCTTTTATGATTAATTTATTGCAACCAAAAGACTATTCACAACCAATTTTAATTGTAAATAGTCATTTCGCTGGAATTAACTGATCGTAAAAAAATAGTTTTCTTGTAGTTATATATATATATATATAATTAATTAATTAATCTTATAATCTTTCATTATAAGATTCTCCAATTCTCTTCTCAGAGTTTGGAGCTTGATGGTTCTCGTACTTTGGTGTTATCTTGGAACTCCTCCTGCAACGTGTCCCAAGCCTGCTTTGATGATATAGCTGTCATAATTCTTGGAAAGATTGTATGATCAGTTAGTGCTTATTGGAGAACAAAAGGAGCTTTGGCATCTTTTTGTTTGAGCTCCTTTTGTTTTGATTTTTGACTTGTAGAGACACGACTTCCTTTAGTAGGATTTGCAACTCCATCTTCAATCACCTCCCATAAATCTTGAGATTGAAAAAATTTCATCATTTTGATACATAGTCAAGATTTTCAGCACCGAAATGGTTGAGAAGAACCGGGAGCCATGGTGCCCTTCGCCCAAAATTGATCGGACTTGAGTTCTGATACCACTTTTGGGAATTGCAAGTTGATATTTAGTTAAATGGGTAAGTTCTGAGAAAAGGATAGAGGAATTAGGAAGACTTCTATGGTTGAGTTCTTCCAAATATTGTAGAAAAGACCCTACCCTACATTGGGTATGTGTAGGGGAAATAGATACATTCTATAACCAGCCCTTACAACTTCCTAGGCACAATAAATAAACTAGACACATGCATGGTTCATGGTTGAAGGTTCAATGGACTTTGGCTACCGTACAATATTGAACATGACTATTTCTAGAATATTCAAGAAAATACATTAACTTTTAACAGATACAATAGCCCTCTTTTTGCAAGTGTGATCAGGACTACCTTGCATATTGCATGGCCTGAATATTGGTCTAGTTCATGAGTACGTAGGATCAGCAGTACCCAATCTGAATTTAGGGAAGTACAGGAGAGATTCATCTACTGAGTGGATGGGGGAAAAATAGATGGACAACTCGGAAAATATTTTTCCATTGCAAATTTTTATTTAAAAAAGAAAAAAGAATAGGATGGTACATACCAATGAATTTATTAATGAACTTTCACTTATGGCAATTAAGAAATACCGAATTTACATCTTTGGACTCTTTGGCAATTGCATAATCTATTTTGCTTGGTGTTTGTTGCTGCATTTGTTAGCATTCTACACGGATAACTAACCAACCACACCCACCTTTAGCCATGCATGCCATCTTATTGATTTGCATTTAATTTTCACCTTTCCTAATATATAGCACTGATTTCACTCTATCTGTGCAGAAAGTTGCAATCAAGAAGATGGACATGCAATCATCTAGAAAGTTTCTTGCTGAATTAAATGTTTTAACTCATGTTCATCACTTGAACACGGTAATATTGTACTTTCTTTCCCAATACCAACATGATCATTGTCATTTAAGAAAGTTGATTTGTATGCTAGGTTTTGCTCTATTATTTGTTCTGTTTTTCCCCAACATGGCCAACACAAAAGCGAGAAATTAAGAAAGATGGAAGTCCTACTACTTATCTCTAATGCATTAGTGCAGTACTGGTGCATTTTTCTCTCATGTACTAGCGTAACTGAATATTCAAGATGTGTGATGTTTTTTTTTTTTTTTTTTTTCCCATCTTCTGCGCATTATATATATCACTTAACAAAAAATCGTGTCAGGTGCGGTTGATTGGATATTGTGTTGAGTGGTCTCTTTTCCTGGTCTATGAATATATTGAGAATGGCAACTTGAGCCAGCATTTGCGTGGCTCCTTAGGTGAGATCCCAGGTAATTAGGATGTTTACAGATGGTCACATTCAGATAAATGCTTATAATTGCCTAATTGGGTTGACATTTCTTGCAGGGAGGGACCCATTGCCGTGGTCCACTCGAGTGCAAATTGCCCTTGATTCAGCCAGAGGTCTCGAACATATTCACGAGCACACTGTTCCTCTCCATGTTCATCGTGATATTAAATCAGCGAGTATATTGATAGACAAGAACTTCCATGGAAAGGTTGCATCAGTGATTCTGGTGTTATAGATGTTCGGAAGCTTGTTCAAGTTGTTGTATTGATATATATACATATATATGCATTTATTGCAGGTTGCAAATTTCGGATTAACTACTAGACTTACCAAAGGAAAAGCATCCCTACTCCCCACCCGTCTTGTGGGAACATTTGGATACATGGCACCTGAGTAAGTTGGCCTTTTAGGCAGTAGCAAATTCAGCAATAATGAAAGATAAGTACTGTTTTGGCAGCATATGCATGCATGCAAGCCGCTACAAGGACAATTGATTGTAATTTTTGAGCAATTTTCCAACCTTATATATAACATATCTATCTATGCGATTATCTGCGCCTGCTGATATGTTAATTTCACGGATCCCCTATGCATGGAGTTATGGACTCTTTCCCAATAGGCCAGCGAGGAAAAGTACTTAATGTATGGATTTGCCTGTACAAAATTGAATAAATTCTAACCCATTTTTTTGTGCAGATATGCTCAGTATGGAGATGTTTCTCCCAAAGTAGATGTATATGCCTTTGGGGTTGTCCTTTATGAACTTATTTCTGCGAAGCAAGCTGTGTTCAAGCCAAACTGTTCCACTGTTGAATATAAGAGCCTCGTGACATTAGTAAATCTTGCCACCCTTCTAATGAATTAGGCTTCATATAAAGCCTTTTTTATGCTGGATTTTCCTCCTCTGGTACCCCTTATAGATTGTTTTTGGGAAAGCCACATTGATATATTTCCTGTGATTCGCAGTTTGAGGATGCTCTTAATCGGCCTGGTAATCCTATGGAAGACCTACGCAAACTAGTTGACCCTCGGCTTGGAGATGACTACCCACTTGACTCAGTTTGGAAGGTGAAACGTACAAACTTTTTACAAAATCCAGCTACTATTTAATTATTTTTTACAATTTTCAATGGAATAAAGCTATGGAAACGTTTGATTGCAGGTGTCCATGCTTGCTAGAGAATGTACACTGGAGGATCCGCAACTACGTCCAAGTATGAGAGCTGTCGTGGTTGCCTTGATGACACTTTCATCCACAATTGATGTCTGATCAGGATCAGGATCATGTCCATTCCTATTTTCAAAATCAAGCTCTTCATGACAATCTCTAGCTATCTTATTATGTTCCCCGTATTTTCTAATCGATGATCTAGACAAAAAGTACTGAATCCTCCATTAAACAATCCAGAACAACTGACCGCGCGCAAAGTCTGTTTCATAGCTATGCATGGTGTGATCAATAACAACTCCATATATAGTTCAGTACTAGTGGGATTACTAACATATAATATACCGACTCTTTCAATGATCCTGAATTCATAATTAGTTCAGATAAAGAAAATGCCCCATGTTCACTAGTGTACGTGGACGGCCTTGCACTACAACAAAAAGGGTCTTTTTTCGTCCCAAAAGACAGCCATTTCATCCCCAAAATATATTTTGGGATGAAAAAAATCGTCCCAAGCTCGTGCCAACAACACTGTGCCAAAAGGTATATTGGGACTAAAATCACAATTTCGTCCCAAAAAATATCTTTTGGGATGAAATTGAAGGAAACCGTTTGAACGGGAATTTCTTTTGTCACGTTTGAAATTCGTCTTAGAATATCGTTCGAACGGAAACAATTTTAAGTTTGAATAGTAGTAACGTGTTTGAACGATTACAAAATATGTTCGACCAGACATGAATTCATTCGAACGGCATGAACGTAGCTTTGCGTTCGAACGGTAAAGGGTCAGATCGAACAGTATAAGTTATGTTCGAACACTTCGGAGATAAATGACGTTCAAACGTTATGTGATCGTTCAAACTCGACGAAAATAAATTGCGTTCGAACACTATGTTACCGTTCGAATGTTATTTGTTCGTTCGAACGATACCTATTTTATTTAAAGTCAATAATAGAAAATCAAATAGACATTCATAATATTTGAAAAAATACATTAGAAACTGTGTAACACTCACAAAAGTTTTATAATAAGTGCGAACTAAATAAATAACCGCGAGACGGGCATTGTTCGTACATAAATAGATAATCCCAAAATCTGTACGCAAAAAACCATCAGTTGCTTGGAGACCTGTATTGTTGCATAAGCTGCTGCATTTGGAGTTGCATCTGTCTTCTGAACTCTTCTTGTTGTTCTTCATGTTGTTTGAGGCGCATCTCCATATCTGCTTGTTTTGCCAGTTGAACCACTAACTCATGCTGCCTTACAGTCAATTATTCGATTCTGAAATTCGCATTCTCTAACGCTATAGAAGTGATAGATGCATTCCCAGAAGAAGAGGAGGAGGGAGAAGGCTTTACACAGCGACCCAAACCCCTCAAATATCATGAACTTTGACCCAGGACTTGTGTAAAAATATCAATATCATTTGTTGAGGAATTTTGATCTGACGCAGATTCAACACGTAGGACAACCATTTTATCCTAGACTTATATAAGATAAAGAATTAATATCGTCATAAATACTCTAATATATTTAATGAAAACAGGTTATAATACTTATATAATTTTCACGGGCATCAGGATGAGTCCACTCTCCATTACGATCAGTGTGCGATGTAGCATATAATTTTGTCAGATCATAATTGGTATATGAATCTTGCCACAATAAATATGTTAAGATATAAAGTCATTATGATTCATCCAAATAATTAACTATATGCAATAAAAAAAAATAGCAATACTAATTTCTTAGAGAGACGATGGAAAGATCTTGAGCCTGCATGATGATTAATTTTCAATTTTGATCTATTTGTTTTGTTTATAGAACTTCGCTCCTGTAAATAAATTGAAAATATTATGAAGCGAAATGAAAAATAGGACAAGAAAAATAATTAAATTGAATTATACCTGATATGATGGATCCTTAAACATGTCACAAAGTTTTTCCCACTTAGAAGGTCGGACATCCTGAAATTGATGTTGGCGTGCATCTTCCTTCTTCTCAAACTTATTATAATGCTCATGACACATCGCCTTATATTTGCGGAATGCATTACCCATAAGCTCTTCCACATACTTACGCTCCTCTCTCCGACCAAACTTTAATTCAAAATCATCCTTGAAAAAAATAGTCCCAAACATATTATCATTTATAATATTCTAAATTTAAGTAAAATATAGAAATTTATTCTACTAAATCAATATTTTAAACATTACCAAACAACGCTTCTTGATAAGCTCTTTAACATCTTGGGAGACTTTCTTCCATGAAGTCGTTGCCAAAGGTGTATAAGTTAGTGTAAGAGCACCCACATGCGATCCAAGTCAAGCTGCTGGTTGTCCTTCGCCCCTGATATGTTCATCAGGAATGTTAACCTTGATCTTACCCACCTTCCGATATTTTTCCAACTTCACCCCTCTAGTGATGTCTCGACCTTGACGAGATTGTACTATAGACTCTATAAAATATAATATTGTAATCAATTTCATTTATATGTCTATTATAAGACCTTAATTAATAACTTTTATGAGTATTAGATTTTTACCTTGTTCTGTAGAGTCAATCTCTAATGGTGAGTCTGAATGAGAGTTAGGAACAGATGGAGATGGGTTGCGAACTTCCTTCCTCTCATCATCTGTAAATACTTCAGATGATTCAACATTTTCCTCAACTGTCGCATCAACAATTTCAGCCTCAATATCTTCTCTATTTAATGGAATCATCTCATACTGGCTCAAATCCACAAACAAATTTAAGGCGGGTTGACTCTCTTGGTATGCTTCTTGAGTAGATGGGTCATCTTCTTCTTCATCTTGTCCTTCCGCCTGAGGGATAACATCATATATATTTCTTGGAGAATATTTTTGTACTACTCGCCATTGATTTCCTAACTTCGGGTCATCTAAGTAGAATACTTGAGATGCTTGAGAAGCCAAAATAAAAAGATCATCTTCATACCATTTTTTTGATATATTAACACTCAAAAAATATTCATCATCACGGACTCCAGTATGAGGATTGCTTAAATCCCACCAATCACACTTAAACAGATACACCGCAAGCTCTCCCAAATATTTCATTCCAATTATATCGACAATAACCTTATAAAAATCAATATTTTCTTCATCATGACTTCCTTCGACTAGGACACCACTATTTTGAATTTTCCTATAACAATCTCGAACCATTGTGTGATACCTACTTCCTCGAGAAATATATGCAGAATATCGAGAAGTGCGTCTCGATGGGCCACGCTCCAATGCATACAGTTCATCCGATATATCATTTGAATTATTCGCATGCATTTGTACAACGTACATATTGAGTAAAACATATATTATATCAAAATTTAAATCAATATTTTTTCATTGGTTATTGAGTAAAGCAAATGTAATGTCATTACTCGTTCTTCAAACCATCTCGAAAACTCCTCTTCATGTTTCTGGTTTATATCATTTATTCTCATTCCTTGAGCACGTTAATATGATCACTGAAATTGATGATTACCACAAATCTTTTATATTCTTAGACTTTTTTTTAAAGTAAATGAGCGAATTTAAATTAAGAAAACGTTATAACTTACTTCAAGTAGTTCTCTATCTCAGGGCAATTGTTCAGCACGTACCACTGAGCTTTCTCGAACTCTCTTCCACACAAGTCATAACCACGCACTACACCAATTGGACGAACTTGTTGAGAAAACACAGAAAACACATGCCATTGTCTTGCTCGGTCAACGTCAAAGTTTCTTTCCGACCGATCAAACCAAGTGTCAACTCTGTGGAAATATTTGGAACAGAAGGTATACCACTCATCGTCAATATATGCTTCTGCAATTGATCATTCTGGGCGGACCTTATTACCCACTGTACGTTTCAACTTTCCAAGAAATCGTTCAATAGGATACATCCATCTAATTGAACTGGTCCTACAAGTCGAGCCTCACGTGGCAAATGAACGACTAGGTGAACCATGACATCGAAGAATGACGGTGGGTAAATACTTTCTAGCTTACACAATATTTATAGCAATTTCTCGTTCCATTTGATCCAAAGCTTCTACATTCAACGTCCTAGCACATAATTCTTTAAAAAATGCACCCAACTCAGTCAAAGCCACGCGCACATCTCTCGTCAAGTACCCACGGATACCAATAGGCAAGATACGCTGTAAGAAGACATGACAATCATGACTTTTTAATCTAGTTGTTTTCCAATCATTTGTTCTCACACACCTTGTTAGATTCGAGGCATAACCGTCCGGTAATTTTATCTTCCTTAGCCACTAACAAAATGTAACCCTTTCGTTTCTTGACAATGTATACCACCCAATCGGCATGTAGACAGACGAATCATTTTCTTGCAATTGCTTTTCCCTTCTTATTTCCAACCGCTTCAAATCCTTCCTTGAGTTTATTGTATCCTTTGTTTTTCCTTCAATTGACATCAATGTTCCCAATACAGATTCGCATATATTTTTTTCAATATGCATAACATCAAGGCTATACCGCAATTTTAACTTCGACCAGTACGGGAGTTTAAAAAATATACTCTTCTTTGTACAATTTAACTCATTCGTAGCTCATTTTCACTTTCGTTATTTTTTACCAAATTCATTACAACCAACATCTATAAATTGTGCAAGTACATCTTCGCCAGACAAATATGGTGGAGGTTGTCCCCCATTCAACAGTTCCATCAAATATTCTAGAATTTCCACACCATCTATGGTCAGCAAGTAAAAATCGACGATGACCCATGAAACATAATTTCCTTCCGTACGTAAGTCATTCAGATTTGGTATGTTTGTTACAAGTTGACATGCTATTTTCCCCTTAGTACTCCAACCTGACAAATTTCCATAAGCAGGAAAATCATTTATTGTCCACAACACCGCAGCATGCATCTTGAACGACTTGACTGTTGATGAATCAAATGTGACAACCCCATTCTCCCACAAATCTATCAGTTCTGCAATCAATGGCTGTAAGTGTATGTCTATATCATTTCCCGGTGACCTCAGACCTGGAATGAGCAAACTCATTATGAAATATGGATCTTTCATACACTTCCACGGTGGTAGAATATACGGCATAAGTACAACTGGCCAAGTACTATGATTAGTACTCATGTTCCCAAATGAATTAAATCTATCTGTTGCCAACCCAAGTCTTACATTACGGGGTTTTTCAGCAAACCATGGGTGTTCCTGATCAAATTCCTTCCACACCTAGGAGTCATCAGCAGGATGTGACAAAATATTATCGTTCCTTACTTGTCTAATGAGTGCCATGTCATGTCTACAGCCGTTGCACGTGACATAAATAATCATTGTAATCTAGGTATCAATGGAAAATGGCGTACAACCTCTTGCGGAACATTTTGCTTGTCCGATGTCCATCTTGACTCGTGGCATATGGGACACTCGTTCAACTGCTCATTCTCTCGCCAAAATAATATGCAGTCATTCTTACATGCATGTATTACGTTGTAATCAAATCTGAGTCCTCATTTTTTGCTTCATAGAAGTTACGAGGTAATGTATTGTCTGTCGGCAGTGCCTCTTTAAACAGCTCAAGTAAGATATTGACTGTCTTAATAGATAATTGACACATTGATTTTATGTGAAGCAATCTTACGGTAAATGACAACTTATTGTGTCTTCTACATCCTGGATATATAGCTCACGCTGTGAATCATTTCACAATCGTACAAAAGTGTTATGACCCCCATCATTTGAGGTTGATGTGTCTGTGTCACCTTCATCCATAAACATTCCCACACCGATGTCACCTAACATTTGCTCCATATCCTCATCGTATTCATCTCCAACAACCTCTGTTGTACATCTTCATTGATCTCTTCTTCTTCATGTGGAGCTTCAAATGAAGTTGGATATGGTTCGCCGTGTAAGACCAAATCAATATAACCCTTATCAATACCTTTGACAAATAGATGCTCTCTCACCAAGTCTATCTTATGAGAACGCAAATTCCTGCATTCTCAGCATGGGCATCTGATACGCCCATCACTATCGCATGTACCCAATGCGAACTCCAAGAATTTCTTAACACCTTCAACATATACATTGTAATTCTGACCCAATCGATCGCTAACTCTCATCCAACTCTTATCCATGCCGACTATATTCCTTACAAACAATCACGTGTGCATCAGCAAACAAGCATGTATCATATATCAATTAAGGAGTATGCTACCTTTCACCGAGTAGTTGGTCCTATCCTGTTCGGGATTGTAAGATCATAGTCGCCAACCTATGATCTATTATCTGTCACGTCCAACAAAATTTCGGCAGCATCTTCCTATAGTTCTCCAAATATACTCGTTTGGTTGTGTGCACTAACGATTAACGCGTCATTGCACCATCACCGAAACTGCATATCCGGAGAACAAGGAATGAATCTACCAAAATCATAATTTGGACGACAACAAATATAGTTCAATAGTTTGCGAGAATGATCTTAAAATCTCAAACTGTCCACTCTGGACAATTCAAGAGTTATCAATCAAGCATTCATCTGGATTGATAACTCTCAAACGGGTCTAAGGTATATTTTGATGAACAAACAATGCAAGATATGCTAACATATGTCAAACAATAACAACATATTATTTATACAATAATACAACAAAAACATAATTAGTAGGTATTATTTAAAGCTTTAATAGTATTTTAATTTAAATATTAATTTTATTAATTTAGAATTAACTATTTAAGTGTTATTAAATCCTAACTATATTTGTATTTTAATTTAAAGATTTAGTAGTACATATAATTTACAAACATCATTTTATAATATAATATGTTAATATATTATAATCGATATTATATATGTTAATAATATATAATCGATAGTGTCATCTAATTAGACTATAACACAAATATATTATGCTAATATATTAGATTATATATATAACATATATATAGTATCATATATAATGTCATCTATAATACTAACATAGATAGTGTGATCTGATTAGACCATAAATACTTAATTAATATCTTAATATATTAGACTATATAAATAACATATATATAGTATCATATATAATGTCATCTAATTAGAGTATAATTAAAATATATTATGTTAATATATTAGACTATATATATAACATATATATAGTATCATATATAATGTCATCTATAGTACTAGCATAGATAGTCATCTAATTAGATTATAACTAAAATGTATTATGTTAATATACTAGACTATATATATAAGATATATATAGTATCATATATAATGTCATCTATAGTACTAGCATAGATAGTGTCATCTAATTAAACCATAACTAAAATATAATATGTTAATATATTAGACTATATAGATAACATATATATAGTATCATATATAGTGTTATCTAATTAGAGTATAACTAAAATATATTATGTTAATATATTAGACTATATATATAACATATATAGTATTATATATAATGTCATCTATAGTACTAGCATAGATAGTGTCATCTAATTAAACCATAACTAAAATATAATATGTTAATATATTGGACTATATAGATAACATATATATAGTGTCATCTAATTAGATTATAACTAAAATATATTATGTTAATATATTAGACTATAGATAACATATATATAGTATCATATATAGTGTCATATAATTAAACTATAACTAAAATAATAATATATTAATATATTATAAGTATAATATATAAATGTATTGAATAAAACGTTCGAACGTATTTACTAACCGTTCGAACGGTATTGCATAAATAAGTTCTAAAGGACAGTCATTTTCACAGACATTCGAACTATTAACAAAACTTTGCTTTCTCCAATTGAACCGTCCATCTCCGCCGTTTAAAGCCGCCGTCGCCACCACGAACAGTGCCCAATCGAAGCCTCTTTCTCTAAGCACCGGTATGCTATTTTTCTAACTATTTTACCGTTTAAATTTAGGTTTTTGATGGATTATTTGTTTAAATTAGGATAAAACAATTTATCCATCAATACTCATCGTAGATTTGCTTAAATCCATTGTAGGAAGGTTTATTTAAGTCTCTTTCAATTTGTTTGTTGAAAAATTGATGGAATCAAAGGATTTCATGGATTTCAATGGCTGAGTCGACTCAGCGAAGGCACTGAGTTAAATTCGCATACCGTTCGAACCTTGGTTAGTGCGTTCAAACGGTACGATCCAAACAAGTAGTAGACCGTTCGAACGTTGTTTTATACGTTCGAACGGTTTACCAGCCAAACAGGTTTGCATACCGTTCGAACGAAATAATTAATTTTAGTAACATTAGTGAATCGATGTTTTTATTCCAGAACGTAGTTCTATTAAATCTTTACGAGAATAGATATTATATTATAATTAAATTAATATAGAAATTTATCACATTTTATTAAATATTTAATTTCTATTAAAAATTAATCTAATTAATTTTAAATAATGTGATATTATTTTTATAAAATTATGTTGTTCACAATGTCTCACTTTATTAAATTACTATTCGTATGTAATTTAATGATTAGTTATTTATTATATTTTTATCGTTAATGTATTGATAAACTCTTTAAATGTAAATTTCAGGTTGATTAAAATGTCTTCTTTTAGGGGGGACGTAAGCGACGTAATCCAGCTGAAACTAGTATCAGTCCAGGCAGGGAGAGGATTGTTTGAGTAGAGCGACAAGTGAAACTTTCTGACTTCCAGAGTCTTGTCTGGGAGGGTCATTCCCTGCCATCAGTCTTTAGTGAACATGGTTGGGGACCTATCTTAGATAAGCGGGAAGATTCATGGAGGACCGTCTCCTATATTGACATTGTTTCTGAGTTATATAGAGAGCTCGATGGTGGCAGCCCAGATGATGAAGGGGCATACAGGATCTCTGTCCAAGGAGTTTCAGTTGTATTTTCACGAGACGGAGTTGCTTAGCATCTCGGTATTCCAAGGCTAACAGATGCATATCCGAACGTGGTGCTTAGAGAGTCTGATCCTTCAGCTGAGGCGGAGATAGTTGAGGAGGAGGCATCAGTTTATACAGATGAGGTCGATACCCTTGCTGATCATGAGGTGAGGGATTTAGTTGTTGGTCCAGATGCTCCCCCGTATGACGGGACGAAGAGCATCAAGCAGGCATATCTATCTTCTTTCTTCAAGATCCTGAATTTGATAATCGCCAGTAATATTGACCCTCGGCAGCACAAGACAAAGGTTGGCATTGACCAGACGAAATTTATGATACAGGTCGCTCGTGGTATTCCTATCGACCTGGTGGGGTATATATTCGATAGGATTCGATCAGAGTCTCGGTACATTTCGACGAATATACTGCCATTCGGGATCCTGATCACCCAATTTCTGCTATTTGCCGGTGTCTTGCCTGATGTTGCCGAGCGTAAACGGGAGCAAATGGGACCGATCAATAGCATCACCCTCTCACGCAGCACAGGACACTCGTGACTGCGTCTTCGTGGACATGTTCCAGACCCCGTTGATCCTTAGAGAGATGCACAGCCAGGAGATCATGGAGTATCGGCCGTTGGGACATACAGACAGACTGAGGCATCAGTACACAGCATTACTCGTGAGGACATGGCCGAGGTCGTGCGTGCAGCGATCAGCAGACAAACATCAGCGTGATCGATGTCGTGCGTATGGAGGTCCGTTCTGATGTGTTTGCATTTTACCATCTCTGAGTTACGTACGAAACTTGATGACATGTCTGCGACTCAGGTCACCATCAGTACTCGACTGACACAGATAGAGGAACGCTTAGCTGCAGTCGAGGAAGTGTGCAAAGATTTGACGTCTTAGTACTTTCTATATTTTATTTATTTATTTATTTCGTTTTTAGAATTGACAATATTTAGTGTTTTGTAAATTTAGTATTTAATTATGCATTAGTATTAGTTAATATTTTCTAAACTAATTATTGATTGATATTATTCCTATAATTAAATTGATAAATTTTTTTATAATTACTAGTTAATATAAATATAATTCTAAAAAAAAAAAATATGATCACCGTTCGAACCATGAAAATCACATTCGAATAGTGCTGATTTATCATTCGAACGGTAAAATTGTACGTTCGAACGTAATGCAGTTTCCCGCTATAATAATTGTACTTAACGTGCCAAAATGTACATTCGACCAGTGCTGATTAATCATTCGAATGATTAAAATTACACGTTCGAATGGTGGAATAATTTTCCGCTATCATAATATTACTTAACGCGCCAAAATTTACGTTCGAACGATTAAATTTAACCGTCTGAACGTTAAAACATTACATTCGAACTGTTTCATTATTAGGGATAAAATATTTCATCCCTAATTATACCGTTCGAATGAGTTCGAACGGTATAATTAGCCTGTCATCTTTTTGGAACGAAATCTGAAATTCGTCCCAAAATCTCACTTTTTGGGACAATTTTCATTTCGTTCCAACAAAAAATCGTCTCAAAAAGTCTTTTTTGTTGTAGTGTTGGTATATATTTTGACAGGCAAAGTTGATAATTTTGATTTGTTTTGAGTTATAAATTGATAATTTTTACATACATATCTGAAATGGGATTTTTTTTTTCTCATTTAGCATATTGAATTTGATCAAGATGTTTCTGAATAGTAAGGTTGGATTTAGAATTCGTTTCCTTAAAAGAATTAATTGGATGCTTTATTTGGTATTCCAGATATATTGTGATTACTTATATATTATTTATACAAGAAAAAATTAGTTCATTCATAAAAATAATTATAAAAATTATCTTATAAAATGATATGATTTTATGCGATAGATTTATTTTAAAAGCTTTTTTTATATATAATATTGGTAGTCAAATGATGAAAAGAGCAAATTAACATGTTGAGAAACTAATTAAGCATGCATGAATTATGGTTTATGGTCATGTGGTTCAGGCCGCATGATTGCAATATTTACCATGACTTATAAAAAGTTACGAATTTAAAGTCCAATTAGGTCTAATCTGCGGAGATTAAGTTTAATTAACCTTCAAGTTATACATCCAATTATCTGACTTGAGTTGATCAGTATAAACTCAACTTAGACAAAACATGAAATATTAACACCAAAGTTCATGTGAATATTTACAAAGACTTTTTCTAAATATATAAAAACATTTTATCACTAACACTAAACCGTTGAACAATTATCTGCTGCTTTAAGTTTTAACCGGTTTAGATATAAGAAGCGTTTCATCTCATCTCATTTCATCATTACAACTTTTTTAAATTTCACACAAAATATAATAAAAAACTCAACTTTTTCAAATCTCAAAATAATATAATAATATTAAACAATAATATTTTAACAATATTTTATTCAACTTTTAACTTTCATCTCAACTCAATTTTATCTCAACTCACTATCCAAACGTTCCTTAAAGGTAATTATGATAAACAAATTACATATTTTTTGAGATAATTTTTGCACAATGTTTGGTTGACCAGCTAGGGTTATAGTTCATGAGATCATCAGCAGAGGTTGATTTGAGAGGGAAAACGTTTCATGGATCAATGCAAAACCAATTTACGTTTTCAATAAATTAATGTACATTCTCACAAATTTTAAGGTCTAAAATATGGAATAAAAAGATGTTTTTACTAGTATTCTACCAGCGTCTAGTCAATTATGTTTCGCTTAATTTGATAAACCCCATTAACATATGATCAGTTGTGCATTGATCGTTTAGTAGATGATATTGATGGACATACTTTGATTATATCTTAATTATATGTTTGATTCTTTTACATGGATACGGAGATGGTGGATTGAAGGAGAGGAAATGGGTAGTTTTCAGGGTTTTGGAAGAGAGAGGCAGCAATTGAGAAGAAGTGAAGACTTCGCATAGTTCAAATGAAATGGAACTAGCTATAGGGTTCAGGAGGTGCATTATCTTGAAGCTGAAACGGTGCCGTAAAGAATAAATGTTAAACGGCGTAGCATAGGATTTCATTAAACGCACAGCTTTATTCATTTTATTACTGCAGTTGTATTACCCTATAAAAGACAAAAAAAAAAAAAAAAAGGTAATGTTGTAATTACAGTAGAGGATTGTTAAAGCCCACGCAAGGGTAGCCTGAGGCATCTGACAAGTATGTTATTTTCTCTGTAATTTCTCTCTGGAGGAAGGAGTGGCCTCGAACACACTCCAGCATATGAATTCTCCATTTCCTCTCTGTGTTATCCCTTTCACATTTCTTACATCATTTACCAGAGTACATTCTTTACAAGTAAAATCACAAGCAGAATCCTAACAAGTGGTATCCCAGAGCTTACGTTCCTTACAAATTGATTCATCAACTTACCCAGAAATTTCCCATGGCTGATAATACAAGATCTAAACAACAGTAGGAAGCAACCCAGAAAGAATTAGCAGAACATCACCAAAGTATAACATAGCTCCATCAGCGTATGGACAAAATGACATATATGATGAGATCTATCCTGGAATCCAACAACCAGATCACACAAAGGGAGAGCAACAGAGACCGTGAATGGGACGTCCCAGACTCGAGATGAATCTGCACGAAAGGAGTCAAGTTATATTTTCCTCACTTTGAGGGCAGCAACCCAGCCGAATGGGTTTTTAAAGAAAATCAGTACTTTGAATTCCACTTAACCCAGGTTCCTCATTGTTTACTAATGGCTTCTTATCACATGAAGGGAGAAACACTTATCTGATATCAAGATGCATGGAGTAGTGGCCAATTTAGGGAGTGAGAGACATGCACTAGGGCCCTCCAGGTTTGATTCGGGCCTACAACCTATGATGATCCGATGGAAGCATTGACAAGGTTGAAGCAGTCATCTTCAATAATAGCATACAAAGCACAATTTGATTCACTGTTCAACAGGTTGACGAGTCTAACTAATTGCCACAAACTCAATTGCTTTATTAGTGGGCTGAAGGATGAGATCCGACTACAATCAAAATGTTCAATCCAATTAGTTTGAACGCTTTCTTTGGTTTGGCAAAAATATAGGAGGAGTATTTTGCTAGCATCAGAAAACAACCTAGATCAGTTGGAGAAAGGAGTACTATACTTGTCTCAGGCAGCTTTAGTCAAGGACACCAGGAGGGGGCCACAAGGTGAGTTAATCCCACTGTACCTGCAAAACAAGGTTTCTCGCGAAAAATGGATGAAAAATAAAGGAGAGGTCTTTGTTTTCATTGTGACGAGAAGTGGTGTCCCGCTCACAATTGCAAGTCACCAAAGATCTACCTCTTGCAAAGTTGGGAGGAGATGGGTGAGGAGGTGGAGCTAGAACTCACGGAGGAAGTGCAACCAAAAGAGTAAGGGGTGATGAAGGAAACAGTGGAGGAAAATCTGGAAATATCCATTAATGCCATGGTGGGAACTCCAAGTGGAAGCACTATGAGGTTGAAAGGTAAAATAGAAGGGGAACTGGTGGTTATTTTGGTGGACTCGGGAAGCACTCATTGCTTCCTTGACCCGGTAGTGGCTCACAAGGTAAAGTTGAAAGTGAATCCATCAGCTAAGTTTAATGTACGGGTGGCCAATGACGAAGTGGTCAAGAGTGACAAGTACATTGAGGCAGTGCCCATTAAAATACATGGTAACATATTCTCAGCCCCTCTTTACATTCTTGAATTGGGTGGTTGGGACTTAGTGCTGGGAGTTAATTGGCTAGCCACCTTTTGTCCTATTGTTTGAGACTTCTCAAGGTTATCCATGGAGTTTGGGAGGGAAGGGCAAAAAATCAGCCTGTTGGGGCTCAAATTGTAGCCCTACACAGTGGGAGACAACAACAAAACTATGGTGGCCTCACTTATGAAGGGGAAGAGAATGTTGTTGCAAATAGTAGGACAAGAGAGTGAAACACAAAAGGGTGTGGACAGTGCTAGATTGGAGGAGTTGTTGAGTGAGTTTAAGGTAATTTTTGAGGAACCACAAGGGTTACCCACCCCCCCCCCCCCCCCCAAAGAACCCAAGATCATGAAATAATTTTGAAAGAGGGCACCCAACTCATTTCCACGAGACCCTATCGTTATCCCAACTACTAGAAATCAGAAATTGAAAATATTGTAGCTGAATTACTGAAAAATGGAGTAGTGAGGCCAAGTTCCAACCCCTTTTTCTCCCTGGTATATCTAGTACAATAGGCGGATGGAGGGTGGAGATTGTGTGTGGATTACCAGGTGTTGAATCAGGAAATAATTAAAGAAAAGTTCCCTATTCCAATGATCGATGAGTTACTAGATGAGTTGGCAGGGGCTAGGGTGTTCTCAAAGTCGGATTTAAGGTCAGGATACCATCAAATCCGGGTGGTACCCGAGGATGTAGCCAAAATAGCATTTAGAACTCATGAGGGCCACTATGAGTTCTTAATGATGCCATTTGGACTCACTAATGCCACGTCTACTTTTCAGGGGCTAATGAATGATGTTTTCATACCACTATTGAGGAGATTTGTTCTAGTAATTTTTTACGACATATTAGTGTATAACAAGAGTTGGGAAGAGCATCTAGACCACCTTAGACAAGTGTTACAGCTGCTGCAGGGGCACCAACTATATGCAAAAATGTCTAAGTGTCAGTTTGGAGTGGAAGAAGTGGATTATTTGGGCCACATCATTTCAGGCCAAGGAGTCAAGGTCAACCCCTCCAAGATCACATCCATGTTGGAGTGGCCCACACCTAAGACACCAAAGGCCTTGAGGGGATTCTTAGGATTGATCGGGTAATATCAAAAGTTCATCAGGACTTATGGGCTATTAACAACCCCACTTACTAGCCTTTTGAGGAAGAATGCATTTTCTTGGTCCCAAGAGGCAACCCAAGCCTTTATGACTTCAAAGGAGGCTGTCACCCAACCTCCTGTCCTCAAACTTCCGGACTTTTCACAACCATATATAGTGGAATGTGATGCTAGTGGGAAGGGCATTGGGTCTGTCTTAATGCAATCAGGACAATCCATAGCCTTTTTTTAGCAAAATATTAAAGGGAAGGGCCTTACACCTCTCTACTTATGAGAGGGAACTGCTGGCTATGGTTACTGCAGTACAAAAATGGCGCCATTATCTCTTGGGGTAGTCATTTATTATCAAAATAGATCAACAAGCATTGCAATTTCTGCTTGAGCAGAAAGTGGGAACAGAAGCACAGCACAAGTGGCTAAGCAAGTTGATGGGGTATGAGTTCAAAATAGAGTATAAAAAATGGAAGGAAAATTTAGTGGCGGATGCTCTATCGAGGAGGGGAGAGACAGAATCTTAAAACATGGGGGTGTTCGCACAATGTTCCTTTCCCACAACTGAGTGGGTAGAGGAACTAAGGCAAAGGTATAGAGACTCTAAGGAGTTCTCAAATCTACTGACTAAGTTGCAAAATGAACATGAGGTGCATAAAGGGATTACTCTACAACAAGGGCTAATTTTAAAAAAAGGCAGAATTTTTATTGTGCCAGATTCTCCTTTCAAAATGAAGGTGCTGCAGTATATACATACAGACCCCATGGCAGGTAATTTAGGCTATCTTAAGACTTATCAGATGGCCAAGAGAGATTTCTACTGGATCAGGGAGTGTGATACATGCCAGGCTACTAAGTATGAAACCTTGCCACCAGCAGGTCTCATACAACCCCTCCCCATACCTCAACAAGCATGGATGGACATTTCCATGGATTTTATCGAAGGGTTACCAAAGTCCAATGGGTACTCTGTCATCTTTGTGGTTGTGGACCGCTTCACAAAATATGGGCATTTTATGCCCCTATCTCACCCCTTCACAGCCCAAGATGTAGCCCAAGTGTTCTTAGGGATAGTTTTTAAGCTGCATGGGTTTCCTAAGACCATAGTGTCTGACAGGGATCCATTGTTCTTAAGTTCATTCTGGAAGGGGCTGTTTACCCTCCAAGGCACTACCCTTAACTTCAACTCTGCCTATCATCCACAAAGCGATGGGCAGACTGAAGCCTTGAATAAGGTGTTGGAAGGGTATTTACGATGTTATGCAGGGTTTAAGCCTATGAGGTGGAGTCAGTGGTTACCTTTAGTAGAGTGGTGGTACAACAGTACCTACCATAACTCGACAAAGTTGTCCCCTTTTGAGGCATTCTACGGTTATCCCCCCCCCCCCCGACCCGAGGCTGCTAGACTACATTCCAAGGACATCAACTAATGTGGCAGTAGATCAAGTGTTACAAAACAGAGCTCAAATTCTCAATTTATTAAAAAATAATCTCACAGCAGCACATAATCGCATGAAACATTACACAGATAAAAAGAGAATAGAGAGGGAGTTTGAAAATGGAGATTGGTATACCTTCGCCTTCAACCTTACTGCCAGAAGTCATTGGTGGCGCATCGTAATATGAAACTTGGTCCCTACTTCTACAGCCCTTTTAAGAGTGGTACAAAGGCTCAGATCAGTTGCTTACCGCCTTGAGTTGCCACCGTCATCTTAGATTCACCCGGTTTTCCATGTCTCGTGCTTGAAAAAGTAGTTGGGAACACGGATCTAACCCTTGGCCACCCTACCTCCCACCAATAGCAACGGTGAGGTACTACTAGAACCTGAGACCGTGCTAGATCATCGCCTAAAGCAGCAAGGGAATCGAGCTGTGACGGAGGTTTTAATCAAATGGGTAGGGATGTCGGAGGCAAAAAATAGCTGGGAAAACCTATGGAAACTTAGGGGGCTTTATATCCACACCTTGTTGATAAGGTCTTATAAGGGACGGAGGTTGTTACATGGCTACAAAGATAGTGGATTGAAGGAGAGGAAATGGGTAGTTTTCAGGGCTCTAGAAGAGAGAGGCAGCAGTTGAGAAGAAGTGAGGACTTCACATAGTTCGAATGAAGAGGAACTAGGGTTCAGAAGGCGCATTATCTTGAAGGTGACACGTTTCCATAAAGAATAAAAGTTAAAAGGCATAGCATAGGATTTCATTAAACGCACAACTTTATTCATTTTATTACTGCAGTTCATGTATTATTCTAGAAAAGAAAAAAAAAAAAGGTAATGTACTAATTATAGTAGGGGGTTGTTAAAGCCCATGCAGGGGTAGTCTAAGGCATTTGACAAGTCTGTTATTTTCTCTATAATTTCTCTCTGGAGGAAGGAGTGGCCTCGAACACACTTCAGCATATGAATTCTCCATTTCCTCTCTGTGTTATCCCTTTCACCTTTCTTACATCATTACCAGAGTACATCATTTACAAGTAAAATCACAAGCAGAATCCTAACAGATTCACTCAACGAATTGTAGTTGGCTGGTTGGATATTCTGTTTGATTTTAAATTGTGAAGTGTCATAATGAATAGTTTACACTTTTGCAAATTAGACAGTTAGGCTATTTACAAATGATTTCATTGAATATAAGTCTTTTGTTGGATGTATAGTAAAAGCTCATCCAATCATCCCAAGAACACCATTGTGAGCTTCCTAACTAAAAGTCGCAGGATTTTATTTTCTCTCTACTAGCACTCTCAATAATTTTTGTATTTTGTTCCCTAAAATACATCACTAAGATCTATTATTTATATTTTACTTATGATTTTTACAATTTATCATATATCAGCTTATTTTTTTTATTTTTTATTTTTTATACTTGCCCAGTAAGTCTGAAACCCGGCTGCCCAAACCTATGGAGGAAACCCAGCTGAACGGTTAGAGCATTGACATTGGCTTCATCATCAAAAGCCTAGCCAAATGTAAAATTTGATGAATTTCATCAAAAGAGAGCTGCATTGGATTAGCCAAAGAGATAAATGTGAAACTTTGAGCTACAGTAAATGTATATGTTTCTTTAAATTTGAAGGGCTACTATTTACTCATCAAATCTATTTTTTATTCACTTTTAATCTCCAATGGCATTTTTTATTCACGTTTAATCTCCAACTGTCTTGTAATAATAATGTAAAAATCAAATTAAATTATTAATTAACATATGATTAGTGTAATTATAAAATATGAAAATAAAATAAAATATTATTATTAAAAAATATTATTATATTATTATTAAAAAATAATATTATATTATTATTTTGAAATAATATTATATTATCATTTTGATGAATTCAATAGCTAATTCAATGTGAAGTTATGGATAAGGAAGTTTTAAATTTATGAAAAACATGTACTTTTCATCAAAATTTAAAGATGAATTTGATGAGTCCAATGCCAATGCTCTTAGAAAGAAAAAGAAAAAAAAAAAAAAGGTGCTGCAACGCACCATTTTGAGCCCCTTGTTCACTTCCTTTTCTCCCCTACAACATCCCTGTCTTCTCTCTCTCCCTCTCTATTTCTCTATTTCTCTCTCCACTCTCGATAGACAACCCAACACCATCATGCTACCACCATTGTCTCCCTGTTTGTCAACCCCATCTCCACGCCGGTGAGTACTCTGACTCCACCCATCTCTCTCTCTCTGTCAATGTCACTCTCTCTTTCTCTATGTCTCATTCTCTCCACCTCTCTCTCCATGCCGTGAGTTTTCCATTGACGCTCCCTATTGTCGCCAATTGCAGCTTCGTCACGCTGGTCGTCCTTTTTCCATTGTTTCCAGCCCTCGGTCTCTACCCCTGCCCTAGCCTCTTTTCTTGTGCCGACGTACTCTACCAAGCCATGATTACCACTCTCCCTGTGTTTTGGTCACCCCTCTCCATGCCACCCAACTCCTTCGCCACTCACAACGCACCAACTTTGGAGAAGAAGATGGGAGGACCAGCATGCATACAGGAATTTCCCCCACCCTACAGAGGTAAGTAATTTGATGAAAGAAACTTTGGAATGATAAGTTTGTATTGATTGATTTCCCGTTTTACATGCCTCTGGGTTGTCAATAATTTGATGAAAGAAACTTTTGCTTGTTGTGTGTGCCCCTCTGGTGGAAGTTGTGAAATTGTTGTAGTGTTCTATGTTTGCCGGTGTGCCTATGTGGTGGGAGTTGTGAAACTATTATGTTGGTTTTTTTGTTTTGGCTTTACGCCTATGTGGTGGGATTGTCGTGGTTGGCTTTGGGATGGTTCTCATGTTGCATAAATGGTGTTGTAGATTTTCTATTTTAATTGTGGTAATTTCCGAGTTGTGTTATTGGATTTTTTTCTCATTCACACTGTTTTTCTGTTGTAAAAGGGTGTTGTAATTTTCAACCTTTGCACTAGTTTATAGCTTGTGAATGTTTGCAGGAATTCCCTCCATTGATTGAAATATAACTTTTGAATGTTTGCTGAAAATTTTCTCACGTAAATAGTTTTTCATATTGTAAATGTTGTTGGAATATCTTATTATTGGGCTGTTGATAACATATAAAGTACTTGCTGAAAATTTATCATTGGACTGATTTATAACTTGTAATTGTTTGCTGAAATTTTGTCATCAAACTGTGACTAAGTAAATAGGATTATGAAATATTGCTAGATTTTTGGGTTAAATGGTTTTACATGGGTGTGTGAGTATCACGACCACAAGTCAAGATGAGATATTATCTTGATAAAGGTCCTCTAATCACTCTGGAGCACAAAATATTGAGTGACGTTCCCGAAATTATCTTTGGGTGACAACGGGCTCAAGCAAGATGATAAAACTCTTGGGTCGAAGTCATGGCCTCTCTAGTGGTGGAGGTCAGAGGAAGTTGTGGTCAAGGATGGGGAGCAAAGGCAGGCATCACACGTAACAAAGTCACACACATGGTCGTTACTAGTGGTGTGGTAAAGGGAGCCAGGATGTATGGATGGTCCTTTCAGGAGAGACCATGGTTCACACAATAATAAAATGGATGTTTTCAACAATGAGATTTTCTTTTGGGCATGTTACAACTTGCTTGAGAATTGTATTTGAGTACTTGAGTTTTGTTAGGCAGTAAACTTTTAGGTGAAGTTGACTGATATGTTTAATTTGATTAAATGTGAAATGTCAATTATCATCATTCCTTGCATCAATTATTTGCATAATTTCATTTCCAAGTATTGATTTTAGTTTCACTTACTAAGATTTTTCGAAATCTCACCCTGGTAGTCCTACTACGGTTGTGCTTCTCAAAACCGTAGGTTTTGAAATAGATAGAGAGTTTGGTGGTAGTTATGGGCATGGAGATCTCACACAGTAAGAGGATTGAGGATTGAAGATTTTCCCCACTTTGTTAAGTTGCTATGTTTGAATTTTATTAGAAAACCGGATGACTCTAATTATTTTCTTGCTTGTGGTTTGGAGACATGTTGCTTATGGATATTATGGTTTTGATGTAGTTTAAATTCTGGTACTGCTATTTAGACTTAATGACTACCGTTTTTAATTTTTGCTGCAAATTAATTGTACACTTTTTCTTGAGCATATGAGCACATATTTTGTGCTACCGTGTATTATCCAAGCGGCTAACATCCCGACTTCACGACTTCCGTCAAACCACAAGCGGGACCAAGGGTATCACATTTTCTCTATATCATTTAAATAATCTTTTTTATCTTTTAATTAACTTAAAAAAATTTCTCTAACTATCAGTAAATTTACAATATCCTCATATCTTTTTATATGTTCAATATCTCCCCGCCTACAATGTGACGTAATTTTGTACTATACACACATGATAAAAAATATAAATCAAATAAAAAATTAGAAGTAAAATTAAAAGATGAAAAAATTGGATTATATTACAAGAATAAAACTACTGGTTTAAACAACGAGCAACAATACATTTCGTCTCTTATACATTTTCATCATCTGGTTTATACACAAACTCCAGACCAATGGCTGCAAAATACTTGATGAAATAAGGCAACTCAAAGCAGAACAAAGCAAGGAGTAGCAGTGGTTTAATTGGATTATATTACAAGAATAAGTAAACCACTGGTTTAAACGAGGGGCAGTACAGTCCCATATACATTTTCATCATTTGGTTAATTTATACACAAACTCAAGAACAATGACAGTTAAATACTTATTAAAATAAGGCAACTCAAAGCACAGCAAAGCAATATCCGCTTTCACATACAAGCCAATATATAGTTTTATCTTATAAAGCCAAACTGGTGTATTGACGCTAGAGATGCTTGATCTTTCCGAGTCATTGTATTCAAGGCAGGCATGTTAGTAGTTTCAAGTCTAACCCACCCTTAGGAAAGACACATTGATCGATCAATTGAGGCAATGATTTATAAAACGGACTAGAAGAATATTTCTATTTTTTCATCTTTGTTGTTACAACTTACCATGATCCATGGACTTTTAACTAAACCAAAGTGGAATAGACAAAAGTAGACTATTGCTATTGCTAAATATCTGCAGCTACTAATGAAAATCATTCAGTTATATTGTAAACTAAAATTAGGATCATTTGAATAGCTTCTGGCACATGATCGTTAGCACATCTTAGAGTTATATAGGGCTAAGCAAAAATTTGAAAATTTGACTCATGTTCGGCTCCGCTCTGAATCCAACAAAACGGAGTCGGATTCTTTTTTAATTTTTCAATCGGAGTTGGATTCTTTTTTAATTTTTCAATCGGAGTCGGAGGTGTTGCTGGACCGACTCCGACTTTATGCTCCGACTTTGCCATCCGACTTCGATATTGTACAAATGTTATAAAAATATATATTTATCATATATATTAGTATAGTTATATAGTTATATAACTAGAATTTATATAGTAAAATGCAACAATATACTAGTATGAGCTAATTATTATAAAATAATATACTTATACTATAATATAAATAAACTAATGATACTTTAATATATATATATATATACATCATAGTATTACTACCATACATAATCAAATGTAGAAATAAGTTAGATACTAGTATTTAAATAAGTCTACTATAATAAGTTAATAACACATAATACTAATTTACTTAAGTATAATAACATGTGATTAGACACTAGAAATAAGTTAGTGTAGAAATAAGTTATAAACAAGTTAGACACTAATATAACATGTAATGCTATAGTATAGTATGATAACATGTAATTAGACACTATAGTATAAGTCTAGTATAAAAATAAATTAGATATTAGTATAGAAGTAATTAGCAGTAAATGATTTAGTTTTAGTTTTGAACTTTTTGAAAAAATTGAAATTTAAAACTGTAACACCCAAGCCAAGGACAAGTGCTACAAAGTTTTTTGTTTTTGGTTAATATGTATGAAAAGCCAAGGAGTAATTTTAGAGTAAGTTACGAGCCCAAAATTTATTTTGGCAAAGTATGGATTTTATTGAGCTTAATAATTTGGTTAAAATATTCTAATGAGCCAAGTGGGAATTGACCCGAGGAATTTATAGGACAAGTGAATTATTTTAAAAGTGACTCGAGGCCCATTAGTGTTGGTTAAATACCCAACTCATGAAAATACGGTTAACCCAAAGAGATGATTTAGATTACGCTAACTTGCCCAACCAATTTATTAAGTCTTTACAAATTACACCACCCAAAAAGAGCCTAAATATTTCAAAAGTGACCCAAAAGTCAAGCCCATGAACCAGGTCCAGAATCCAGGCACGTCTCCACACCATGCACGTTTTCCTTCCACTAGGGTTCACGACAGCACCATATCTATACACCTTATACATGTTCATGCACACTCTCCCTTCCTCCCAACCATAGAATCACACGACAAGCTTTCATCTTCTTCCTCTAGACCCTATTGCACAGCACGCACCACCACCTCTGTCCGCACATCTCATTCCCATGCCTCCACACACCACCAACTCCGCATTGCATTCCCCCTTGTCCAACACAGCCACGGTTGCTCCCCAACCTCATGAAGACCGTGCCGCAGCACCTAGTCAATCCACGTTCAGGAAGCCACCGTAGCCCTCCTCTTCACCATGGAAACAGCCCAACCCACAAACCACCATCACTGAGAGCCAAGCATGCCGAAAAACCACTCTAATCCCTCTGACCAGTCGTCGCCCAAGTCCAAACCCTGGCCCAGTTGCACCGCTGCCTTTGCCTTACACCACCATACACTACAACACAATTGCTTTTTAGTGACGGTTGAGAAATTGTGAGTCCCTAAACCGTCACTAAAAAGCATTTTCTGTGACAGTTTCTGGAAACCGTCACTAAAGATAGAATGAGATTTTTTTACGTTCCAACGTATGGGAAATATACGTTCGAGCGTCACATATATGTTCGAACGTTATGTCTGTTTACGTTTGAACGTAAAATGTTTTAGCGTAACCGTTCGAATGTTATTAATTAACGTTCGAACGTAAAATATTTGCACCAATGTTCGAACGTTAAGTAATAACATTCGAACGTTCATTGTAAATTTAAATTAAATGACTTTAATTTAAAAATTATGTGGTTTTTATTGTGCATAATTTGTGAACAAGTCAAAAATTGAATTGTATATATTTATATATACACAATTTGTAATATATAAATATATATTTATGTTTATATATATTTGAAATGCAGTGATTTAGTATTAAAGTTAGAAAATATAACATCAAAGAAGATTAAAAATTGAAATTAAAAAACGATAGAAATATTCAATAATATTTTTCGTTATAAATATTAAAAATAAAATAAAAAATTTGATAGAATGTAGTAAACAACAGTCAGATGATAACGTTATCCGCAAAAGTCGAACTCCGTACCTCCTCAGTCAAGGTATCAACCTTGTCGTTGAGGATAGTTACACGATGGGTGAGTTCGGCAATAGACGCCGATATAGCCTTGAGCGATCGATCGATCTTATGATCGATATGCGCAGTCAGCTGTGAGATGACCGCATCAACCCAAGCAGGCCGCACATCTCCTGCAGATGTACTCGGCGTATGCTGACTACTACTCCCGACATGACCTGGCTCAGGCTGCGTCAGAGGAACTAGATCCTCTACAGGGGTGGCTGACGTCCCCTTGCCTGTCTAATGCTACATCAATGCGTGGTCATGTCGAGGGGGCTCATCTGATCTTTGACCCACTCCTCTGGCTGGGTCGGCACTCCCCGTGCAAGAAATAGTCAGTTGATTAGGACACCGTATGGGAGATTATCCGTGGAGACGATGCTCGCCTCGTAACGGATCCTCTCAAAGATGTGCAGTGGCAAATCTATAGGATCTCCACATGCCACTCGTATAAAAAATTATGCCCGAAGTCGACTAAATGTGGTTTTATGAGCCTTGTTGCAACAATAAGGTGCAACATGCGGAAGAAATGCAGCAGATGGTTCTGGTTGAAGGTGTTCTTCCGCTCGATCTGCATACGGTCCCTCCCGGTGAGGATGTAGAAATCCTCGTCTCGGTCATCATCCCAAGCCTCGATGCCAGTATCCTCAGCCTATGACTGGCCTGCATCTCTGGCTGATGCTAGCTCAAATGGGCGGCCAGTAGATGATGTAGAAGTGCCTACATCCTCACGGGATGTTGAGTGTGCAAATGTCTCAACTCCTCAATGAATCCCGAGGTGCTCACCGATGACATCTGGTAACACCTCAATGTAAATACCGCGTACAGTCACGGTGTGAGAGGATACATCCTGAGGCATGTCACACATCCCCATATAGAATTCTTGAACCATTAAGGGGTATACCTTCCCCCTCAATGTGTAGATATTTCCCCAGCCTCTACTGAGGAAAACATCTCTCAGGTTCGTCTGCTGCCAACAGAGTTCGTCGAACTCATTAATCAGGACCTCTCGCTCTACCATAACAGTACAAGCTCCGATACGGGCAGTGTCCGATGTGGCTCCTTCCCTCCCTCGTTTCCTAGTATGCAGTGGAAGAACCATATCCTGAAAATAGAAAAGGAAAAAAAATTATTTACATTAATGCATTTTTTTGTATTAATTTTAAGCTGCTCTGCATTAACGTTCGAACATTTTATCTTTAACGTTCGAACGTTAAAGATAAAACATTCAGACGTTTATTTATATGTTCACACATAAAATAATGTAAATAAATTTACGTTCGAACGTAAAACAAATACGTTCGAATGTAAAACATATACGTTCGAACATAAGCAGTAAATAAATATTGATTGACGTATGTTCGGACGTTTATGTTATACGTTCGAACGTATTTGTTTTACGTGTGAACGTAAATACAAACGTCCGAACGTCGAAGCATGAATAACGTAGAAAATCACTACATTCGGACGTTATAATTAAACGTCCGACCGTATGTGATTTACGTGCGAAAGTAAAATATTCACGTTCGAACGTATGTCGTTTAATAATATTTAAAAAGTAGTACGTCCTGACGTATACATTAAACGTTTAGACCGAAAATTGATGAATATGACGTCCGAATATAAGACAATGAACGTTCGAACGTATAAGCCGTAACGGCTCTGTAATTTAAACGTCGTACGTTCGAACGTCTTGGTGAAACGTTCAAACGTTACGATGCAGAATGGCTGAGTCGACTCAGCCATTATTGAAATCTCGAAAATTTCTCTACAAAGTTCTAAATGCCGAAATGTCACCGTAGAAATGAAGTATACACTTCAAGAAACATTTCTACGGTGACTATTCGGCCAATGGCTGGCCGTGGTGGCCGGAAAATGGAGTTGAAAATCCGGCCACCACTTATCCGGTTTTAAACAAAACTCAATCCAAATCTCAATAAAATACATGTTATTTGAATAAAAGATGAATGCCTACCTTTTAGTGACGGTTGTGGCAGAGTTGACGGCGGCGGTGACGGAGGCGTGGCAGCATGCAACGGAGTAGACGATGGATACATTTTGTAAATGTCGTTTCAACGTTCGGTTTTGGCCTTATATACACAGAACGTTCGAACGTAGTTATTATTACGTTCGAATGTTTGTCAATTTAATTTCCAAAATTTTATCTATAATATATTATATTATAAATGTTTATGTTATATATTAGGATGTTATATAATATTATTGACAATTAGATTAATTGGTTTTTTTGTGAGTGCTTGTTATATTTTTAAAGTTTAGCAATATGTTTATACATGTTGTTGTGATTTTATGATTACTCTTGAAATAATTATGATTATTGTTTGTGAATTTTGTGAATAGTTTATGAGTTTATGGTGTTTATTGATGAATTAATAAGTAACAATTTAATATATATTATTGATTTATATATATGGTATAGTTTATATATTATATACATTTATATTCTCATTTAAAATATTATACTATCATACTATACAATGTAGTATATAGTTATAGATATATAAAATGTAGTATATATATTATATTATAAGTTAGTATAGTAGGAATCGTACGTTCGAACGTTTCAAGTTAAAGTTCGAACGTTAAACTAAGAGGCGGGAAATTTCCCGCTCGATTAAGATATTTGTGTGATTATTCAGACGTTTGGACGTTTATACTATACGTTCGAACGTTATTTGATGAAAATCACCAGAAAATTATGTACATCTAAACGCGAAATCTGTTAACGTCCGAACGTTAGTTAAATTAGTGCGGGAAATTTCCCACTCAAATATGGTATCACTTTGATGAAATGTACATTCGGACATTTAAGTTAAATGTTCAAACTTTCATCTGTAAATCTATGAACGTTCGAACGAAAAATTATGATTCATTCAAACATATATGAGGAAAGTGCGGGAACTTTCCCACTAGATTTTATGTTATATCATAAGAAGGGTACGTTCAAACGTGTAATGTAAACGTCCGAACGTTTTGGGCGGGAATAATTTTAGAATATAACGTTCGGACGTACAACTTAAACATTCGAACATTTAAGCTAATAATTTTAGAACTTAATCAGTACGCGCACGGGGGGAAGCCGATCATTTCTTCTTCTCCCGTGAGCGCAACAGAGAGAGAGAGTTGAAAGTTGTTTCGGCCCGAGGCTCCTGCAGGAGAGAGAGAGAGAGAGAGAGAGAGAGAGAGAGAGAGAGAGAGAGAGAGTGAGAGTGAGAGAGAGTGAGAGAGAGTGAGAGAGAGTTGAGTTTTGGTAAGAAAATTTTTTTATTTATTGTCTTTTTTTGAATTTTATGATATTTATAGAATGTATTTTTGTTATAGAATATTTCTAATAAATTAGTATTGTATTTTTTTGAAGGATTGCTTGTTTTGGGAAGTTGAAAGATTTTGATTTGTAAGAGGATATTGTGAGTGCTAGATATATTTCTAAACTTTATCAATATGTTGTTGTGATTTTATGCTTACTCTTGAAATATTGTGATTATTGTTTGTATAGTTTGTAAATAGTTTGTGAGTTATTGTAAATATGTTGTGATATGAATTTGAAATATTGTGTTTATTATTTGTAAATGACATTTTGAAGAAACATTATTAGAAATATATTGTCATTAGGCTTTGTTAATACATGTTTATTGCTTACTCAAGTTTAGGAATATGTTAATACATGTGGGATGTTATTTTGTGAATATATTGTGAGTTATTGTGAATATATTGTGATATGGACTTAAATATTTAAATTATTATTTGTGAATGACATTTGAATATGTTTACATTGTTACAAATATATTATCCTTAAGCTTTGTTAATACATGTGGCATGTTATTTTATGCTTACAATTGAAATATTATTATTATTATTTGTATAGTTTATAAATAGTTTGTGAGTTATTGTGAATATGTTGCGATATGGATTTGAAATATTGTGATAATAATATTTCAAATTAAGTAATAACAAATAAAAGTAACTCTTTAAGAATTATAATAATTAAAATTATTGTATAACATTTGAAATTTAAGCATGATAATTAAAATAGGAAACTTTAAGAATAGTAATAATTAAATATTTATAATAATATTTAAAATTAAGTAACAACAAATAAAAGTAACTCTTTAAGAATTATAATATTTAAAATTATATTATAACCTTTGAAATTTAAGTATGATAATTAAAATAGGAAACTTTAATAATAGTAATAATTAAATATTTATAATAATATTTGAAATTAAATAATAACAAATAAAAGTAACTATTTAAGAATTATAATATTTAAAATTATATTATAACCTTTGAAATTTAAGTATGATAATTAAAATAGGAAACTTTAATAATAGTAATAATTAAATATTTATAATAATATTTGAAATTAAGTAATAACAAATAAAAGTAACTCTTTAAGAATTATAATATTTAAAATTATATTATAACATTTGAAATTTAAGTATAACAATTAAAATTATACTTTAAAAATGATAATAATTAAAATTATAATATAACCTTTAAAATACTCTTCAATAAAAAAGTTTTGAACCTACTAAATAAGTAGAGTTGGAATATGTAAATATACTTATTTATTATAAACTAAAGAGAAAGAAAATAAGGATCAAATAGATACTTATATAAAAATTATATACTTATTGTCTATATAAATAAATAACTCACTCAATTAAGTATAACAATTAAGATTATAATTGTGGAATGATAATAATTAAAATTATATAATAACCTTTAAAATTATATATAACAATTATAATCTCTAAATTTTAGTCTAATTGCTTGACTATCATAGTCTCTTCGGCCTTGAGAGTTGTCAAGGTCGGACAGTTTGTGACGGTTAAGTAATTAGACTAAAATTTAAACATTTCTTCAAGATCATTCTCCCTCGTTGTGTACAAGACACGAAACTTAGGGTCACATAATCTTCCATCCCTCTTTAGTTTAACAATATAACACTACTTGAAGATGACATTGTTAATTTAAACAACATGGAGATATTGTTTGTATGATTTTTTGCTAGATGCGTGTGACATTTCATATATACCCTTAGACCCGTTTGGGAATCAGTGTACATTTATGTGTCCACTGATTCCTGAATTGTCCAGTGTGGACAGTTTGTGATTATATTATCTGTATTGTACATTTTTGTTACTCGCTACTTTCCACGTTTAATATGAAGTTTCGGTGTCTTCTTCTACTGTTCTTCGGGTATACTATTCGTAGGGTCACAATCCCGATATTTGAACATGTATACTTGGAGAACTATGGGGAGGTGCTGCCGAAATTTCTACTAACGTGGAAATTAGTAGAGTGACGATATTTGTGCAATATGGAGAATATAATCTCGAATGGGATAGGACCAACTACCTTATCAAAAAAACAATGAGAATTAGAGCATGACATGCATGTGAACTTTCAATGTACGTGTTATTAATATATAGATGTTTTTAGAAATGAACAAAAATTGGATGCGTCTGGATGATAGACTTGAAAAGGATTACGTACCCTATGCATGTGGAGTAAGAACTTTCATTGATTTTGCACGGGCCTCTGCTGATAATCGTGGTTACATTAAGTGTCCATGTCGAGGGTGTAAAAAATTGTGTGAGATAGGATTGGATGAAGTATAGTGTCATATATTTGTGAACGGTATGGATCTGGGGTATACACGATGGATACTGCATGGTGAGCCCTATGAAGGGTCAGCAGATGTATTGGTCGATCATCACAATTATTTGCGGCACGTGGATGATGGTTATGAGCATGATGAGATGGAGGAGATGTTCGGTGACATTGGAGCTGGGATGTTTATGAATGAGGTTAACGACAATGCCTCAAGTGGTGGATCAGGGACTGATTGTGAAAATTTTCCTTCACTGTGAGAAGATGCAAAGCGCGAGCTTTACCCAGGTTGTACAAAACATTCCAAAATGTCGTTTATTGTGCGGTTGCTTCACATTAAATCATTGTGTGGGATGTTGACGAAAGCAATAAACATGGTATTGGACTTATTTAACGAGGTGCTTCCCAAAGGGTCTGCATTGCCCAAGAACTTTTATGAAGCGAAACAGTTGAGAAAGGGATTAGGATTTGAGTATAAGTCCATACATGCATGCAAGAATGATTGTGTATTGTTCTGAAAGAAGAACGAGGAGAAACAAGCATGTCCTGTATGTGGAGAGTCGAGGTGGAAAGGTAAGAAAAACGTGCCAGTTAAGGTGTTGCGGTATTTTCCCTTGAAACTTAGGTTGCAAAGATCATATATGTGTAAGAAAACAGCTCATGATATGAGGTGACACAAGGAGAAAAGAGTTAAGAATGACGCATATATGAGGCATCCAGCTGATTCACTTGCGTGGCAGTCTTTCGATAATCAGTATCCAGAGTTCGGGTTAGAAGCTCGGAACGTGCGCCTGGGACTCACAACCGATGGATTCAACCCTTTTGGGAATATGAGTACAAGTTATAGCACTTGGCCTGTGGTATTGATTCCGTACAATCTTCCACCATGGAGGTGCATGAAGGCGCCAAACTTTTTGTTAACTTTACTCATCCCTGGCCCTAGATCACTTGGGAATGATATTGACGTATTCATGCAGCCGTTGATTGAAGAGCTGAAAGAGTTATGGGAAACATGCGTTAGAACTTATGATGCATCTAAGTCGACATCTTTTCAGATGCATGCTGTGGTAATGTGGACCATAAATGATTTTCCGTCGTATGGGAATCTTTCCGGCTGGAGTACGAAAGAGAAGTTAGCGTGTCCAGCGTGTAATAAAGAAACTGCTAGTGAGTGGCTAAAATATTCTCAGAAGTTGTGTTTCATGGGTCATCGACGTTATTTACCAGCAAATCATGCATGGAGAAGAGAATGTGCCAAGTTTGATGGGAGAGTAGAGGATAGGATTGCACCAAAAGAGTTGTCTAGAGAAGAGATAGTGGAACAACTGCAACATGTTAGAGCGAACAATTTTGGCAAAGGTCGGGGAAAGAACAAGAGAAAATGAGCCGTAGCAGAATTGAATTAGACAAAGCGTAGTATTTTTTTTTGACTTGCCGTATTGGTCGTCATGCAAGTTGCGACATAGTTTGGATGTAATGCACATAGAAAAGAATATTTGTGATAATATACTGGGTACATTGATGAGTATTAACAAAAAGACGAAAGACACAATCAAGATGAGGAAAGATCTTGAGAGAATGAGAATTAAACATAATCTGCATTTGGGGTGGAAGGCAATAGGGTGGTCATGCCGCATGCATGTTTTACGATGATGAGGGAGGAGATGATGGATTTCTGCAAATGGTTGCAAGGTGTGAAGTTACCAGATAATTATGCTTCAAATATTGGTAGATGCGTGAGTCCTGATGATTGGAAAATCAATGGATTGAAAAGTCATGATTGTCACGTATTTTTGCAGAAGTTATTACCTGTGGGAATTCGTAGGAAGCTGACATCTAATGTACGTGTCGCCATATCTAAACTATGTATGTTTTTCAAGGATTTGTGTGCTCGGGTAGTAAATCAAGATGTGTTGTCGAAATTGGAAGAAGACATTGCTACTATACTATGTAAATTCGAGCAGATCTTTCCACCATCATTTTTTAATGTCATGGTCGATTTAGCAATACATTTACCGCGAGAGGTACCTCTGGGTGGACCGGTGTAGTTCCGTTGGATGTATCCAGTTGAAAGATATTCGGGTCGATTGAAGCGCATTGTTGGGAATAAAGCCAAAGTTGAGGGTTAAATAGCAGAGGCCTATATACACAATGAATAGTTAACATTTTGCTCTCTATATCTTCATGGTGTTGAGACACGATTTAATCGTCAATAGCGAAATGCTGATCTTGCTACTCCGCCTCCTCGTGAGCTATCAATGTTTTCCCAGAATGTACGACCCTTGGGTGCACAAACAGGTTACGATTTAATTGATGGAGAGTTGGGTAAAGTTCGGTAGTATGTGCTAAATAACTGCCGAAAGATTGATGATTATCTTAGGTATGTCATTTCATTTTATTCAATAATTATAGTTTTCTTTAAATTAATTAGAATTGTTATGCTCAAAATATACTTCTTTTGCAACATGTTATAACAGTGACCACATGGACAAACTTAGGACGGAAGGCGTAGAAAATATAGAGGCAAGACACGAGGAAAAATTTTATGGATGGTTTGAAGAACATGTATGAACTAAAATTATATATATGTTATATTGTGAAATTTTTAACTCTGGATAATGAAATAATAAATATATACTATTTCAATTGTTAGATTTTGGAACAATGTGCTCGTGATCCCGGATCAATTTCTTCTGAATTGTATGCATTGGCCCGTGATCCCTCAAATAGAGCACTTCGATATACTGCATGCACGGTTCGAGGTTATAGATTTCATACTCTGAACGTAATAGAAAGACTCAAAACTGTGGTGTGTTGGTCGAGGGGAGTCATGGAACAGATGACATTGACTATTATGGTGTCATACGTGATATTATCGGATTGAAATATCTAGGTGGGTTTGTAACATATGTCTTTAAATGTGATTGGTGGGATCTAGGCGGTAGTCGGGTTTCGATATATAGGAATAATCACTTTACGAGTGTCAATACTACATCTAAATGGTACGAAGATGATCCATTCGTATTGGCTTGTCAAGCTACCCAAGTCTATTACTTGATTGATCCAATGAAAAGTGCTGATGAAGATAGTGGAGAAATAACTTGGTGAGTCGTACAAAAATTTATTCCTCGAAATATATATGAAACAAGAACGAGTGCAGATTATGAGAATAGTGGAGATAATGATGACACTCCGATTGTTGAGGCATACCAGGAAGATAGAGAGGGTATTAACTTGTTTGTTGACCTCGGTGCACTCGAGTTGCTCCCCTTGTGTAGAGATGATGTCCCACCCCTCCATCTCGACCCGTCTGTATTAAATGATCATTCAATTCAACTAAGTGAGGAGGCAGAAGAAGAATACGAGTCAGAAGATGAAGACGAATCAGAATCCGGGCAGGAGGTGGATAAAGATGATGAAGAAGAGGTGCATGATGATGAAGAAGATGTTATTGATGGAGATTCTGAAACAAGCATGGAAAATTCATCTGAAGAATAAAAGTACTAAATATTTTATTCATATAGCTAGGTGACTATAAAATATCTTCAATTTTCATAATTTATTCTAATTAATTTTCTTTGATATAATTAATTATTTTCAAGAATGCCGCCAAAACGACAACGAAGAAATGTGCCTCCGCCAAGTCCAAGTCTTGAATCCATTGAGGACTCCCCACTCGAGGAATTTGTTCCTGAAGATCAAGCTAACACAGAAGAGAACAACAGCCAGTCGACGCCTACCAATAAGGAAATATTGTCGTTGATAATTATATATATAGTTAATATTTTTTTCTCAATAACTATATAATTATAATTATAGTATATATATTATCATGTAGTTGATGCATCTGCACGTCGCGGTCGTGGCTATACACGTGGAATCTCTCTTGAAAAAAATAGAAGGCACGGTAAACTGAAAATCACAATTCCTGATAATTCCACTGGAGGAGTGGATGATAGTGCAGTAGCGCTTTCCTCCTATATTGGCACAGTAGTTCGAACTTATGCTCCATTTTATGTGCGCTCATGGTGAGATGTTCCGAATGAGATTAAGGAACACATTCGAAGTTGTGTGCTGGTGAGTTTACTTTTTAGTACTTTTTTTTCACCTAGATTAATATATTATATTTTTGACCTGATTCCCTTATTAGGATGAATTCGACCTCGACTTTGGCCGTAGCGAGGATTTGAGAACCGTGAATGAGTTGATGGCTACACTATTCTGACGTCACAAAGGACGATGTCATGACCACTTCAAGAAGTTTGAGACGTTGGAAGAGTTTGCGTAGTCTCCTTTTCAGCAGATGAAGTTAAATGATTGGAGAAAGTGTTGTGATCTTTTCGCATCTCCAGATTATCAGGTATTTTACATTTATATCTTTTAATTATTTACATTCATATTCGTATTATATATTATATGTATACATATTTTGTAGCACTTGAGTTCTACAAATGCACAAAATAGATCCGCTCTGACTGTCCACCATCGTGCCGGTTCAAGGTCATTCAACCGTCTTGCTGAAAAAATGGTAATTAAAAAATTATAGAATTCATTTATTTTCCTGATATTCTTTCTGATAAGTACTAACATTCTCTTTTAAAATTGCTAATATTGGCGCTTTGTTAGAAACGTGATGATCCTGAAAACTTTTCCCTCATTCATGTCTATGCTGCTGCTCACACTAATGAGCATAGTGAGTGGATGGATCCTGTCGCTGTAGATAATTATGTAAGCAGTGTTAATTTTGTTAAATAAATTATTTATATAACATTTTAATAGTTTATTTCTTATTTCTATTTTTTTTAATACGTTACTAATTATTTACAATCATTACCTTTTAAATTGCAGAGCAAAATGATGGAGATGTAGTCGGCTTCTGAGGAATCCTCTCCTAGTGACATAGACATATTCACGCAAGTGCTCGGGCCGCAGTCTAGTATGGCAAGAGGTTTGGGACGATCTATCAACCATAAATGTTCATCCTCCTCAACCTCATCGGCTTCACAAATTAATAATCTTACGTCAGATTTAGAAGCTACACGGCGTGAGAATGAGTATATGAGGTCAAGACAGCAAGAGTCAAAGTCTCTCTTAGAATGACAGTCTCATTTAGAGACGCGTTTGCAGGACCAATAGAGAGACCAGGAGGAAAGAATACGCAGTGAAGTGCAAGAGCAAGTGCAACGGAGATGATAGTGCAAATGGAGCGTGTTATGTCGTTGCAACAGAATCCCCGTGGGCGAGGGAAAAAGAAGAAATAAATTTTATCAATATTTCTGATTAGTTTTAATATCTAACTTTGTGCTTTTATAAGATATTGTTACTTGTTAATTGGGTATGTAATATGAAATAATTGGTATTATGTTTTTAAATTTTATGAAATTAGTATTTCTGATCTGTACGTTCGAATGTAAATAAAAATCGTTCGAACGTTGGTTCACACTCTAACAAACGTTCGAACGTAAATACAATTGAATCGTTCGAACGTAAAACTATACGTTCGAACGTACTCACGCTAAAACGAACAAACCGTTCGAACGGTAAAGCGATTAATGTTCAAACAAAGAACTTGCATTCGAACGCTCCTTTGTTTACATTCGAAATAACATCCGAACATTAAACGCACTACGTTTGAACATTTACGTTTACGTTCGAACAAATATTCGAACGTTTATTGTAATTAACGTTCGGACGCATTAACATTCGAACGTAAATATGATACGTTCAAACGATAATCAACAAACATCAAATTCTCTCATTCGAACGCCAATCGGTCGGGCTAACGTCCGAATGTAAATATGATGCGTTCGAACGATATTCAACGAACGTCAAATTCTCTCATTCGAACGCCAATCGGTCGGGTATAACGTCTGAACATTTGCTTTTACGTCCGAACGTGATTTTCTATGACAGTTCATAACCATCACAAAAAAAGGAACGTTCGAATGTTGTACCGAACGGAACACTTCCAACCGTCACTAAAAATATTTTTTGTGATGGTTGAACAGTAAACCGTCACCAAATGTTTTCTGTGATGCACTTTAGGTGACGGTCATGGTGACGGTTTCAAACCGTCACCAAATATGTTTAGTGATGGTTTGTCATTTTTTTGTGACAGTTTCCTCTGTCACAAAAGACACATTCTGTTGTAGTGATAGACCCATGCCACCCCAACACCAACCTGCAAGCCTCCACTCACGACCTACACCCAGACACTGCTCCTTTGTTTCACCAGACAAAAACAGAGTGTCCCAAAGCCATCCACAGCCCTTCCGAACGGACATCTCAACTACCAGCCACGGCACGATGAAGCCTAGCGACCTCTTCAGCTCCTCCATGTCCCCTCCACCTGCACAGAAGTTGCCGACAAGCACTGCACGTCACCCCGGTTGTTTTTCCTCTCATGCTCAGCCACCCAGCTTGCCGGCATATTCACCTCAGCCGCCTAGCTCTGCCCGAGTGCTCCTCCACATGCCTCCTTCCATCTCGGTAAGTCTCAGCCACACCACCCCTCTGCTAGTGTCTACCTTGTTCCAAAATAGGAAAGATTTCCTTTGTCTCTCAGAAAGCCTAGCATAGAGTATAGTAATTTTTTATGAAACTACACTTATGCCCTTTAAGTGACAAGCCAAAGTTTGAACTTGTATTCTTACATTGGGCGTGATTTTTACCATGGGTCTCAGTTGGGTTGCATAAAATTGGTATAATATTTTTAGTGAGCCTAGTCTCACTTTATATTAGGAAAAATATGTTATTTTAGCATTTCAGGTTTAAGTATCGAAATACATGTTTGATCGAAAATTTACGAAAACTACGTGACTATTTTATAGGTGACGATTAATATTTGCTCGACACGGTTGTGAGAAAGTTCTAAAAAGCTAAAAAGTCCAAGTAAGTGGGTTCATATGCTAGATTTTGTATGAAAGAAATGAACTGAGGTCTATTTTAGAAAATATGCATTTTTTGTTATGAAAAGAAATTTGAAACAACCTCAGTTATTTGTTCTGAATTACTCATGAAACTTTGTATAAGAAGAAACTATTTTTTGTCATGACTGATGTAGACATGAGCTTATTTTTGGCATTTTATTTATGAATTGTGCAAAAATGAACGAATATGAAACTTTGTGCATAATTATATGATTGTGATCTAATTTGGTTGGGTTCTAAATTTGTTATGTACTCTGATATGATATGATGTGACTTCTGAAAACCTCTGGCATGACATTCTGTTTATGTTCTGTTCTGTTCTGACCTTACCACGGGTGTAGAACTGTGGTCTCTGTTCGGGTTGGTACCAACTTTTCTGTTTCCGGTGCACCTACTTTGAAAACAAAGTGGTTTTCTGCGTGGTCTTTCCAATGTGCATACTCAGAGCTCCAAGAATAATAAGGGGAAGATTTCACATTCTATTTTTGCTCGATTGGCCACCGGGGTTTGCACAACCCTACTACAGGGGTTAAACATGAAATTTTGTTCAGATGTGATTTTTCAGTTATGCTATGCCAAATGAATTTTTAATAAGAATATTATTGAACTTTTGCTCTGATATTTTTTATAACATATTCTAATTCCGTATTCTGAAAATAAAAAATATTTTGTTCTGCATTCTAAACTCTATAAATGCTTACATACTAGTATATGTTATTTACTTACTGAATTGTTATAACTTACCCCTTATCTCCACAATATTTTTCAGATAATTTTGATGCCTCAACTAGAAGTCAAGAGTAGGGAGTGTTAGCAAAGTTTGATGATCGTAAAGAAATAAGTGTCAAATGGTACAAATATTTATTAGAGAGTTTTATTTAGTATATTTATTATTTTAACTTATTTCATTGAGATATTTCTTTGGTGTCTCCAGTCCTGGTGGAGGAACATATATGTTTAGTTTTAAATAAATGAGTTTATATTTTATGGAAAATTTGGAGTATATAAATATGTTATAGGAGATGATTTTAGGTTAAAAGAGCTAACTCTCCAAACCTACAGGACTAAGACGTTACAAAAAGCCCACAAAAAATTCTTTTTTAAAATGGACTAAATATAATGTTAAATAAAAGCCCAACACAACATAAAGACCACCTTAAAACGCATTCACCATTTCAATTCCATCATTCGATTAAACCATCCAACTTCCAAGAGAGTCTATTTTACTTTCATGAGTTAGATTACTGAAATTTTATAATTATTTCCACAAAGAAGAGAGCAAACAAGTTAGACAGTGTCTCATTTGAACTTCAAACAATCACTATTATAAGCTTTTTATAAACAAAATGCTTAGAAACGCTAAGACCATTTTTTCTTTCATTGCAAGTATTAAAAAGGGCATTTCATGTAGTAATAACTGAACTGCTTTCTTATGAGCTAATATGCCATTTTTACTGAGAAGAAAAAAAAAACTCATATGTCATCTAGGCAGGATTCAAAAATGGAAATAAAAGCAACAGAGTCAACCCCAGAGAAGGAAATTAAAAAAAAAAATAAAAAAAAAAAGGATTGACGGAGAAAAGGTAGAAGGTTCCGAACCCAAGAAAAGAAAATGAAAATCCCTAAAAATACAATCATCCCCAAATTTATACAAGAGATTTATCCAAAAACATATACTAATCGAAAGCCACCAATCTAAAGGAGCATATGTCAATAAAGGACTTGTAATCAATGTAAGTAGCCGGTGCCATTTGGATAGTGAGTTGAGATGAGATAAGTAAGATGAAAGTTGAATAAAATATTGTTAGAATATTTTTTTTAACATTATTATTGTTTTGGAAATTGGAAAAATTGAATTGTTTATTATATTTTGTATGGAAATTTGAAAATGTTGTAATAATTATGTTAACGCCCAAAAACGGCGCAGCCCGGAAGGGAAGAAAAATACATTCCCAGATGCGCTAAGGTGGACTAGGCCTCGATCGGTGAGGTGCGGAGCCTCCAGAAGTGGTCCGATGCGGCTGTACGATGTCAATGCATACATCCATGGTTGTGAACAGTATTTAAATGCAGATAAAATAAGGAGAGATGACACACAGATTTACGTGGTTCGACACTAGGCCTATGTCTACGGGAGTTTGGGGAGGGGAGATTCTACTATAATATGCTTGTTTACAGTTTCTCAGGGCCTCACATTTCTCACTGTACAATGGGAGATAGAGATCTACTTACTAGAGAAAATGTTCTCTCTGGAGCTCTCTGTCTAGAGGTTGAAGAAGAAGTCGAAGAAGCCTGGCAAAAAATCCCTCCAAGTGTTCGAAAGAAACGTTGTTGAAAAGTCCCTGAAAACATAGGCTTCTTGTCCATTTTATCTTACCCTCTTCTTGTGTGTGCCTCGGTAGTGGTGAGGGATATCTGTTTTGCGTGTCTGACTGTCTCTCCCTTTTCTATTTTCTCTTGACACCTCCATGCCTCCTGACACCCTCACCCCTTGTCCCATTTCCCTATCTCTTCCTCTATCTTCTAGTGATGGCCCTTTGATGGGCTGGGCCTTGAGAACCGTATTGGGCCTAGTGTATTTTACCCACTCATAGTTGTCCACGATTCTTAAGGGCAATTTGTTCCAAATAAGACCTTGAAAATCTTCAAAGGTAAAATATGTAATCGACCGCATGAAGTGCGAGCGCGATTCCCATCTTGGCAAGATAAGTGGGAGGTAGGGTTAACCGCACGAAGCCTATACTGGCGAGGTAAGCGGGAGGTAGGCTCAACCGCACGAAGTACGAGCGCGAATTTTGTCCTGGCGAGGTAAGCGGGAGGTAGGCTTGACCGCATAAGATGCGTACGAAAGTTAGTCGAGCAGTCAAGTGACTTGTCCGCCTATTCGGACACCTGGGAGGCTTGGTAGTCCCTGACCTTTCCCTCCTATTTGAGCACCTGGGAGGTCGGGTGGTCCTTGACTTTTCCCGCCTGCTAAATTTTTATAAAAATGGTAAAAAAAGGGGAGAGCAGTTTGTAAGACTGGACTCACCTTAAGTCTTATCGAAAGGCGTACGTTCTTCCAGCATCTTTGTTTTCGATGATGTTGGTGAACTTTCCTTTTCCAATGTGAATTGCGGTTAGTGTTAGAGTATGTTTGTTGTAACCCACGTGAAGTGGTCAGGGAGCCCGTCGACCCTTTGGATCCATCTCAGGTGGGTGTGGAGCTCGTAGGCACGTTAACTTCGAAGGCTCATTCCCAAAGGTAACCTTGCGGCTGCGGTTATGGCACGAGTGTGAACATCCGACATTTATTGGTGGAGATGCTATATCAGCGATGTCGGGCAGTCGAAGGACTGAACCCACACTTTTCTATGAGGCAAGCCGGGCCACCTTAAGGCTGGCCCGCTTGTTGACCTCAAATGGAAGGTAAGTAGAAGATGTCCGATCATGCTAAATTGTTGTTCTGTGGTGTGGCAAAGATCAAAGGCTCGGTGCTTGTTGGAGGAGATGTTGTCTCAACATTAATATCGAACAGTTGAAAGACTGAACCTACACTTCACAGTGGGGCAGGCCGAGCCGCCTTACTACTGGACCCACCTGTTGACCCTTACGGGAAGGTAAGTAGGAGATGCTTCAAAGGTCAAACCTGTTAGTGCAAATATTTTCCAATCACAAGTGCAAAAATGGCAAACTTGAGCCGTCTTGTTGGGGTGCAGTGAAGGTCTAAGGCACTATTCGTTTGGCGTTCTGTTGCTAGAGATGATGTTCCATTGAAGGAGATTCCATCTTCCGGCAGCTGAAGGTTGACCCGTACTCCTCCGCGAGAGGGATAGAGACACCTTAGGAATTACACTCATAACTTTGCCTCGGGGGGAGGTAAGTTGCTGATGAAGATTTCGTTGATGGAGATTTCGTTGGTGGAAATCCTATCTTCAGGTAGCCGTAGGCTGACCCGCACTCCTTCGTGAGAAGGATGGAGCAGCCTTAGGCATTACACTCACCCATTTCACCTCAGGGGGAGGTAAGTTGCTTATGGAGATTTCGTTGATGGAGATTTCATTGGTGAAGATTTTGTCTTGGGGTAACCGAAGGCGGACTCGCACTCCTTTGCGAGAGGGATAGAGCAGCCTTAGACATTACACTCATCCCTTTGCCTCGCAGGGAGGTAAGTAGTCGGACAACGATGTGGTTGGTCCGCCTTTTACCATGTCGTTGATGTTCTCATTCCTCGGTGTAGCATTCGGGCGGTCGAAGGACCCAACCCTTACTCCTTCGGGGAGAGGTAGGGATGCCTCAAGTCAATCTGCCCTTTTAGTCCCCCGAGGAGGTAACTTCTTGGACGGCCGTAGTGCTGGTTCTCTCTTCACCGCGATAGGGGTCGAGATAGGTATTCATACAGCCAGGAGGCTGAACCCGGTCTCCTCCACGAGAGAGGACGAGGCGGCCTTTGGCTCAGCCAGACCCTTCTGGTTCGACGGAGAGGTGGGTTATTTGGGCAGTTTGGGACTGGACCCGCTCTCTCCTGTTGACATCGCGGGGATGGTAAGTATTTACCTTCAGGTAGCTGAGGACTGACCGTACTCCGCCGCAGGAGGGATAAGGCAACCTTTAGGCCTACCTTTCCCCCTGGTACCCTACGAGGAAGGTAATTTGGATAGCGATGTGGCTGGTTCACTCATTCGCCGTGATGGGGGTCGAGATAAGTTTTCGGGTCACTGGAAGGGCAAGTCTTGCTCTCCCGGACGAGGAGGTTGAGCTGCCTGCTCACCTATCATCTTTTGTGGGGAGGTAAGTTGTTCGGGCAGTTTGGGACTAGACCCACTCCCGCCTATTGACATCGCAGGGAAGGGTAAGTTTAGGTCAGGCTGGCGCTGAACCCACACTTTGTCACATTGGAGGTCGGGGAAAGCCTTCAGGCCGCCAAAGAGACTGGGCCCGCACTCCATTGTAGAAGGGGTAGAGTAGCCTTAGGCATTACACTCATCTCTTTGGTCCCGCAGAAGGTACGTTGTTCGGGCAGTCTGTCACTAGAACCGCTCCTGCCTATTGACGCTCACGAGAAAGGTAAGTCTTCATCTAAGGGTAGCCAAAGGCTGACCCACACTCCGTCACAGGAGGGATAAGGCAACTTTTATGCCTACCTTTCTCTCTGGTACCCTGCGGGGAGATAATTGGGACAGCGATGTGGTTGGTCCACTCCTTCACTGTGATGGGGGTTGGGGTAAGTTTTTGGACCATCTTGGGGGCAAGTCCCGCTCTTCCGGACGAGGAGGTTGAGTCGTTTGCTCACCAATCATCCTTTGTTAGGAGGTAGGTTGTTCGGGCAGTTTGGGACTGGACTCGTTCTCGCCCATTAACATCACAGGGAAGGGTAAGTTGGGTCAAGGTAGTGCTGAACCCACAATTCGTCGCGTCGCAGTGGAGGTCAAGGTAAGCCTTCGGGCCGTCGGAGGGGCTGGACCCACACTCCATCGCTGGAGGGGTAAAGCAGCCTTAGGCATTACACTCATCCCTTTGGTCCCGTAGGAGGTAAATTGTTCTTGCAGTCTATCACTGTACTTGTTCCACATGTTGACGCTTACGAGGAAGGTAAGTCTTCGGGTAGCCAAAGGATGACCCACACTCCTCCGCGAGAGGAATAGAGCTGTCTCTGGTATGACTTGTCCCTTTGGTGCCTCGCGAGGAGGTAAGTAGTGATGGGGATTCCGTGTCGAGCCGTACAGCTGGTGTTTCACACCCAGGAAATAATTATGTTAGTGAAAAAAAAATCCACATAAGTTTTGAATGAGACAAACCGGGATGTTCGACTGCTATAACTAATTTTTGCCCGTTGTTGTTTGCCTGCTGGTTGACCGAAATTCCCTGCTGTTGTTTGTCATTTCTTCTCTTCCTTGCTCCTCATTTTTATTTTCATTTCTCTCTCTTTTTTTAAACTCGAGCAGAGAAGATGAGTCCGAGCAGATGAGTCCTGAGCAGAGGAGGTGGTTGCCCGCCAGTAGCTGAGAAGCTTGTTGGCCGAGGTTACCTGCCAGTGGCCGAGGAGCTCACTGTTCATGGTTGCCCACCAATGGCTGAGAAGCTTGTTGGCTGGTCGACAAGCGCGGTGGCCTAGGGTGCTCACTAGTGGTTGACGAGCACATGGCCGCGGAGCGGCTGGCAGACGAGTCCCTGGCCGAAGAGTCCTTCTTGCCTGCGGTGCATGGTCGTGGGCGAAGAGGCCATTGGCCGCGGGCACATGGCCGAGGAGAGGAGGCCACTGACCGTGGTGCACATGGCCGAGGAGAGGAGGCCACCGACCACAGTGCACATGGTCATGGAATGGCGGTCATCCAGTGGGCAAAGAGTAGTGCCCACCAGTGGGCGAGGGGACCTCGACCGTGAGCTGGCCAAGGAGTCCATTGCATGTTCTGTGCACTGGGGAGGGATAAAGTGAAAATAAAGAAAGTAAGGAAATGAGGATGAAAATGAGAAAAAAAATACAATATTATTTATATGGTGAACAATACCCACTACATTATCAAGTTTAATGTAGAGAAATGAGAAATACATATGGGATACATAATCCGTTAGACCATTATTTTAAACAAATATTTACATATAGAGAATAACTTCTATAGGGTCTTGGCACAAACCAAGTCATTTGTGCCCTCCAATTATGAAACTACACATCAACTTAAAACATCAAAAGAGAATGAGGACAAAACACTGAATCATTTTTCTCTCTTTTCTCTCTATAGGGTTCAGTCGTCCAAATCACTTTGAGTTTAAGAGAAAAGGCCATTGCTTCTCCTGCGTTGAAAGATATCGTCCTTCCACAGTAAAGCTCCACCATCGAACAAGCCTCAATAATCTCATTGTTTCAGTGATACTTTCTTCTTGCTTTGCAATTTTTTGTTTTGTCACCAAGAAATGGAAAAAGAAATTGCTATAAAGCTATATTCGCTATCAAGTTCGATAAAAAAGACTGTTGATTTTGAATGGGTTATTCTTTCCCTATAAATTTTATCCATTTTACTTACATATATGCTTTTCTTTAATTGGGTTGAAGAAAGACAAGCCATTGGTTGCAATAGATTATGTTTGTTCAAGGGAAGGATTTCGTCATAAAAGTTACCAAAAGAAAAAATACACAATTTCAAAGCCTGCATAAACAAGGATAGGATGCAAAATAATGATGGGTTTAAAGAAAGTGTGATTAAGATGGATTGTTAGTAAGTTGTGATTGAACATAATCATGAGCTTCTTACTCCTAAGAGTACAAGTTTGATTCGTGAACATAGAGGGATAACAAGTGCTCAAGGAAGTCTCATAGATACACTCAATAAGTCAGGTGTACCTCTAAGAAAAATAATGTTAGTTTTGAGTAGAGAATTTGGTGGTGATCATAATGTTGGTTGTACATCTAAAGACATTCAAAATTATTTGAGCAATAGTAGAAGATGTCATCTTGGAGAAGGGGATGCTCAAATAATGTACAATTATTTTCTTGAGAGTCAATGCAAAAATTCAGGTTCCGTTTATGCAATCCAACTTGATAAAAATGGATGCATGGGCAATTTTTTTGGGCAGATGCTAGATCATGGGCTGCATATCAGTATTTCAAAGATGTAATTACTTTTGATGTTACGTACTTGACAAATCACTATAGGATGCTTTTTTTTTTTTTTGTTTACTAGGGTTAACCACCATCATCAATCTACGATGTTTGGATGTGCTTTACTTGTAAATGAAACAACTGAATCTTATGTATGGTTATTGAAAACTTGGCTTGAAGCAATGTTGGGACAGGCTCCATCTACTATTATCACAGATGATGACAAGGCTATGGGTAAGGACATTACAGAGATACTACCAAATACAACTCATAAATTGTGTTTATGGCATATTTTGCATAAGGTACAGAACATTTGGCTCATCTATATAATAAATATCCATCTTTTCAAGGAGATTTTCACTCTTGTATTCATAATACAGTCACAGCTGAAGAGTTTGGGACGAAATGGAGTGAACTTGTCAACAAGTATGAGTTGGGAGATAATGATTGGTTTACAAGACTTTATATGTGTCGTGAAAAGTGGGTGCCAGCTTATTTGCGAAATGAGAGTACGAATAAATTTTTCAAAGACTATGTTCATTCAAGCACTATGTTGAGTGACTTTGTCCATCAATATGAGAAACCATTAGATGCACGTTATCTTAAAGAGAGAGAAAAATATGTGAAGATAAAGACTTCTAGGCCAATTTTGAAAACACATTATATAATGGAAGAAGAAGTAGCAAAGGTTTACAAAAGAGAGTCTTTTCTAATGTTTCAATAAGAGTTATTTGAGAGTAAAAAATATAATGCGTTTAAACATCACGAAGAAGGAGAGATGAAGATATATAGAGTGGCTTATCATGGGAAAGGGATTCCATTTTATAAACTTGCACTCAAAGTTTGTGAGATGAAAGCTACTTGTGCATGTCACATGTTTGAATATTTTGGATTTATATGTAGGCATATTCTTCTTATTTTTGTGAAGAAATCCTTGACATTCTTCCCCAACATTATATTCTAGAGATATGGGCAATTAATGCTAAAAGTTACAATATACATGGCATATCTAGTAATGAGATTCAGGTTGAGATACAAGATTCTTCTACCTTGATGAGAAACAACTTAATGCTTCAATTCTATGAGCTTGTAGAGATGGGGTGTCAATCAAGAAGAACATATGAATATCTTGACCACATCTTACAAAAGCTTCAAGACGAGTTGCATACAATCCATGATGAGTGCGATAAAGATCCAAAGGATGTTGATGTAGGACGTGTTGAGGATCTTATACAAAATAGTCAAGTACAATCAAATCTTACATTCACATTGCAAGATCCTCTACATGTTCCTTCTAAAGGAAGACCCAAATCTTTGAGACAAAAACATCCAAAAGAGAAACAAGTAGCAAAGAAAAGGACTTCCAGCATTTGCAAGAAAATGGGACATTTAAGAAGCACTTGTCCTTTACATAAGCATGCAAGATATTCTTATAATTATTTATTTAGAACAATTTATATAAAGATATTTTAATTTAATTATTTTTAAAATCATCATTTAATCTCAACATATCTTCTTTCAATATAATTTTTCTCTATCTCATTTTTTGTGGTATGTAGTTTTTTGTCTATTATTTGATTATTATATTTGTGTGAATGATGTACAATGTTCTTTGCCAACTATGGAGTGTCACTCTACAAGTATCTTTAGCATATTGGAAGATCCTATATGTTCATCAACTAAAGAAGATATTGGTGCAGATAGTATCAATGTCTTTGGAACTCTTTGAATTGTCATTTGTGTTGTGCTATCCATTTTTTACATTTCCATGCACTAATATAGTTTTATGTTGATGTATATGATTGTTGTGGCAAAAATCACTACAGCATATCTGACTTATAGCCGCAAGGGGTTTTGCAGCAATAGGCTGGAAATACCGTGACATTTGATCAATACTGGTAAAAAATAATTGACGCATGTTTGCAGATAAAAAAATGTCAATTATGCGACATCTTTCGGCAAACCACCAGATAGTGGAAAATTGTGGCTTATTACGGCAAAGTGTTTCTTTGCTAATACTGAAATTTTCTATCAGAAATAAAGCTGCATGCAGATTCAACAATGAACAATATACTAAATTCCCGCATCATAACGTTGCCACAAATGAAGTTAATCCTCAATCTGCTCCCTCACTATTTTCTACTTGCAACCAGTATACATTGCGGCAAATGGAATATATTGGCAACAAATGCCACCACACTTCATAATTTGCTGCAACTCCACATCCTCATAACTAGTAGCTACCGATGATTTTTGTTGTGAACAATGTATGATTGGTACAAGTCACTACCACCGGCAAAACACTTTAGCTGCAAGTACACATCTATAGAAAATATATATTCTAGCAAAACAGTTCCTTGATCTCAACTTGGTTATTTAATTAAGTTATTTTAAACTCTCTAGTTCAATAATTCATTCTCATTTGAATTATCAAATAGATTATAGTTTAATAAGTTTTGGTACTTATTAGTAATTTTTCAATCCTCGTAGGACAATACTCTTACTCATTCACTTTATAACTTGCTATGATTCGTGCACTTGCGATTTCAATCAACAAATTGCATAGAGGTGCTTCATTAATAAAATGCATATGTAGAGTTATTGGTGATATAAATCTACAATGATTAAATCTGGGGTTATCCCATCATGATACATCTTAGCAAAACTGAAACAAACAGAGGTGAAAGGAAAAACAAGGGCAAAAATGGAAATATAAAGTCAGATTGATACCATTTCGCATTGATTCTTACCACTCCCCTTGGCTGATCACAGCACAAGCAATTTAGTACTTATATTGTTCCAATTCAAGTACCCACCATGGGCCAAAGAAAGCCTCTTCATCCATACATCTTAGGTGCTCTTAAGTATCACAATAAATTTTGTAGGTCTGTGTTAGCCAATAAAAAAAATGTTATGTGTGTGTGTGTGTGTGTGTGTGAGTACATTACTACATTTTATCAATCAAAGGGATGAAGCCCATATAGGCTGCCAATATAATATTATCACGTCTAATTAATGAGTTTATCATAACATTCCACCAGTTTAACTTTCCCCCAATACACATGATAACCATAAAAGAACATACAGATTTGTTATTCTGGTCCTAAGGTGTGGTTTACAGCCTAACCTTAGGAGCTACTCCTGAAAAAGATTAATGGAAAACATAGTATCATGAGTCTAGTGTCAGTTATCACATCAAACATACAACCACTTGGAAAAACAACCATAATAATTCACCTACATGTAGATTGCTTTATACATGTTTGCTGCATACACACACCCGTTGAATACAGTTTTGATGCAGCTATAAGAAGTTTATCATGTTTGCTGCAACACAAATTGTTTCTAAACAATTTTGAATAAAAGTAGGTATAAAGGCATTTATACTCAACATAAATGAGAACTTAAATCCCATCTAATGCATACAAACCCTTTTTGCTAACCCAACACTAGGTGACATATATGGTTATTCATACAATGACCAAACTGCAAAGCCAAAGTACACCTCAATAACCCTAAGCATATATATTGTAGTAGGAACATTTTGTAGTGCATTTTAGCGATAGCAAAAAACTCAAAATTATAGCATAGATGAGAACTTACACCAAGTCTGTCATCATGAGTGAATTACACCAACTCTGGTATTGTCATATCCACATGTGGAACCTACATATATTTAATATCTTTGTTTTAGCATTCCAATTATGTAATCAATTTATACAAACTCGCCAAACTAGATTGGGTTAAGTACAACTCAACCACCCCTCCATACATAATGCCAAATGAAGAGGCTTGATTAGATAAAATTATAAGGATAGTGAAATGGACAACATCTATAGAAAATGCAGCATAAGCAACAGAAAATGACTACCCAATGGATCGCTAGCAACCACAATCTAGAATCCAATTAAATGTTGTTTCAATTTAGAATAGTAATAAACTCACCCTTTGTATAATTCAAGTGTCATAAAGGATCCCATACAGTTGTCAGCTAACATCTCAACAATGCTTTTCAACCAAGTGTTGCAGAGGCTTATGCCTTGAGGAGGGCCATGGAATTGTGAGAAGATCTTGGCTTCTCACAAGTTACATTCGAGGGTGATACTCACAATATGTTATTAATATGGTCAATGCAGTTGGAGAGAACTTATGGTATGGCTAGGAGTTGAGGACATTAAAAGGAAGTCCAAAAGAAGACCTATTCTGGTAAGCTAAGTTTCAATATAGAGAGGCTAACTGTGTAACCCACTCTATTGCAAAACTTGCATTCAATTTATGATGATGAATGTATATGAATGGAGGTTGGTTCTTTTGTAATAGAAATGCATGTCCAAAGGGACAAAACACATTTGGTGTTTAATGCAAGTGTTGTATGATGTTCATATAAAAAAAAAAAAAATCTACAATTGCATAGAGGTCTTACATTAATAAAATGCATATGCCCAGTTATTGGTGCTATAAATCTATGAATAAAAACCTTGGCTTATCCCCTTATCATACATCTCAGCAAAACTGAAACAAAGGTAAAAGGAAAAACAGGGGCGAAATGGGAAAATAAAGTGAGATTGAATACATTTAGCATCGATTCTTACTACTCTCCTTGGCTGATGACAACACAAGCATGCTAATACTTCTATTGTTTACCACACCTCAAAAAATCCCTCATGATTTGTATGGCGTGAGTGGTGACAGCTAGTTGCCTCATCTCCCAAAACTGCCACGAATAGTCCAGAAAATCGAAGCCACTGACTAAGCCACAATCAACACCATATGCAATACCTGACGATTTCGTGATTTCTGGTCTTCAACCATACTACAGCAGCGATGATGTTTTTTGTGCAAAATAGGAGTCGAAAATTCTCAATACTGCCATTCGTGGGTTTCGCCCAAATGATAATAGTATGATAGGGAGGCTGATGATAAGAGATGGGAAAAATCCCGCGGGCAGCAAGTTTCAGCCTATTTATATAACCTAGTTATAACGGTGAAAGCTTCTCGTCACACAAAGGTGCAATGAACTTTATAAAGGGGATCATAGTTGCGGTTGTTGTATGTCGTTACAACAGATGTAAAAAAGTGCCGCAAATGAATTATACGCACCATGTTATTTGCGTCGTTATGTTTTTGCTGTTTCGGTGAGTATTTTTGAAAAATTCATCCACAGCTTCTGGAGACTTCAATGTTGTGAATAAAGGTATCAATTTGCAGCAAGTTTTTAACTGCGGGAAATAAAATGGTGGCAAAAGGCCCAAAATGTTGTAGTGAATGGTTTTTTTTACTACTCTGAGTTGAAAGGAAAATATAATACAAGAAAGAGAGAAAACCAAGAGTGGTTGACTAGCATATAAAAAGGTAAAACTGACATAAGGCAAATATGACTTAGCTACTCCAAAGAAGGAAAAAAATCTCTATGAAAGGAGAGAATCACTACAAACGTGAGATAATCTAACAACTCTACAAGGAAAGACTTCTCTACACTCTCTTGGGAATCTCGCTCTCCAGATATCTCCTACAACCTCTCCTCAACCCTAATTTTTTCATCGTATTGAGAATTATGTGAGATCATGAGAAGGTGTACAACTATCATACATAGTGGATTTTGTCTTCAAACAATTTGTGGACATGGTCTTTTATGTTAAATCACGTAAATCCTTGTGCCCCTCTCTTTATTTATATTCTATATGATTTATTTATTATTTATGTAATATATGAGCATCTGATATTGTATTAATGCCCAAGTCATCATATCGGCCATTCGACCGTATTGTTGGACTCTGGTCGTACTAAAAAATTGCATTAACAAATCCTATTAATTAATTGAACATACTAATTTTAATAGTTTTTTATATTATTTACTCAAATAAGAATTATTAGAATATGTTTGGATAGTGAGGTGATCTCAAATTACCTCAGGCTATCTCATTACTATTCACTATTAGGGTAATGATACACTTATCACTCTTTACCACTCCTCTACTACCCAAGCCTACGTGGCTTTCTTATATTATTTTTTCGTTTAGCTTTTGCACTTTTGAGAAACATGTCTTTGTTCTTTCAGCTTTTCAACATGTCTCAAAGTAGTCTCATCCTGTTCTGCTACTCAGAACACAAAAGTCTCGTCCCGCCCAACAGTCCCATCCCTCTCTCAGTTCGAGCTCCCCTCCGCGCCCAAACGCCACTGTTAATTGCGCTGACCCGACACAAGTTTTCTTCCGCTATACTCTCTCTCTCTCTCTCTCTCTCACAAAGAAGTCCCTGCAGTGTGGCCACCGTTCACACATATTGTTCTCCACCTTTCAACGACGCCATCTCAGGTGAGGATACTTCTCTCTCCCTCTCATTCACTTTCCCTCTGATTTTTCAGTATTTATGTTGTTATTCAATGTATTTAGGGCTTCTTCAAGCATAGTCCAAAGCTCCCGTAGGAGCTCTTGCCCTTAATCACCACCATTGCTTCAAACCAAATATTATTTCTATGACACCCCACCTAAGAAGCTCATTAGGTCTTGGCCATAGTAACCATGACCCTAGCTAATTAGAAGTTTGATTATTTGAGAAAAAAAACAAATTTTGGGAGTTTGAGTTGGCAAAGAAGTTTACATTGTCAACCTAGTTAGTATATTTAGATTTCAACGCTATATAAATTTTGAGGATAAGAAGCTAAGAGACCAATAGAGGAATGACACATGGCATATTGGAGGTTTGCCACATTATTGGGCTAAGTAATTTGGGTTAAATGTTAGATGGATCTGTGAAGGCCCAAGAAATTGGTTTAATAAGGGCCCTAGCTTATTGGGTAAGAGGGCTATGGAAAGACACCAAGACTTAAGCCCAACTTGTTGGCAAAAGACTATGGGCCTAACTTATTATACATAAGATATTAGGTCTAACCTAGTAAGCATAAGGTTATTGGGTCCAACTTAGTAAGATTCAAGACTATTGAACCAATTGAAGAAAGACCCAAAGTTGGGACTCAACCTAGTGGACTATTGAGGCCAAGGATAGGCCCAATAAATTTGGTCATAAAGCCCATGGATAAGTTCACATCTAGGCCCACAACAAAGGCTTGTTCATATGGCCCAACACTTGAAGCCCAAGTCTTGTATTTCATTTCACTCTTCGAAATGGGACCCACATACACCATACCATAGGTTTCCATTCTGTCCAAGCCCCAACCACACGCCCCTAGGGTTCCCCTTCAACCTAGGTAAAGTCGTTAATTTGAGTTAAAATCATTATTCATCTCACCCATGAATAGTAACTCAAGCATCATGAGTTGCATAGTTTTCTTGAAACTCTTTTCTTCATGCTTTTAAATCTGAAATTCTTGTCTTTTATACTTATTTTGCATCACTCTTAGATAACACTTGAAGGTTAGAATTAACCCCATTTCACTTGAAACAAGGGCATGTAAATGCCAACTAAAACCACCAATCGGCATACTTCAAGCAAAGCAAGTGACCCCTTATTAAACCACCCAAAACCAACGCTTTTTCAACCAGTTTTCAAGAGGCTTTTTACCCTTTTAATCCTCATGATTTCACCTAAGAATCAGACCCAGCAAGTGTACAAAGTAGTTCCAAGAAACAAAACCAAAACACCAACTATTCACCTAGGAACTTGAGGTCTTGACTAAACCAATTGCACCTCCATCTTCAAGGATTTTCTACACTTAATTGTCCCACCTCCACACGCCACCACCTCTATCCTTTAGTCCCAAGCAAGTTATTCAAAGTACTAAAGTGCATGTTTGTCCAAATATCTCCCTAAGGCAGCAAAACCGATTGACAATTGGAGAGGCATACTTGAACCACTCAGCTAAACTCCATCACAAATTCATCTCTTTCATTTTCTGCTCAAACATGATCACATGACAGCCACTCATACCTCTTTCCCTCACCTGTATAAGCTACCATATATAGGTTATCATGCTCTCAAAACAAGTGACAAAGATGGGACAAAAGATGATAGAAAATCTGGACAGCTTTGTAGGTCAAAACCGTTGGCCATCACTTGCATTTTCTTTGTGTTTTGGTTTCATTCTAGAACTTCTCAGCCTTGCACCTATGGCCTCCCTCTAGCTCATTTTCACGAAGTAATCAAGTGACTGAGATCACTATTCAATTGACCAAAGTGATCACACAACTGAATTGTGCACTCAACACTCCACCGCCCACCTCCAGCAATCACCTCCCACACCTTTCAGCCAAACCGAATGCCCCTTCACCCCTCACCCCTCCATGGGGTCCTATAAATACCTCCCTTCACCCCTAACTTCTTCACACAACTTACTCTAGCCTTCCTCTAATTTTCTTGAGAGCAAATCACTCAAAGTGTAAGAAAAGGTTGAAACCGAGTAGCTTGAGTGAAGTTCTTGAAGTGAGTTGATTTTTGAGAGCTCAATGGTCATGATTTCTATAACTAATCTTGCCTTGTCTCTTTTTGGGTGTTATATTGACATGGTAAACCTTGAATTCTAGCATGATAATGAGGATTTGATTGAGTTATAAAAGGTTTTACTCAAAGTGATGCATTTTGGCCAGATTTGAAGTTTGGCATGTATATACTGTTTTGATATGAAATTTTAGTCATGAAATATTTTGCTATGTTACCTTAAGTGTAGTTATCATCTTGAATATTTGATTGAAAGTTTAAAATTGAGGAAAACAACATGTCCTGATAGGTTTATAAGGCAATATGTTGTGTTGATCATCTAAACATCTTGTTTCCACTTGTATGTTAGTAACCTTGACATATCATGATCTATTTCCTCAAGGATGGCCTTATGAACCTTTAGAAACCAGTTATCATCATGATAGTCATTGAAATGCATGATTCATTTAGGCTTTAAAACTTGCCTTGACAAAGAGAAACTAGAAACATCATGCATACACACAGTTTGAAGGTTTTTGGATAATTTGGTATTATTCAATGTCTAAGTATTGGGATGAACTAGTGTGACATAAATCTAAGTTGTAAATATGTTCCAAGATCAGATCTATGGATGGAATGATCACACATGCAAGCATAAAAGGTATAGGCTTGAAATCACAAAAAATGATCACCAAATTGCATGCCATGGGTTGGAAGGTTTTGACATAGAAGTTGATTGATTCTTGAAATTCTAAGGTCATATATGGATTTAGAACATAGAATATATGACGTTTGTGAGATTTGGTGAAAATTGGGGCCAAATTGCTAATATTAAAAGTTTAGGGCCTTAGTAACAATTTTTGGAAATTGTAGGGGCAATTTCATAAATATTGTTTAAACCTCTGATTATGAACATCTTCCTTAGATATGCAATTCCTAACTTAGAATAACTCTTATTACAGCCGTATCAATTTCCTAAAACATCCTAGAAGTTTGTAAGTTAGTTTCTAACTTACCATTTGATAATTTATTTATGATTATTGCTTAAACATCATATTCATATTATAAATTCCATTTAGCATGAAACATTATATGATACATCATTGAGCATTTGATTACTTGCTTACATGACATGTGAAATTCTCCCCATTTTAGTATATTGCATCCATAAATGTCATTTTTCATGAAGCTTACTATATATGCACATGTTATGAAATATTTTTTTTTTCAAGTTTTGCATGAAAATAAAATTTTTCACGACCCCAAAGGCAGAGATGATAAATTATCCTAGTGAAACTCCTATGTCCACTCTGGAGTGAGTAAAAATGGAGTGGTAACCCCTGGGTTGACAAATAACAGTTAACAAACATTGACGGGGTCCTCTTTAAAGAATTCAAGGGCGTTGTCGTATGAATATGGTGCCTAATTCTGGTGGGTACCGCTATGAATGTATACTCTTGCTATGGTTAATTTGGACAGCTTGATTATATAAGTATGATCAATGCATTAAAAATTATCTGATGACGTAGTAACAACTTAAGTTGTACTACGGTCACCTGCAGGTGCTCACGGTGCATATGGAGAATTGTGTAGCTACCAAATGTTGATGATGTTTCTAATGAATAAAAAAAGATGTTATGTTTTTAAAATGATAAAGAACGAAATGTTCTCTGGAAGAAAATGTGCATCAAAATTTTTTTCCTGAAAAATGTTGAGGAATCTAGATGCGAGACAAATACAAACTTTTCTGCACATCTAGCATGCATCTCATGTTTATCATGCATCATGCATATCTTATTTCTGTGCAAGTTATTTTTTAACTTACTAAGATTTCAAGAAATCTCATTGTGGTAGTCTCACTACCATTTCCCCTGAAATGGTAAAAGTTGTGTCAAGACCGATATACGACGAGCAAGATGAACCGCTGGCTTCTAGTGGATGAGGATGAACCCGATCCTGAGAATAGGTTGAACTTTATTTTAGTGTTTATAGCAATGGCTCTATACACCATAGAGCGGATGAGTGTTGATCTGACCATATAGTATCTGTATTCAGGAGATTCTATCTCCCACTTTATGTTGAACTTATGTGAGCCTCTTATGTGATGAAGTATCTAATTATGGTTTATTAATCATTGAGATGTTTAGTTCACTTTGGCATCAAATGTTTTTTTCACCTTTAATTTCACTGTGATTGTTGCATACTACCAGATACATACTAGGATGCATTGCATATTAACTGTCATGAATGAGGGGTATATAACCATGTGTTGCATATCCAACGTTCCAAGTATCCGTTTCATCCCAAGTGGAGCTTGGTGGCGTCATAATTTCTCATGTAACATGTGTGGGCATGCTTGTGTGTGGAAAAATAGTTTGAAATTGCTTACTTTTTTTTTTTGGTATAAAAATGCCGCTGGTTACAATTTTTGCAGCATAATTTTTTATATTTACTGTTTTACATAAGTTACATGATATCCTTGCAGCATATTTATTCTTCAATAAATATTAAGTAGACACTAAATAACAAAAAGTTACATTGAAAATTATTATTTTACAATGATAACTTGCGCCGCGCCTACTGCAAGATACATGATAAAAAGGTAAATATTACTTTTGCATCTCAGTGTGCTTGGGATTTTGGCAAGAAGATGTTTGGTAATATATAGCCACATTCCACATCTTGGTCTTGCTGGTGCTCTTTTTCTAGTCATGGTAAAGTTTATTTACGTTTGTCTTGTGATATTTTTAGGTGGCTTTTATATGCATTGGCCATGATAATTACATCAACTGTTATATTTTCAGGTGGTTTTGATATGCTCAGATCCTGATGTTTTGTAACCCCAGCTTCCTCATGTTGTGGCAATTGTAAAGAAACAAGAAGAGATGCAATTAATATCACTGAAGGCTCAGCTACTGGATTCTCTTGTAGCGTTGTGCATTTATTGAATCTGGTTTATAAAGAAAATGAGACTGCTTAGATCCCACTAAGTGGGAAGTTTATGTACTAAGTGGATTAACTTATACAGTTTTGTTCATGAATGTAATCCCAACAATTTTGATTCAGGTGGCTTGCATGTGTGATTAGTAACATAATTATGTGTATAATTTAATTAGTCTGAATGTTGAAAAAGTTCTATTTAATTAGTCTAAACGTTGTAAAAAAGAGTTTGCTGAGATAAATAGTTGTTATGGCCAGTCTTGGTAGATTACAAAAGAAAGCTATTTTATGAGTTCATTCAGAAACCAAATAAGTTTCTGGAGCTGTCTCTTTTGGTCTTGCAATTTTTTTTTGCTAGACTCTTTCCTGTTTTGTTTGCTTTTAATATACTCTAACATGCTAATTGATGATAATATACTCAATCCTTGATACACTCAAATAAATACTGCAGTACCAATATTGTAAAATAACAATCCTTGGATTAAGTAATCTGATAAAATATTGAGTCATAACATTCATTACAATTGGATATAGCATTACAAAACAGCTGATTACAACATTCATTACAAATTGTTTATTACAAAACAATTGATTACAACAACCATATTAATATAAATATGAAAAACACACTATAAGTGCAGCCCTATATCTACACATCAGAATCTTAGTTAATCGCGCTTCATTCTCAATTTGTCCTTGATGCTGGGTAGCTTCTATTTCCATTGTTGACCTGAACTTAGATGTCGCTTGCTTGACTGGGTATGTTTAACTACCATTTGTTACTTTCGAAGTTCTCTGAAATTGACATACTAGGATTAAATACAGAACAAGACAAATCTCTAAAAGAAAAAATAATGGAAAGGAGCATGACAATTGTGGTTCAAAGGAGAGCGACAATTATACCTGAACTTCTGAAAGGAGAATTTTAAGTTCAGCTGTTATCTCAGAGAAGGAAGGCCTATTGCCAGGAACTGCTTCCCAACATCTTTGCATTAATTCTAACAGCTTGGAGTGTGCATTCGAAGATCAGGATGGAGTCCCTAGAAAATAGAATACATGACATAACTTTTAGGTTCATATAAATTCAGAAGCTTAACTTTTGTCTCCAGACAAGAAGTGTGTAATATACTAGACTCCTTGAGACATTAGATACCAACACTTATGTGTCAAATATACAAACTCCTAGAGGATTTTTTATTTTTTATATAAGTAAGAAAATATTGGTAAGACTCCCAAAGTTCTTGCTCATTTGTTTTCAGAGATAAAATGAGATGAGATGAGATTAAAATTAAAAAGTTGAATAAAGTATTGTGAAAATATATTTTTTAATATTATTTTTGTTTTGGATTTGAAAGAGTTGAATTGTTTATTTTATTTTGTATTGGAAGTTGAGAAAGTTGTAATGATTAGATGAGATGAGATGAGATGAGATGAGATGTTTTCTGAAAACAAACGAAGATGCTCACACTTTTTTGAAAGGTAATACTAAAAACATACCAGAACTTTAATATTGGTGAAACCCAACCCATTCAAAGCTATAACTAAGGTATTACCCACTGCAACAACACCAAACCCAATCCATTCACAAGTATTATCAACAACACAAACACTGCAACAACACCTCCTAGCTCCTGCAATAGCACCTCATATTTCACCCCTACAACAAAACACTAAAACAGCACCAAACACAACCCATTCAAAGCCTAAAATTAAGGTATTAACCTCAATCAGATTTCACTCGCACAAACACATGGGATCATAAATGATGTATGAGAAACATGATAATTTAAGCACCCTATAAAAGCTACCCTAATACTCAAAACTCAAAAGAAACTTTAAAATTATTGAGCAATGGAAGAAATTGAAAACCAATTTCAATTAGGCACTAAAATAATCAACCCAAAGCAAGGAAAGCTAAAATTTTTGCAAATTGGAATATTCTTGAACAAGCCAAAACAGTGAAAGAGAAAATGGGTCTTCCCAAATAGTGAAAAATTAGAGAGAAAGTGTGGGGCTTACCTGGAGGCTCGGGAGAGGCGTCTCAGGCTACTATGAGTGGCAGCGGCACCTCTATTAATTTGCCCAAATCACCGAAACCCTATATACACAAAGAGAGAGAGGGAGAGAGAAGTAGCCTCACCTGAGACGACGTCGTTGAACGGTGGCCTGTCTCATTTCTTTGCCGTTGACAGTGGCTCTTGGGCGCAGAGGGAAGAGCTCGGGCTGCGGAGGGGAGAGTTGGGCGTGAAGGAGAAATGTGTCTTGGGTTGTTGATTTTTGAATTGAATAATGGTAGTTACTACCCTACTACTATCCATCTACTACTCTTTTTGGATTTGATTTTTTTTTAATTTTTTATTTTACTTAATGATTAAGGAATTGAGTATTAGTAAAGTTATATATTTTTTTATTTTTTTAATGATTAAGGATGTTAAAAAAATACTTAAAAGAAAATGATAAAAAAATAAAAAAACTTAAAATACATTTGAGTAGTAGATGTGTAGTAATAGGGTAGTGAGCCTATCACTACCCAAATGTAAGAATTAGGTCAGAATTTGGACTGAACTGAGTTGATCTTAATTTAGTCTAATTTTAAGTTGAATCTAACATTCAAATATCCAACTCTCAAATCATTAAACTCATCTCAACTCGTCTAATTTTAAACTGAATCTAACATCTAACATCCAATTCTCCACTTCTAAATCACTAAACTCATCTCAACTTAAAATCTCTTTACACGTAAGACTTACTATATTTTTCAACTCAACACCTCTTTACATGTGGGATTTACAACATTTTTCAACTTCCCATAAATATATCTAAATTTATCTTAGATGGACCTCACAAAACTCACTCTATCATCTTAACTCATTACTATTCATAAAGAATCAAACCCAGATCAACATACAAACGGGGCCTTAGCCTTCAATATTATTCACAAATTATTTATTACTTTTTATAATTATTTATTATATTTTCACTATTTTTTTCCATTTATTTACCGATCAACATCACCTCATTTGGTTACGCAGTTAAGATGAGATGAGATAAGATGTTTTGTTGAAAATTGAATAAAATATTATTATAATATTATTTTTTAATATTATTTTTATCTTAAGATTTGAAAAAATTAAATTGTTTATTATATTTTATATGAGAGTTTGAGAAAATTATAATAATTATATGAGATGAGATATTTTAATTTTGAGTAATGCTAGAGAGAAGCCACTATAGCAGTGCACACTTTGCACTCACTGCGTGACTGCTTCTAATTGATTATTCCCAACACTCACTTGGGGAGATGTGTGGTCTAGATGATGCCATATCATGTGTGCAAAATAGATGCTCCCAATAGTAACTTCTATCTATATTTATTCTTTAATTTTATATAACTATCATTTTTCTTGCAAAACCAAAATTACAGTTGGAACATAAACCTAACATTTTTCTTGCATGGTGTAGTTGGAACAGAAAATTATAGTTGTCTGTCTAGGCCCAGTTTGGATTGAAAAATCATCTCTAACAGTGAGAGTTTGAGATACTCATGGTGGCCAAACCAGCTATGATGAGACGGAGAAGTATTGATGAGAGAGAGAACTGGTCTACGTTTAGAGAGAGGAAAAAAACCTCCTATCATTTCTATTTTTCAGCCAATACCCGTCCCCTGCGTCTTCTCCCTCTCCCAGCCCCAAAATTTTCTCTTTCAAACCTCGCCAATCAAGAACTCACATAGTCAAACGGTCCGAAAGATTGATCCGATTCAGCTTTAATTTCTTTCTTTCTTTCTTGGACTCTTCCCCGATCACTACTAGCCCAGTTCTCGAATCTGCCAAAATTTCACAGCTTTGGGTTCCAATTTGTCCGATCCGATGACACCCAAGTTCGGGTGTCTTGTATTTTTCTTGGTCTCAATCTTTTGTGCCGTTGCCGAATCCAAATGTAGTAACGAATGTGATCTAGCTTTAGCTTCGTACTACGTCTCTGAGGGGTCAAATCTCACGTACATAGCTACACTTTTGCAATCTAGTCTTAATATTGACCCCGACACTATTGTGAGCTACAACAAGCAAAAGATCTCCAGCAAAGACAGCATCCAAAAGAATATAAGAATCAATGTTCCGTTCCCATGTCACTGTGTCGAAGACTCGTTTCTAGGTTACGTGTTTAACTACTCACTTCAACCCAAGGACACCTACGACAAGGTGGCACGGCAATGGTATGCGAACCTGACAACAAACGACACGTTGATGAACTTTAATCCTTATGAACCCAACAGGATACCGGACGTTGGGAAGTTGAGCATACCAGTGAACTGTTCGTGTGGTAACAGCGCGGTTTCGAAGAAATTCGGGCTGTTTTCTACGTACCCGCTTCGGCCGGGTGACACTCTGGAATCGGTTGCGGCGGAGACGGGTCTTAATTCAAGTTACACAACCTTGCTGCAGAGTTACAACCCGGGTGTGAATTTCAGCCAAGGGAGTGGCGTGGTGTATATCCCAGGCAAAGGTGACAATTTTGTTGTGTTTTGAGTTAATGAATGTTTATATAAATATGGGAATTGGGATTTTTTGTTTTCTTTTTCTTTCATTTAGCTTATTGAATTTCTTAGATGTCAAAGTGGTAAGAGTTTGTAGGAGTTAGATGAGGGTCTGATTACTTGTAGCATCAATTGCATACTTTATTTGCTCGTATCATAGATTAACGATTACGTGTTACTTGCATGCTGCTAGTCACAGCAAGCGAATGATGTAAAGAGATCCGGTGGGTGTTGATAATGGAGTCCCGAATGCTTCATTTTAGGAAGTAGTGGGAGGTATTAAGCGTACAAAGTATTGGGATGGGTGATGGGAAGTCCTTGAGTTGCAACTCTCATTTTTATTTACTTAAAAAAATTAAGCTTACAAATATTTAGACAAGATAAGTCTACTCGAGAAATTAATCTGAACTATAATTTTCGTTCGTGTGGTTCAGGCTTGATTGCATTACCCTTCACAATTTATAAAAAGTTACATTAAAACCTCCTAATAGTTTTGATTGAATTTATAAAAAGTTACATTAAACCTCCTTATTGCGATGAACCAGTCAATTGATACCTACTCATCATCTATATAACAAACCTAGTTGCACATAATCCTTGTTCCTTAACAAGGAAAGACGTTAAGAAGATAAATGTAATTAAACTCAACTTGAGTTGTATATAATTAACCTTCAAATTATATATTCGAGTTGTTGAGTTCATATAAACTCAACTTAGAAAGCGTACTTGCTAAATTTTCCGGATGACCCTTTAGCATAGTAGCCCTGATATTCATCTTGCGTAGTTTAAAATGAAGATGTCCCATTGTATCTATTACTAATTTAAGAATGGAATATGCTTATAAAAAATAATTGAAAAAGATATGACATAATTTTGTTAAGTGATAGGAGATCAAATGCCATATATTGGACTTTGGAGATGAAGCTGAGGGGCACTTCTGGAGAACTGGGTTGAACCATCAAAGTGAACATTATATACTGCACGTCTAGCCTAATAGATAAAACCCTGAAGTTGTGAAATCTCTACTACATAACCCATCTCTACGAGCTATGCCCTTTCCAAGCAGATTAACCAAATTAATATCAAAACTTTCAGAAGTGCATCTAGCCCAAACAGTTTCTTCTGAACGACCATTCAAGCCTCCTCTGCCACCTGCAACTATAGCAGCATCATATTTAAATCCATCCCCTTTGCCCCTGCCCCTTGCAACTGCTCTGCCCTATCACGTTTTCACTTGCTCTGCAATGTCAGCTAGAGTTACAAGCACAAACAGTCAGTTAAGTGGCTGTCTAGAAATAGCATGTGATCATGTGTCTTTTTGGTGATATTGATAGTGATTTCTTTTCTCCTGCCTAATTATTTATAAAAAATTAGTATACTGTAGCGTAGTGAGTGTGGCCCACTTGGAGTAATAGCAAAGGGAAACTACTTGATTTCGTTTGTAGCATTTGGCACTTTAGTGCAAACAAGAGGAGCTGTTAGATGTTCCTTTGAATGCATATGCTATAGTATACTTACCAACAGAAAAGGGCAGTATTACCAAGCTGATTGGTCCAGAGTTGTGTTGGAAAATTTTGTGGACAGAAACACATTTATAGGTCGTATATAAGTTCAAGTCAAGTGAGTCTTGTCATTTCAGCATTGGAGCCAGTTTGCATGTATTCAGGAATACAGAGCCAGAAACTATAACTTGACCTCATACACTTTTTTGTACAAGTATGATTGATCTCCTGCACTTTAGAGGTTGAGTGGGCAGACAAATATAAAAACTTTAGGAGGTTGGTCTCGACTACACAATTTCCTACTGTTATGTCTGTTATGAGAGAATATTCAACAGTTGAATTTGGTGAGAAAATGTTTTATATTTAGCACAGTTATTCAATGGTGCTCCAATCAACTAAGGGTAATGTTGAAACACATTTGATAGTCTGTTGAATCGCAAGGTTAAAAGAGTCCTCAAATTGTGATGTTGGTGTTCCAGGTTTGTTTGACTGAAAATCTCAGATTGGTCTCATTTGAATCATGGTCGAATTTCATTCGAAGCAAATAGATCTCAAATCTGCTTTGTTAGTTTGAACGCTAGTGAACACTTACAGATTATGTAGAGAAATTAAACATTTTTTGAGATCATTTCAGCACAAAGAATTGAAGAGTGGTGGATCGAGGTTCAGAGAAGAGGCTAAGGGGTTGGCAGAAGCATGTTTCATGGATTAGATGCGCAGATATATGAGTGTTACCATGTGTAATTCAGCCGGTTGAGTCGGTTTTTAAGTTGTGTGTGTTGGTTAGGTAAGTTTGGACTAGTGTCTTGCTAGTGGTGATATCTCTTATGTATTGGATTAGATCCTTTTTTTTTTCAGTTGGGTTTTTCATATAACAAATATGGTATGCCATTGTGACTGTGTTAGATCCTTTGATATTTAGTCATCAATGCAAAACAAAGAATATCTTCAGTTATGAGTTGTGAATATGTATTTCATTCTGCATTGATCGATGCATCTTGTATTTGATATCATGATTGGTTCATGATATTGATCGATGCATCTTATTATATGCATTTCAATGGCTTGGGTCATGCCCAGAAGAGTTGTGGAGCTTTTCTAGACTTCTAAGCTCATTCATTAACTGCTCTCAATCTTCAAAACTTCTTTCATTCATCTCCCTCCAAATATGCCACCATAGACAAATTGGAACCATCTTCCATACTGTTGCAATATGAGAGTTGTCCTAGATGCCTCGTCAAGAAGCTAGGAGGTCGATTCCATAAGAAGCTTGGGTGATTTCAGCATCACTGAAGCTAATCTCATCCAAATAAAGTCATTCCACAAGGTCGTAGCAATCTCACAATGAAGTAATAGATGATCTACGGAGTCTCCTCTCTTTTTGCATATACAACACCAATCCATGACTATGATGTGGTGTTTCCGTAGGTTGTCTCTTGTGAGGATCTTCCCTGAGGAAGCCGTCCATACAAAAAGCATTGCCTGCAAGAGTGCCTTTCTCTCTCAAATACCCTTCCATGGTAATATATTTGTATTATGAGTGGTGATAGCTTGATAGTAGGAGCAAATTGTGAAATTTCCTTTCTTAGAAGGGTGCCTAAAGATCTTGTCTTCAACTCCCCCCATCATACGAGTAGAGTACACTAGATCATAGAACTCCGAAAAAGCATCAACTTCCCTCCCAATGTTGTGCGTCTCTGAAGAATGTAATGATCCATTGGGGAGTACCATTGGATAGGATTAAAACGTCAGCAAATAAGGCTTCTTTCATTCTTGCTATGCCATACTAGATAACCTTCCTTGAGTGCCCTATTGCCACACCATACATCGTGCCAAAATTTGCTTTTTGACCCATCACGCACCTTAAAACCGATATTTCTTGAATGTGTCCAATCCTCTTCTTATGTGTTTCCATTGTCCCACCCCATGTGGCCCACTTATCTCATTCGAACACTATCCTCCCCATGGTTCAGCATACTTCGATTCTATGAAGACTCTCCATAATGCTCCCGTTCTTTGTGGTATCTCTATAGCCATTTGCCAAGTAAAGCTTTGTTAAAAGAATTGCAAGTTCTGAATTCCCAATCCTCCTTCCAAGATAGGGGAGCACACTGTAGCCCTTTTTACCAAGTGGAATTTAAACTCATTGTTCATCCCCCCACAAGAAATCTTGTTGGAGTTTCTCCATGCGAGGAGCCACCTTGGTGGGAAGCTGAAATTGTGATAGGAAGTAGGTTGGCATGTTGGAAAGGGTACTTTTGATTAAAGTGACCCTACCATGTCTGGATGAATACATCTTCTTCCAACTAGCCAATTTCTGCCTCCTTTTTTTCTAGTACATCATTCCAAATAGATTTTGATTTGAACAGGGATTTCATTGGCAATTGAGATATCTTGTATTCCAAAATGTAAGCTTTGCTCTCCACATTTGGAACATCCCCCACTGAGACTACTTCTGATTTAGGTAAGTTCACCTTTAACCCTGAAGCAGCTTCAAAGCATAAAAGGAGTGCCCTTAAAGCTCGAATTTGATCATGGCTAGCCCCACAAAAGATTAGGGTATCATCCGCAAATAATAGATGAGATATGTGAAGTGAGCCAATATTTGCCTCCCCCATGAAGAATCCAGATAAGACCCATCCTCCATGACACCTAAAATCACCTTGCTAAAAGCCTCCATTATCAACTTTATGGCAATCCAAGTTATATCATGTCATGTAAATTGAAGTCTTTGAACAAATATCTAAAAACTTGGAATGGATGGTGGGTCTTATCTAAAAATGGAAGCTTTTAGCAAAATGATTTTAGGTATCTGGAGGGTGGATCCGAAGGGCCCTGCCTTGGAGAGGTTCCCTGACATAATAAATAAATAAATAAAGTTGATAAGAAGATGTAACACCCCTTTCCCGTAGGATAGAGATATTACTAACATTTATAACATAATGCCCGGTAAAGAGATTCATATCCTGAAATACCTCATTTATTGAAATTCATCAAAACGTTAAAACTGAATTGAACATGATTGTTTCGAAAACTGAACGTAAAATAAAAGAACATAAACTAATCCTATGAATGACATAAAATGAATCTAATTCTTGTGAAAATATCACTTATTTATTCCTAAGTCTTTGTACTAGATCTATTCCTGGCCATCCAGCTCTGCATCATCATAGACATCATCTGCGAGAATTAGACATGGAAGAAAAAAAGAAGACAAACAAAAAAAAATGAATCGAATACTCAGTAAGTAGCACATCATACCGTAAAATATAATTTTTGCCTAACATGCATTTAATTTTTATGATACTCTTCATAACATACATACAGCTTCATAGATTACAATCAAACACATAACATGACTTTCTGAAAGATTTTACATACATATATCTTCACAGACTCGCATAGCATACATTTTCATTATTAACATAAGCGGAAGCATATATAATCAAAACATGTAATCGTGAATGCATAATAACTTGGTTATCTTGTCTTAACATGAAGTGAAACATGCTTGAGTCCGTGTTTTCACTTATCTGGCATAACATAAAGTGAAACACGCTTGAGTCCGTGTTTCACTAAACTTGCATAACATGGAGTGAAACACGCTTGAGTTCGTGTTTCACTTAACTTGCATAACATGGAGTGAAACACGCTTGTCCGTGTTTCACTTAACTTGCATAACATGGAGTGAAACACGCTCTCAAGCGTGTTTCACTTAACTTGCATGACATGGAGTGAAACACGCTTGAGTCCGTGTTTCACTAAACTTGCGTAACATGGAGTGAAACACGCTTGAGTCCATGTTTCACTTAACTTGTGGTTAACCACGCTTGAGTCCGTGGCACCGTTACATTTCTTATCTTTCTTAATGCATAAGATTTTATTAGGCTTCATGAATATTTCTAACATGGCATAATCTTGTACATGGCATAGCATAACATGACATGGCATGGCATATTCGTGTATATGGCATATTCTTGTACATGGCATAGCATAATATGATATAACATGGCATATTCTTGTACATGGCATAGTATAACATGACATTACATAACATGCTCTGAACGTTTTATGACATTCCAAGGCAATGATCCAGATACTACACGAACATGGCATACATGATCTAAGTACTACATGGACATGGCATATATAATCTAAGCATTTCATGAACATGGCTTGCATAATCTGACTATTCCGTTACATGGCATACTTAACTTTGAACTACTACATGAACATCTCATGGCTTTCATATGATTTTAGTAACATTCAATCAATCGAACAACAAATTCATTCATTCAAGTATAATCTCATATTTCATCAAAGATCGAAAAGGAAACTAACCTTGGCTTGTCTCTTAGCGTAGCGTAGTTAACAATCATAAGCACATCATATTTTCATACATAATAATAATATTCAAAGTACGCATGCATTTATATGATCCATACTATTTACCTCTTAGCGCTGCTTCCTGATTTCCAACTTGTAGCGCGTTACCTATACGAGGTACTAGAGGTTACTAACTTCCTTTTTTTTGATAAGTAATAACTTTATTAATAACAATGTAATAGGCATAGCCCGAGTACACAGGGAGTATACACAAGAAACACCTAATACATTCTAGAACTTAGAAAAACGAAGACAAGTATGCGTTTACATCCCCTCCCTTCAATACAATAGCAGAGAACCAGCTAATTAGAGTGCTTATAAAAAACTTCCAAAATGCATCTCTATTGCGTTCCCGATCATTAAAGCACCGCTCATTTCTCTCCCACCAAATACACCACATAATACACAAAGGCAACATTTTCCAAGCAGCTGCCACTTGGGGACAAGTATGCATTTGAAAATTAGTCCAGCATGTTAGGAAATCGACCACTGCTGCTGGCATAACCCAGCACAGCCCAACCTTTCCAAACACACCATCCCATAGCACTTTAGCCATTTCACAATGAAGTAGTAGGTGGTTTGCTGATTCCGCTTCTTTCTTGCACATAAAGCACCAATCCACAACAATCATTCCACGCTTCCTCAGGTTGTCAATAGTCTGAATATTCCCTATTGCTGCTGTCCATACAAAAAAAGCCACCCTTGACGGAGCATGAGCCTTCCAAATCCTCTTCCAAGGAAAGCCAATATGGTGCTGATTAAGTATCACTTTATAATAAGACCGAACTGAAAACTTCTTGGAGGCTGTTTGATTCCAACAAAGTTGGTCCCTGCCCTGTCTTCTTAACACCACTGAATACAACTGTCTAAAAAATTCAGTAACCTCCTCTACTTCCCAATCCTGGACAGATCTGGAGAAGCCTACATCCCAAAGCACCACTCCATTGGAAGATACCATCACGTCGGAAACTGAAGCTTGCTTATTAGTTGCCAACCTGAAAACAGCCGGAAATGCTCGAAACAATTCAATATCCCCACACCAAACATAAGACCAAAATCTGATTTTTGAGCCATCACCAACCGAGAAGTTAACTTGTTTTAGGAAGCGACCCCAACCTTTCCTAATAAACTTCCATAGACTCACTCCATACGAATCCCTACTCTCCATGGTACACCATCCTCCCCAATCACTACCATACTTGCGATCAATCACCCCCCTCCACAATGCTTCCTCTTCCCCATGATATCTCCATAGCCACTTCCCCAACAACGCCTTATTGAAACTACAAAGACTATGAATACCCAGACCTCCATCAGCAATCGGACGGCAGATTTTTTTCCAGCTTACTAAGGGAATTTTGATCTCCTCTCCCAAGCCTCCCCAAAGGAAATCTCTATATAATTTTTCAATACGATTGGCCACACCAACAGGTAAAGGGAATAAAGAAAGGAAGTATGTAGGAATATTAGAGAGAGTACTCTTAATAAGAGTAATCCTAACCCCTTTAGATAAGTAAATCCTATTCCAAGCTGCCAACTTCCTCTCTATCTTCTCGATCACTCCATCCCAAATGTGTTTGGCCTTAAAAGATGCCCCTAACGGTAATCCCAAGTATTTTATGGGCAGCAAAGTAACTTTACACCCCAGAAATTCAGCCAAGTGATGAATATTATGAACCTCTCCTACCGGTACCAATTCCGATTTACTTAAGTTCACTTTTAATCCCGAGATGGCTTGAAAACATAGCAGGACAGCCCTCAAAATTTGAATTTGTTCCCCAACAGCCTCACAAAAAATGAGAGTATCATCAGCGAAGAGCAAGTGTGATATAGTAGAGGGGCCACTAGGATTGGTTCCCACTGAAAATCCCGAAATAAATCCTTCTCCTACCACTGCCTCCACCATTCGACTCAAGGCTTCCATAACAATGTCAAACAAGAAGGGAGATAAGGGATCCCCCTGCCTCAAACCTCTAGAACTCGGAAAATACCCACAAGGCTGCCCATTAACAAGAATAGAAAAGCGAACTGTTGAAATACAGTGACTTAAATAATCCAAGTAATTAAATATGTATAATGGAACTTAACTAAAAAAATAGGCTTCAAAGCAAACTCTAAAAACATACTTTAAAATCCCTTAAAGACAACACTAGCCGATTGGGCCTAAGGCAAATTACACAATCAAGGGTCAAAAAGGCATGTAAGTAATTACAGAATTAGTGGAGGGGCTTTTTGGGAAAGGCTGAAAACAAAACACATGAAGGGAAATACATCTTACGGCAAGACTAGATAGAGGGGTATTTGTGTAAATCTAATGGTATTGCTTGGGTGTTTTAGGAAGGCTGAAGCAAAAGAAACAAAAGGTGGAAAGGCATGCTTACGGGAGAGTGGAAGAGAGTCGTGCGATAACTCACCGAGAGAATGAGGCTGAGGCGATGGCGGCTCTGGGGTGGTTGGAAGCGACTGGCGACGCGATTGGGTCCTCTGGGCAGTGGTGCGATGCAAGAGAGAGAGGGAGAGGGAGATTGAGAGAGTTAGACCGAGACAGTGAAAATCACGGGGAGAGAGATATCTCGTCGGGGACTTACTGGAAAGGAGTGGGTTCAACGGGGTTGGGTTGGCCAGCATTTTCTGGCGCCGTGGGTGGTGCTCCGACGTCCTAGGGTGGTCGGCGGTGGCTGGGCAGAAAAAGGCTTATGCGATATTGTTGTTCTTTGGGTATTTCAATGTGTGCAAAACAAAGACTTTGTGGGTTTCTTATAGTCGATGGGAGGGAACAACGTGAACCTTTAGGAGATTGGCTGAAATTTGAAGTTGCCTAGACTTTAGGAACCTATCCTTACATGGTTATAGATTCTGAGAGGGTTTGAAGAGTTTGAGTTGGAGTTGGTCTCAAACTGGAAACCGAATCCAATACGGGGACTTAGTGGATAGAGTATACGAAGGTTTTAAGGGAAAATGAATAACTACTAATTTAATCTATCTGTTAGCACAATTTCTAAAATGATAATAAAAATATAAAGACAATAAAATAATAATAAATAAATAAAATACTAGTTTTAAGCCCTAAATTTGGACCCGAATGTTACAGAAGATCACCGTTGTTGGACCTTATCAATGAATCCTTCTGATTTCAATCACATGTTTTCAAACTTGAAATACCTTGGGTATTCAAATACCTCCACAATCAAGAAGGATGGGAAAGTGATTTGAACACAACTTGGGGAGTCTCTTTTGAATGAGTTTTGGTAATGTGCTTACCATTCTGGCGATACTAGGAATCAATCGATCCTTGACCAAAAGGGGTGTTCCCGGTTGCTTGACCAAGTATAAGTTCCACTAGCATGAGGAATATCTAGTAAATCTTGTTCAGAAATGAAGTTAGAGAAGTCTACCATTGGTAAATTTAAGCTAGATCCTCCCGATCGCTCACTCAAGAATCGAGTAACGTTGAAATTGGTGAGTCGCCACCAATTCACCAAGGTAAGTCCCATATGCTACTTAGGGCTACCGGTTCGCCCCATAGTAAACTTCTTGCACAATCTAAGTTAGGACCATAAAGACCTGCGAAGGCCCACTGATATCCATCCACAACATTCTTGAATGATCAAGCCACCATATAATCCCCCATACAATCTTCTAACTTTTCCACCACTCTTTTATCCCACATCACTAAGATGCCCCTGATTCTCCTTTGGATGGTAAGCAATACCACCCAACTTCATTACAACTCCACAAACTCCTAATAGTTCTTAGGGGGATAAATTCCAATTTCGTTTCATGTAAGCAAACGATGTCTACCCTCCAATTGCGTAACTGGTTTCTAATTTTGAGACACTTTTCCCTTTCATTCAGCTCCCTTACATTCCATGAAACAATTTCCGACTTCATAAAACAACATCCATTGCCCCCTCCCTTTGATCTTCCACGGTTAGAACTCCTCTCTCCTACTCCATCATTGACAGTCCAGTTGAGTCTTTTTAATTCTCTAGCTCTCTTCTTTGCGGAATTGATCTCACCTGGTGAGCTAGAGTGAGTCTGTCCAGCCTCTATAGCTGCAAGGAGAGCTATAGATTGGTCCTCGAAACCATTGCACAATATCACCACACCATGTTGAGTCTCCTTGGCTTTGTCTAAGACCCAACTGGAGACCTGGCTGTTGCTACTTTGGAGCAGAGAAATCAGTGGCATAGGTTCTTCTCAATTTACCTCTTCACTGACCACAGGACTTGCTTGCACCTCACCCACCTCATCCGAGACAGGACACAACACCTACCATTGTTCTCCCTTGACCCCATCTGAATCATACACTATCATTGCTATGTCTGGAATTTCCCTTTCCTCCGTATTACCCATTTCACAAACCCCACCCTCTATTTGATCCTTTCCAGAGATCAATAAATCTCCTATTTCCAGAAACAACACATTCTGGGGTGATACCATGGTGTTCTCCTCCATTTGGAGCTCCCTGGCGACAATTTGTGCTTCAAAAACATTTGTTCTTATTGTTGGTGCCACCAGTCCATCGGCCTGGACACTAGCCACCGGCTTGCCTTCTTCAGGTCGATGGTTTTTGTGTAGTCCTTGTCTGGTGTAACATTGTCTCCGATTCTGTTTTTGCAGCACTGGAAGAGGACCCAACTTCAAAGGTTGAGTGACCCACAATTTTAACCCGCTAATTCGGGGTCGCATAACCTTTAGAGCTGTGGGTTTTCATCTTCCCTTTCTCAGCCCACGATTCTTGTTACATGGGAGCCCATGGTCCGTTTCTTGCCAGCTGGTTCCCTCACTTTTCTATCCTGACTTGAGTCCAGGCCCATTTCCTGATTTTCCCGATATATTAGACTGCTGAGCTTCTCTCTCAAGTCTATCAACTCTTCTTTGAGGTTGTGCAGAGTCATCTTTTCTGCATCACGCCCCTTGGTCAGAGAGCCACCATTGCTTCTTGCATAAACTATGGTGACTTGTGGCGCTTCTGACCTCCTATCTCTTCAAGTCTCGTAAACGGTAACTTTTTTCTTCCGCGACTATACTGCCCTTCATGCTCTGGTTCTGCATCCCTACTTTTCTTGGTTTCTCCTCGATTTTTCTGGCGATGCCGTTAGTGGCTGGAGCTGAGCATGATATAACCTCTGCATATGTTGTAGAAGTCACTCCGCCACATGTGTTCTTGCTCATTTGCTGTTTGAGCGTTTCAGCCCCCCCATATTACTTTGCTTCAGTTTTGCCTGCACTGCAACATAGTACCCGCAGTTCCATAGCCATCTTCCTCCACCCTTGAGCATTCTTACAAGGTTTGTGCAACCCATGATGCAGTTGGTTTACCCAATACCAGCTCTTTAGTCACCTTCCTACCTCTCTTTATAATGCGTATATAGCGACCACCTTCGACTGAAATCTCGAATATTTTTGTTTCAATGAGAACAACCTTCAAATATCCCATCCTTGGATACTTGCACCTCTAAATACATCTAAATACATCTAAATAAGTCTAGAAATGCTGATTGTCACTGGCAAGACTCATCGGAGGCGAGAGGCCTCAAGAAGTTCTTTATCCACAATCATCTCATATGGACTCCATCTATTAAGTCTAATGAACTTAGTTTACATGATTTTCTGAATCTTTTTCATCTACTAGTTAGGTGTCTCTATTGTATATTACGTATATACCTGTGTTGTGTCTTTGCACTTATTAATAAAGATCTTCTTGTGAGAAGAAAAATAATGTCTTTGGTGTTTGAATTACTTGGCAAATCTAAATTGGCTGGCTGAATACACTGTTAGCTTTAAAATCGTAACCTGTAGTCACCCTGCTCTCCTGCTTTGTCAAGTAAACTAGGTGGTCTTTTTACAAATTATTTCATTGACTTACAGCATCAAGAGCATACCTTTTTTCCATTTATATAGTTTCTGGGGGCTATGATTTCTATTAACTTTTCTTTTGGTTATTTCTTTTCCTTTTATTTTCAGATCGAAATGGTACTTACCCACCTCTGCCATCAAGGTAGCTTCTATAAACTTAATCTTCATACTAAATGAAAAGGCTACATTTGCTTCTATTGCAGTTTGTCTTATATTTATAAGTTGTGTGTTGTTGTGGTTTTCTCCCTTTTGCAGCTCAAGCGGTTCGATCTTCTCCCACGGTTTTACAATGATTATGTTTTCTTTGATATTTGGAGACAAGTCTCAGCAATGCAGAGCCAGTGCTACTTTTAAGCTTAACATTTGCTCAACTATAAGCAGGATTAGCGGTTGGAGTTATTGCTGGTGCAGCTATTGGAGGAGTAGCTGGTGTGGTGTTATTTGCCGCTTGTATATATCTCGGATGTTACCGAAAGAAGATGGAGGCGGCAAAGTTGCTTTTGGCACCATCTGAGGATCTATCTGAGCATGGTATATATGTTTCGTTCAAAACTTTTTCTCTCGCATCTTTACTTGTCTCAATAAAACTTTTTTTACCCATCAAAAAAAAAAAAATTCCTCTCCCATCTTGTTTTGTTTGTCTGTCTTTTTTTTCTATACATTTTTTTCTGAAAGAGTGATTTGTGGATCTTCTAGAAAGTATCTTTAAAATAAGAGGTTTCTCAATGAAATGAACTACCTTATTCAATATCATACTTAACCTGTCCCTCCACCCCCACATCCTCCCCCCCCCCCCCCCCCCCCCCACTGGGGTCCCCCCCAAAAAAAGAAACAAACAATTAATAGGCATTATGGTTCATAGCTGGTATTCTGTTTTTCCTTTGGTGATTTTTTTTTTCTTTCTAATTTGCTGACAAATGTCCCCTTTCGAGGAATGTGATTGATTTGGTTGAAGGGTTTGCAACATGAGATTCTCACTAGTGTCAGAACTCTGATTATCTTTGTGTTCTGCAAAATAGTCCGTCGAAATAACCTTTGAAATCCCATTTAAGCAGCGACACGGAATGCTTTGAACTGTACATACGATCATGGTGACTGATAGAACCAAAGTGTATTGATATTTGCACTTTTTTTAATGGGGGATTAAACACAAGCTCACTTATTGGTTTTCCCTCTACTTTGATTTAGGCCATGGAAGTCCCTTAAACAAGGATAAGGATTCAACTAGTGCTGCTGGTGGTCCAGGTTCAGGTCTTACAGGCGTAACTGTGGACAAATCAGTAGAGTTCTCATATGAAGAACTTGTTACGGCTACTGATAACTTCCATTTGGCTAATAAGATTGGTCAAGGTGGCTTTGGGGCTGTTTATTATGCAGAGCTGAGAGGCGAGGTATGTGACCATTTGCAATTTCATAAATCGGGTGTATTGCACAGTAGTTATGCATGGAAGATTTGCACATTATGTAATTTTTTGATTTCATGGTTAAGAGTTGTAGCCATGTGGGCTTATATTAAACAATATAATTGTCTCTTTGTGACAGGCTTGCATCCTTTCTCGAAATCTTATAGGCATAGTTTTCAAATAGTAAACATATGTGATCCTTTTAGATTGAAGATGGTAAGAACTTTGATTTTTAATCAAATAAGAAGATTTTCCTGAGAACAAATTTATTAAGGCATACATCAAGTTCAAAGGTGAGGACTACCTTGCAAATCGCACAGCTATAGATAAAATGGCTTAATGCAACTTTTATCTTCATTTTATCTGATATGTTTTGGCTATTACATCTTTGCCACAATTTAAGATACTCGAAACTAGGGATTTTCAGGATGTTGAATATTTCACGGACGTCCTAAGTACAGATCGTGCTGGACAGCACTGGTAAGTGTAAAATTTGTAAAGTCAGATCCAGTTGATAAATAGATCTAATTGAGTAGGTTCAGCACCCAGTTTGAATAAGTAAAGGGTTTTTGAATAAGGGACGTTGGTGAGAAATTAATCTTCTTGGTGAATGAGAAAAATGGATGAACAGCTCAGTGAGTATTTAGTCTTTGTACAGGTTAAAGATGGAATGTACATTCATCAACATCTTCTTTGCTCAATGTTTCTTGCGCACTTGTTAATATTCTACATGGATGACTAACCAAGCACACCAGACTTTGTCCATGCCATCCAAATGTTTACATCATATAATTTTCAGCTTTTCCTATTGTCCCTTCACTCTATCTGTGCAGAAAGCTGCAATCAAGAAGATGGGCATGCAAGCATCCAGAGAATTTCTTGCTGAATTAAATGTTTTAACACGTGTTCATCACTTGAACCTGGTAATGTACATTCTTTCCCAACACCAATATCATCATTGTTTAAAAAAGATGACTTGTATGCTAGATTCTTTTTTATTTTATGGGGAGCAATATTATTTCATCAGTGATATTCTTCAGACAATTGCTCACATCAGCGAGAGAGCTTTATGTAAATGTTCATTTCTGTACTACATACCGGGCAGATGATCTTGACCTCATTTTGTTTTTCTAAATTTAGATATGAATCTATATCTATGTACTATATAATTTTCAAAACACAGACCTTTGCCCTTATAAAGCCACATCATAACTATCTTACTATATTTTAATTATAAACAAATGATTAAGTTGCTCAACCAAAATTTTAGATGTCAAGATGCATGGACACTCTTTTAAAAGATTCTATTTACTGTATAATACCTCAAGGTATACTATTTCCATTAAGTAGTATTGTCCATCTAATAAATTTAGGTATTCTTGGCATCGTGTTGTTTTTGCACCGTGTAGTTTTATGATTTGTTCAACATAATTCCTGAGTGAAGAATTAGTGATCAAAGAAAAATTCCTGAGTGATGAATCTTGGGCCCTAGGGCTAAAGTATCCATGTAAATTACATCAGTAACTCCCAACCACTCCGCACAGGGCAACTCACTATATATCCCTCAAGGGTCAGCTTTGCCATTTATCTTACCATCAATGCCATAAACTGCCAAATTGGAGCACACATAGTTGTGGCATCCATATTTATTTAGCAAGTAAGACCTTATAGCCAAGGTATCATAAGTTTATTTGCAACTTTAAAAATTTCCATGTTATTACTTAAAAAAATCTCCGTGTTGTTTCCACAAAATATGGACTGCTGCAAGAATCAACAATAATATTAGAAGCCCTTCTACATTGTGTAAGTGTGGGTTTTTTTTTTTGAGGTTTTAGAATGTCAATAGAATAATTACAACGTACTGCTGGGAGGATTTCTGATGACTTAGCTGTGTCTGTAATAAAAGTCATGCAGTAGTGTCATTTTTCTCTAATGCGAATGTAGATGATGTGTATTTCTTTTAATCTTCAACGTTACATATCACTTACTATAAATCATGGCAGGTGCGCTTGATTGGATATTGCATTGAGGAGTCTCTTTTCCTGGTCTATGAATATATTGAGAATGGGAACTTAAGCCAGCATTTGCGTGGTTCATCAGGTAAGGTCCCATGTGCATGTTAAGGATCTTTACAAGTGATGTCACATTCAGATAGATGGCTATAATTTTGTTGACACGTTTCCAGGGAGGGACCCATTGTCATGGGCTTCTAGGGTGCAAATTGCCTTTGATTCAGCCAGAGGTCTTGAATATATCCATGAGCATACTGTTCCTGTCTATATTCATCGTGATATTAAATCAGCAAATATATTGATAGACAAGAACTTCCATGGAAAGGTTGCATTAGTAACTCTGGTGTTGTTATAGATATTCAAAAGCTTATTCAAGTTGTTGTACTGAAATATTTGCATTGCAGGTTGCAGATTTTGGATTAACTAAACTTACTGAAGGAAACACATCACTCTCCACCCGTGGTCTTATGGGAACATTTGGATACATGCCACCTGAGTAAGTTGGCCTTTCTTTTATAAATATATTAAGGTAGTGGCAAATTTAATTCAGCAATGAGAGAGACTAGTTTTGGCGTATGCAAGCTGCTAGAAGGACAATACATAGCTCAATAAGTGGCTGTCTAGAGGTTTCTTGTAGTTCTCACCACCGTCATAAAATGAGTTACCAAGGGACTTGGAAATTGATTGTAATTGTGAACAATTCCCAACCTTAGGTCCTTACATACGCATCTATGCAATTGTCTGGGCCTGCTGATTTGTTATTTTCGCTAGTGGCTGATGGCACTCGGCATTACCATCAGGAACTTGGGAGGCTCTTCTTTCGTGAGATCTGTATATAGGCTTTTATGTGCCAGGATATGCTTTCTTTTTGTGAATGTTGTATCCTGCAGTACTTGTGATGTTTTGTCCTTGCAGCTGCTGATTTTCTCCTTGAAAGTGGGTTTCACAAAATTGAGTTTTCTACTCAGTACTCACTGATCCCATGGGCTCCTTCCTAATAGGGGAGGAAAAGCTTTTGGTTTGATTTGTCTGTATAAAATTGGATTAATTTTTACCCTTTTTTGTGCAGATATGCTCAGTATGGAGAAGTTTCTCCCAAAGTAGATGTATTTGCTTTTGGGGTTGTCCTTTTTGAACTTATTTCTGCAAAGGAAGCTGTGATGAGGCCAAACAGCTCCACAGTTGAATCTAAGGGCCTCGTCGCATTAGTAAATCCTCTTACCATCTTTCTAATGACACATACCCTCCTCCCTTTTCTTTCTCCCCTGTTCTGTTCTGAGAGATTGATATGAAGCCTTTATTGGTACCCCTTACAGAATGTTTCTGGGAAAGCAGCCTTGAACATGCACTTGATATATTTTCTGTGATTCACAGTTTGAGGATGTTCTTAATCAGCCCGATTCAATGGAAGACCTGCGCAAACTAGTTGACCCTCGGCTTGGAGATGACTACCCACTTGACTCAGTCCAGAAGGTGAAGCCAACTTTATACAAAATCTCACTACTATTTGTTTTGTAATTTCCAATTGAATAAAACTATGAACACATTTGGTTGCAGTTGGCTATGCTTGCGAAAGCATGTACACAAGAGAATCCGCAACTACGTCCAAGTATGAGAACTATTGTGGTTGCCTTGATGACGCTTTCATCGACAACCGAGGATTGGGATGTCCGCGCCTTCTATGAAAATAAAAGTCTTGTCAATCTCATGTCGGGAAGGTAGAAACTAGACAGTGCAATCGCACTTGCATTACGGAAGCTTTTTGGTTTGAATAATACCAATGTTAAATTTCAGATACCCTCATTTTCAATACTTAAAAAGTATAGGAGAGTTTGTAAACTGTACAAAACTGAAAAACAAGCTCCTATGTACAAAAGACTTAGAAAAACTCATTTGCACCTTAAGTAAGGACACAAGTGTTAGTGAAATACATTGTAATAAAATAAAAATTACAACAAAATAGAATTTGAAATGAAACTAGTTGGGACTGACAAAGTCATTTGTGGTTGATAAAGTCTCAAATAAACTGGTACAACAGATCTTCTCTTAACTTGTTTTCTCGAGAATATAACAGCCTACATGATCTTCTTATAGTTCAAACCAATTATGTGGAAGAGGTTAAGTTCAGGCCTCCACCAGAAAGGACAACTATTTGTCTGTAAGAAGTCTAAGGGCTTGTTTAGAAATAGATTTCATCTCAAAATTTTCATTTTATCTTATCTTATTCTCAAACATAATTCAAATACAAACATTTTTTCAAACTAATTTTTATAACTTTTCCAAATTTTTAAACAAAAAATAAAAAAAATAATTCAAATTTTCAAACAAAAATAATATTATAAAATTATATTCTCATAATATTTAAAGTATAGAATAATTTTTATTCAATTTTTTCTCTCATTTCCCGAAACTCAAAAAATACTCAAGAGCGGCCCTACAGCCACCGAGTTGGAATTCAAATTTGGGTCCCTACAAGTGTAAATTTTTTTCATTTTTGCATGTAATTTTTAAATACTCTTAAATATTTTTAAAAAAAAATCACAATATCATTAAAAAAATATTTCATTAATTATTAAGTAAAAAATCAAATTAAAAACAATGTCGGGAGAATGTCTCGGGGCCACCTATCAATGGCCCAAGCACTTCTTAATACTCAACTCAAATTATCTTACTACTATTTAAAAACTATCTTATTATTATTTATAAAATTTTCATCTCATCTCACTCTCCGAACTAGCCATAAAAAATATCACTCAAGATTTTTAATTTTTCCAGTAACAATTATTTCTCTTCTACAGAAATAAGATAAAAGATCACTCCATATTTAAAACGCGAGATGATTTGGGACATTTCGGTCTGAAACCATTCAAAATGTCAATTTTAGATATTAAAAGCAGTTAAGGCAATAAATCAAGGTAAAAAAGGTTTGACCAAAGGAGAGGAACTATACAGGCTTAGACGATTTGAAAAGATGATGGCCTGGCCAATTAAAAAGGATCTGATGCTACTGAAAGACATGGATCATCAGTTATATTTTCAAAAGACAGACACTTGGAATCGATCAGGTGTAATACCCATTTTTACACCAACGAATGAGGAACTGCCACGTATGAATTTCAGTAAAATTAATAGAGAATAGACCCATATGCAGCCGATCACATTTTTTGTATTCTCTTCTCTGTGTGCCCGATATCTCTCTTTCTCTAAAATAATGGAAAGCTCGGAAATGAAAATGATGATGCTCAGTTTTAATGCCTTGGGTTCCCATATGGTTATTGGAATGATCCGTAGCATCTTGCAGAGAATTTTACTGCCATGAAAAGAGAACAAGATGATGATAGAAAACTATTTTCTAGTACTACTCAAGTATCAAATTTGCTTTTGGTTTTTGTTTTCTGCATGTCTTGTTGCTAGTTTAATAAAATGTGATTTCTTTTCCAACAATTAGAATGAAGGAATTGTAACTCGGGTTCAAACATTATCCAACCACTTGAGTTTGCCAAAGACTTCTTCAGAGATTATGGCCATGGAAAAGTTCCTCCAATTCCAAGATTTCGTTCCTTGTAAAATTAGAGCAAAATAGAAAATGCATCCAACATGATCTGATCAGTTTTTGCATCCAACATGCTCTAAATAAATCGACCATAAACTAAATACTTAATATGCAAAAGAGAATGCAGAATAAACAAAAAAAAACTTACAGGTTAATGGCTAAAATCAAGTGGGTTCTGGATCGGAGATCGGTTCGTTCCACCAAAGCACTCGACGGAGAGGGAGAAAAAGCAGAGGGCATGGGGGAGAGAAGAGAGAAAGGGAAAATGGGAGAGGAGAAAGGGGAGAAGACGCTGAGGAGAGGAGAGAAAGAAGAGAATCGAGAGGGGAGAGGAAGAGAAGAGAATCGAAATGGGAGAGGAGAATCGAGAGGGGAGAGGAAAAGAAGAGAATCGAAAGGGGAGAGGAGAATTGGGAGTGGGAGAGCATAGGGAAAAGAATAGAGCTGATTCAATAAGCTATAACCCATTGTAAGATAAATAAATCTCATATATATTGAGATTCTATTGGCCGATGTAAAAATGGGTATGACATCTGACCGGTTCTGATATTTTCTCTTTTCAAAACTATAAAGATAGGGGATAGGAGCGGCAACTTCCTATTAAAGCAATACAAATTTATAAGGAAAATGGCCAATGCTAGCCATCACTAACTCAAATTGGTCAACTTTACGTGCTATTTAAGGTAATGTTTGAATTGATATATGATAGGCATTTGTTCTCTTTTTTATTTTTTGGATATTTGATCCCAGATACAATGAATAAACCTAAAGACAATGGTTTTCTAACATGATTCAAACTCCAAAACAAAGTGATCTAACATGCTACATGAACAACAACGGATTATACCAAGGTAGTTTGGATGTAGAGAATGAAGACCAACCAAGAGGATTATGAAGTTGCAATCCAAAGCATCACTATACTACATTCATTGACTATGCTGGAATTAGGGAAGTCCTATATGCAAGGGAGCGGCATGTGAGGCCTATGCGCACCTATGAGTAGGGTTGTATAGAAACCGACGGGACCGGCCGTCGCAGACACAGATAGACCACTGGAGTCCAAAACCGGCAGAGAACTGGTTGGTCGACAGTATAAAATTAAAGAAACCGACGCCGAGTGATTCGGTTTCTATCTAAACCAAACCTAAACCATCGAATCGACTGATTATATAAGTGAAACGACGTCGTTTTAGTTATAAGTTTTATAAAAATAAAAATAAAAAATTAGGTGAAAAGGTGCCATTTCGTCTAATTTTAATAAACCCCCTTCTTCTTCCCCCGTCGTCTTCTTCCCTCAGCTTCTTCCCTCTGCAACTACAACTTCTTCCCACCGATGGCATGGCCTGCCGCTCCCCTCCTCCTTCATAGTGACACCAATGACAAACCGACGAACCGCACCGACTCACACTGACACTGAAAACGTCGGTTTTCTCCTCCAAATAGGCCGGTTCTGAAACTCTTCAGAAACCATCAGTGCGACGTCGATTTTGGACCAAAATTGCACCAAATATGTTGGTTTTGAGCCCTAACTATGAGAGTGGGAGAGTGGGTTGTATGTAAAGCCCATTATTGTGTATAGGACTGGCCAATGCATGAGCACTCGCACCTATCCCAAAAATGTTTGAATGATGGGGATGGAAGATTGGTGGATGTTGATAATCATGAGATGTTGAGTGGTATTCAAGAGTGCATGAAATGAGCGGATGTGAGATTTGTAGAGAAAGAAATTGAGCAAACAAAAGGAAAAATGAAAGAGTAAGGACAAGGGCAAACCTCCAAGGAGAGTTGGTTGAAACTGATGAGGATGAAATAAAATGGAGAAATGAAGAAGAGGCTTTGCTCCCTCCCAAGAGTAGCATGCTTGTTATTCTCGAAAGCCTTTATTTATTTATTTTTTATGTTTCTTTTTGTTTTTGCCTTCATACAATGAAAATATAGTTTGCCAATTAAACTACTTATTATTTTTTTTAGAAATAGATAGTTTTATTGCTCACCAAAACAATAGGAAGAACACATTAAAGAATTTCCTCAATATATCTTCTTGAAAATTGAAAGCATCTTTGGCAAGCCCATGAGCTGCAGTGTTTTTCTCATGTTTTACGTGTTGAACTGACCAGCTTGATGACAAATTCAGCATATCTCTTGTGTCCTCAATTAGCATACTAACCTGGCTCCAATTACTAGTCTCCTTGTGAAGTGCATTCACAACCTGAAGCGCATCCCCTTCTAAGAGAATCTTGCTGAGGCCATGATATGAACCCGTGGGAATGAAATTCCTTGACCTTGTAATTGACCCATCTGAAACTTGCAAAGGATATTTAAGACTAGGTCCATCTTGATGCCCATCAGGCCAAATTCCTAACTAAAATTGATTGCCATCATGATTGCATAGGTTTCACCTAGAAGGGCATTTGCATTCAACATCCTAGTTGCTTGAAGAGTTCCAATAACTTGTCCTTCAGAATCCCTTATTATGACCCCAATGCAAATTTTACCGCTAGACTTATCAATAGCTGCATCCCATTTCACTTTGTATGTTCATGTTGGGGGTTTTCCCAAGATTGAGTCAACTAAAGATTGTTTCATCTATAATGCAGTAGATTATCTTGAGCACTCCTAAAAGCTTGTAAATCCTCCTTAGCCTGCTTGCTAATCAAATTTGGATGAGTGAAGCCTTTCCCATGTGTGACCGAGTTCCTTCTCATTCAGATCATCTTAGCAATCAGAGCAGCCTTTGTTAATTCATCCTCATTCAATTTGTTGAGCCACTGATCATAGATCTCTATAAATAATTCACTATGCAGGGTCATTTTTTGGATTTTGTAGCAGCTTTGACTCCAAACATCCTTAGCAGCCATACAACACCAGAGAACATGTCCCACAGTTTCAAACTCCTTGTTACATAAGATGTAGGTATCCTCTTTTACAACTTTCCTTTTATTCAAATTGGGAAGATTAGGAAGAGCATTTTTGCAAGCTCTCCAAATGAATAGTTTTACAGCATTGGGCACTCTTAATTTCCAAATAGCATTCCAAAGTCCCTTAGAATTTTGTCCTTCAGATGATTCTATTTCTCTTGCAGATCAAGTTGACAACATCTTGTGTAGATGGTATGCACTTTTTACAGAAAACATACCATTATTAGAATAATGCCATACCATCTTGTCCTCTCGATCTTCTAGATTGATTGGGATGCCTTTTATCATTTCAACTTCTTAGGGGGAAAACACATTTTGGATAAGATCTTTCTTCCATCTTTTAAGATCATCATCTCTCACTTCAAATACCTTAGCATCAACACCTAATCAGTTATAGGAGATTGGATCATATGAGTGGATGGTCTTTGAATCTATCTATCTTTCCAGACTTTCTCTTTCTTTCCATTTCCAAAACTCAAGATAATACCCTTCTTCATAAGTTGTTGTCGTGCCATGATACTCCTCCACACTAGAGAGGGTCTACTTCCAAATTTTGCATCCAAGAAATATGATTTTGGGAAGTATTTGTGTTTGAAAATACATGCAGGCAGTGACTTAAGACTTTGTAGAATTCTCCAACTTTGCTTAGCAAGTATGGTCATATTAAAGCTCCTAAGATCCTTGGATCCTAGCCCTAATGGACTCTTTGAAAGCCCCAATTGATTCCATTGAACCCACTGAATTTTGGAATGATCTTCATTGTAACCCCATCAGAATTTCTTCATTAATCTATTCATCTTCTTTGTAATTGACAAAGGAAGCAAAAAGATTCCTATGGTGTAAGTAGGAATGCCTTGCAGAATAGATTTGAGTACGATTTCTTTACTTCTAAAGATAAAAACTTTGTTAAGCTTTTGACTTGAGACTTTTTCATAGACTTGAAGAATGTGGGCAAGCTTTTCAACAGGGAGAGATGGAGAAGCATAGAAGTGTTCCATGAGCCACTTCATTGCCCATCATGTGGAGTAGTACTCATGATGACAAGAAAGCAACTCTGGAATGACTTTCTATATGCTTCATATGCATATATATATATTATATTTCTTGACAACTTTTATGCATCTTCCTCAGTGTTTCTGCATTGTTCAAACCGGAAACTGATCTGTAGTGTTTCCTGCTTGACTCATGATTCATCTAAGGATATATGGGGACATTAATGCATGCCAAATTGTTGTCAATCAAAGAGAATTATTAAATCACAAATAAATTTCATAAAAATAAATTTATAAGTTAGCGTGAGTTAATGTACACCAGATTTTAAAGTCATTTTAATTATAAAATAGATAGCACGAGCATGTTTCTCTTTATCCTGCAGGCATGCAGTAAGAATTACGTACCAAGAATGTGCTTTTTTTTTTTTTTTTTTTTTTATTAAATCACTACTTGTCGTGCTAGCTAAGAACCCTAACACAAAACTTCTTCTTCAAGTCCGCGTGAGAGAGGTTTGCGTGATTGGCCAATATTGATTACAGCAGTACCGCATGCATACATGCGTTAACTATCATTAACAATAGAATTACTTTTGGACCCTTTGAATTATGACAATTAATACATTTCTATATATACACAAGGGCGGGTACGTACTAATTACTTCTCTAGCTTTGGCCAAACAAACGTCTTATTTTAAATTGAAGTAATTACATTAATTGGTTTTAATTATTTAATTAACATTTTGGTTAAAAAAAATCAAAATATATCTTTTAGATTATCTTATGTGATTTTGTTTAATATTTTAAGGTATCATATTTGGAAAGAGCTAGGGATCCTGCTAGGGGATCCGCTGAAAGTCACCGCTCCCCTTCTTTTATTATTTTTTAATTATTTTTTATTTTTACTTACTGATTAAGAAATTATTATTTAATATTATTATGATTCTTTTTTTTTTTAAAAAAAATATTAAAAAATGATATTAAAAAAAAACTTAAAATGCCTAGCGGGAGCTCACAACGGTCGGTGTAGACCCACTCATCATATTTTCACCATTTCAAATTAATTTACTATAATTTCTGATTTGATGTAACAATTTTATATATATATATATATATATATATATATATATGTCCAAAATAGAGCGTGATCAATTATCTCATCAACCTTTTATTGTTGTAATAATTATAGGAGATCATTTTACTTTATATTTATCCTTTCAAATCCAATTTTGAAAGATTTGATAAAGGGGAGAAAAAATGATGAGAAAAGATATTTATAATCGTGAATTGTATAACCGCCGCGTAATCGATTTGAAAAAAAGTAAATAAAACATGAAATCCATATGATAAAATTAATTTTTAATAATAGATCCTATTTTTTTTTAAAATGATTATACAACATTCACATAATTTATGATTGTATGTAAAATCACTCAAAATAATAGACCCAATGCAGTCATCAACTTTAATGAGAGGGATCGCCAATTTTGGACAAAAATTTAAAAATAAACATTATGACGTCGTGGTAAAAAATACTAAAATAGTAGCCGTTACTATTTAAAAAAAAAATAAGTAACCGACGAGCCGTTACGTTGGATACCCGTTCAAATTCCGGTAGCTAAAATTCAAGTGGGCCGCATCCATTTACGAAACCAAACCTGAAGCGACAGTTGGTGACATTGCCGCCCGTTCACCTTCCCTCGTCGATCTCCCTGTTACGGAGATAAAAAAAGGCTCGTGCCCATGTCCTAATCCTTACACGAAACTTCCTTCACCAGACAACCCACAACCACACAGAGAGTGACTCTTTTGTCCCCTACGGTACCCTCTACCACAGCATAGTGCCTCTGAAACGGCACTACGTACGCTTCTTGCTGCTCTCATTGGGCTCTGTTTTCCGAGTAATCTTTTTCGCTTCAAGAACCACTTCTCATTGATAGTATACGCTGCGTTTATGCTCTGTTTTCTGAGGAATCTTGTGAACTTTCTGCCTGAGGGAATGAAGAACATGGAATTTCAGCATTGAACCTGAAAACGGTGTGTTTGCAGCTCTGGCATTTGACTCTTCTTATTTTCTGAGCCGAGATCGTAGAGATAGAGAGGTAAGACTGAAAAATTTTGCGCTTTCTGTTGGATCCAATGGCTGTTTGGCTGCTGAGAAAATGGAGGAAAGTTAGAACATGAGGTCTTTTTTTTAAGGTTTCTCAATTTCAAACTCCATCGACCGGGTGGTAACAATGTCGTCTGTTTGGCTGCTAAGAAAATGAAATTTTGGTTTTCACTTGTTCTGTATTTATATGTGTATATCTGTATCTATATCTATACTTTTTTTCTCTCTTATTCTTAAACTTTCAAGAACTGATTAGTTGAATCCATTGGCTAAGAAAAAGAGGAGAACTATAAGAAAATAAAATATATATTTTTTTTCATTGGCTCAACCCGGACGAATCAAATACCTATTATCATCATCTTCAGAAAAAAAAAAAAAAAAACAATGCCGTCTTTCTTCACTTGCATTGCTTAATCAAATAACCAAGAATCGAACTTTATGAAACGCTCAATTTGTCTGCTGAAAGGTGGAACAATTTTTGGATGTTAAGATTTATGATTGTTATTCCAGTGGAATATTTATTTTATGATTTATTTTTTTCCCGCATTTTCTTGGCAATCAAACAGACGTGTAAGTTCCAGTCTTGTGACTAGTTTCCAGGCTTTCTGCACACACACATACACATACACATGTATGTATGTATGTATGTATGTATGTATATGTATGCGCGCGCGCGTATTGTTACATATTTATCGTAATGTCTTCTCCTTTTCATTATCTTTTATTAATTTCTATAGGTTGATCTGCATACCCCTTATGTTGTTAAATGTGATGTTCCGTTTTAAATAAATGACCGAAAGCGAAAGTAGTTGTTGTTCAAAACTTCAAACCCTACTTTTTGGCTGCAATTAAGACATGATTTTATTTTTCAACTACCAAAAATATGCTGTGTCCAAAATGGTGCCCTGTGGGTTTTCTTGAGCTTGAGATTACCTTATTATTTTATTTTATTTTTTTTCAGAAATTAAATTATCATTTTGTTTTTGAGGAGCTCATATGGCTACACTCAAGGATATAGAAGTTGCAGCAGCTATCAATATCCTCACTGCATTTGCTTTCTTTGTGGCATTTGCCATACTTCGTCTTCAACCCGTCAATGATAGGGTCTACTTTCCAAAATGGTATCTGAAGGGTTTAAGGAGCAGTCCACTGAACAGTGGTGCATTAGTAGGCAAGTTCGTCAACTTGGACTTCAGGTCATATGTCAGGTTTTTGAACTGGATGCCTGCTGCATTGAAAATGCCAGAACCTGAACTAATTGACCATGCAGGGTTGGATTCTGCTGTTTACTTGAGGATCTACTTAGTCGGGTACTCTCTTAAAGATCATTTCTCGATCAATTGCTTTCATGGCCTGCTATGTTGGAATTTAAGTGTCCTTTCTATAGTCTAATAGTCATTCTACGTTTTAACTGAATATTTCTCTTTGCTTCAGACTTTGGTTTGTTATTTTTTTCTCTAGGACTGATTCTACCATTTCTGCTGTCAAAGTGCAGGCTAAAAATTTTTGTTCCTATAACATTCCTGGCTTTTGCAATCATGGTACCTGTTAATTGGACCAATGGCACCTTGGAGCACTCGAATTTAACTTATAGTGACATAGATAAGCTTTCTATTTCAAATATCCCAATTGGATCTGATAGGTATGCAGAACTTTCCATCGCTATATCTTCTGATCAAATATTGTACAATTTTCACTTATTGGTAATGAATCTTCTCCTCTTGATGTTTTGCATTAGAATTTGTAACGTACTTAAAATGTTGTCAATTCAAAGTTATATTACCTTTTTTCGCAAGTCCATATGAAAATTGAATGGTGTGAATGGGTCAGTAAGTTCGATACATATATTTACTATCTTTCTCAGAATGTTTAACATATAAATCCACTATCATCAGACCATTAGTTTGGTCGTTGATTACTTTACTCATTCTAATGACTGCCTCTTTTTTGGGTAAAGACTATAAAAGATACTAGATATTCTACAACTCGTATTTTCTCAACAACGATTAATATAAATGGGAAACTAGTGTACTGGGCTATAGAGTGGACGCATATATTAGAGTGGACAATGAAGCATGCATACATTTGGCCTACTCTGCAATAACACTCCACTCTCCCGTGAAACCTTTCGATTAATGGTCAAAGTTATTTGTTGCAGATTTTGGACTCATTTGGTAATGGCTTATGCTTTTAGCTTCTGGGCATGCTATGTTTTGAAAAAGGAGTATGCGATAGTTGCATTGATGAGGTTACATTTTCTGGCTTCAGAACAACGGCGCCCCGATCAGTTTACAGTAAGCTCAAACATATTGTATCATCAAATTTTGTGATATGGGTTGTAAGGCCAACCTTTTCTAGCACGATATTTAAGTCATGACATCTGAATGGGTGAGGTGGTGGTGATCTGGGGTATTGGCCAAGAAAATGTAATTTTTGTTAGAAGTGATCCCTTTACATGTAGGTAAATATGAAAAGGGTATAAATGGATACACACTCTCAAGTCTAGTACCCTTCCCATATTTTATCTTATGTACTCGGCATTCATTCACTTTGAGCAGTCTCGAGGAACAGATTTAAGGGAACAATCGCAGATGTTGGATGTCTATAATATTTTCGTAAAAATGTTTGTGTTGACCCTTATATGGCACCCATGCGGCTCGAGGACGTGAATCCATGGTTGAGGAATAAGATATTGTTGATTTGCTGTTGTAATCTAATCAAGGGCATGAATGTCAAGGATAAGGATAGAGGGATGAAGAAGATTCAACTGGTGCAATCCTCGGGTTAAGATTTGTGGGCTTTGTTTGTGAATTGATCAAAGAACATGTTGTCAGAGAAGGGCAGTTCACAAGGCTGAAAATATAAGTTCCAGCCAGTTGGTGATCAGGCTAGATGGCACGTGTTCATCAATTGTAATTTCTATCATACTTAAACGAGTGAAGTAGATGGTAGGGGCATACTGCTACAGTTATTTGAAGTTGGGGTACTGTCAATTGAACAAAATGAGTTTCCAATGGGGACTTCGCATGAGGAGATCATAGTTTCAGGCAATAAGATGTAATTCACCCGTGATGAATTCTCTATATGACTGATATACAAATAATTGTATGTCTATGCAGCCATTTGAATAGGGTGAAATGTAATGAGCTAGAACTCATCTATAGCAAGTATACAGTAGTAACCATGAGTATCATTTGAGTTGAAATGCTCTCAAACCTTGTGGCTATTTTGCTTCATGTTGAATTTTAATTTTTAATTTTTTTTCCCACGCAGGTACTAGTAAAAAACGTACCGCCAGATTCTGATGAGTCAGTTGACGAGCTTGTGGAACACTTTTTTCTGGTCAACCATCCTGAACACTATCTGACCCATCAGGTTTGGTGCTGCAATATTTCTGCATATAAACAGATACAATGAATGAACGAACTCTCATGGAATACATGAATACATGATTTGCTCACACATACAGAGACATGCATATGAACTAGAAAAAAGCTGAGACGATCTGCATATCTTCGTAGATGCATATAACCATATAGCTAGAGACACATACATCCATGCGTTTGACAATAAAGGTACAAACATAGTTTGAAGTGTTGTTAGAGTCTACATGCATATATGATTCTAAAGGATGACGATTTAGTTGCCTGGCCTGCACATGTTCATGATTCCAGTTTTTAGGAACTTGGTTTGCATCTTCATCTCAAGAATAGAAATGGGGTTAGTTAGTGTGATAGGTAGAGTGGGGTTATAGTCATTACTATGGTTTGATATACATCATTCTATTCGATACTCCTAACAAAGAAAACTGACTGGTAATGATCAATGTTACTGAGATCCTCTATATTTTTAGACCCTCTCATTCCATTGTAGTGCTTCTGAGCTTGCCAAGTTTGGAGTTCACCTGCACAATTTTGTTTGTGAGCCATTTGAGGGAATAGCTCAAGCATATAATTAGTAGGCATATTTTTTTGGCTTGTCTGCTTTCTTTTCCTGATAAGTAAAAAAAATTTCATTAAGATGCACAGAAGGCACAATCCATGTACACAGGATTTAAGAGAGACATTCATCTAGAAAGAGGAAAAGATACAAGAAACTCATGAACATTAAACGCCTGAGAGTCAAAGGAGGTTCTTACCTAGCTATCCACATGCAGGTTGTTTACAATGCAAATAGACTTTCTAATCTAGTCGAAGAAAAGAAGAAGTTACAAAACTGGCTTGACTACTATCAACTTAAATATTCCAGAAATCAATCTAAGAGGCCTTCTTCAAGGGTATTGCACTGCTCCAAATTTATTTTGTTCTTCCTAATTCTGATATCTTTTGGACTAGCTTTTTTCATACTCAAATGAAAGATTATGTTATTTTCACCTTTGGCAACGAATGTTTTCTGCGCAGACTGGTTTTATAGGTCTATGTGGAGATAGGGTGGACTCAATTGATTTTTATACATCTAAGATTGAAAACTTCTCAGAAGAGGTAAGCAGCATTTATTGAGCATCTTGACTTTTTTTATTTGATTTCATAGAAAGCATATACTGTAATTTGTCCCGAGTACGTGCAATTACACAAGCTAGCTAGTTAGGGTAATGTCATGTTTATACCAGTGTTTATGAGTCTATGACTCTATTCTTCATCTTAAACGCGTGCTTAAGAGCAAAGAGCAAGGCGAAAAGCGCACTTTAAGCGTGCTTTTTGATGTTGAGGTGATCTCAAATAATCTGTAAATAATAATAAAAAAATAATAAATAGCATTGAAAAAGTAATAAATTATTTATGATAGTAGTAGCTAGTGAAGTACTCTAGCTTTCTAAACACAGCCTAAATTGCTAAAAATCACTCTATTATAATTTAAAAAATTATAAAATATAAATTATAAAATTATAAAATATAATTTCAAGAATAAAAAATATTTTGTAAAAAAACATTCGTAAGTAATTATAAGATAATATTAAAGATAATTTAATACTATAGCTGCACCCTAATCTTGTATGTAATGTATATACTTTGAATTCGATATAATAGTCCAAATTTAATGGAACGGTACTTTATTACTTGTATATTATGTTTGATAAAGCTGTTTGCCCCGGCCGCCACCTAAGGCGCCACCCCTCATGGTGGCCATTCCAATTTTTTGGTTTTCTAAGTTTGTTATATTTAAATAAAAATATGTTTATTTTAAAGAGTTTAATTATATATTATTACTAATTTAAAAAATTAATTAGCTTAAAATTTTAAAATTGACAGTTGGCAATCTGTGAAGCTGCCACATGTTTTCGATAAACGATGAGACAAAAAAATTAACAAAGGTCCTCTTTCTAATTAACTCATAAATCGTACCACATGCGATTAATTCTCAAAAGAAAAAATTAGAGGATCTTAACCTAAATACCCATAGCACAAGGGTGTTTGACCAAGACTTTTTAAATTTGTGTAATTAGTTGATTCCTTGATTTTCATGTTTTGTTACTATAATAAATAAATTAAGTTCATAGGCTAAATATACCACAATCTAGGAGTGTATGTGATTCGGTCCGGACTAGAAAAATCAACCGGATTGGACCAGACGAATAAGGGGTTTGGTGGTAATCGGTTCGGTTCCGGGATGTGGTTTTATTGGATCGAACCGAAATCGAATGAAACACTTGTATATAAATTTTTTAAATATTATATATATATAATTATTTTATATAGTAGTAGTATAAGTTAGCTATATAATTTTCATCTAATCTATCACCCTTGATAATATATAATTTAAAATAATATATGTTATCAATTAACTAATATAACATATGATAATATATGTTATTATATGTAGATACATACTACTATTTACACCTAATTAAAGTAATTAGATAATTTTTTTTAAGATATCTAAGTTCCAAGTAAGCATAAATAATACAATGAAATTATTTAATTAGAATTCCAATTCATTAGACATATATAAAGTGTTAAGAATTTTAATATAGGCCATTATGAATACTGAAATTACTCAAGCATCATTGTATTGTATTACCATGTGCTACCAATTCACTCAATACATTGGTTAGTGATCAATAATGAAATAATTTGATAATCAATCAAACACATAAAATAAATAAAGTGCGTTACACCAAATTTGGTTACGAAAGGAAACTCTTTAAAGAACTCGTCAAACGTAAAAGCCTACGAGGCAATCAAATCCAGATAAGTCAATTGAAAAGTCAATTTTATTATTTAAAGATTACAAGTAATTCTCAATTACAAAACATTTGTTAATTGACTCTCTTACTTAACCTGATAACGACATATTTGCCTCCACCGCAATAGCAGCCAGCACCTCTGACGATCTTCAAATATTGACTTCTCTCGATTAGTCAATCTCTAACATCGAGTAAGCAAACACTCAATGAGAGAATGAGGAACAAGGAACTAAAGAATTTTCTCACACTCAAGCACTTAAATCACTCGTCAATCTCTCCAAGTTCTAAGAATAATCATAAAAAATTAATCTTCTACTCGAAGTCACAATCATAAATATTCAGATAAATATTTGATCTGCAGTAGGACTTTACTGAGGAATTTAATTTACAGTAGGACTCTGCTGACAGAAGGACTCTGCTGCAAAAAACTCTGCTGACGCGTCTGTTGACACCAGGTGCTAAGTTTTTCTCAGCAGATGTAGTTCAAACTCTTCACAGGATAATTCTTGTCTCTTTGGAATTTGGATACCTACACTCTTGACTTATCTAAAATATTATCTAATAACTTCTAGATACACTTCAAATGTTTATAGATAAAATCAAGGTATTTTACATTCATCCAACTTACAAAAACATCAAATAATCTTTATCCATCTAGCCACCTAGTCCCAACCAAAATCTTGCATTTACAAATACTAAAGTACTAAGTTAATAATTATTAACATCATAAATATGATTATAATTAATTATTTTTGTAATGAGTTAGTTACATAATCCAGATTAAATAGCTAGATCACCTAATTTTAATTTCACTGTTAATATTTTGCATTAATATATCTATCAAAAAAAGGAAAAGAGGAACAAATGTTCATTGACCGAATTAGACCGATTGAACTGATAGCTAACAGTCCAGTAAAAAGTAGCTAGATTCATCAATGTATCTCATTAATTCATATATCACCCTTTTATAATCCTTATCCTCTCAAGTCTATAAAAGGTTGTCTTAAGATGAATAATATTGAAATCATGAAGAGCTACTTTTATCTATTGCAATCTTTTAGTGTCTTTGTTATTTCAGATTGAGTTTATAGCACGTTGCTAACGTGAGATTCTAGCCAACCATTTTGTCCTTTTGATTTTTTATAAAATTCTTGTAACATTTTTGGACCGCTATGTTTCGATTACACCCCCAACGCACTAAGATGAGTATTCAACATAGACATAAGCTCTTTTTTACACTTTGAATATTTCATAATATCTTTGAATAGTAGTGAAATGATTTGAGATAAGATATTTTATTTAGTTTTGAGAAATTAGAGGAGAAAAGTCAAATAAAAATATTATAAAATTAAAATTTTTTTTAATATTATTTTTGTTTCGAATTTTGAAAATGTTGTATTTTTATTGTGGTTTTTTTTTTTTTTTGTAGAAGTAGTTTGAGAAAATTATAATAATTAGATAATGATTACATGAAAAGTTAAAAATTTGAAATTGAAAAATATTTTGTGCTTGAGCGATGTTAAGGAAGAAAATATCTAAGAATATCTGGGAATACATTATAATACTTGTGTTAGTTTTGAGTCTCCCTTAGACTTCAGTCGTTAGATACATTGAGCCTTTAACTAAAGATACTTTTAAGGCACGATTTGAAAATTATCATTTAGATGAAACATTTAGAAAAGAGAAAAATTGTCAAAACTGCGAAATGAAATAATATTGTATACTTTGAGGCTATCTTATATTGATTCACGTACAAATCAATGTGATAAAAATGTTCATATGATCATTCATTCGCAAGCTAATACAATGGCCAATGAGTCTAAAATATATCTGAAGCGTGAAAAATATATTGGTGCAAATGAATTATCTTATCATAAAACACACAGTTCTTATCTGACTTCTTAATTTTATTTATCGCAAACTTTGAATTGTCTTACTATTTCGCTTTAATTTTACAACACAAACTTACTTTCGAAACTTTTTTTTATTGTATTTTTTGGGTTTGTTTGTTATTATACATTAATTTTAAAAATATGTACTTTACTTTTATCAGGCGCACTTCCGACATGTGCTTTGCGCCCATGTTCTATAGACGGTGTTTGCGCTTTTAACAACACTGAGTCCAACAGTCGAACCGGTTTTGTAGTGGGCCAGTCCAGTTTATTTATAAGAAAAGCTTATGTCAGTCGATTCTATACACGTCAGTAGGACTGTCTTCTATTATCTTGAGATGAGTAGAACTGCCTTCTATTTAAAAAATGTCAGTCGATATGATTTTAATCCTTAAAAACCATACTCGAGGATAGATTCTCTATTCAAAGTTGTTCCCTTTGCACTCAATGACATGACTGCAAATGATGCTGTGTATTGATTTGAAAGCGTAATACTATATCTATTTTTTTAATTAATAACTGTCAGATAGCCACAGAGAGGGATAAGATTATCAACAATCCTAAATCAATCATGCCCGCAGCATTTGTGTCCTTCAAAACTCGATGGGCTGCAGCTGTTTGTGCACAAACCCAACAGTCCAGGAATCCAACTACATGGTTAACTGAGTGGGCTCCGGAGCCACGCGATGTATATTGGGCCAACTTGGCAATTCCATATGTTTCACTCTCAATTAGGAGGCTTATTGTTGCTGTTGCGTTCTTCTTCCTTACCTTCTTTTTCATGATCCCTATTGCATTCGTACAGTCGCTTGCAAACATTGAGGGTATTGAGAAAGCACTCCCTTTCCTAAAGCCCATAATTGAAATGTGAGTGTCTTCTATTTTTACTTTTTTCTTTTTTGCATTATTGGTTTACTCTTAGGAAATTGAAATATATAGAAGGTGGAAGGTGATATTAGGAGCGGTACTTAATATATTTCCTTTTCTTCAATGGCATCGTGTCTCTTACATTTAGCATACATGGAAAAAAATAAGAGAAGAAATCGCAGGAGAAGATAAAAGAGTATGAACAGTTAGATTAGTAGAAACTCAGTTGGTATATCAGTTAGAAGCCATGTTTCACAATTACATAGATGCTGTACTTCATTTATACAAGTTTTGGCTTGGCTTATGGTTGAAAAAGCAAATGCGTGTAGGATGTTCTTCCTTATTGGAAATTGTTAGTTTTTAGTCTGTGGTAGATTAAGACTGAACCAGCATTTAGAAAGCTTTGATGCTTCCTAAGTTTTCGCATTCTCAAAAGTTCGTTGTTCTTGCTCAATAACTCGCGTATGGCATAATCAACAAATTTCTAGGCATATTCAGGTTACTTCACCCAGACTTTTCCTTGAACATCTCTCAATTAATTAGTTGTAGCTCTGAAAACTGGAATGATTTTTGTTCATGATTGTTCTGCCCATCCTTGATGGGTCACTCTGGATGTCATTGTATTATAGAACTATATATACTGACATCCTCCTTATTTTCTTGCAGAAAATTCATAAAGTCATTTATCCAAGGTTTCCTTCCAGGAATTGCTTTGAAGATTTTTCTCATTTTTCTGCCAACAATATTGATGCTAATGTCAAAATTTGAAGGATTTATTAGCATATCTGCTCTAGAGAGGAGATCTGCAACTAGATACTATATTTTCCAATTTATTAATGTCTTTCTTGGGAGCATAATTACTGGAACTGCATTTCAACAACTAGATAATTTCATCCACCAGTCAGCAAATGAGTATGTCCCTATTTATATACAGTATATTCTCAATCGGTACTTGTTTTGGTCTGATTACCATTACTAACAATCTCTCGCACTTGACAACTGTTGCTCATAATTAAACTATTAGGTTTATAGTAATTGTAGTACCATTAGTTCTGCCAATGGGCTGTGGGGCAATTGGCATCTACCCCGAGGACCATGGGACTGTAAGCTGAAGGGTTTGAATCCACCACGCCCCCCCCCCCCCCCCCCCAACGGGTCTATTGCCCTCAAAATTGGCTGGCAAAGAAAAAAAGTATCATTAGTTCCATTAGTGTCAGATATGTACAACAAACTACACAAAGTGGCATGCATACAGAGTGGCAGATATGTAGAATAATTTCTCCTCCAGCATTTTCCTGCAAGGGTTTCCTCCGTTTTCATTTTTAAAGTTATCTGGTTAATCTACGACAAACTACACAATTCTTCACTCGATTGCCATAGGATGATCTATAGCGTATATGTTGGGTCTTGTATATATGAGCTTTCTCTAATGTTCATTGCTGCTTTTTTATTTTGAGAGTTTATAATAAGACAGTTGTTGGCTAATTGCAGAATCCCAAGGACAATTGGTGTTTCCATTCCAATGAAGGCAACTTTCTTCATAACCTATATAATGGTTGATGGGTGGGCAGGTATTGCTGGAGAAATTCTAAGGTTGAAACCGTTAATAATTTATCACTTGAAAAACTTTTTATTGGTGAAGACTGAAAAGGATAGGGAAGAGGCGATGGATCCTGGAACCCTTGGTTTCAACACAGGAGAACCTCAAATACAACTATATTTCTTGCTTGGACTTGTTTATGCGGTGGTGACTCCTGTTTTGCTTCCTTTTATCATAGTATTCTTTGGCCTGGCATATGTTGTGTATCGTCATCAGGTAAAAGAATTGTCTGTGTAACAGTAGAGTAATGTGCTTTTTTCAGTTTAAGAAGCTCTAATATGTTAGGAATGTAAGGGCAACAATAACGTAATTGTGATCTGATGAGCAAGGAAGAATCATTTTCAGCAAGTTAATCTACATATGATGCTTCACTAAAGATTCAATTCGAAGCATTTTTAGTACTTGAGGGAAATTGGTATCTCTCTCATATACAACCTGTGTAAATGGGATTTACCCATATCATTATTCATCAATAGAGTTCTTCTTACTTATTAAGAAAAAGTAATTGAGGGAAATTTGGAGCCTCACTTCATACAAAGGCTCGATGAAGAGGAGTGTTCATCTTCTTTGTCAACTTGGAATCTCTTATGAGATCTTTTTGAAATTCTGCTAAAAGATGTACTTGTACATCATTTATTTGATGGTCCAGTATTATAGCTTTTTCATGAAATCAAAATATCATGCACTAGTAGTAGATTATCATCGATAAGTCCATGCACTGTTTTTCAGTTTGGATCTTGGTGTTAAGAGTTCAGGCATGCTATCTGTAGAAGGGATATAGTCTAATGTCTTATGAAGATAACAAACTCAATAGGTCTTTCTTTGGCATGGTGTTCAAATAGATCCCCTGCTCAGTTTGTTTTCCATCTTGGGATTATTTTGTGTGTAAAGAATTGATAATTGGATTTTGTAAGTGTTGGTTTTTAAGAAATTTTTTCTCTCTGATGCTGGGATTCGTCCTCTAAGAGTAGAAAAACACATTTTCTTAATTTTATTGGTTCTGGTCTCATCTACTCTGTTATTAAATGAGAAATTATATACATCAGAAATTGTTGCAAATATTAGCTCTTCAGGCTTTTTGTGATTCAAATTTACTTGCTCTTTTTATTCGAAGGGGCTTGTGATATCATCATACATTTGAATATACTTGTAGTTTACAAAAAATATGATCCTATCTGAATAATAAAGATGCTGTTATGGATTTTCTTAGCATATAGTATTTTCTGCACCAAGCCAAGTGCATGCTTTTATTTAAAAATGTGGTAAATTTAGTGTCTCTTAGAAGTTCGTCAGTATGTTGACAGGTTCGATTGGTGAATGTTGCTCTGATGAAACCCTTTAACGACATCTGCAGATTATAAATGTATACAATCAGGAGTACGAGAGTGGTGCAGCATTCTGGCCTGATGTCCATGGGCGCATAATAGTTGCTCTAATTGTGTCACAGCTGCTACTAATGGGATTATTAAGTACAAAGCAAGCTGCTCAGTCAACTCCCTTGCTCATTGCACTCCCAGTGTTGACCATATGGTTTCATCGATTCTGCAAAAGCCGTTTTGAACCTGCTTTTGTTAGATATCCATTGCAGGTTTGTCGATGTTCTTGTTTTTATTGGTTGCAGTGTTTTCTGAATAACTTTAAGTTTCCTGTTGGGTGGATTTTTTTCAGGAAGCAATGATGAAAGATACATTGGAACGTGCAAGGGAGCCAAACCTGAACTTGAAAGGCTTCTTACAAAATGCATACATGCACCCAGTTTTCAAGGGAGGAGATGATAGCGATAGTGATGTAGCATCAGGAGACGGGGATCAAGAGCCTGAACTAGTCCCAACAAAGCGCAGCTCTCGAAGGAATACACCATTGCCCAGCAAACATAGTGGTTCGGTATCGTCCCTGCCTGAAGCTGTTCAGGAGCATGCACAGCTCTTATAGTGTGAATGTTTTGTTGAGGTTAATAGTAAACAATCTTAGTTGATTCTAGCAAAGAAAAAAATAAGGAAAAAGGGAAACGAATATCTCTTTAGAATTGGGTTATTTTCTTTCTGGACAAACATTGCTTCTTAGAAACCTTCTCAAAATTTCCAGAGATAGGGGTTGGCATTATGTCATTATTTATTGGTATTGTTGATTGGTAGATGGACGAGAGGTGATGATTTGTGGCGGACTTTGTCATGTACCTCGAACTGACCCATAGAAAATCAATTGAAGCTGTTCGTTTCATTCTCTTGGAGTTGAAGCCGGCTTTGGTGTGGTAAAGACTAATAGATTGTTTGGATTCAGAGAGTGTTTCATCTCATCTCATCTCATCATTACAACTTTTCTAAATTTTCACACAAAATGCAATAAACAATTCTACTTTTTCAAATTATAATTCAACTTTTTCAAATTCTAAAACAAAATAATATTCTAACAATATTTTATTCAACTTTAAATTTTCATCTAAAACCATCTCATCTCATCTCACTATCAAAACCAGCCAGAGGACTTACAGGACAGAGATGGTTGGATATCTCAATATACACTTCCCTTATAATTATGATATGCATGCAAGTGAGATGATCTAAAATACTATTTCACCCAATTGTTAATGTACTTTGTTGTGCGTGTGTCAGGACCTTTAAGGGGAGGAGAATGTAAAGGGAATTGTGGAGGTGGTATTTTCCTGAAGTGTTTCTGAGTTGCTGAAGTGAAGAAGTGACGAGAAGTGCATCCGTGGTCAACAGTATTACTTGTTTGAAGGGATTAAATGCAGTGTTTGAGTTAGTGAAGTTGTGCATTTTGTATGTCAACGATATTAACAAAAGGGAAAGTCGATGCGGTGCGCATCAGCTTTAAGTGGAACAGGGCATTTTGGAAGACGATGGAAATGAACCAAGAACCATTTGAATTAATTCGTGGAAAAGGTTTTCGAGGAAGCTTCAACCTCTAACACGAAATCAAGCTTCAACAATTATGAACAAAAACTAAGTATAGTGAGTTCTGTCCATTTATACAAGAGGTTAACAAAGGAGTAAAAACGACATTGTAATAAGGGTAAGAATATAGTCATCGAGCTAATAGTCTTCATTTCCTTCATCTCCCAAAAAGCCTCGTTCCACTTAAAGCTAATACACACCGCATCGACCTTTCCTTCTGTTAATACTATTGACATACAAAACGCATAGCTTCACTAATTCAAACGCTGCTTTTAATCCCTTCATACAGGTAATATCGTTGGCCACGAATCCACTTCTCTTTCACTTCTTCACTTCAGCAACTTAGAAACACTTCAGGAAAAACCACCTCTACAATTTAAAGGACCATGCCCACAAGATGTGGGTAAAGGTTGTACAGCTTCCACAACAATTCCCAGGAACTGTCTTCAACTGGTACTCCTAACCATTTAACTAGCACCTCAGTTGCTGCTTGATTCCCCACTTTTTTTTATCATTCTTTCTAAAATTAATTTAGGCTCGAGTTGTATCTGACATTGTGGATCAAGTGGAGGCAAAGTAGGCAAGGGGGTAATGTGTTGGCCTAGCTTCTTTTTTAAGGAAGAAACATGAAAAAATGGATATAGCCTTGAACAAATAGGCAAAAGCAACTTATATCCTATTGTTCCAATCTTCTCAATCACTTGAAAAGTACCATAAAACCTTGGGGATAACTTCAGGTTATCTCTCATGGAGAGTGATTTCTATCTATAAGGCTGAAGCCTCAAGAATACCAATCCCCTATCTCAATCCTCTTTCTGTCAGCAAACAACTTCATCATTTGCTGAGCCTTCTGTAAATTCTCCCTTAACGTGATCAAAAGTTGCTCCCTCGATCTCAACTGCTGGTCTACAACATCATTAGCAGTTGTTCTTGGAATATAAAACAACAACTTTGGAGGCAAATAACCATAGAGAGCTTCAAAAGGAGATACTCCAATTTAAGAATGACAAGTAGTGTTGTAACACCATTCAATTATTGGAATCCACAAGCTCCATTCCTTTGGCTTGTCACCAGTTTAACACCTTAAATAACCCTCCACACACTTATTCAACACCTCAGTTTGTCCATCTGATTGGGGGTGATATGCAGAGCTGAAATAGTAAGGTCCTTGCATTTTGAATAATTCATTCCAAAAAGAACTTGTGAAAATTGGATCCCTATCCGAGACAATGGACTTAAGCATCTCATGCAATTTGAAGACCCTAGAAAAAAAGACTTGAGCTACTTTACTTGCTGAATAAGGGTGAGCTAAGGGGAAAAAATGAGTAAACTTGGTAAACCTATCCACCACTGAAAATATAACAGTGAATCCACCAGATGAGGGCAAACCATCAATAAAGTCCATGGAAATGTCCAACCATGGAGACTTTGGAATTAGCAAGGGTTGCATCAACCCAGCTGGGTGGAGATTCTCGTGTTTATTAGCTTGACAGGCATCACACTCCCTTACAAGATTTTTAATATCCCTGCGCATCCCTTTCTAAAAGAAATCCAGTTTTGCTCTTTGTACAGTTTTCTTATACCCCACATGCCCAGCCTGAGGATTATTGTGTATATATTGTAGTATCTTCAACTGAAATGGAGAATTTGGGACCACAACCAGCTTCCCTTTCCTCAATAAAAGATCTTGCTGCAAGGGATAGTGCTTTGGGGCCTACAAACCTTGCTGGAGTTGAGAAAGAATGCTGCTGATTGTAGGAGATAACTGATTACTTTGCTTCAACTCCTCAATCCACAATGGAGTTGGAAAAGTGAACAAGGCCAAAACAACTGACTCTTCCTCAGATTTTCTTGAAAGAGCATCTGCAATCTTGTTATCCTTCCCCTTCTTGTAGTCAATTGTAAAATCATAGCCCAAAAGCTTTGACAATCATTTATGTTGGGTCTTAGTACCCACTCTTTGTTCCAACAAATACTTTAGAGCCTGCTAATCAATCTTGATCTTGAAAGGCTGCCCCAACAAGTAAGGCCTTCATTTTCTCATAGCTGACATAAGAGCCAAGACCTTTTTCTCATATGTGAATAACAACAGAGCTTTACCTTTAAGAGCCTTGCTGTAAAAGGCAATAGGTTGTCCCTCTTGCATAAAGAAACCTCCAAACTCACACTAGAAGCATCACATTCGATTCTGAATGCTTTTGAAAAATCTGGTAACCTTAACATAGGAGATTCAGTGACTGCTTTCTTCAAAGCCATAAAGGCTTGAGTTGCCCCCTCAATCCAAAAAAAAAAAAAAAAAATCTCAATAAGTCAGTTAATGGGGCAGCAATGATCCCATAATTACTTATAAATTTTATATAATAGCCAGTAAGGCCCAGAAACCCTCTCAATGCTTTAAAAGAAGATGGAATGGGTCATTCTAGCATTGATGTAATTTTAGAGGGGTCAGCCCGAACTTCACTGCTAGAAATGACATGTCCCCAGGCAATCAATATCCTTCATACCAAACTTAAATTTAGACATCTTTGCATACAAAGTGTTTTTGCCTCAAAACTGCCAATATTGATCTTAGTTGGTCACATAAGTCTTTACTATATACCAGTATACCGTAAAAAATAAAAAAAAATAAAAAAACCAATGCCTATCTTTTAAAAAATGGTCTAAAAATGTCATTCATTAGTCCTTGAAAAGTGGTAGAGGCATTAGTAAGGCCAAAATGCATTACTAAGAACTCATAATGGCCCTCATGAGTTCTAAATGTAGTTTTCTCTATGTCGAAGACTCTAGCCAGCTTTGAAAAAACTCTAGCTCCAAATAGTTCATGAAGTAATTCATTAATGATAGGTATTGGAAACTTATCTTTGATGGTTTCTTGATTGAATGCATGGTAGTCAATACACATTCTCCAACTACCATCCAATTTTTTAACTAATAAAGCTGGGAAAGAAAAAATGACTCTGACTTGGCCTCACTACTCCAGATTTCAGCAAGTCATGCACAATATTCTCAATTTTAGATTTCTTGTAATGTGGATATCGATATGGCCTCACTAATACTGGTGCAGTAACTTCCTCCAAGAGAATTTGATGATCAAAAGTTCTTCTTGGAGGTAAGCCTACTGGTTCTTCAATTACATTTGCAATCTCCTTCATTTGACTCTTAGGCTATTGTGCATTATCTTCTTCCACCAACTATAGAAACCATCCTTGTTGTCTAACTAGAGAAGACTTCTTACAACCCTCAATGTTTTGCACACTTAACTTAACAGATTTCTCCCCTTGTAAAGTCACATTGGATTGCCCCTGCCTAAAGCTCATGGATATTGTAGTGAAATTCCAATTGATGGCTCACAAAGTTTTCAGCCATTGCACCCCCAAAACAACATCACAGCCCCCTAGTGTCAACACATGAAAGAAAACTGTAAATTTGGAGCCCTTAATTCTTATGATCTCCTCACATCTCCCCTTACTTGAGACATATCTCCATTTGCCACCTTGACTTGTAAGCTGGATTCATTGTGGATCTTAAGCTTAGCTGCCTGCACCACTAGTGGATCCAGGAAGTTATGTGTGCTTCCAGAGTCCACTAATATCTCCACTGAACATGATCCAATCCTTCCAAGCAATCTCATAGCACTACTGGTTGGACATCTTGAGATGGCATGTATGGATATTTCTAAGCTCTCCTCCTCCCTCACTGCTTTTTCCTCTACTATGGAAATCTCCCCGCTATCTTCATTCAACACTAACTCTTCTATCACAAAATCCTCCACTTGTAACAAATAAACCGTTGGATTCTTATACACATGTGCTGGATTCCACTTCTCATCACAGTGGTAGCACAAACTCTTCCTCTTTTTCTCATCCATTTGTACATAAACTCTTTTAACTGGGATAGTATTTTGAGTAATTCTACATACAACCGTGAAGTACGCAAACGCCGCGTAATCGCTTTGAAAAAGAGTTGGGTCCACTATTAAAAAATTAATTTTTTTCATGTGAGTCTCATATTCTATTCACTTTTTTCAAAATGATTACGCGGCGGTTACACAATTCACGGTTGCAAATATCTTTTCTCTAGTATTTTTCTGCACTCTTCCCCCTTCTATCACTGATTCAAGAATCCCTTTTTCTACACCCCCTTTCCATGACCTCCAAATTGATAACAAGTACTCCTCTTGAATTCTTGCCAGCCCAAAGGCTGAATTAATGTTAATGCTGAGCATTCGAATTGGCAATTGAATCACATCCCACAACCCACTTAAAAAACAACTCAACTTATGCCTTTTTGATAAACCCTACAATCTATTAGACAAAACTTCAAATTGAGCCTTGTAAAGAGCTACAGATGATGTCTGTTCGAGCCTAATCAGAGATTCTATAGGTTTTCATACATTGTAGGACCAAATATAAGCTGCAATGCCTTCACAAAAGAATCACACCAAGTAAAAATACCACAATCTATGACATCTTGGTACCACACTAATGCCTCACCCTCCATGTGATAAAAAGACATCAAGAGTCTATTAATCAAGGGGGTTTGAATCATATCATATCATTACAATCTGGAATATGCTAGTAAGCCTTCCTCATATCATAATGACAAAGTGAGACAGTCTCTATTTTTTTTTTATTTGTACTAGGTATCTAAGACCCAACTAATTTCAGAGTACAAAAGTTCAAGAGTTTCTCGCAAGTGTACATTGAATAATTTTTCGGATAATTCAAGGGAAATTTCTTCTAAACGAATAACCCTAAGAATGTAAATAGTTCACCACCCTTGAAGTTGAAACTGTAATACCCTGAACCTTCAAGTTTCTAAATTAGGAAAGTTAGGATTACACTAGGATTAGGGTTTCTAGTTTTAGAAAGTAAGTTTGGACTTAGTCCAACAAATGGGCCCAAGCCCATCAAAGAGACCGCCCACAGGAGTAAGCCTTCTAGGTTGGTACAAAAGCCTAATACAAACACAACTCCTAATCCAAGCATGACTCCTAATCTAATGAAATTGCTAGTTTAACCATAACTTCTAATTTAACTCCTATTTTAATTACAACTTCTATTCTAGTCAAGACTCCTAAGAAAATCATGTCTCCTAGCCCTAGTCGAAAACCCTAGGATTGACCTAATCTAAGCCAAGAACCCTAGCCCTAGCCGAAAAACCTAGGATGACTATCATGCATGTTTTGGATTCCCATAGAGCAACACACTCGAAGTCTTATCTCACTTGGACTTACATCTTACAAACTCTCTATATAGGCCCTAAACTCAGCACACGCGCACGCGCACACGCGCACGCGCACACGCACCATTCTCCCAATAGGCACTGCACACCCCTTTCTCTCTCTCTCTCTACAACTCAAGCCACACCCTACCCATTTCGCAAGCCACATATTTAGCCGCCACCACCAAGCACCTCCACGTCGTGCACCACCCTACTCCATAGGTAAGTTTCTCTTGTATTTTCTCACATTATCACATACACATTCATCTCATGGGTTCTCCACCCTTTATCCAAACACACAACATATGTCATAGAATTAAACCACCGTATACCCGAGTTTTCTAAAGAACGATATTTTAAATGAAAACCATATGTTTATAATATGTTTACTGGATAATGTGATTCTTATTGAGTATTTGACTCATTTTAATTGTTTTTAAATGTTATCCCACCTCAGGTGAGGAAGAGATAGAGGATACTACAGGTGAGGATGTTATTCAGGAGGTTGATACTGACAATGATACTTGAGGCATAGAGAGAGGATTTTGATTTTATCTTTACTTAGACAATTTTTACTTTTGCAATGCTTAGCACAAGTTAGACTATTATATTTTAAATAAATACTATTGAATAAGATGTTTAATTTGAGAGGTTTCTTTTTCTATAATATTTAGTGATGACTTTATTTATAGGATCTTTTATACTTGGTGCAAAGAATAAATGTTTTAATGTTAATAGCGTCCGGTTCCTCTAGTTCAACAAGCTTTAGAGGAACAAGATGTTACAATTGGTATAATAGCCCCAGTTTTAAGGATTTTGTACACTTTTTCAAAACAAGTGAGGAAAACTATTTTGAGATTAAAGAACATTTTTAAAACTATAAGAAAGCCAAGTAAATTTCTCTCCTCAAGCCAAACCCTACCCTTTGGTAAGTATGTTTGAAAGCTTAGGTCTTTTATTTAATTATTTGATTAAATTTAACATTTTTAACTTAAGACATATAGGATAGATGGCTCCCACTACTAGGCATAGTATGCGTACTCTTGAAAGCTCGAACGAGCGGGACTGACAAGAGGAAAGCCCCGAGAGCCCCAAAAGTTTAGTTGTCGTAGCCACAAGGTTATTTTAGAACATGGTGGACGGCCAAAATGATGGTGCCCCGAGCTCCATTGGAGCAGTTCACCCATCAGCAACCACCATCTTTTGATGGCTACTCAGGAACTTTGGATGCAGAATTTGGGCAAAAAGGTTGGAGAAGATTTTTAGTGAATTATTCTGCACTGATGAGCAGAAGGTAAAGTTTGCCACCCACACCTTAGTAGACAAGGCAAACAAATGGTGTATGGCTACTAGAGGACTCCTCCAACAAGATATATGGGGGGAGATGTTTAGTCGGATCTAATGCATGCTCCAAATGTGAGAAGCCAGGTCATACGTCCAGCAAGTTCCTTAGCTTGACAACCACATGGCTTAAGCCACCGTTAGCAGACAAAAGGACTTTGTTCCTACTCGAGTATTTGCACTAACAATGGAGGATGATGATGCATTCAACGAAGTAGTGATAGGTACCATTCCCTTGTTCACTAGTAAGGCATTGGTACTATTTGATTCAGGTGCCACACACTTTTTCATTTCAAGCACATTTGCTAGTAAGTGTGATAGGATTTCTGAATCCCATAGTTGTATGTTGTTTGACACTACATTGGCGGGAGATCATAGTATATGCCAGGACATTATGAAGGATTGGAAGTGGTGGTTCAAAGACGATGACTCCCTGCCAATTTAATAGTCTTCGATATGTCGAGATTCGACGTAATTCTATGAATGGACTTGTTGGCCAAATAAATGCCATAGGAAGGAGCTAGTATTAATCCTACCAAAAGGGGAGGAATTCTACTTTAGAGTACAATGTCGAGATCCCTCTCTGATGTTGGTTTCTGCCCTACAGGCCTCTAGGATGTCATAGAAGGGTTGTTTAGGATGTTTGTCTAGTGTAGTCGCAGAGTGGAGTAGTGTGTCTAGGTTGGAAGATATTCCAATAGTGAAAGAGTTTCTAGATGTTTTCTTGGAGGAATTGTTAGGGCTGGCCCCAAATAGGGATATTGAATTTCCCATTGATCTACTACCTGGTACGGCCTCGATTCCCAATGCCCCCCATAGGATGGCACCAATGGAGTTGAAGGAACTTAAGGAATAGTTGCAAGAGCTTTTAGAGAAGTGTACATTCATCCCAATGTTTCCCCTTTGGGTGCCCCGGTGCTGTTTGTGAAGAAGGATGTGTCGATGAGGCTTTACATAGACTATTGAGAGTTGAACTGAGTAACGGTTAAAAATAAGTACCTTCTACCTAGGACTGAGGACCTATTCGACTAGTTACAAGGAGCTCAAATATTCTCCAAGATTGACTTATGATCAGGATACCACCAATTGAAGATCAAGGCAAAGGATATACGTACGATTGCCTTCAGGACTCACTATGGACACTACAAGTTCCTGTAAAGCCATTTGGATTGACTAATGCCCCTACGACATTCATGGACTTGATGAACAGGGTGTTCTAACCCATATATATCAATTCGTTATAGTATTCATAGACGACATCCTCATCTACTCTAAGGATACTAAGGAACATGAGAAACACTTGAGTATTATATTAAAAACCCTAAGGGGAAAGAAGTTGTATGTCAAATTCAAGAAGTTTGAATCTTGGCTACAAGTGATTGTATTTCTTGGACACATAGTATCGGGTGATTGTATCTTGGCCTCGACCCACCAATGTACAGGAAGTTAGGAGCTTTTTAGAACTTGTTGGATACTACAGAAGATTTGTAGAAGGCTTCTCGAGTATCGCAACACCAATGACTAAGTTGGCCCGTAATGAGGAAAAGCTCATTTGGATGGAAGAGTGTAAATAGTGCTTTCAAGACTCAAAGAAGATATTAGTGACGACACCATTACTTACGATTCCTATGGGTATGGATGGTTTTGTCATCTACAGTGGCGTATGCCTCACATCACACCTGTTGAAGAGCTACAAACAAAATTACTTGCCCCATGACTTGGAGCTTGCAAAAAAAGTATTCGCATTAAAGATAGGGAGGCATTATCTGTATGGAGTACATTGTGAGATCTTCACAGATCATAAAAACTTCAAGTATTTCTACATCCAAAAGGACTTAAATATGAGGCAAATGAGATGGTTGGAATCATTGAATGACTATGACTATAGCATTAATTACCACCAAGGCAAGGCAAATGTGGGAGCAGATGTTCTTAGCAAAAAGTAGGCTTCGGGCATTGATTGAATTGAATTATTGCATATTTTATACATTTAAAACTAATATATTTTAATTATTTCATGACATTATTATTGGTTTTAGATTGATATATGGTTAAGAGGCATAAATCCAAGTTGTGATTTAAATTGGTTGATAGCATGGTTTATACTTAATTTTATAACTTGTGATTTAATTGGGCAATATTTCTTCACATGCACAACACATCTTTGATATATTTTTATTCTTCCTTTTAATTTTTTTTTTCTATTTTCCACTTTTTGAGATAGGCCAAAAATGCAAGCTGGGAAAAAAGAACACACGCTGGGCTATTAGAGAAAACGCACGCGGGAGAAAAAGAAAAGAAAGAAAGGGCCCAGGACGCAAGACATGCAAGATCCAAAACAAAAAAGCTTTCTTTTCGTTAGAGCCACGCAGGTACCAGCAAGCTTTTGGTTTTTGGAGGTCTTTTTCAGTTGGAATAGAAAGAGAGTTTTTTTTTTTTTTTTTCGTTTGGAGGCAAGACGCATGAAAGGAATGAATAGAGCAGCGCCGCGCATTGAAAAACCTCGAGGGGTCCAACGTCTGCCACTGCCCAGCCGTCCTCCAGTGCCTACCACCTCCATCTCCAAGCATCTACCTTGCCATCTCCATTCCCTAACTATTTATTTAATTTTAGTTTGAAGTTTATGGTGTATTTTTTATATCTTTGGATTAGAAGTTTGGGCATTTTATTTGCTGTATATTTTTCTTGATGTTAGTTATTTTTCTTGCTTCTGTAAGCTTCCATTAAATAGGCATTACAATTGTTATGGATTGATTTTGAGAATTTATGATTTAAATACAAGGATGAACCCTAGAATTTTGATTTTAGGGCTTTTCAATTTTCAGCTCGTATTGCATTAATTATTTTTCAATCTAACTTAGTTCTTAGTTTAGTTTTGTTAATCTCTTAGTTCCATTAGACATTAGATTAATTAAGGATTAATTAGGGCTTAATTAATTTCAGTTTTACTAATTAATTTTCTGTTAATTGAGATTTGTTAGCTTAGTTGGTTTCTTGATTGCTTAATTTCACTTTGTTAGATTTAGTTGTTAATTTTGAGTCTTGCAATTAGTCTGACATTTTTCATTGGTTAGTAGGTGGGTAATTAAGAGTTAATTTCTACTTTGCTCCCTTATTTGGTTCATGTTTGATTGGTTAGCTTGTTTTATAAATTGGTGTTCAGTTAGTTTCGGCTTTAATGTGTAATGTCTTGTTAATTAAATTAGTTTAGTAAGTGGCCTCTTGATTAATCTGGTCAATGACCAGTGCCCTTTTCATATCTGTTGCACTCATCCATTCATTACACATATCACCACTTATGTTTTCTCTTTGTGAATACTTTCACAATTTTACACGAGTTTGAATTTAAAACAACTTTCCACGAGGAGACGATTTAGAAATTTTATTCTTAATTATTACGCGACACCTTCCTGCACTTGGGATAATCTTTGTGCTACTCATTTTTTAGTGAGTCAGGAATTGGCAACCATGTACATGCCCCAGAAGCATCCACTGCTCGATATGGAAGAAGTGTAAATAGAGATGGTTAGGGAGGTACATGCGCAATTAAGCAGTATAACCCTTGGTTCGACTGTGTTGGATCGCGTTAAGAGTGCCTAAATAGATGATGCAGACTTAAGGAGGATAGTTGAGGAGGTTAAGGAAGGGAAGAAACCAGTGTTTAGGGTGATAGAGGATGGTGCCCTATTGTATGGTAATCGAATTTGTGCGCCCAACAAGGAGATTCGGGAAGTAATTTTAAGAGAGGCACATCGACTCTTGTATACAGTTCACTCAGGAAGTACCAAGATGTATCGGGACATGCAACAACATTATTGGTGGAAGGTATGAAGAGGGACATAGCTGCCTATGTAGCTCAATGCTTGACTTGTCAGTAGGTCCAAGCCAAGCACCAAAGGCCTTCAATGACACTACAACCTCTCTCAATCCCAGTGTGGACTTGGGACGATATTTGGATGGATTTCGTGCTAGGATTTTCAAAAGAACCCATAAGAGAGGATTCGGCTTGGGTGATCATGGATAGACTGTCAAAGTCATTCCACTTAACTGCCATACAAATGAAGAATCCTATGGAGAAATTGGCAGAATTTTATGTCAAGGAAATCATCAGATTTCACGAGGTCCCATCCAAGATAATGTCAGACAGAGATGCTTATTTCACCTCAGCATTTTGGAGAAGCATACAGGAGTTAAGAATGAATTTAACGTACAACACAACTTTTCACCCCCAGATAGATGGTCAATTGAAAAGGACCATTCAGATTTCAGAGGACATGCTTTGAGCATGTGTATTAGATTTCAAAGGGTGTTGGGGCTAAATACTTGCCACTAATCGAATTCACATATAATAACAGTTACCAAGAGAGCATAGAAGTAGTGCCATATGAGGTGTTGTACAGGCGCAAGTGCCGATCATCGCTATATTGGAGGTACCAGAGACGAGGATACTTGGCACAGAGTTGATTCAGAGCATGTGCGACAAGATAACGACGATCCAAAAGAGGTTGTCAGTGACGCAGGAAAGACGTAAGAGGTATGCAAATCATAGACATAAGGAAACTCCAATTCTAATCGGGAGACGAAGTATTTCTTAGGATAGGTCTATGAAAGGAGAAATGGGATTTGGTAAGGATAAGTTAAGGTCGAGATATATTGGACCATTTGAGATATTCGAAAGAGTCGAAGCTATAGCTTATAGGTCAGTGTTACCACCACAATTGTCCACAATACACGACATATTTAAGGTGTATGTTGTGAAAGTACGTCCCCGGTTCGTCACACGTATTGGAGTACGAACTACTTGGAGTCCAAAAATGATTATGATGCAACAATCATTTGGAACATGAGGGAACATATATTGTGCAACCAAATGATTTTGATGGAATAATAATTTGGAATGTGAGGCCACCTGGGAGCGAGGACGAACTTTTTGATAAAGGTATGAACAAATTCCGAGGACAGAAATTTTGTAAGGAGGAGAGATTGTAACACTCCGAACCTTCAAATTTATAGAGCCCACCGGAGTAAGCCTTCTAGGTTAGTACAAAAACCTAATACAAACACAACTCCTAATCCAAGCATGACTCCTAACCTAATGACAACTCCTAGTTTAATTACAACTCCAAATCTAATTAAGACTCCTAAGAAAATCACATCTCTTAGACCTAGTCGGTAACCCAAGGATGACTAGGCTATGTTTGGGCACTTAGATCTCATCTCATCTCAAAACTTTTCATAATCTCCTTCTCAAATATCACTCAAATACAAAATACTTTTCAATTTCAAATTTCAACTTTTACATCTAATTATTAAAACTTTCCCAAACTTCAAAAAAAATAATACAACTTTTTCAAATTTCAAAACAAAAAAATATATTAAAAACTAATATTCAAATAATATTTTAACTTTATAATATTTTTATTCAACATTTTCTCTCTCATTTTCTAAAATCCAATAAAACATCTTAACTCAAACCATTATATAACTATTCACAAATCATTTCACTACTATTTACAAAATTATCATCTCATCCAATTCATTACCCAAGCATGCCCCCAGACACCATGCATGTTTCAGATTCCCCTAGGATAACATACTAGAAGTCATATCCCACTTGTACTTGCATCCTACAAACTCTATATATAGACCCTAAACTCGACACACACTCACACACACACACACTTCATTCAATTCCCCTCATTGGTGTTGCACACACCTTGTTCTCTCTCTCTCTCTCTCTCTCTCTCCAATTCAAGTCACACCCTACCCACTTCACAAGTCACATATTCGGCCACCACGACCAAGCACCCCCACGCTGTGCACCACCCTACTCCATAGGTTAGTTTCTCTTATATTTTCTCACACCATCACATACACATGCATGTCATGGGTTGGCCACCCTCTACTCAAGCACATACACACACTTAGGTCACGAGTTGAGCACCAAATAACCAAGCACACGCACGCACATATGTCACGAAAATGACCCACCCTATACCCAAACATATCATCATCCACAACCACCACCACCATCACGACACCATGACCCTCAACCACACACTCGTTGTAGGTTCCAACCAAGCTTGTTAGAGAACCCCTAGAACAACCATAAGTCAAGAGGAATTAGGATTTTTGAACCCCAAACCTCTCGGCTTCCCCATTCCATGTTAGATCTCGGTTTGCCCTAGGTAAATACCCACTCTACTAGAAGCACTAAAACCCTAGGCCTGTTAAAGTAAGAAGCAAATAAAGAGAGAGTCCCATGAACCCTAAACCTAGCATGTATCGCTTGGCTAAGTCCTAAACCAAACATGTTATGAAACCCTAAAACCAAGCATGGCCTAAACCCTAAACTTAGTATAATAGAATTCCTAAAATTGAACATGATAAAAGCCAAACCGAGCATGATGCAAGCCTATAACCGAGTATGTCATAATTTTATAACAACCCGAATATGTCATGAGCCCTTAACTCGAGCATATCGTGAGCCCTAGACACATGTATATCACAAGCACAAAGCCAAGTATGTTACATAGTTAAATGCCCTAATCCAAGTATAGTATGAGCATGAAACCGAGTATGTCATAGCATAGTATCAAGTAGGTATAGAGATAGTAAGGAATAGAGAAAACCAAGATATCCATGCATGAAGCATAACATGCATGATGCTTAAGGATTTAGAAAGTTTACATGATTACTTAAATTATTATTGGAATCGATTGAAAGGTTTGGAGAAACGAACAAATAGCTAATTAGTTTGCATAAGGATCGAGGAAATGACTATGATCATGTTCTTCTACACATTACTTTATAGTAAACCATTAAAGTCTCTTTTCCAAAAGTATATATGTTGTACATGCTTTTCAAAAGTATAAAATAATGATAATTTTAAAAGAGCAACTATAGAGATATAATGTTTTTTTACAATTTTGTTTTAAATTAAGAATATTTTATATAAAAAAAAATACTCTTACAATTATGTTTCCATTAAAAAAAGTTATAAAAAGAATGTGCCTTTTGCAATTTTTCCTTCTATACTTATTTCAAGAGTTATAAAAATAATTGTATTTCTGCCATTACTCTATTATTCTTATCACTAACTAGCCTATGACTTGAATCATGTGTGGATTTACATTATCTTAATCTATTCATAATTTAAGATAATGTTTAACTATAAAGGTTTTTCTAAGAAGGGTGGAAAGTTTAGAGTTGAAAGTATATGAGTGAATCTTGAAGTGGAGACTTTTTCTTAATTTGATAATAAAAAAATGATAAATAGAATTTTTCTTAATTTGAATTTTAATTGTACCAATGGTTTTAACTAGATAAAGGCAATGCTACAATTGTAATTCAAATTAAGAAAAAAATTTATTTATGATTTATTTATTATTATTCTTTCAACATCATTTGATGTGTGATCAAATGATTTGCGCATAATTTTCAATCGTTTAATATTATATCATAGATTGGAAAATAATAGTAAAATAAATGGTGGATAGCGTTATTCTTTACATAATTTAATTATTAGTTATTGTTAGGGATGATGGTAAAAGTGCGGCGTATGATCTTGAAATTGACAGTACATACATATTTATATATATACTAGCAGTTGGGCAATGTGCGAGGCACATTTGCCCGGTTGAAAAATAACTTATTTTGTAAAATATAAATATGTTTTGGGTTAAAAAAAAAAAAAAAAAAAACTTAATCATAAGTAAAATAATTAGTATATAGAGAATTTTTTATGAACTCAATTTCTGCACCTAACAAGTGAAAAGAGATGTGGAGAATTTTTGTGATAGTGATAGTACTTCACTGCATAAATTGAAGCAATCCAACCGAAGAAAAAAAAATGAGAAGTGGTAAAATGAAAGGTTGGATTTAAATCTTAAAAATTTTAATATACCAGCAGCAACCTTGTCCTTCAAAAAACAACACATGTAGACATCATATCCTTAGATATGATTTGGATCGATGTATTAATAGTAGTGACATGGTTTGTGAATAGTAATATATAAAATTATTTAGATTAAGTTGTTTTATTTGATTTTAGAAAATGAGAGAAAAAAAAGTTAAAATAAAAATATTATAAAAGTTAAAATATTATTGGAATATAATTTTTTAATGTAGTTTTTGTTTTAAAATTTAAAAAATTTATATTTAAGAAAATTGTAATGATTAGATTAACAAATTAAAAAATATTTTATATTTAAATAATATTTTAAAAAATATATAAAAGTTTCTAAAAACTTAAGAATCTATTAATCTCTTCCTCGAACTCAATAATTTTGTTTGGGAAGAGATAGATTGTCAATTCCCTCCTGACCCAATGATGTTGTAAATTTTTTATTTTTTTAAAAATGTTTATGATGATTAAAAAAATACATGAAAAAAAGAAAAGAAAAATAAAAAAATGAAATACACATTCATGACATATTTTCAGGTTACTTTGTTATTAGTTGTAGCAGTTCTCTTTAGTTAATTAAAAATATTATCAAATTTAAATTATGTTAAAACTCTAATTATTTATATAGTTATACTTTTTTAAAAATATTTAACAAAATTTCATTATTTATTTAATGATGAAATATTAGTATTTTATAAATGGCTTGGTTATTTTGAAATTAGTGGTACTTGTGTAAAATCCTGTTTTGTATAGGATTTTCTAATTGATAAAAAAAAAAAGCACGTTTGCCACATCTGTCAAATTGAAGAAAAAAATAAAGTGTAATTTCAAATATTAAAATAGTCTAATGTATAAGAAAAAAATTATTATTTATTTATGTTCATCATTTATTATAAAATTTAAATTATATTAAAAATTCAAATTAATTAGATAGTTTTTTTCTCTTAAAAATGTACAGTAAAATTTCATCATTTATTTAATGATAAAAAATTAGTATTTTATAAATTAAAGTTTATTTTTAGTGTATGATATAATAAACAGTAATAGGATATGCGAAAAAAACATGCGAAGAAAAAAAAAGCTTCTTTATTAATCATTTAAAACTCAAAAATCAATATTTTTTTCACTTTTTCTTTATTCCTCTCTCTCATTCCCTACGCACGATTGCAGTATTATGTCGCACATTGGCATTCACACGGACAAAAAAAAAAAAAAATATTTACTGTTCATTACTGTTGATGAACAGTAATAGGATAGCCTCTTTTAAGATATAGGCAGATATATATATATAAATTGAAGTTAATTTTAAGTGTATGATAGAATATTTATATTTTAATTATCTATTTTATGTTAGTTTAAATCAATATTTAAACTTCTACCGTTAGATTAAATCTGAAAATTAAATATGATATATCACTTTTAGTATTACTCTATAAAAGTCTAAATAACGTAAATAAAAATCTAAAAAATACTTATCACACAAATTTGATCCAATAAATTCAATTATATATACTTGATTTTACAAATTCTAATACAATCACTAAAAATTCAAGAATTATAAATAAGAATTACATAACAATCGGACTATAAAGCGAGCATTTGACTGAAGTAATAATTTATTTTACTCTTTAGATGAATACAAAAAAAGTCTATTTAAAGAGAAAGAGGTAATATAAACACTTACGAAGAAAAAACAAAAAAAACTCTTCACTGTTCATTACTGTTGATGAACAGTAACATAAACAGTAATGAACAATACATGTATAGCGGCTTTTAAGTATAGGCAGATTTAAATCAATATTTAAACTTCTACCGTTAGATTAAATCTGAAGATTAAAGATGATATATCACTTTTAATATTACTTTATAAAAGTCTAAATAACTTAAATAAAAATCTAAAAAATACTTATCACACAAATTTGATCCAATAAATTCAATTATATATACTTGCTTTTACAAATTCTAATACAATAACTAAAAATTCAAGAATTATAAATAAGAATTACATAACAATCCGACCATAAAGTAAGTATTTGACAGAAGTAATAATTTATTTTACTCTTTAGATGAATACAAAAAAAAAATCTATTTAAAGAGAAATAGGTAATATAAACACTTGCGAGCGAAAAAAAAAAAAAATACTATGCACTGTTCATTACTGTTGATGAACAGTAACATTAACAGTAATGAACAATACATGTATAGCGGCTTTTAAGTGTAGGCATATATATATATATATATATTGACAGTACATATTTTAACTAGCTAAAGGCAATGCTACATATACTAGTAGTAGGTAACGTCCAAGGGACGTTTGCCTAATATATCATAAATAATTTAATAAATTTAAATTATGTTAAAACTTTAATTATTTATATAATTTTACTTTTTAAAAAATTAGAGATGACTAATATTCACAAAATTTCAAAATAATATGATTTTTTAAATAAAATTAATTAGTCAATAATTTAATGCATAGAGCAGAAAAACAAATTTTAACAAGCATCAATAACCAAAACGTTACAATAATATGAGTAATATGAAAATTAAAAGATTTTGAATATTCTAGCATTAGTTTTCATAGCAAAATAAATGAATTGTAGAATTCAATCACACTTCTCGATGACTTAGGGAGCACTAAAAAAATACAGAGTCTTTTATTTTTATATTGCTCTCACATTTTTTTCATCATTAAAGTAAGTCTCTTTTATTTTGGAAACTCTAAAAATATTATAATGGTAGAAAATCGAAATGATTTTATTTAATTAAGAATATTATGAGATTTACATTATATTAAAAATCCTAATTATTTATATGGTTTTACTTTCTTAAAAATATTCAACAAAACTCTATCATTTATTTAATGATGAAAAATTAATATTTTATAAATTAAAGTTGAATATATATTTTAATTATTTATTTTAAGTTAGTTTATTTTTAATATTTTAACTTCAATTGTTGGATCAACTTTGAAGATTCAAGATGAAAGGCTAGGATTTAAACCCCAAACCCTTACTTTTTCTCTCATTTTTCCCTCTTCCCTCTCTCTCTCGTCCCTCCCACTCTCCAGCCGCACGCCTCCATCTCTCTCGATCTCTCTTCTCCTCGGCTGCTCCCAGCGCCGCCGGCCGCCATTACCGCGCCACCACCAAGCCCAGTCATCGGCGGCCCCAAACCCTAACTTTTTCTCACTTTTCCCTCTTCCCTCTCTCTCCTCCCTCCCTCCCTCCTTCTAGCCGCACGCTCTTCTCTCTCTCGATCTCTCTTCTCCTCGGCTCCTCTCAGTGCCACCGACCGCCATTACTGCGCCACCACCAAGCCCAGTCACCGGCGACCTTCCCCACGTCGATCTCCTCCCCACAAACCTCTCTCTCTCTCTCCCCCCGCAACAGGCCGAAGCCCGTAGCCCTCTCCCTCTCTTTTTTTTTTTTTTTTTTGTCATTTTTGTACATCTTGTGTGGCGATTTTGTGGCTGCGATTTTGCTGGATTTTGCTGTGAGGAAGTAGAGAGGGATGTGAGGAGAAGAAGAAAAGGTAAAAAATAATAGCCTATTCTTATTTTTTTTTCTTTTCTTTTTTTGGTTGCCATTTTTGTACATCTTGTGTGGCGATTTTGTGGCGATTTTGTGGTGATTTTGTGGCTACGATTTTGCTGAATTTTGCTATTTGTACATCTTGTGTGGCTATTTTGTGGCTGCGATTTTGCTGGAATTTGCTGTTTGTACATCTTGTGTGGTGATTTTGTGGCGATTTTGTGGTATTTTATGGCTGCGATTTTGCTGGATTTTACTGTGAAGAAGCAGACGGACATAAGGATTGGATTTTGCTGTGAAGAAGCAGATGGACGTAAGGAGAAGAAGAAAACGTAAAACGAAGTTTACTGTGAATTTGCTAGATTTTGCTATGAAGAAGCAGACGAACGTAAGAATTGGATTTTGCTGTGAAGAAGCAGAAGGACGTAAGGAGAAGAAGAAAATGTAAAACGAAGTTTACTGTGAATTTGCTAGATTTTGCTGTGAAGAAGCAGACGAACGTAAGAATTGGATTTTGCTGTGAAGAAGCAGACGGACGTAAGGAGAAGAAGAAAACGTAAAACGAAGTTTACTATTCATACAGTTAATTAGCGATAGGCGCTTTTAAGTATAAGGGTATATATATATATATATATATATATATATATATATATATATATATGCTATAAATGAATTTAAATAACTAGCTTTTATTATTGTTATTACTATGGAAAATCATAAAGACAGCCCTTTTTTATAATTTTATTTAAAATTTAATTCATTTTTATTAAATAATGATACTTTTATAAGAGTAATGACAGAGATACAATTTTTTTTAACAATTCTGTTTTAAATAGAGTATTTTTTTATATATAAAATATAGATTCTCTTCCAATTTTGTTTCTATTTGAAATAAAGTTGTAAAAAAAGAAAAGTGTCCCTATCATTTTTTTCTTCTGTAATTAGTTTACAAATTCCTTTAAAACAAAAAGTTTACAAATTGTTTATAAAAATACCCTCTCTTTAAATAGTTCTAAAATTAGTTGTCTCTGTTGTTATCCTATTATCATCACTAGGGTGGTGCTAGGGCCACCAAGAGGCCTACCGAGAATTTGTACCGATTAATTTAATTTTTGTTTTTGTGGTTTCTTTTTGTTTTTCAAATATTTTTAAAATCCTTTTAAACATTTTAAACAAAAAATTCAAAAACTTATTTAAAAGAGCTCTTTTACGTACAAGCGGATTCGCAGACCAATCTCAGCATCAATGTTAATGTGAACTATTTTGTCAAATGTTCATTTTCAAACCCGCACTGTTTCATTAAAGTCTACCTTTCTACCTTAGCATTGGTGCTCGTATTGGTACACAAATCCACTTACAACCAAATTTTTTCTATTTAAAAACACTTCTTTTTATTGATATTGTAAGGGGATTGTCCCCTACTCCACAAGCCCACTAGGCTTCGACCCGATACCCGACCACAGGGTCCAAACTTGCCCATGAAGTAAGTCGCCTATAAGGAAACGTAAACAATAATGGCTGATCGGATAGACAGGCCTGGCGTCGCTCGGCCACACTCTGCTCATACGGACTTGTACAGGACAGAACGGGAAAGACGGAGAACCTTTGATCTTCTTATATGGGAACATCGACGAACCACCGAAGACACCAGCATAGTAAAGCAAATCGGGAAACAACGCCACATTAATGATACCACTACCCGAGCTACACACCACATCAATGACGTCGTCTTAGAGGCACGCGACATTTCAAGGACTCTGACAAAATGAACAGTAAAAGGACATAGACTCCATTAGCAGACACGATCTGTCTCCCCCCCAAGACTCCAGGTATAAATAGCAACTTTTAGGTACGAGAGACTCTCTCTGATCCCTAGACTCTCTCATTATTTATAAACTTCCAAAATACGATACTAACTTTGGCATCGGAGACTCCACGGCCCCAAGGCCACCCTTTCCAAAGTGCTTTCTACTTCGTTATTGCAAGCCTAGTTCTAAGACCTGAGTTTCTGGAACTTGGTCCAAAGGCGTACGAAACACGACATTAATTGTGGCACCGTCTGTTGGATCTTTTTAGATCTCGTGTGTACTTCATATGCCTGCGACAACCCATTCCAGATAACTTGGAAGCTCACCAGCAACGTTGACGAACATGGAAGCAGACCAACGAGAAAGCCGAGCACGTTTGGAGGAGGAGACGCCCCGAATGAGACGGGAACATACCCAGGAAGGGATGCCTCCAAGTGGCGAGGTGAACACGGTATGCCCTATGGTGGCTGACAGCACCTTGCCACCGCCTCCCATATGTGCCCCAGTTGAAGGCAAAATTCGAGATGAATAGAGACTCAGAAAGGTGGAGCAAAACGAGCCATTAGAATTCGATCCCCTAAATTCGAATCGACTAGAAGCCATGGCAAGGATCGGCAGCAAAATGATGCCTTAGGAGCGGAGCGCCATGCAGCAACTCCTCCCCGATCACCAGGATGTATTCACTTGGAGCCACGAGGACATACCCGAGATATCCCCCGAAGTCATATAGCACAGCCTTAGTGTAGACCCAAAGGTCAAAGGAGTGAGGCAGAAACGCCGAAGTGTCAGTGCAGAAAAGAACGCGACCATAGCTGAGGAAGTGGACCGCCTGTTAGCCGCTAGATTCAACCAAGAAGCCCACTATCCAGTATGGCTGTCCAACGTGGTGCTCGTGAAAAAGCCGAGCAGCAAATGGAGAATGCGCGTCGACTTCACCTACCTCAATAAAGCCTGCCCGAAGGACAGCTTCCCACTTCCCTGCATTGATATGCTTTTCAACTCCATAGCAGGCCATCGTATGCTTAGTTTCATGGATGCCTACTCCGGGTACAACCAGATTCGCATGAACCTAGAGGACGAGGAGAAGACCTCCTTCATCACCGACCGAGGCTTGTATTGGGCTGAAGAACGCGTGCTCCACCTACTAGCGGCTGGTCAACCGTATGTTAAAAAATCATGTAGGAAGAGACATGAAAGTTTACCTGAATGACCTGCTGGTTAAGAGTGGGACTCCAAAACAACACTTGAATGATCTGAGGGAGTCTTTCGCAATACTACCAGATGAAGTTGAACCCGGCGAAGTGCGCCTTTGGCATCGGATCAAGAAAGTTCCTAGGATTCATGGTGTCAGAATACGAAATCGAAACCAACCCCGCAAAGGTGAAGGCCATCCTCAACATGGCCCCACCTCGAAGCATAAATAAGGTAGGGATGATACCCGCCCCTTGCCCCCGCCTTGCCCCCGCATATGCGGGGGTGGGGAATTTTTCCCTGTACCCCGCCCCCGCATGGGCGGGGGCAAGGTACCCTGTTCGCACCCCAGCATCCCTTATTGGGCCTTCGGCCCAGTACATTTTTTTTGGTCCTGAATGGCCCAGAATCGGTTTTTGGGCCCATAATTTGTTTTTGGGCCACTTTGAGCCCATTATTTAGATTAAAAAATATATAAATTTAAAAACAGCAAAATATATATATATAATCATAGATTGAACTATTAAGTAGATATTAAGTTTCAACTATTAAGTAATTAAGTAATAATCATCACTAAGACAGTAAGACACTATGCTAAAATAAATAGTTTACAATTACACAAATTAAGAGAACTAATAAACTATTACACTATTACAAACTCCTCTAAAAAAATAAATATTACAAATTGTACAATTAACTATCGTAGCAACATTACAATTAATTGTAAATTAACACAATCATAATTTTTCAATTTGATCAATTTGATTTTGGGGTGGAACCGTAGCGGTGAATTCACTGAGTGGTGAGTTGTGTCGATTACTGTGAGACTGAAAATCAAGATCATAAAAGTTAATAAGTTATAAAACCTGAAATATTAATAAGTTAAAATAAAACAAATAAGAATTAAAAAGTTATAAAGATGAAACAAAAATTTAAATGCAAAAAACAATTAGGGGAGAAATTATGCAAACCATGGCAATTGTGGATCCAATACAAAGTCATACTGCATCGGAGGTAGCCGTAGACGCCGTCTCATGTATCACTATAAGTATTAAATTTGGAATCAAATTAATGAATACCAATTAAATGAAAATAAATAAATTAAAATTAGAAATTAGAAAATGAAATTAAAATAAATACCAGATCCAGACTGATCATCACCCTCCTCCTCGACATCGGCCTCCTCATACTCAAGAACATCCGGAACATGAATTGGAATTCTCTTGATCCAATTCTGCATGCAAATCAAAGCCTCCACAGTAGCAAGAGCTAATGAACTCTGAAATGAATCTAATACACACCCTCTGGTACTAAAGGTCGACTCTGAGGCTACTGTGCTAACAGGGATGGCCAAAAGTGTGCGGGCTATCTCTCCAAGGATGGGATACTTCACGGCATTTACCTTCCACCAACTTAATATATCGAAATCTCGTAAAAATGGTAGAATCTCTGCAGCTAAGTATCTATCTATTTCTGACTTAGCCTCTACAGAACTCCGGAGGAAGGGGGTCTACTCATACCTTTCACTCCACTCCAATCTACGCCTTTTCCCAATCTCGACTTCAGGAAACTGTGAGCTTGAGGCTGAGGGGGTAGATGTAGGTGCCGCAATATTACCAACTTGCAGGGTGGAAAACTCATCAAATAATCTAGAAAGGGTTTCTTGAACCCTTGCTGCAATAAGCTCCGCCCATACTTGCCCGTACACAAGGCCCAATCCAAATGTCATGCCATCCAACTTATACATCGGGTCAAAGACGACAGTTACATATAACAAAATATTAGCCCTAGTTAAATTTTCCCAATACTTGTTGTAGTTTGTCCTCATAATCAATGTCATCTCCCGCAGCCTAATATGACCACCCAACCGAACCAATGCCTGGACTTGTCTAAAGTCGTAAGTGTGACGGCCTCGCCTAAGAAGATTGTGGGTGAGGAAGAACTCACGCGCTGTGAGATCCGGGTAGTTAGCCCCGGCCTCCTCCAACGCGCGATGACAGATGACGCAACTCGACACAAGGATCCTCCATGCACTATGAAGGAGCTGAGCAGGCGCCAACTTGAAAAAATCCAGCACTTCTCACACTAGACGCCAGAAGGGCAACCTAAGGCCCCAAGAGAACATGGCGGGGTACACCGCCACTTTGAAGGCATAACCCTCAGAATCTACCACCCCTTCGATAGGAAGGGGCACCTCAAGTTTCACAATCTGAGGAACCCTGTAGGTCTCCCTCAATGACTCCAACTCAACGGAAGTCACTTCCGAACGCCACGAGAAACCAGCAAACTCCTCTGGAGCGGTGTCACCCTATCTGTCGGTGGCACGAGCAGTGTTAGAAGATCTAGCCAATCCAGAATGATGCGAGAATTTATTGGGGGCCATTAGCAACCAGGAAGAAAGAAGATAAATCAGAAGAGAGAATGAAAAAAAGTAACTCGTTACTGAGAAGGAATGGGACCTTATATAGGCAAGCTTGATGGTTTATATATTGAGGCAGTAGGAACCCACACGTCCCACGTGTCCCACGGAGTACTCGAATCTCCCGATCGTCGCGATTCCAGCAAAGCGTATCCAGTGATGCGACATGGGAAATAAGTAACTACCTGATGCTAGTAATGACGACAAAGGGACTGAAGGGGCACCATTTAATGCGGAATAGAACCGTCAAAGTACAGTCATGCAAGTTGAAGGCGAACCGTTGCTAGGTATTGTGTAAAGACGAAAAGGCCACTCGGATATAGCTGGGGAGCATAAGTGCAACACGTGAGCGCAAAGAAATCCGCAACCCCCATCGCATGAAAGAAAATGTCGCATAGTCACAGTTGCAAAAGTTGATTAACCAAGGAAGGAAAGACAGAATTCCCCTTGGACCCGTCCGAGAGAGGAATTGGCAAGGTAACTGTAAGGGGATTTCCTCCCACTCTACACGCCCACTGGGCTTCGACTCGATACCCGGCCCTAGAGTCCAAACTTGCCCATGAAGTAAGTCGCCTATAAAGAAAAATAAACAATGAGGTCTGATGGGATGGACAAGCCTGATGTTGCTCGGCCACACTCCGTTCATGGGGACTTGTGCAAAGCAGAACGAAAAAGACAGAGAGCCTTTGATCTTCTAATATGGGAACATTGACAGACCACCAAAGACACCAGTAGAGTAAAGCAAATCAGGGAACCATGCCGCATTAATGGCACCACTACTCGAGCTACACGCCACATTAATGACGTCATCGTAAAGGCACGCCGCATTAAAAGATTTTGACAAAATGAACAATAAAAGGACACAAACTCTATGGGGGCAGACACGATCTATCCCCTAGAGTCTCGGTATAAATAACAATTTCCAGGTATAAGAAACTCTATCTAATCTCTAAACTCTTTCATTATTTACAAACTTTCAAAATACGATACTAACTTTGACATCGAAGACTCCCCGACCCCAAGGCCACTCTCTCCAATCTGTTTTTTACTTCGTTTTCGCAGACCCAATTCTAAAGATTTGAGTTACTAGAACCTGTCATAAAAACGTATAAAATACAACGTTAACAGAGATATGACAAGATTGAATTTATTAAAAAAAATTATAATAAAATGAAAGTAATGATTAACGCATAAACTCCAAAATAAAAAATTTCGATTTTATAATTTAAATAATATGAATAATATATTCTATCAACGAATTTGAGAATATCTCTCTTTCTAATTAAAATAGGAGCAAGATCGAAAAAAGAGCGAGGATTTGGCTGTTTCCCATCCATGGCTTGTTCTAAAAAATAATGATCGTTTTCTGACGATAATCGTCATATCCGGAAGGACATATGAACATCACGTACGGATTCGTCGAACAAATCACATGGGAGAGGATTTGGCTGTTTTTGCTTTTCATTTTCCTTCGTGAAATACTCGTGCCAACTGACAAAGCATTTATGCAATTCACATGGTACGGGCCCGTTTGCTCAAAACATTTCAGTTCTATTAAGCGACAATTTTTTTTTTATAAAATAACGTTACTTATCATTGTAAAATGTTTAAATATTATATAATTATTTTAAAAAAAATAAAATTTATTATTAAAAAAATAATTTTTTTTCATTAAATTTAGTACATATTTATATTTACAAATATCATTTCTCTTTTTATAAAGTGCAGCCTCCCAATTTTTTTCTGAAAAATGCTGGGAACCGCTGGAGCTCCCGTTCTAATTTTTTTTTTTTTATTAAGAAAATATTATTTAATAATATTATTTATCTTTTTCTCTTTTAAAAATATTAAAAAATCATGTAAAAAGAAAAACTTAAAATATCCCAGCGGTGGGTGAAGACCCTCCCACCCATTTTTTCTGCAAAGTATATCTGTGCTTACGTACGTGCTGGCTGGTTTGGATTCACGATAAAAAATAAAATTCTTACTTTATTTTATTTCATTATTATATATTTTTAAAATTTTTATATAAAATATAATAAATAATTAAATTTTTTCAAATTTTAATTTAATATTTTAAAATTTTAAAATAATAATAATATTCAAATATAATTAAACTTTAAAATAAAACACAAAATTCATATTTCATCCCAAACCTGCCTAACATTCCGAATCCAAATGCCTCACAACCCTCCAAAAGGTTCCCAATCTTCTTAAACACAATCCAAACCCAAAGATCTCTGTTTGGTTCGATTCGGAGATTCTGCACTGTTTCAGTACCCTCATTGAGTCGAAACCGCTCGCTTCCTCATAGGCTACCAGCGCTCTAAAGTCCCCTAGAAGAGAAGAGCTCCTGCTCTCATCTTGCACTCACCAAAAATCTCATCGTTAAATATCTCGCCGGAACCATAAATTGGGACAATCACGTTTGGTTGGTGAGAAACTGTGTAGTAAAAAAATGGAAACTTGACCGAAAAAAAACCATTGATTTTAATGATGTATTGGTTTACACAAAAAAAAAAAAGAACAGAAAAACCTTGAGGCCGGTCCGGTCGGAATAACTTTCGTTTTCACACCCACCAGTGAATAATAAACACGTCAGCAGCTTGGAGAGATTACAAGAAACACAAATTTAAAATTATCTATTTTGCCTCCTTCCTCTTTCCTTTCTCCCCCAATCCTTCTTCTCTCCCGAAACTCTCTTCCTCTACTCTCCCCCAATACTCTAATTTTATGTTGGTAAAATACATAATAATATAATAAAAAATTATAATAAAATTAAGAGTAATAGCAGAGAGAAGTTACTTTAACAGTACACACTTTACACTCATTGCGTGGCTACTTCTAGTTGATTGTTTCTAACATTCATTGGGGAGATATGTGGTCTACATAATGCCACATTATATTTGTAAAATGGATGCTACCAATAGTGATTTCTATCTATATTTATTCTAAAATTAACATTCACACAAAATCAATTTAGACTAAGGTACGGAAATCTCACTCCTTAAAGAGTTTCAAGCTCTCTGCGGTATATAAGTGAACAAGTTAGTAAATTCTTCTCTCAACGGCTTTTTCCGCTTGGAGAACCCCTTGAGGTGAAGCGGTTACGTCTTCTTCCTCGACTGAGGAAGGAAGGTTTTCTTTGCTTGCAAGTGCAGGCTTAGCAGTGTGATGGAGGAAATGGAGGAAGTATGGAAGAGATTGAAGCTGAACGATGAAGAGGATTGTCCGATCGAGATAGGGAAAGGTGTACGTGATTCGACGGAACTAAAAGGGGAAAGAAGTTTGATTGGGAAGATAATCTCTGAGCGCAGAATCAGAAAGGAAGTTGCTCGATCTATGATGGAAAAAGTGTGGAAGGTTGGTAAGCCCCTTGAATTTCAAGAAATTGGAGGTAATTGCTGTGTGATTACCTTTGCTAATCGACGAGATAAGTGGAAGGTGCTTGATGGCTGTCCATGGTTGTTTGACAGTTACCTCTTTGTTTTGCTTGACTTTAATGGTGGATTGCAACCAAGCTTATTTGATTTTGACCATGCGTACCTATGGGTACAAATGTTAAATCTACCATTGAGTTATATGAATAAACAAATGGGGGAATTGATTGGGAGTTCGATGGGGAAGGTTAGTGAAGTTGATGTGCAAAAGGATGGATCGGCATGGGGGAAATGCTTGAGGGTAAAAGTGGAGTGTGATCTGAGAAAACCTGTAGCCAGAGGTAGGACCATTGCTGTGGATGGAAGGAAATTTTGGGTACCTTTTCAGTATGAAAAATTACCTAGATTATGTTTTAGCTGTGGAAGAATTGTCCATGGAAAGGATGGTTGTAAGGAGAGTACTGGTGTTTTACTGGATTCTATGGACATCCATATGCAAGCAAGAGATGGCAATCGTGGGAGCTTCTGAAGCAGTTGAAGCCACTTGATGGAAGGGCATGGTGTGTAGCTGGCGATTTCAATGAATTATTATCACAAAATGAGAAATGGGGAGGTAATAGAAGAGAGGAGAAATTGATCTCGGGGTTTAGGGAAGCCTTAGAAATGAACAAACTGGTGGAAGTGGGAATGAGTGGTAACATTTTTACATGGAGTAACAGACATTCAGACCACACTTTTACAAAGGAAAGGCTGGACAGATTTGTTGTTAACAGTGAATGGATTACTATGTTTGGAAAGGCTAAAGTAGAAGGGCTCACAGCAAGTAGTTCATATCATGTTCCAATTATATTGTATGTGAGGAAGGATAGGAGATTTGGTTTAAGAAAACAATATTCCTTTAAGTTTGAGGCAAGTTGGATAAGAGAGGCTGAATGTGAAGAGGTAATTAAAACAGCTTGGGTTGACACTACTCAGTGTGCCAGAGAACCTCTTGTGAGTATCCAGAAAATGTTGAGAGAGTGTGGTGGCAAGTTGAGTAGTACTTTTCGAAGAAGGGATGGGGAGAGATGTCAGGATATTGAATTATTGAACAAGAGAATCAAGGAGCTGCAGGATAGAGAGGAGCTGCAGGATGTTACAGAACTTCACAGATTACAACAGGAGATAGGTTTATTGTTGGAGAAGGAAGATATAAGGTGGAGGCAGAGGGCAAAAAAGAATTGGTATTCCTTAGGAGATAAAATACTAAGTTCTTTCATACTTGTGTCAAGCAGAGAAGGAAAAAGAACCAAATTATTTCTGTTTTGGATGCTAACTCAGAATTAAAGGAAGGGAATGAGGAGGTAGTGGAGGCCTTTAGACAATATTACACTGAGGTTTATAAAACAGCAGCCCCTTCTTGTGATCAGGTGATGAAGGGGATACAATCTATTGGGACTCGAGTCACTGAACAGATGAATGAAGATCTGGAAAAGCTTTTCACTAGGGAGGAAGTTGAAGCAGCCCTCAAGCAAATGGGTCCTTTGAAAGCCCCTGGCCCTGATGGGTTTGCTGCATGCTTTTTTCAAACCTTTTGGTCTACAGTTGGGGATAAGGTCTGTGATGTAGTGCTGAGTTTTCTAAATGGGGGTGAACTTGACAAATCTATCAATTTTACTTATGTGGCCCTTATACCAAAAGTGTCTGAGCCTAAGAAGGTTGGTGATTTCAGACCAATTAGCTTGTGCAATGTCTTGTACAAGTTAATTTCGAAGACCCTTGCAAATAGGCTGAAGTTGGTGCTTGATGAGATCATTGTTAAAAATCAAAGTGCTTTTATTCCTGGTAGGTTGATCATAGATAATGTGATAGCAGCTTATGAAATACTGCATTCAATGAAGACCAGGTCCAAGGGAAAAAAAGGAAGTATGGCACTAAAGATGGATATCTCAAAAGCTTATGACAGGGTTGAGTGGATTTTTTTACAAGCTGTTATGAAGAAAATGGGGTTTGGGGAGAGATGGGTTGGCTTGATTATGGAATGTATAACTTCTGTATCTTATGCTGTGTTGGTGAATGGAAGGCCAGGTGATGTTATATATCCCTCACGAGGCATTAGGCAAGGGGACCCAATATCCCCATATCTGTTTTTATTATGTGCTGAGGGGTTGAGTAGCATTATTAATGCAGCTGAGGAAAAGGGTGAAATCAAAGGAATGGCTACTGCAAGAGGTGGTATAAGGGTCTCTCATCTCCTATTTGCTGACGATTGTATCATCTTTGCAAGGGCTAAATGGACTGAATGGTTGAAAGTGAAGGAAATCCCAAGGGTATATGAAGAAGCCTCTGGTCAGTGCATGAATTTACAAAAAACCACTATTTTGTTTAGCTCCCGAGTTAAACAGGAAGAGAAGGAGAGGATTGTGCAAGATCTTGGGGCAAGGGTGCAAAATAGCTGTGAAAAATACCTGGGGTTGCCTACTATGGTTGGAAGAGCTCGATATGACACTTTTTAGAGGAATTAAGGACAGGGTTTGGCAGAAGGTCAACAGCTGGAAAAATCAATTTCTTTCTCCTGCTGGTAAAGAAGTTTTAATTAAAGCAGTTATTCAGTCCATTCCTACATACCATATGAGTGTGTTTAGGTTGCCTAAAAGATTGTGTAAAGAAATAGCTGGTATTATGGCTAGATTCTGGTGGAGTTATAAAAACAATGAGAAAAAAATTCAATGGGCTAGCTGGGAGAAAATGGGATGTGCAAAGATGATTGGTGGACTTGGGTTTAGAGAGTTGGAGAGTTTCAATACTGCTCTCTTAGCAAAGCAGTGTTGGAGGCTTGTTAATAAACCAGACTCTATTGCTGCTATGGTATTAAGGGCTAAGTATTTTAAAAATTCTGATGTGTTGAACTCTAAGTTGGGCTATGGACCTTCTATGATCTGGAGAAGCATATGGGGATCTATGAAATTGTTGAAGGAAGGGCTTGTATGGAGAGTGGGCAATGGTTTAAATATTAAAGTATGGGATGATAAATGGCTACCCAATAAACCATCTCATCGAGTGCAGTCTCCTATTAAATTTCTGAATGCTGAAGCAAAGGTGGCAGAGTTGATTGGGAATGATGGTCAGTGGAATAGAGAGGTAGTGAAGGCTACTGTTAATGATGAGGAAGCTGAAGTCATCTGCAATATCCCTGTGAGCTATTCTGGGTTGGAGGACAAAAGAATAAGGGCTTACTCTAGGAATGGGTGTTATAGTGTAAGGAGTGCCTACCATCTTGATATTAGCAGGAAGAAGGATTTAAAAGGGGAACCATCTGATGGGAGGAAGATTAAAGAAGGATGGAGAGAGTTGTGGCAACTTAATACCTCGGGAGTGGTTAAAAATTTCTTATGGAAGGCTCTTAATAACTGCCTTCCTACCAATGAGAACCTCTATAGAAGAAAGGTGGTAAAGAAGCCAGTTTGTCCTATTTGTTTAAGAGAAGATGAAACTGTTTGCCATGTCTTAAGGAGCTGTCCTGCAACAATGGATGTATGGGGTGAGAAGGAGAGTCCAGTGCAGAAGTGGATGTCATCTGAGGTGGACTTGGTTGTGGTGTGGAGGAAATTAATAGCTGCATTGCCCTTGGAAAGTATGGAGCTGGTGGTATCTGTTATGCGATATATATGGCTTAGAAGGAATGGGTCGATTTTTGAAAGGAAGTTTACTAGCCCTGGGAGTGTATTGCAGCAAGCAAGAGCAAATCTTAATGAGTTCCAACAAGCACAACAGAAGGGGATAGAGCGAATTAAAACTACTGCAGTGGAGAGAATGATGGTTAGATGGGAAGCTCCAAAAGACGGCTTTGTAAAGGTAAATTGGGATGCTGCTTTCAAGGCAAACCAGAGAAAGATGGGAGCTGGTGTGGTGGTTAGAGACGAGGAAGGAAATGTGCAGGTTTCTCTATGCCTGCCAAAAGATTGTATCCAATTTGCTGTGATTGCTGAAGCTAATGCTTTATGGAGGGCCCTTTGCTTATGTGCAGAACTTAACATACAAAAGGTAGTGCTCGAGGGTGACTCATTGGAGGTGATTAAAGCTGTGAATGATAGAGAGAAGTGTTTGGAATGACATGGACAGATTATAGAAGATATTAAAGGAATTCTTTGTACACATCCAAATTGGATTCTTAAACATACATTTAGAGAAGAAAATAGAGTAACTCACTTTCTTGCACAGTTTGCTATTATGTCTAATGAGGAGTTGGTCTGGATAGAGGATGGCCCTGAGGGGTTTTTTTTCTATTGTATTACAGGACAAGAGTTGTAATGACACTTTTACTGATATATGAGAGATGATGGATTGTTCTTGATTCAAAAAAAAAAAAACTCTCTGCGGTATACAAAGTCTCAAATTAACCGATGTAGTAGAATTTATTTTGATTTGACTCTTCCAAAATACAACAGTCCAACTAATCGTTGTATAGTCCGAACTAATTCTGTACAAGTGGTTAAGCTCAAACCTCTACAAAAAAAAATACCTCTCTTTTACTTGGAATCTCTCGAACACAAAAACTTTCAGATGAAATAGTATGAATTTTTTATGCACCACGTCTGACTGAACCAAAGCACATATTTATAGGCTAGTAAAACTTGTTGATAATTACACTGTGAAATGGCTCATGAAGTAACCGACGAATTAAACTCTGCATAAGTTAACGCACAAAATAATGATTTGAAACGGCTAAGCCTTAAAACAAAACCGTAAAAAATCATAATCAATCAAACATTGAAAATACTGCGATGATGAGTTTCTCAAGCTGGAGCTATTTTTCCGTCAGTCAAAAGAAGGATAACGTATATACTCGAGTTAAAGTCATGGCTGGAAAACTAGCACCTTGATAGCCATAAATGCTATGCATGCCTACTAAATGAAAATCAAATTAATTACAAACAGCTTTCATGATAATTACAAAATATATTAATATAAGAAAATCTGCAACGGCATGCAATTAAAAAACCTATACTAATGCTTTAACCCACACGTTGCAATTTAAAAGATAATCGTTACAAAATAAATTTTTATTAAAATGTAACAACAGTCCCCCACTCATATTAATAAAAACATAAAGGAAGATTCCCAAGTTAAGATGGATCGTTATGTAACTTGAAGGTATGCTCAGCATTGAACTTTCATTAAGTGAAATAATAATCTTTATTCTATGATTGCTCAAGGGAAATAATCTTTATAGTCTCAGACTTGAACTATAATTGCTTAAGGGAAATAAAAAATTATTACTCACACATAATAATTCAGGTGTTGCCATGAGTTTTATTAGCCAGCATATTATTAGCATGTGCTAATCCCGATTTCATGAGTGTATTTGAAAATAAACTTAAATCTCATAAAGAGCGGCTCCACTCCCACACTCACATAAGTGAAATCTGTCAAGGTTGCTTTTGTAATTCGTACACTCTACTCATAAGAGTTACAGAATTTCATTAAGAGTTTTTCCAAAAAACTCATCAACCACAACATTACAGGATAAATGCACTCACATCATAAGAATGAGAAATAAAATAAATAGTGCATTTTTTACGACCATCATATGATTCGTTTTGTCCATTGAACTTAGTTCTCGAGATCTCTAATCTCCAGGTTGGGTAACCTTATACATGACTCTTGAATTATGGGTTTTAATCCCATTCCTCTCGATATATTCTAGATCATTTCTCTTGTCAAAACTTTATTTAGTGGATCCACATTAATAACACCGTCAATAAACAAAAATCTCACAGTACTGAATTTTTCTTCTAAAGATCTGGATTTATTTTATAATAACGGTTTTGTATTCTACCAACTGTAATAGTACTATCATAATAAATTAATATAAATAAAACTGATTTTTTCGCAAAGAAATAAATCTCTTAACATACGGCAGGCAAAGTATGCAATAAAACACCTTAAAACGGCTTGATCTTAAAAACTGTACGTTAAAAAACTTTGGGTAATGGCACTAAATCCAAGATTAATACCATATAGAAGCAAACGGCAACAGATTAAAAAATACATTTGACGTAGATCGTATAGCTGCATGCCGCTTGGAAGTTGGAACAGTTTTCGTGCATCTAAATGCACTAGACATACACAAACGTTCACCAAACACCAATAAATCAGCCACTTGTGACTTTACTCCCAAAACTCAAAGAAAATAAATCTGAAGAAAAAGTTGGGGCAAAATCTTTTTTTAAAAAAATATTATTTTTTAAAAACTTGACCCCCACTAATTTTTAGATTTAAAAAAAAAATCTTTTCATAAAAAAATACACCTTACTCAAAAAAACACTTTATTCCAATATGAAAAAGAAATGAACTGCTATTTTTTAATTCCATATATAAGAAAGACATAAACATGTGTGCCAAAACATTTAAATAATAATGTACATAAAAAGAAACATTCTATGATTTATTCTCAATATTCAATTTAAACATCACATCACAAGCATAGCCATTGCCTACAAAAATTCCATTTTTTGTAAGTATATATTGATAAGATTTCATAGTTTGTTTGAAGCCCGCTTTGTTGAGTAAAAAACTCGACATCAAATTATTCCTCATAGACAGAGTATAGAGTACATCTTTGAGTATTACTATACCTCCAGATGTGAATTTCAGCTCAACCTCACTACTCCCAAAAACCTTAGTTTTATTTGAATCACCAAGCATAATAGTCTTCTCTTCTTCAAAGGAAGTTAAATTTTTGAACCAATCTTTATCATAGCAGACATGCCTATTGGTACCAGAATCTGCCCACCACCCTTCAACAAATTGAATCATGTTAATATTTGTGATCATTGTTACAAATGGCTCCTCAGTTACGTTAAGTTAATGATTATTTTCTCGCTTCTGGAACTTACAAATTTGAGCAAAGTGCCTAATTTTGTTACAGACAAAACAAGCTTGATTTTGTGAATGGGTCATTGGTTCTTATCATTTTGGCTTTGAAAGCCCTATTGTGAGGTCTACTAATTTTTTTGAAATCTTTTTTTTTTTTTTTGCAGCTTCAAATAACTACTTTTTGTATTTTGACAATTGGGCAAGCTATCATTTTCAGAAATTAAAAATTTACCTTTGTCATGGAATCCTCATTACCATTTTGAAATACCAAATCATCTTGGCCTCTAGCTTCCTCATCTACGTGAATACGTGTGATTAAGCTCTCTAAGGATGTTTCCTTCTGTTTATGGTGCATCGACTTTTGAAACTCCCTCCACAAAGGTGGTAGTTTGTCGATGATGCCACAAACAATTAGATTGTCTTCAATTTTGATGCCTTCGGATCTAACTTCAGCTACAACCATTTTAAAATCTTGCACTTGCTTCGCAACGGATTTGCCATCTACCATTTGATATCGAAAGAAGTGACCTACTGCATATTTCTTTGCTATGGCTTCTTCCGTATCATATTTGCTTGGTAAAGCTTTCCAGATTTTCTTTGCAGAGGTGTAAGTATTATTGTAATAATCATAAAATTGATCCGCAAGACAATTTAAAAGATAACATTGACAATTATACTCATCTTTGATATATTTTTTAATCTTTTCTTCGTGAGCTTTCAATTGTGCTTCAGTCATGTTCTTAGTAGTGATCTTGCTCGGATTCTTTGATGTGAGAACACAAGAGACATTGAGAAGACTTAGATAGAAGAGAACATTGCACTTCCATCTCTTAAAATAAGTTCATTTGAAACGAAAGGGCTTGTTGAGATCTCCAATGCTTTCTGTGAATTTTTCAGTTGTAGGCTCCATGTCTGAATCTCCTTAAAATTGTTAGTAAAATACACAATAATATAATAAAAAATTACAATAAAATTAACATTCACACGAAATCAATTTGGACTGAGGCACGGAAATCTCGATTTCTTTAAGGAGATTTAAGCCCTCTGCAATATACAAAGTTTCAAATTAACCAATGCAGCAGAACTCCTTTTGACTTGACTCCTTCAAAATATAACAGTCTATTTGATCATTGTATAACTCCAACCAACTTTACACAAGTGGTTAAGCTCAAATCTCCATAAAAGAAACACCTCTCTTTTACTTGGAATCCCTCGAACACATAAAAACTATCAGATGAAATAGTATGAATTTTTTATGCACCACGTCTGACTGGACCAAAGCATCTATTTATAGCCTAGTAAAACTTGCTGATAATTACACTGTGAAACGGCTCATGAAGTAACCGAAGAAGGAAAATTATACTCCGCGCGCATAAGTTAACGCACAAAATAATGATTTGAAACGGCTAAGCCTTAAAAAAAACCGTAAAAAATCATAATCAATCAAGCGTTGAAAATACTGCGATGATGAGTTTCTCAAGTTGGAGCTATTTGTCCGTCAGTCAAAAGAAGGATAACGTATATACACGAGTTAAAGTCATGGCTGGAAAACTAGCACCTCAATAGCCATAAATGCAATGCATGCATACTGAATGAAAACGTACAATACTAAATCAATCAAATTAATTACAAACAACTTTCAAGATAATTACAAAATATATTAATATAAGAAAATCTGCAACGACATGCAATTAAAAAACCTATTTTAATGCTTTAACCCAAACGTTGCAATTTAAAAGAAAAATCATTACAAAATAAATTTTTATTAAAATGTAACAACACTTTGTCTGCTTCTTGGAGCTCTGCAGCTTCAGTTTCGATTTCAGTTTCGGTTTGTGTTTTTTGCTCAGCTTTGTTTCTGAGGATGAGAAGGTTGCACCAGAGCTAGACTCCGAGGAGCTCGAGGCTGAATTGTAGAGCATAGAGCTGTGAATGCTCCGCTTCTCCATCCAATCGTCGATCCGACGAAGATTCAGCACCTCTTTTTCCTCTTCTCTCACCCAAGTGCCACACTTAGCAGAGCTAGAAATGGTTTTCAGTGGGGTGGAAATCCCCTACAATCATCCTGAAACCAACATAAACATCACATAAAAAAAAAAAAAAGATCTAGAAATGCTTTGTTTCTTGAACACGCATTTTTTTTCTTTTTAAAGAGAAAGAGAAAGAGAAATGAAATCTAAATTAAATATTGCAAACACATTACATGACATGATCATGATCAGTGTGTGCATGCATGTATGCTTGAAAACTACGTACGTACATCATGAGTTGCAGAATCAAGCCAAAATTAAGCATTTATTTTAGATAATTTTTGTAGTTATAATTTATAAACAGATTATTACATATCATGTTATCGCCACATATGGCCTGTAGTAGTACTGCAACTCTGCAAGATTCAAATCATGCATGTGGGATCTACGTACGAAAACATAAACTGTAATACCCCGTCCCCGAGGGTCTAGAGAGTTAACTCCTGTTACCTGATAATTAACTCCAACATTGCTAATATACTTTCAAAAGCTCCAAATCAAACGTAAACACTTCAAATTTAAATAACCACACATACCCGTATATAAAATCCTCAATACAGTAATCTCAAAAATTCGCAACTTCTCAACATGTCACTTAAACTCATGTTTCAACCACATAATTATCAAAATCACCAATACTCATCGAAAGCTTTCTATTCATAATCTATTCTAAAGTCATCTCACCCAATTCTTCGTAGTCCTGATCCTCAGCTGAAATATCTAAAAATCATTTGAAAATATTGGAGATAAGAGGGGGTGAGTTATCAACAACTCAGTAAGTAGAGAACATATGCTAGTATGTAAACATGAGCATTTTCACAGAGTTCAGAATGCAGAAACAAAACATTTCAATTTTCAATATGCATATCTCAAAAACATTTTATCAGAAATCCAGAGCGATATTTCAAACATTTCATATTCAGAAAACAACTTTTCATATCCAAAGACTCATTTGGCATAACATGACTAAACATCTTCATCTTATCATATCATAACAGAACAGAGGCCATGTTTAACCCCCGTGGTAGGGTTGTGCATTCTGTGGAAAACCAAGCAGAACGTAAATCACAATAAATAACAAAGCAATTGCACTCAGAACATAAATCTACTATTATATCCTGTGGTAGGGCCAAAGGTCACTATTGTATCCCGTGACAGGGCCAGAGGTCACTATTCTATCCCATGACAGGGCCACATATCAGAGCAAAACAGAACCAAAATACCATATTAGAATCAGAAACACAGTCAGAACAGAATCAGAAAGTCATGCCAAAGGTTTTTCATATGCCACATTATATCAAAACAGAGTATTGGAATTCAGATCATTCTCACATACTGAAAACAAAAGTCGGTGCATCTTTCTAAATCAATGCACAATTTTTTGTATCCTCAATATCGTTCTTTTTTAGAATTCAGAGACAACATGACAAAATCTAGCTCATGTGATCTACACAATGCATGTCAGAAAATATTTTTCTTGTTCGTACCGATTTCTTGAGTAATGCAAATAAACAACCGAGGTTGGTTTTTCCCAAGTTCTCATTTCATTACAAAATATGCAAAGTTTTCAAAAAGTCAACCTCAGTCTCAATAATTCGTATAAAGCCTAGCATAGGAACCCCGCTTACCTGGACTTCTTAGCTTTTTCAGAATTTTCCTCAAAATGTCGAATAATAATTAATTGTCACCTATAAAAATAACCACGTAATTCTCATAAATTTCCAATCGAACACATATTTCAATATTTAAGCCTAAGATGCTAAAATAACTTATTTCAATTCTTCAAAAAAAAAACTAACTTCACGTAATCCTAAAATATCGGCACATTTTCTAAATTCATCAATATCCACTTAATTATAAACTCAGAATATTTCTAAAATTGCATAATAATATTAGTAATAGATACAATTATGTCGTAAAATACATATCTGGTTTACAGGCTCATTAAAACAAAACTGATTAAAGTAGGAGGGCAAATATTTCATTTAATAAAAATAGACTAATTAGTATCTCTTTAAAGAGTTCAAAATAGAAATCCTACACCACTATGTACTTCTAAAAATATTAATACTTATAATATCTTTCAAATATTTATTCAATTTGTATTTAAAACAAAACTCATACAAAGTGAATTTAACATATAAAAACTACAACATGATCAACTTGTAAATCTTTTGTTTAAAGCACGCACCAGTACATTGGTTTAGCTTATAAGCCCTAACATCTGTGCCCAAAATAGATTATAACCCACGCAAAAACAAAACTCAAGCTTTCAGATTCAATGAGCATAATAATAACTCATGTGTTCCAAAGAAGGCAAATTGGTAAAACATCTAATATTATTAGAGTAACCAAGATAAACAACCATATGCATAATTCCATCTTAAGAAACTACCACAAGAAAAGAAAATCAGGAGATGACCTACCCAAGGGAAACCGAGAGGCAACAAGCAGTAGCAGAACACGCACTCACGGCAAGCACCAAAATCACCAAGGTACGAGGGAAGCTCACAGCTTTTATGGCAAAACAGGGCACGACAAAAATGAAAACACAACAGAGCAATGAATGACCAAACCAAAAAGGGAAAGCTATGGGAATAAATCACAAGCATGAGCCACAAAATTAGTAGGAAAAATTAAGAGAAAGAACAGCAATGGAGGCTCACGGACAGACCTGCAAATGAAGAGAAAAACAGATGAAGAAAATCAATAAATACTAAGAGGAAGAGATCTGCACAGTTTTACAGCATAAGAGAAACCGAAAATTAAAGAGATGGAAATGGAACCATTACCAGTCGAAAATGGAGGAATGAGGGGTGACGTTTGCTGACTTGCAGAGGAAGAACCGAAAATGAAAATGGAGATGAAGAAGAGACGGCAACCCACTGAAGAAAAGAAAAGAAAACGTAAGAAAGGAACAAAATAAAATGGAGGAGAAGAAAAGAAGCAGCAGCTGAACGTATTGCAGAAGGGGATGAAGACTGGAACGGACATGAGGTGAAGAAGCCACGACGCGCAGGAGAAAGAAGGAGAAGAAAATAAGAGATGAAACCCTAAGGGCTGGACCCAAAACGATGCCGTTTGGGGGGGGGATTTAGTGGGCTGGGTTGAAAGCTCACGGGTTGGGTTGGGGACCAAAAAGGGTTGGGCTCAAAAGAGAAAAAATAATAATAATAAAAAAATACACTCAAACAATCTCAGTCCAAAAATAGAAGGGTCCGACAAAAAAAAAGGCACAATAAAAATAATTTAAGAGCCAAATAAAAACACTACAACTTAAAATTAATAAAATAAAATAATTAAAGTCCAACAATAAAATTATTCATTAAGGCAAAAAGCAAATTTAAATGCAAACAATAATTAATATCAAGCAAGCACATCAAAATAAATTTCACAACTTAAAAATATAATATAAATGCAACCATAAATCCGATAAATTTAAAACAAGAGAATTAATATTTAAGTTAATTAAAAAAAATCTTCACAAAAATAAATACGCTAAAATGCGGGGTATTACATAAACTTATTAGAAGATCATTGAGTAATTTTCTAGTTTCTTGAACACGCATGTTTCTTTGAAATGAGCTTCTTCGGCATTGGACTCGTCGATGGAACGGTAAACTACGTTGAGGAGAGAGGAAGAGAAAGATGGGTTCTTCTCCTTTGTGGGAATAACATGTCTTCTCGTAGAGATCTCTCCCTTCTATACATCAATTTTGTAGTGTTGTAGATGAAAACACAACTTTTATAAGTGAAAGCAAAGAAAAGAAGAAGAACAGAGGAGGTAACAAGGAAGCTCGGTTGTAGGTAGGGGAGGGATTTTTATTTTGGGCAAAGAAGCTCGATTGCAGATGGGGGAGGGACTTTTTCGGGGCGTCATTCATCGGAGTGCAAATGGGGAGGGACTTTTTTTTAAGGGTGTCATCTGTTGAGTGTAGGGGTGTAACCGGTCTGGTCCGGTTCGGTTTTGGACAAAATTTAGGATCGAACCGGTATGTACCGATTTTGCATTTTTCAAAATCGATTACGCACCGGTTACCCTCCTAAACCGGTACTTCATGTTTTACCGGTTTCCGATCCGATTTTTCGATTTTTTTTTAAATGTAAATTTGACAGTTTGTCATTAAAATTTTGTTTATAAAAAAAACTGATTTAAAAAAACTGTTTTATACTTTTATTAAAAAAATCTGTTTTAACTTTTACTAAAAAACCTGCTTTACTAAAAACTACATAAATAAAAAATCTGCTTTACTACAAAAAATCTGATTAATTAAAATCTGCTTTACTAAAAATTGTTTTCCAAAAAACTGTTTTACTAAGAAAAATCTATTACAAGCTTATAAATATAACTAGTACAAAAACTGGAAAAAAAAGCTCATAAATATAACTGCTACAAGCTTATAAATATAACTACTACAAGCTTAGTACTTACACATATTTTTTAAAGCAATCACAAGAAACTCAAGAATGGACATCAACAAGCCTATGAGCCTATGGAATAAAATAAGTTCAAAAGTCTAAATTAGAAATCCAAAAGTCCAACAAATTACAAGTCCAAAAGTCTAAATTACAAGTCCAAACACTTAAATCCTCAACCCCAATTGATAAACATTAAACAGGACACACTACATAGATGTTATTCAAGTAGAAAAATTACAAAACCCTATCAATGTAATTTCAGTTACCCAATCACAAAACACAATTTCACAAACCCAATCAAAGTAAAATTCGGATTCAAAAAACCCTAATATCACAAATATCATTTATCATAATTTCAAACTAATTTCATAAACTCAATCACAAAATCCTAATATCACAAACTAAATAATAAAAACAATCACAAAAAATCTTAAATTTCGGATTCAAAAACCCTAATATCGCAAAACTGAAAACCCAATCACAAAAATCATAATATCACAAAACTCAATCACAAAAACCCTATCAATGTAATTTCAGTTACCCAATCACAAAACATAATTTTACAAACCCAATCAAAGTAAAATTCAGATTCAAAAAATCCTAATATCACAAATATCATCTATCATAATTTCAAAGTAATTTCACAAACTCAATCACAAAACCCAAATATCACAAACACAATAATAAACACAATCACAAAAAATCCTAAATTTCGGATTCAAAAACCCTAATATCACAAAACTAAAAATTCAATCACAAAAATCCCAATATCACAAAACCCAATTACAAAAACTCTAATATCACAAAACTCAATCACAAAAATCCTAGTATAGTAGTATGTAATTTAAAAAAATAAAAAGTTACCGTTTGGGCCAGACTCGGCAGACAGACAGGGGCCGAAAGAGTTGAGAGAAGAGAAAGTAAGAGACGAGAGAGTGAGAGATGGGAGACGCCAAGGCAGACTCAGAGACGTGAGAGTTGAGAGACGAGAGAGTGAGCGGACGAGAAAGTGAGAGGCAAGCCACGAGACCAAATATTGAGAGTCTGAGACTGAGAGACGAGATTGAGTGAGAGACGAGAGACACCGAGGGCCCGACGTAGAGTCAGAGACGAGAGAGTGAGCGGATGAGAGAGTGAGAGGCGAGCCGCAAGACCAAATACTGAGAGTATGAGACTGAGAGATGAGACTGAGTGAGAGACGAGAGATGCTGAGGGCCCGAGGCAGAGTCAGAGACGAGAGAGAGTGAGCGGACGAGAGAGTGAGAGGCGCGAGACCAAATATTGAGAGTCTAAGACTGAGAGTTTGAGAAGTGAGAGGCAGAGGCTATCCATTTACGAGAAAGACGATTTTAGAGTTTAGTTGTGGGGAAAACAGCACCGTTTGGCGTATTTATAAAATATTTTATTTTTTTCATTTTTCAATTTGTGTTTTTTTTTAAATGATAATTAAAATTTATATATATTTGTAATACATTTAATGTATTATAGTCTAATATATTATATATTAGACTATATAATATATATTTGTAATATATTTAATATACTATAGTCTAATAGTATTAATATTAGCCTATTACTATTACTATAGTTATATTAATATATTAGTATTAGTTATAGTGATTTAGTATAACTATATTAGTATAAATATGAATATAGTCTATATTAAACTATTAGTATTAGTTAAATAGTTATAGACTTATATATTACTTATTAGAATAGCTATATAATATATTAGACTAGTCTAATAGTATTAATATTAGCCTATTAGTATAGTTATATTAATATATTAGTATTAGTTACAGTGATTTAGTATAACTATATTAGCATATGTATGACTATAGTCTATATTAAACTATTAGTATTAGTTAAATAGTTATAGACTTATATATTAGTATAGCTATATTATATATAATATATTAGACTAGTCTAATAGTATTAATATTACCCTACTAGTATAGTTATATTAATATATTAGTATTAGTTATAGTGATTTAGTAAAATGATATTAGTATAAGTGTATAACTATAGTCTACATTAGACTATTAGTTTTAGTTAAATAGTTATAGACTTATATATTAGTATAGCTATATTATATATAATATATTAGACAATATAGTAGTATTAATATTATACTATTAGTATAATTATATATTAGTATTAGTTAAATAGTTATAGACTTATATATTAGTATAGCTATATTATATATAATATATTAGACTATATAATAGTATTAATATTAGACTATTAGTATAGTTATATATTAGTATTAGTTATAGTGATTTAGTATAACTATATTAGTATAAATATAACTATAGTCTATATTAAACTATTAGTATTAGTTAAATAGTTATAGACTTATATATTAGTATAGCTATACAATATATTAGACTATATAATAGTATTAATATTAGACTATTAGTATAGTTATTTATTAGTATTAGTTATAAACTTATATATTAATATAGCTATATAAATTATTAGACTATAATAATATAATAGTATTAATATTAGACTATTAGTATAGCTATATATTAGTATTAGTTATAAACTATATATTAGTATAGCTATATAATATATGATCAATTAAATTTTCATTTTTAAGATTAAAATTTTATTTTATAATAACATTATCTTATATATAATTATATTAATAGCATATGATCAAACAAATTACAAATGTTCATATTTAAGATGAACATTTTATATTATAATTTATAAATTATAATATGAAATTATTTCATATATGATATATAATTATATATATTATATATAGAATTTTCACATATAATTATACATTACATATAAAACTTATATATATATATATATATAATATTTTATATAATTTTAATTTTGTATAAAACTTATATATAAAATATTAATTTATATATATATTTTTTAGCAACCATTCCGGTTTTATCCGGGAAATCTTAAAACTGGAACCGGACCAGTTCCGGCCGGTTTGTGCATTACAAGAACCGGTCCCGGACCATATCGGTTTTTGGTCCAACCGGTCTGGTCCGGACCGATTTTTCAGTTTAAATTTACACCTCTAGTTGAGTGCAGATGGGAGAGGGAGAGGGAGAGGGAGCGAAAGAAGGAAGAAGGAGAGGGACAGAAACAAATTGGTGATCATGCGGGTGCAAGAGGAAATTTTGTGAGAGGCCTACATGGCACTTCATGATTGGCCGGTGCTAAATTAATTTTCGCACCTGACAGGTTGGGAGCCGCACTCAAAAAAACAAATGGACACTTGATTGAAGACCCAGCACCATCTATTTGAAACGAGGAGGATGTCAATCAGGGGAGGAAGAATGATGATTTTTGGTTAGGAGGAAGAAGGTTTTTCGTCTATGGATTGATCCGTGACAGGCTCTCCAGACCGCATTGAGTTTGCCATGTAAGGTGTGCATTGTAGGATACAAAAACCGGCTACGAATTACTCTTTTTATAAAATTAAATCTTTTTATGGGGTAACTATTAGGGGTGAATGGTAACAAACGGAACCGGTCGGCTGGCAGTCCAAAACCTTAAGAATCGATGTCAGTCAATTCGGTTCCTATTTGAACATTTCCAAACTGATGAATTGATCGATATAATATATATATATATATATTTTATTTTATCCTTATATAAAACGACGTCATTTAAGTTAAATGAGTTAAACGACTCGTCTTATAACTGAGTCTTAGAAAAAAATAAGAAAGGAAACGACGTCGTTTGGTTTAACAAACTAAACGATGTCTTTTTATAACTAAACTTTGGATAAAAAATAAAATAAGAAACGACATCATTTTAATACACAATGGCGTCGTTTTGGGTTAGGATTTAACTTGAGTCTTCCCCTCCCCTCTTCTTCATTTCATTTCCTCTCAAGTCTCACGCCGTCTCTCTCTCCTCTCTCATACAGCTCGATCCCTTCGCTGGCTCATCTTCTCTCCCTCTCTCTCTCACTTCGCAATCACACACCTGTCTCACTCCACCGACCTCCATTCAGTCCGGCCATCCCATCTCTCTCATCATGCTACCCGTCTCTCTCTCTCATTGCGCCTCCTATCTCTCTCTCTCTCACATCACGCCTCCTATCTCTCTCTTTGATCGCGCCTCCTTCACAGCGCTCTCTTAGGAGATGTTTGGATTCAGAGATGAGTTGAGATAGTTTGTGAATAATAGAATAAAAGTTGAATTATTTATTATATTTTGTGTGAGAATTTGAGAAAGTTGTTTTGAGATTTGAAAAAGTTAAATTGTTTATTATATTTTGTTTAGAAATTTAAAAAAGTTGTAATGATAAGTTGAAATAGATTGAAGTGGGTTTTAAATCCAAACATCTCCTCAATCTCTCATCACACCCCCTCAAAACCGACGGTAAACTGCCAAACTGACCAAAAACAGAACCGATCTTGTTGGTTTTCTCCCCTTAATCTGTCAGCTCGGCCAGTTTTATACAAATAAAAACTCAATTGGTTCGATTTTCATCCCCAGTAATTATGAGCGTCTATAATATCAAAATGATAGAAGTATCAAAATATTTAATTTACTTAAACCAAATTAATTATCGAATCATAATTTAAATCTTTAATCAAAATAGTTATTTTAAAGGAAACAAAAGAGTTTAAAATTAAAGAGGGTTCCACCCATTTTTCTTTTTTGTTTGATTCTCGATTTTACACATCATTTTATTTAATTAGATATTTTATACATTAAGCTTAATTATTGAGAGATAGTCTGACCTGCAAGTATGTGAGAGAGTATATTAAGATAAAATCTAAATAATTAAATCAATCTATTCCTATCAATTTAGATTTTTGAAACAAGAGTCGAGTTTAAATTATAATTCTGCATTTTATATTATTTAATTAAATATTTCATATTTTAAAGTTACAAAATAGAGGAGCGTGTTACACTCACAAAAAAATTATATAAAAGTAATCTCACAAACTGACGTGACTCTATGTGAGTCGTCAGATCTGTAATATAATAAAAACTTTACAATATAATAAAGCACATCAAAATATGTCAATTATTTTTATATAATCATTTTTATATAATTAGAATATTTCTCTACAAAATATCCTTAATAGTAATAATAAAAACGCGGATGGAAGACCACAACAGGTCACAGCATGCGCCATTTATTTTGTCTTACATGGACAGGGAAAAGCGTTTTCTTCAAGGCCATTGAAATGCACACATTTTTTTTTAATGCAATTTCTTGTCCACCCCAGCATTATCTACATGATTCAATACATATATATATATATGTATAAAAATATATATATGTATGTATAAAAATATATATAACAGCAGGCTGTAGTACCTCGTGAGCCTCGTTAATTGACTACCGATCATAAAACACAAAACACTTTTAGTTAATATCCACCTCGGTCTATAATATCCACCTCGATCTATAATGATGATCTGCAGCAGCAAGATGAGCGTATCACCAGGCGTGCAATCATCCTCAGAATCGCCTCTACCTTCGACTCGCCCGCCAACATCTCTGCCGCTGCGCACAATCCCCGGCAGCCATGGCTGGCCACTGCTAGGCCCCATCTCCGACCGCCTCGATTACTTCTGGTTCCAAGGCCCCGAAACTTTCTTCAGGAAGCGAATTGAGAAGTACAAGAGCACGGTTTTCCGCACCAACGTCCCTCCCTCCTTCCCCTTCTTCACCAACGTGAATCCTAACGTTGTAGCTGTCCTCGACACCAAGTCATTCTCGCACCTCTTCGACATGGATCTTGTGGAGAAGCGGAACATCCTCGTTGGTGATTTCATGCCCAGTGTCAAGTTTACTGGGGATGTTAGGGTTTGCGCTTACCTTGACACTTCTGAGCCACAACACTCCCATGTATGTTTGTTTACTTTTGTCTCTTCCAGTACTTTGAACTTTTTCCTTTCCTTCCTTCAACTTGTGGAAAATGATTAATGCAAATCCTAAGAGGATCTCATCCATTAAAAAACTCATATAATCCCTTAAAAGAAATATTATTTTTTAATAATAAATTTAACTTTTTGTACTCAGTATTACTCAATTTAAAATTCAAACTAATTAATATGGATGAATCCCTTTAAAACTAGATATGAGAATCGGTCTGCGACGAACTCGTTTACATAAAATCTTTTCATAAAAAAATTGTGTGAAAATATCACAAGAATAAATCTTCGCAATCTCCGCGCTCTAATTTTTGAAAAATTTAAAAAATATAAATTCAAAAATTTTTTTAAAAAAATATTAAAAAATTTAAAAAAATTGAAGCGTAAAATATGGTAGAAGTTGAATAGTAAAACTGATATTAAACAGTTCTCTTGCATTTATTATAAAAGAATCGATCTATTATTAAAAACTTTATTTTATTTTTATATAAATATTATTTTAATAATTAAATTATGGGTTCACTTACTTTTCCGAACGACGAAGCACCGACAATGTGTCTACTGTTTTTATTTTTTATTTATTTAATGGTTAAAGAAATATTTATTTTAAGTGAAATGATTTGTACAAATTTTAAATAAATAAATTTTATATAAATTTCTGTAAAAAAAGTAGATATTTTCTTAAAAAAATATAAAAAAATTATTATTTATTAGTGAAATTTATTCCTTTACAAAAGGTTTATATAGCCACTGCTCTCAGGAGGATTGGGAGCCATATGTAAAATATAATATTTTTTTATTTTTATTTTTTATACATGTATTTTTTTAATATTATAAAATATTTTAAAAAATAAAAAATTATAATATTATTAAAAAATATTTATTTAATTATTAAGTAAAAAAAATATTAAAAAAATTAAAAAAAGTATAGCGAAATCGAAAGTGGTGATAGTATTATTCTTTTTTATACATGTTATTTTTAATTTTTTTATATAGATATTTTTAATAATTTTAAATATTTTTAAAAAAATAAAATAAATTTAAAATATTATTAAAAAATAAAAGTATTTTTTAATAATATTATAATTTTTATTTTATTTTTTAAAAATATTTAAAAGTGTAAAATAAATTAAAAAATACACGTAAAAAAAAGCACGCCACCTAGCGGAGCTGTAGCATGATCCTAACAAAAAGGTTTTAAATAGAGTAATGCTACATACAGTCGTGGAATGTGTAAATGCTGTGCAGTTGCTTTGAAAATGAGTGGGATTCACTACTAAAAAATTAATTTATTTTCATGTGAGTTCCATATTTATTCACTTTTTTCAAAGCGACTGCACGGTGTTTACATTCACGACTGCATGTATCATTTCTCTTTTTTAAATAAATAAAAAATTAAACACGTGTCGGTAGGCCTGAAATGACCCTTCTTTGTTCTTTCTATCATCAGTGCATATCAAAGCTTGAGGACGGTACGTACTGTCAAAAGAAATTAAGATGGGTACCACTGCGACCATAATAATTCAAATTTTAGGTGGTCCACCAACTACGAAAAAAGTTGCTTTGACAGCTATATTGTAATACGTACAGCATGACAGTCACATCATTATTATCTAATTAATTCATAAAAATAATTTAACATATATATATATATACACATACATAAAATATTGACGTGACAGTAATTTATAATTAGTGAATAAATTATTATTAGAAAAATAGATAAAATCAAACGTACGATTATTAAACAACATTTTGGCCCCATTACGTAATTTCCAATTTTTTTGTTTTAAAGCATCTACATATATATTTCTATGGTTTCGCAGTACGATTCTACATACGATCGTGAATTATACAACTCCCGCGTAATCTCTTTGAAAAAGAGTTGGATCTTACTCTTTTTTAAAAAGATTACGCAACGGTTACATAATTTTCGGTGACAAATATATTTTCATATATTGTTCTTTTGGCTGATTCATATGTCGTATAAGCCATTACAGTATGAACTGATATTCTTTTGGCTGATTCCATGACTATATATAATGGCTCTTGCTAGCTCTAATAATCGTTTAGGAAAGTAATCAATTTAGCATGACATGTGATAGTTTCCCTAATTAAAACTCCCAAGTTCTCCTTTTTGACTGAATGTTTTAATAGATTTTTAGGATAATGTATTACAAACTGCATGATCAAGGATTCCATAAAATCAATATATATATATGTACTATGAATTATGAATTTTAGGTGATTTATTTATTATAAACTAACATAATATATAGATAAAAAGCATTTTAAGAAATCAAGAACACTAGTAGGACCAATATATAATATGCATGTTACAACATTTTATATGACCAAAAATTACATGATGAACATGATCGTACATAATGAAAATGTTCATTATGTACTATCATTCTCATCTTCATCTAATTTTACTATTATTCACAAAAATTTTATCTCATCTTATTCTCCAAGCATCTAGTAAGTCATCGTCATTAATTTCGTTTTTCAAAGGAAATTAATTTAATGAAAATGTTTAGTAAGCTATCGAATCTAGGTTACAATGACCATTCTCATTAATTTGCCTAAAATGGATATCTATATGATTTTTTAATCATGAATTTCTTAGGCCCCGTTTGGATTGAGAGTTAAGATGAGTTGAGATGAAAGTTGAATAAAATATTGTTAGAATATTGTAATGATGAGATGAGCTGATATCACTTGAGATGAAAGTTGAATAAAATATTGTTAGAATATTGTAATGATGAGATGAGATGAGATGAGCTGATATCACTTCTCAATCCAAACGAGGGCTTAATATTCTACAAAACTTTCATGTGATCACCCAATATTATTGAGACATTGATCATTTAATATCTTGACTTCTTGATAAATCAAAGTAATTAACACTTAATATATGAGTTCATTTAACTTAATAATAGTATAGATCACCCATTATTGTTATAGGGAATTTGAATAATATTACGTTGAACTGACAATATTTTTATAACATTTGAATCACTATGGTCAAATTCATGAATACATTCCAAATGATCAAAGTAAATGATCATTGTTAATATGTTATAGTCTTATTAGGTAAAGTATCGAACTTTATCGGTACCGACTACGACCTTGCAGATCATGACCACCACTAATTTTTTCATGCATGCTGCATGCAGCTTAAGAACTTTGCCATGGACATCCTAAAACAAGGCTCAAAAACATGGGTCAGTGAAGTGTTAGCAAGCCTAGAGACGATGTGGGATAGCATCGAGTCGACGATCTCCAAGTCAGGCAGTGCCAGCTACCTAATCCCTCTCCAACAGTTCGTCTTTAAGTTCCTCATGAAATCCCTCGTCGGAGCTGATCCCTCTGTTTCCCAAGAAATTGCTGACTCCGGTTACATCATGCTCGACCGCTGGCTCGCGGTCCAGCTCCTCCCCACTGTGAAGATTGGCGTCCTTCAGCCTCTAGAGGAGATCTTCTTGCATTCTTGGGCGTACCCATTCCTCCTTGTTAGCGGGGACTACAACAAGTTATGTGACTTTGTGAAAAAAGAAGGTATTGTTTATAAACTACTACTCCTTAATATTTCACAAAAAAAAATAAAAAAACAAAAACACCTTGTAATTTACATTAGATAGAGAAAATTGTATTCCGACATGGAATGGCATGATAATCAATTCATTCACTTTTTTATTTGTGTCTTCATATAGGTAAGGAAGTACTAAGAAGAGGGGAGACCGAGTTTGGACTGAGTACAGAAGAGAGCCTTCACAATTTGCTGTTCATTCTGGGCTTCAATGCCTTTGGTGGGTTCTCAGTTTTTCTACCGGGTTTAGTGAGTAGAATAGTGAGTGACAAGACTGGCTTACAAGAAAAGATAAGAAAAGAGGTGAAAGAAAAAGGTGGGTCGACTCTGAGTTTCGACTCGGTAAAAGAGATGCCACTCGTTATGTCAGTCGTGTATGAGACCCTACGACTCAGCCCGCCTGTGCCGACTCAATACGGCCGAGCCAGAAAAGATTTCCAACTGAGTTCACACGACTCGGTATACGACATCAAAAAGGGTGAGCTACTCTGTGGGTATCAGCCATTGGTGATGCGAGACGGAAAGATTTTCGATGAACCGGAGAGTTTTAAACCGGACCGGTTCACGAATGAGAAAGGATCCGAGTTACTGAATTACTTGTATTGGTCCAACGGGCCGCAAACCGGGTCACCAAGCGCGTCAAATAAACAGTGTGCGGCGAAGGACTACGTGGTCCTCACAGCGGCTCTGTTTGTTGCTTACATATTTATTAGGTATGATTCGATTGTTGGAGACTCAAGCTCGATCACAGCCGTTGAAAAGGCAAAGTGAGGTTATGATTGATTCTGAAAAGCTGTTTGTGGGCATTTAAATTTTGTCTTTATAATTATTAGAAGAAGCAAGCAGACATTTTTATTTTAGAAAAGTGTAGAAAGATATTTTATAAAAATAAATCTACACATTGACATGTGTGATACGTGAGAAGTATTAATTAATATAAAAAAAGTAAATCATGAACAAATTCAAGCTCTCTTGAATAATAAATAAACTGAATTCAAATATAAAAATAAACCGATGATAAGTTCGAACTCTTTCATATAAAAATTAAATGAAAAAAGCTTGCCTATCTGCTACGTGCTCAAACTCGACTCACTTATCATCATGATATATATAGCTTGAAGCTTGTACTTGATAACTGACCATTTAGCATCTTGAAACATGCTAGCAAACTCATCCCACCCTGAAAAATCTTTTACTAATGGCGAGTTAATTTTGTTAATTATCCTTAATCTAAGCGTTTTCTTAAATGATATTTAGAAAAAAGTGATCACAAGCCATAACGCAAATCCGTTATAGAAAACCGGCGAATAATAAAGCATTCGGATGTAGCTAACAGTATATAAAACCCTTGCTAGAAGTTCCAATTTCCATATTTGATATCTGTACAACAAGAAGGCATCGATCTGATCAGCATGCCAATAATTCAATCATGCATGATATTTGCTGGATTTTAAGCTACATGCAGTGACAGTATGCATATTCGGTAAAGAAAGGGATAAACATTTGACACCTATTTTGACATTTAATCACAAATTCTTGGTTTGCTTTGAAATAAGAATGAACAATATAGCAGTCTCTACTCTGTGAGTTACAAATGAAACATGTAACTAAACTTGGGGGGGTGAGAGAAAAAAAGAGAGAGAGAGAGAGAGAACTCTGTGCATGTTTGTGCTATTGGCAAATTGCAGAAGCCTCGTGACAAGTTTCTATATTTGACTACAAATAATAATAAATAGTTTAGATAGCTTAAGATGATGAACAGAATCATGAAAACAATGTGACGCCTAGTGAAAATTTATCACAACCAGAATAGAGATTCACCTTCTAGAACAACAGCCTTAGATTGTTCCTTATGTGGCGAATATCGAGCTTCTATGAAGTCTGGACATTTCCCTGATTTTGAGTACGAGAGTTGGCAATCCCTTCTTTCCATCCTCTCTGACGCGCTCTCAGCTCCCACATCGCTGTCAGTTTCTTTTGAGCCACTAATGTTGCTTCGGCTTTCTCCCTTGCTTCCTCACATGTTTCCATACCTGAACTGCACTTATCCGCTTCCTTTTGATACTGGGATGTAATCTTCTTTGCCTCAAGAAGAGCCATGTCAGCACGCTGCTGATTTTCCAAAGCCTCAGCTTCCCGAAGCTTCAGTTCCTCTGTCAATAGCTCCGCAAATTTTTTTTCAGTGTCTTCACTCACTTCTGGGTCATGCTTTGCACAATCTGCATTATATATTCCAGATCCAACAAAGAAAAAAATAGTATTACCAAAAGAACTGAGATTTGATCCCATCAAATCCTCATTATCATCCTCTATTTGCTAACTGATTTCCCACAACCAATCTCAAGTTAATTGAACGCATGAGAATGAGAACATACAAGGTATTTGACGCCAATTATCAGCTACATCACATCACATGTAAACGTTAGGTGATATGTTTTCCAAAATAGGATGCCAGTGTAAGGCTGTAAGCCAAGTAAGAAAATAACAAATCGTGCAGGAATATCAATGGCTTTGTATTTTCACATATGCATTATGTTGTCTACCCGACACGTCTCTCCAATAGACAATGAATGTGGAAATCCCTTGGTTCCAATGTAAAAGTAGAATTAAGGGAAAAAAAATTTACACCTCCAAATTTCCACTTCTGTGATTTTTTGCCATTTTAATTTGGACCTCAAACTATCACTATTTGGGAATTTGCACCCTTGGTTAAGATTTGACAGTTAAGATTAATGAATATCGTGATCAAGGGTGCAAATTGCCAAAATGTGGCAGTTTGGATTGCAACTTGATGCTTAGTAGTTGTAAGTTCAAATTGAAAAAAAGGTGGCGTGCCAAATGCACTTTCACCATAGTTATAACCACAAAAGACTATGTAACGCGCCAATGAAAGGCCCAAACCACATGGCCTATACCCCAAAAGGACTAGTCAATGATACAATTAGAGCTCCATTTGAACCTTATAAAGAGCAAGAACTTCTCATTCCCAAGCAATGTGGGATCTCATACACCACCTACCCTTATCCATATCATTTGGGGTATCACAATCTACCCCCCTTAAATTCCCGACGTCCTCGTCGGGCCTGTCCATTGTAGGTGGCATGGCTCAAGTCCCACATTTCTGGTTGAGATAAGCTCTGATACCATTTGTAACGCCCCAATGAAAGGCTCAAACCACATGGACTATACTCCAAAAGGACTAGTCAATGATACAATTAGAGAGACATTGGAACCTTATAAATAGTAAGAACTTCTCCTTCCCAAGCAATGTAGGATCCCATATACCACCCACCCTTATTCATATCATATGGGGTATCACAGACTATAAGAGGACAATACCAAAAATCATACACTGAAAACTAGAAAAACAAATAGGGAAAACAAAAGGTGGGATATCACCGGGAATCATAGTTCATTGAATGAAAATATTCTCCTATGCTACACTTCCACAATCTTCTTTAAGTGACTAGACCCAATTATCTCAGAAAAAAAAAAGATGGAAGAACAAAATGTATTCAAACGAAACGTCTTAAAAAAAAAAACAGGAAAGATTTATCTTCTGTGTCCCCTGATATCAATCTGAATTAACTGTGAAGTGTAGAAGTGAATATTAGAGAGGATTGTTTGCTTTCAGTAAGTAATAAGGGAATATTTGTATCTCAGTTTTCAAAACAGAGCATTATAGCACATGCATGCTAGCTAGTGATATCAGGAAAAAGCTTTATTAGAACAGATCCTTAATAAACACCCCTTCTGCGTTTGAAGGTGTAAACTTGAAACGGCATATTAAAAGAACAGAAACTAAACTAAACCAGGTAAGAATGTACAAGCCAGCTGCCAGAATAGTGATCCATCATGAACAAGAAACTGCATGCTGTGTAACTGGAAAGAGGAGATAAAATGTTCTCCATTTCTACCATGCAAATGCTTATGAGAATACTATTACGAATAAAATTTGCATTCAGGATTCATGAAACATAAACAATTCATGAAACAGAAACTAACCTGCAAAAGAACCATTGTTCAATCCTGCAATAAGTACATACAAAGAACCCGAATTAAGTGCACGCTTCATTATCAGAATTATCAGAAGGTAGGAGCAGAATATCAAACATTATATAATCCACGAAGCAAGTAACCGACAATTTGCAGACAGACTAGGTGTAAGGGAATAAGAAATCTGGGTGCGTCTATCGTTCACACTCAGATTCGGGGAATTCCCCTCATATCCAGAGATCTAAAACCAGTCAGATTTTTTTTTTAATAAGTTAAAACCAGACAAATTCAAGCCTAGTTCTTTATATATATAGACTATTTGGCTTTTGCAAGATTTGAAATGTAGGAAGGAAAATGCTACACGCCTTACAAATTACATGCATACAGTGGTGTTGTTGGACATTGACTGCAAGGAGAATGGATTGGGATTGAGGATTTTTCAAAGCATAGTTGGAACGTTTTAGATTGGAATCCTCAATATGAGGATATCAAGGGAAAATCAATATATTCTAGCATAAGCAAGGATATCAATGCGTATTTTGTTCGGTTTTTACTGGCTTTTTGGGTCAGTGTTTTCGAAGTATCTGTATTAAAAGGGGCTAAAATCGCAATTATCAATACGCAAAAACTAAAAAGATCTGATACGCAAAAAGAGAACTCCTTGAAAAGTTCAAATCCGGGGCTTATGACACCCAGCAAATGCAGAAACTTTAATTTTCATATCACAGAAGTCAAATACGATTTATCAACACAATTTAACATAGATCTGGAACGAATTGGACACAAAGGAAGACTTGGGTCACAAAGTGAAAAGGCTAGGAAAGCAACATCAAAGCCTTAGCAACTAAAGAGAGATGACAAAGTGCTCCACAACTCAAAATTAAACAAACCCGGATAAGCAAACACAAAGAAACTAAGAGATTTCTAAAGAAATTAACAAATATCTATATCTCAAACTATAGTTTCCGTAAATCTACAAATTGCCAATTATTCATCAAGAATTTTAGAGAGAGAGAGGGAGAATCATTGAATTAAACGGTGTAAGCAATCTTATTATTCCTTCAATGCACGGGATCTACACGAACCTTACTTTCGGGTTTTTTTCCCTCTAGCAGATCGAACAAGAAAAGCAAAGAGATCTAAGGAAGGAAAGAGACATTTTGGAAGGTAGGGATTAAAAAAAAAAAGCGTACCTTCGGGGATGGAGAGGAGAGGCTGAGATGAACAGTCGCACTGGCAAGGAGGGCAGGAATTTGAGGAGTGGCTGACGGCGGCTAATCCCTCCATGAAATGCCAGTAGAGGGGTGGCCCGAGAATGTATCCCGCTATGCACAGCCCCACCACCGCCAACCCCACCTTCAACACCGTTGGATTATTCATACCCATATTCGTAGAGAGAGAGAGAGAGAGAGAGAGAAGCAGTTGTCGGCAGCTGCGTAACTCAGCTGGTCTTCGTCTTCGTGGTCTTCGTCTTCATCTTCTCCTTCGCACTTAACTATCACGACTATTTTAGTATTTACTTTTTAAATAAAAAATAATTATATGAGATATCCTGCAGCTACCAAAAAGTAGTTCGGTCTCGAACAGTGTATTTTATTTTTTATTTATTTATTTTTATTTAATTCTTGTTAAATTAAAGAAATTTTTCTACAGTTCTGCTCATTATTTATACACTATATAATTGATAAGAAAAAAAAAAAAAAAATAATGCATAGTGTGTAGTGTAGAGATGATTAGTATAATTTTTCCTTATATTAAGGTGGGAAAATGGGCTGTCTATGGTGTACAATTATGTAATCTTCGCTGTGAATACTATAAGAAAAGCAAAAGAATAATTATACTTCCCTACACCACACACCAAATTAAACTTATACATATTGATGTGTAAATATATATATTTAAACAAAAAAATAAGAAAAATAAATCACATGTTAGTGTGTGGTATGTGAATGATAGGTAGGATTTCTCTAAAAAAAAGTATTTGAGAATTTTTTGGAGAAAGAAATAGAAAAAAATACAAGTGCATTTTCTTTTAGAATCTCATATGTACGTACGTACATACATATATATATATATATATAGAGTTTTGCTATGTACAAGCAAGTTTGCGTACTAATCTGCGTATTAATATTGTTGTCTTCATATTCTAAATTCAAATTAGCACTGTTTTCAATAAAATTTACTTTCTGACCAATCATATTGAATGAGTGTGTATATTAGTACACAAAATCGCTTACAATTAGATTTTTCTATATATATATATATTTGAAGAATATAGAAAAAGATTGGTTTTTGGAAGAGAATTTACTTTTGAAAACTAATTGCAAGTTCTAAATTTGTTTATGTGTTCATACAATTTTCAAGTCTCCTCTATTTTGTTATCACTATTCCAAGGAAATTAATTAATATAAAAATTTAAATAGAGACTTTGTATACAGAAAAAAATAAGATCATTGTTCTCTTAATTAGAAATAATAATTCTAGAAATTCGACAAATTTTTGTCTAAACAATTAAGGTAAAGATTGATTAAGAAAAACAAAAAAGACCCTGATGGGAAATTTGGTAATTGGGCTTCTACATGACATTCGACATTGAGTCTGAATTTAACAAAATTACTTCGACCATTGGTGTTCCGTAGGAACAATTATCAAGGGATCTAATAATAATTCCTCAAATAACTTAGGAGTAATGCTCCATATTACACTTTTATCATATTTTCATATCACAATATAAAATGTTGCACTTTTATCATTTTGAAATATTTAAAAAAAAAAATCAAAAGTTGATGGACAGTAACACTTTATCATTGTGACGTGTAGTGTGGTATGTATCTTTTTTATAAGAATAATGATACTATGTCTTCTCAATTTGTCATTTTATTTTGACAGTTTATATATTTATTTATTTTTAATAGTTAAGAAAGTGACTATTAGTGTATTTATATTTTTTTTATTTTTTAAAAATATTTAATCATATTTAAAAAATATTTGAAATAAAAAGTAAAACAAGAAAAGAAAAATATAATTTACATTAAGCCGCACAATGAACGATTATTTGCTAGCGGTAGAATACCACCGCTTTTTTTTATAAAAGAAACTTTGTTAAAAGATACCTATGAAAGATCGCCATTAGAGGCTTTGGTATGTAAAGAAATTGGTTGCATACTTATCATTCACCTATACATTTGGTATAACTACACAAAGCCCAAAAAATAGAAAATGAACTATACATGAATTTTGCTGATCACACTAAACTAGTAGTAGTCTAGATACTCTAAATAGGGTCAATATTACCACCCTCGAGGTTTGTTTGTTTTTTTTCTTTCTTTGAAGTTCTTAATAGAAAAATTGATCATTTTAAAGCCTCATTTGGATACAGAAACACTCTCAACCCATCTCATCTTATCATTATAATTTTCCTAAATTATCATACAAAATATAATAGAAAATTCAACATTTTCAAATTCTAAAGTAATAATAATGTTAAAAAATAATATTTTAACAATATTTTATTCAACTCATCTAAAACCACCTCATCTCATCTCATTATCCAAACCAACGCTAGTCTTAGAATCACATTATGTCTAAACGGTTACTTTTAAACATATTTTGTTATGTTATTATTTCTTTTGAAGTAACGAAGTTGGACATTATATTTTACGCATACGAGGTGATAAGAGGGAGATCGAGAGAGAGAAACCAACTAAGAATTCTGAAATACTTCATATTATTAATGAATAATATTTACAGAGTATTTATATTGGAATAGAAAATAAGTAAAGAACACTATAGCTTACAGTGCACGTGACTGTAGGTAAGTAAGAATTAAAATTAATACAATATATACTAATAGTGTAACGCCTTGTTCCCGGAAGTCCGGAGAGTTAACTCTTGTAACATAAATCCAACTTCTATAACATATTTAAATACTCCAATATTCGAAAAAAAAATACAAATCCATTTATTCAAACAAAAAATATATGTTCTTCTACCAGGACACCAAATAAATACCTCAATGAGATAATTTAAAACTCCACTAAATATTTAGAAATATCTAGGACTCAAAATATCAAATAACATAAAATCATAACCCTATTAAATAAGACTCTCTAATAAACATGTACCCTCAGACACTTATTTCACTTCCTCACACCTTACTAAAACTTCCTACTATTGTTCTCCAGCTAAACTATCAAAATTATCTGAAAAATATTCGGAGATAAGGGGTGAGTTATCAACAACTCAGTAAGCAGAGAACATATACTAGTATGTAAATATGAGCATTTTCAGAATTCAGAATACAAAATAAAATGTTTACCTTCAGAATGCAGAAACAGAAACATTTACTTTCAGAATGCAAATATCAAAACATGTTACAAAAATATCAGAGCAAAATTTTCAGAAAAACATTCTTATTCAAAAATCATTTGGCATATCAAAATCTGAGACCTCATCTTCATCAATCATAGTATCACATTGTGACAGAAACCATGTTTAACCCCTATAGTAGGGTTATAAACCACTATTATAACCCATGGAAGGGTCGTATCCACTATTATAACTCGTGGTTGGGCCGTATACCATGTTTAACCCCCCGTGGTAGGGTTATAAACCACAATTATAACCCGTTGAAAGGGCATATCCACTATTTTAACCCATGATTGGGCCGTATCCACTATTATAACTCGTGGTTGGGTCGTATCCACTATTATCACCCGTGGCTGGGCCTTATCAGAACATAACAGAACCATCAGAATCAGACTTTAATCAGAATACAAAATCAGAATCTAATGCCAAGATTTTCAGATGCCAAATCATATAAAAAATCAAATACTGAATAGCTTCAGATAATTTCACATGTTCGAAATAAACATAATCAAAACATCTACATTTATTCACAACAAAAACTTTTAGATTTTCATATTCGTTCTTTTTGCATGATCATAAACAGAATGCACAAAATTAACTCATATCTACACTAGTCATGACAAAAAATACATTCTCTTATACAGCTTTTATACATATGTAGAACACATATCTGAGATTGTTTTCTGATTTATTTTCAAAACAAACATGCATATTTTCAAAACCAACCTCATTTTATTTTATTTTATGTAAAGTCTAGTATAAGAATTCCGCTTACATGAACTTAGCTTTTTTCAGAATTTTTCTCAAAAATGTCGAACAATAATTAACAATGTTTTGAATACCGTACCGGATGTCGTACCGGTCGAGGCACTGGAATGAAATATTTCGGTACCGGTACCGTTTCGAGATAGCGTTTCGGGATAACGTTTTGGGATAATCGATATATAAATAAATTATATATATAAATATATATATAAATTATATTCCAAAATAATAGTCTATATATAAATAAATTATATATAAATACATATATATAAAAATTATAAATAGTCTAGTCTGAATTAGGGGTTTAAAAATAAGTTTGTAGTTTGAAAAAATAAAAAAAAAAACACACACAGGCCGAAATATAGGCCGGTACAGGCTGAAATTTAGTCCGGTATGGCCGGTACCGGCCAGTATTTTATCCGGTATGGAACATATATAGTACCTGTACCGGCCGGTACGATACGAAATTTAAAACACTGATAATTAATCGTCACCTATAAAATAATCACGTAATTCTCGTAAATTTCTAATTAATCATATATTTCGATATTCAATCCTAATATTCTAAAATAACCTATTAAATTCCTGAAAACCTAAAATTCATAACCTAAAATTATGAATCATCTCTTTCTAAAATCATCAACATTGATTTAATTACTTTGACCAAAACATTTAAAAACCAGACCTATTTATTAATGAAAGCCAACTGTAAAGTTTAATACTGGATAATATAATTATCCCAAAATATTTTAAAATAAACCATAACTATTTTTCAAATAGACTAAACCATATCTAAAGTGTAATAATAACATTACACCAATATTGTTTACTCTAAAAATAAAACTTTAGTTAATAACATGTTAAAATACTTAAGTGTTTTTCTGTAATTATAATTAAAATGTTCAAAATAAAATTTCACACTTACTGTAAAAATAATATGCTACCATTAGTACAATTTAAAAATCCTATGTATTCTCTGTACAATATTTTATACTTCCCACAAAGACCACGTAAAACATATTTAATAAAAATAAAAATCCCAACTACAACCATCCAATAAAAGGGCAATATTGTAGTTTCATACCAAAATAAATGTAACATTATATTTACGTAGCCACTTAGTATAAGAAAAACGTGCTACTTAGTGCAACCGTTGGAGAGGCAGGGGCGCGAGATACTCACCGAGAAAGGGGGTGCTGCGTGCGGTGCGGAGAGGAAGGTGGTTGTCTTGGCAGCACAACTGGGGGCGGCGGTAGAACACTAGTTAGAGAGAGAGACCAACTAATGAGAGAGAGAGAGACGGAAGAGACGGAGAGGAGAGTGAGTGAGTTCGGCGGAGGCTCACCGAGAGCAGAGCGACGGATCTAGATGGAGTGCAGCGCCCGGCTAAGTTCTCTGTACGGCGGCGATGTCGAGGAGGAGGTTGGCGGCGTAGGGTGGTAGGTTGATTGTACACGATGGGGAAAGCAACTTCCTCTGTTTTGGAGGTCAAAAACAGAGTATGCTGTGGGTGTTCTTCCTTCAACGGCTGGGCGACACGGCTGGAGGGTGGTGCGCTGTTTGCACGGAGGAGTTGTTGTCCACGACTTCATGTGGCAGGGTAGTGGTATCACGGAAAGAAAAAAAACAGTGTTGCGCTACGGGCTTGGCCAGTGGTTGGGGGTGTTACACGGCTACGCTGAGGGGAAGGTCTCACAATGAGGAGAAGAAGTGGCTATGGAGGGGAAGAGGTTGGGCAGTGTGCAGGCGATGGTGGCCAGATGTGGTACAATGGTTGTCACGGTTGCTGAACTCCACGTAAGAGCGGAACATTCTCACGGTAATGGCTTGTTGCTGTGGCTGAGACCGTGAAAGAGGTGGTGGCGCACGGTGAGGCTTTGGGCCCTGGGTGATGGTCATTTATGGTGGAGGGATGGGCGTCAGACTAGAAGAGGCTGAGTGATTCCTGCGGCTGGTTTTCCCAAAGGTATGAGATAAAAGTGTAAATTTATATGAGTGCTACCAAAACCCTAGAGAATTGAGGGAGTAATGTGCCTGTTGTGGAGAAAAATTGATTCAAGTGTAACCATAGTTGAGGGAAAGTGGCGTGCACGGAGAGGAAAACAAACGAATATGAAACGGGTAGTACGTAAAAAAATAAGGTAACACGGGCTTGGGCTTTTTCCGCGAATTATAGGCCCCGACTCAAACTCAAATAAAAAAAATCCAACTTGTTTTAAAAAATTTATCTCCGCCCATAAAATAATATTCAAAAAAAATTTCCTTGACTTTTTCATACACTTAACCTGAAAAAATATATATATATATATAAAAAAAAACTTGGCGCTAGGCTCGGGTGTTACAAATAGCCCCCCTCAAGCTGGAAGGTGAAGATTAATAACATCCAGCTTGCACAAAAGACTACAAAATCTATCAGAACCTAAAGGTTTAGTAAAGAAATTTGCTAAATGATGTTCAGAAGAAATATGAAGAGTTACAAGATCTTTATTTTGAACCATATCTCTAACTAGATGGCAGTCTATTTCAATGTACTTAGTCCTTTCATGAAATACTAGATTAGCAGCAATGTGAAGTGCTGCTTGGCTGAATAAATAATTGGTGCTGATGGAAAATGGATCCCAAAGTCACGGAAAATAGATAGTAGCCACTTGATTTCACAGTAGGTAGAGGCCATAGATCGATACTCAGCTTCTGTAGAGGATCGTGAAACAATGACTTGCTTTTGAGTTTCCAGGAGATTAAAGAATCTCCAAGAAAGATACAAAAACCAGTAATTGAGCGTCTGGAATCTGAACAGGTGGCCCAATCAGAGTCACAAAAGCCTTTCAGCTGCAAGGGAGAGTTGCTGGGGAAGAATAAACTTTGTCCTGCAGTAGCCTTGATATATCTCACAACTTGAATGGCTGCATCATAATGTGACTGCCGAGGCTGGTCCATGAATTGACTCAAGGTTGCTACAGAAAAAGATAAGTCAGGTCTAGTAAGAGTTAAATAAAGGAGATGACCAATTAATCGTCTATAAGAGGCTGGATTATCAAGTAAAAGACCGCCAAAATCAGTTCTAGAAAGTATGAGATTTTGATCCATTGGACTGCAAGCAGGCTTGGCAGCTAACAAACCAGCATCAGAAACAATGTCAAGTGCATACTTTCTCTGAGAAAGAGAGATGCCTTTAATGGATCGTGCAACTTTCAGTCCCAAAAATTATTTCAAAGGACCAAGATCTTTTAATTTGAAATGCAAATTGAGAAAGAACTTAAGGGCAATAACAGATGGAGAATGATTAGAAGCAACGACAATATCGTCAACATATACCAACAAAACCATAAAAGATGCACCAGAATGTTTGGTAAACAAAGAATAATCAGATTTAGATTGAATGAAACCATAAGCAATCAGTGTGGAGGAGAATTAATAGAACTATTGTCTAGAGGCTTGTTTCAAGCCATATAAATATTTGAGCAATTTACAAACTCGAGTATCTCCAGATTTAGAAAAACCCAAAGGAAGCTTCATATACACTTCTTCATCCAAATGGCCATGAAGGAATGCATTATGGACATCCAATTGATGCAATTCCTAGTTATTAATAGCAGCTAAGGCAAGAAAACAGCGAACAATTATTAGTTTTGCAACAGGTGAAAAAGTATCAAAATAATCAATACCTTCGCGTTGGGTGTATCCCTTTGCAACCAACCGAGCCTTATACATTTCTAAAGTACCATCAGATTTCAACTTACACTTATAAACCCATTTACAACCAATTGGTTGCATCCCAGGGGGTAATTTAGTGAGGATCCAGGTTTTATTTTCTTTGAGAGCAGTAATCTCAATTGCAATTGCATCCCTCCAATGAGGGTATGATATGGCTTGATGGAAGAATTGGGGCTCATAAAGAGAATCAACAGAAGCACAAAAAAGTTGATAGGAGGGTGAAAATTTAGAATATGACAAATAAGAAGAAATAGGATAAAGAATACTTAATAAAGAAGAACCATCAACTAGAGGAGATGGAATAGTCGTTGCATTTGAGAGCAAAGAACAATGGTAATGCTGCAAATAATCAGATGTCTTTCTATTTCGGGTAGATCTTCTGAGAGGGACTGGTGGTATGGTAGTAGGGGGATAATCAAGAGAGGGGGAAGGGGAAAATGGGATAGGAGAGGAATGAGGGGATCTAGGAGGTAAGGAAGATGTAAGTGAAACATCGGCAAGAGGAATAGGTAAAACAAGATCTAAGGAAGGAAAAATATTTTGTGTGTCAAGAGTCAGGTGATGATATGGAGAATTTGATTTAAAAGGAAAAATATGTTCATGAAATATGACGTCTCGAGAGACAAGAATTTTATGAGTGTGAAGGTTATAAAGTTTGTATCCTTTGATGCCCAGTAGGATATCCAAGAAAGACACAAACTTGAGCTCTAGTAGAGAATTTATGGGATAGAGAAGTACTAAGGGAAGAAGCATAAAAGAGACAACCAAAAGTTTTAAGGTGAGTATATTGAGGTTTAATAGAAAATAGTACTTCATATGATGATCTGTTATTTAAAATAGGTTTAGGTATTCTATTAATAAGATAGATAGCAGTGAGGATGCAATCACTCCAAAAAAATAAAGAAATATTTGATTGAAAACGATGAGATCTAGCAACATTAAGAATATGTTGATGTTTTCTTTCAACAATAGCATTTTGTTGAGGAGTGTATACACAACTATGTTGATGTATAACCCCCTTACTAGAAAAAAAAAATGTTTCATATCAAATTCGAAACCATTATCAGTACGGACATATTTGATTCTACAATTAAATTGGGTCTCCACAAAAGTAAAAAAGGATTATAAATATGATCGTGTTTCAAATTTAGATTTTAACAAATAGATCCAAGTATAGCGATTGCAATCATCTATAATAGTAAGAAAAAATCTAAAACCATCATGTGAAGTGACTGAGAAAGGTCTCCAGATATGACAATGAATGAGTTCAAAAAGAGAACTAGTAGTAGAAGAACTCAAAGGAAAAGAAAGTCGTTTTTGTTTAGCAAGTGGACAGACATCACAATGAGTATTATTTGCATTTGTAGAACAAGGTATATCAGAAGCTAGGGCATGCAATCTAGAATCAGAAATATGTCCCCAAACGACAATGCCAACGATAAGAATTGTTTTTAACTGCATTACAATGAGAAAGTATATTTGGATAATAGGAAACATAACTGCTGGAAATATGCAGTAAATGATATAAACCTTGAGAAATTTTAGCAACTCCAATTGTCTTCCAATTGAAGATGTCATGAATGTAGCAAAAATCATGTAAGAAAATAAGAAAACAAGATAATTGAGAAGTTAGTTTGCTAACAAAGACAAGATTAAACGTAAATGTAGGAACATAAAGAACATTAGCTAAGACTAAAGATTCAGAGAGTTTAACCGTGCTTTGTGTGTGACTCGAATGTAAGAACCATTAGGTAATTTTATAGAGATGTTAACAGGAATTGGTGGTGATGTAAAAAATGAAAGAGAACTAATCATACGATCACTTGCCCCAGAATCAAGAATCCAAGATTGCGGACCAATAACAGAGAAAGTGGAAGATATACCTGAGAGGGGTTGTGCAGAGGTTGATGGTGCAGTGAAGCTAGTGACAATAGAAGGTATTGTACCTACTTGATTCATAGATGAAATATGAGTTTGAGGTTGAAGAAAATTAATGAGTTGTTGACATTGCTCAGGAGAAAAAGGAAAAGGTGGAACAGTAACCAAATCAAGAACAAATTGGTTAGCAATAGCCGGATTGGCAGTGGCCTGATTAGGGTTTCGAGACTTTGCTCTATATCCTGGTGGATAACCACGGATCTTATAGCATTTGTCAATGGTATGACCTGAGAGGCCACAATGAGTACAGAAAGGGCGATCCTTACAAGGAGCCGATGGCTTACCAGTCCTGGATCCAACAACAGAGCCCTTCATCTGACTAGAATCGCGATTAAGCAACATAGCAACAACCTCATGAGATGATAAAGAATCAGAAGAAATTTCTTGCTGCTTTTCCTCTTGAAGGATAAGCGAGAACACTTTGTTAATTAGAGGAAAAGGATCAGAGAGCAAGATCTGACTACGAAGATGCGCATAAGACTCATTGAGTCCCATTAAAAATTGCAGGACATAGTCCTCTTGATGATATTCGACAATCTTTTTGATATTTCCACAAGAACAGAGGGGCATAGGGCGAAAATGAACCTTTTCTTCCCAAAAACTTTTCAACCGTGTAAAATAAGAACTTACAGATGCATCGGCTTGAAGCAAATAGGCAATAGCCTTCTAGATCTGGAAGATGCGAGGTTGATTGCTCTGTGCAAAACGTTCCTTTAAGTTATTCCACATCTCTTCCGCAGAATCGATGTAAAGAATGGAGGATGCGATTTCTTTAGACAAAGCATTAAGTAACCAAGAAAGAACAATAGTATTGCATTGAATCCAAGCGTGATACAAATGATCGCTCTCAGAAGGTTTGGGCAAAACACCATCGACAAAACAAAGTTTATTTTTGGCAATAAGTGCCATGGACACGGATCGGTTCCATGTCTTATATTTTTCCAGATTTAGAAGAAACTGACTTGGTTTGAGCTTCGGGTTGTAATGAAGATGGCTAAGAATACTTCATATTATTTCAATAGTTTCAAACTAAAGCTTAAATTAGAGACATTATCTGACTTATATGGAGATCAATTCAAACACATCTTGTACGTGATGTGTCATAACTGATCTAACCCAAAGAAAATCATGAGAAAATAGTAATAGAATTAGACGACCAAAGTCTCAACCCATTGCAGTCCTTCTACACCATAAAAGAAAAAGAAATGCCAAAGTGACTGACTTGTATATGGTGGTTTTGGGAATCCCATGCTTTCCCTTTCAAAACAGCCCCTTAAAAAAATGGCCAGAGCATAGCACCAACCAACCACTACAGAAAGCCTCCCCTAGCCTCGATCCATGCCCATCATGAGCTGGTGGATGCTGCAACTTTAACAAGCTCACGACCAACGTAGTCAAGTGAACAAGCAAAATGGTTGTCCCTGACATAAAAATGGGCAACTCATTGAAGGTAAAACTACCAGCATCATCATCATCATCACCACTATCACTGGGTTGGTCTTTTGGTGTAACTTCAAAGACTGTCTGAGATAATCCAAAGAACTTGAGCATGACACTAAAAAATCCGAACAACTATGTTGTCATTGTGCTTACCCTTGTCATTCTCTAGTTATTCCACCATGCTCGAACCGATAGGCCAGCTTTTAGGTATTCATATAATGTGTTATGTTGTTTGTGAGAAAGAGAGCAATTGGTACACATAGGGCTGGCTCCTGGACCTATATACAATGTACAAACATGATTTTGAGCTTTTAAGAGTGAAAATTGGAGGGTTCTGGCTTATGAATCTTACCTTGGGCAAAAAGTGGGAGTCGACAATAATACAATAGGCTGGAAGAGCAACATAGCATAGCTCAAAGACTAGGTGTAGGCCTGAACTGAGTATCAACAGATAGGCTAAGCTTTGCCTCCATCGGAGCTTTGCAAAGAGGGAGGCAAATATGGGACAGCCTCCGCTGATTAGAATTTCAAGCAAGCCGGTAGCCCACCTATTTTGTTGGGTCATTGTGGCAGGGCCCCCTGAGGGGGCACACCCACGAAAGGCAGGTGGGTCTGGGGTACAATAGCAAGGCCTCCAACCCCTTTTATGAATCAGTAGCCCTGTTTGGATGTCCTCTGTTGCAGATCCATACAACCAACCCATCTGAAATGGGACAACCAAAAACATGGAAGTGCAAAAAAATAAATAGAAAAAACATATATGCAAACTCATTTCTTGAAATGAGCTTTCAATTTTGGACCTTTTTATGGTTTGCTAACGGACGTTTGTACCCCAACTAGTGCCATTCTCGTACCCACAACCAGATACTTGGTAGCTGGCTGCCTCAATACAGCTTTGAAGACTGTTTGGTGGACGAGTTTTCCCTTTCAAAGCATCAGCAACCAATTTGATCAACTCCTTTGAACTCCTGAACTTCGAACATATATCCAAAGCCAAATTTGCTGTGAAAATGAGAAATGAAAACTATTTTTTCACTATCACGAATTCCCTTTTCTAATGAGATGCTTCATGACGAAATTGCCCTTTTCTAAAAATCTGCTCTGCTAGGGTTGGAGTGTTTTCTTTTTGCCTGTTTCTTTACGTAGGCTGCATGGCGGCCGTAGATGGCCCGCCGCCCCTGGCTGTTCATCCCCGGTCTTTTGCTATCTCGTCTCTGCAACGCTGCAACCCTTGCCGGCGGTGGGGATTCCTTTTCGTCAACCAAAAACTTTAGATGGAGAGTTTTTTTCTCTTTTACAATGGATGAAATGGAAAAAACATCTGAACTGTTTCGTTATTCAATGGTGTTGAAATTCCTTCGGCAGCGGCCATCCTTGGACGCCATTAGAGCATTCATCCGCAGCCGCTGGGGTATGTCAAGTATGCCCGTTGTCTCTGCTATGCAACGTCCTCGGCATGTGTTTGTCTGCATGAATAATGAGCAGGATTTTAATAAGGCATTATCCAGAGAGTCTTGTGAAGTGAATGGGGTGTTTTATCGTCCTTTTGCTTGGAAGTCTGGTTTTGATGAAGATTTTGAATCGCCATGTGTGCCAGTCTGGGTATTCTTATCAGGTCTTCCATTGAATTTCTATCATTCCTCTGTTTTGAAGATGTTATTGGCGCCGATTGGGAAATATATTCGTCGGGATAATGCCACGGCTTGTGCTACTCGAACAGATGGGGCTAGGGTCTGTATTGAAGTCGATTCTTCTCTGAAACCAATTTCATCATTCTGGATTGGTATGCCTGGAGCACCTCTAAGTCGAAAACAGGAAGTTATTTTTGAAACTTTACCTGCCTACTACTCCAATTGCCGTTGCCAAGGACATAATGAAAAAAAATGTCGGAAGGGATCTGATTAGAGAAAGAAGGTTAAGGGGGATCAAACTTGGGTGAATAATGGAGATACAATTGGAATTTCGGCTGCAGAACCAATACCGGAATTGCAGGCTATGGATGTTCCATTAATGGCGCAATCGGATGGTCTAGTGGTGGTAGAGACGCATAATATGGTTTCTACTGGTCCTCAAGAGCATGCTGAGTCTTTGGTTTTGGTTGTAGGTAGTGATTCGAAGGAGGGAGGGGATCGTGAAGATACTCGTATAGAAAGTGAGGACCTTGGTGAGGGGCCTGGGACCACTGGCTAGGTTGCGTTGGGAAATACTAGTGAGGGTGATGTTGGGGATAAATCTGCTGAGGGAGCTTTCTCTGGTGATGTGCAGGTGCCTGCGTTAATGGAGGTGGTTGGTGAAGTAATGAAGAATGTGCAGGCAGAGCATAATACTACGGAAAAAATGGATGTACTTATGCGTGAGAAGGGTGCAGTAGTGGAGGGGGAATCTAGTGGGACCTAGATGGTTTGGGATAATTGTGAAGGGGACCAAATCACGTGTTGTGTGATGCCTAGTGAATTCGGCCCTTACGTTGCAGACCTGGGACCAGATGGGGAAGAACCATCGTCTCTTTCTTGTGGGCTGGTTGACGTTCCAGTAATGGGATTGAAAATTCACGGAATGCAAATGTGGAAGGGGAACTCAACATGTCTCTGTTGGATACGGATGGAGAAAATGAGATTAAGCATTTGGGGAAAGAAAAAGATAGGGTCTCGGATTCAGAAATTGGAATGAAGGTGATGGCTGAACGTTGACTCTTGCGTAGTTCTACCATGGCTCCGAGCAGGCCTTCTCACCTGGATCTATGATTGGTAAAATTTTATTTTGGAATGTTCGAGGTCTTGGCACCTTGAAAAAATGACTTCGGTCGTTGTTGAAACATCACAAACCAAAAATTCTTATTGTGGCGGAATCGTTTAGAAGAGATAGTGAGCTTTTACGTTGGCAAAGTTTTTTCTGTTTTGATGAATCTTTCTCTAATGGTGTGCAAGATGGGAAATTATGGGTGTTTTGGCATCAAGATATACAGGTTAATATTCTGGGAGTCTCCAACCAACAAGTTACTCTATTAATTAATTCTACTATGATTGTGTCGGTTGTTTATGCTAAATGTATGTACTTGGAATAGAGGTCTCTTTGGTCTGATTTGGTTTCTTTTGGATCTTTGGCTTTGCCGTGGATTCTTATTGGTGATTTTAATATCATCCGACGTGATGGTGAAAGAAGGGGTGGGAATCCAAGGTTGCCTTGTGCAATGGAGGATTTTTCTAACTTTATAGATGCTGGACGTTTGATTGAAGTTCCTTTCACAGGAAATAAATTTTCTTGGTGTAATGGACAAGGTGGTTTGGCTAGAAGTTGGGCTCGTCTGGATAGAGCTCTCTGTAACTCCAGGTATTTGGATTTATTTCCTTCGGTTTCTTTGACATATTTGGCTCGCAGGTCATCGGATCACTCTCCTTTATTATTCGGGTTGACGGACAAGCTATTGCGTTATGGACCCAATGTTTTTAAATTCCAACAAATGTGGGCTTCGCATGATGATTTTTGGAGGATCGTTTCTCTAGTCTGGCAGGAAGGTAGTTATGGTTCTGGTTTGTTGAAACGTCTTTGTTAATTTTGATTCATAGCTTGTAATCTATCAGTTATTAGATGGCCACGTGTTTGAATCAGGTGCATTAGGGTTATTGAAATAAGCCAGCCCTATAAATAGCCATGCGATGGCTACTGTAGATATGGGAATGATATCGGATACACTTTGAGAGAGGCTTTGAGAGATTGAGTTAGGTTTTGAGAGAAAAACTTGTAAATTTGAGAGATTGAGAGAGTTAAGGTCATTTTGGTGGCCTGAATCTTGTAACCTGTACATCCATTGCGATTAGAAACTTGAATAAGATGATCTCTGGTCAGTTCTCCCTGTGGACGTAGATCTGAAAGGATCGAACCACGTTAAATCTTTGTGTTCTTGGTATTTTCGTTCTATTTTCTTATTTTCTATTTGGTTATGTTTTCTATATATGATTTCTTGAATCAATCTTGATATTTGTTGCGTTATTTGGTGTTCTAAAAAGAAACCCTAATTTAGATCAGAATCGAACGTGACATATGTCTCACCTCCAAAATATTGAAGTTTTTATTGTTGATGGAAGTCAACCTATTATTGCTCTAGATTAGTAGTACTGCCGCATGAGGTGGTTGAATGGAAGATAAAATTGATCGATATATAAATAAAATAACATAATTTAATTTTCTTCTGAAAAGATTGATTATAAAAAGACATATATAAAGAAATTAGGAAAAAATTAACACAAACCCTCCTAGAACTACTATCCTATTTTCAATAATCCAGCCCCAAACTATCAATTTAACATGAGTAGTTACACCTACAAATTACCGAAAAGTTGGAATGTACCCCTCCGTCAAAAGTTTGAAACCAATGCCTTGAAACTTAATTTAAGATTCAAGCAAATTTAAAAAACGAGAAAGATCAAAAAGTTATTTAAACATTAATAAATTGAAAAAGAAAATTGGAAAACATAAATTCAAAAATTAATTTTAAAAAAAATTAAAAAACGTGAAGAGTAAAACATATAAAAGTACGTAATATTTTTGGGAAAAAAAATTGTAAGACCTAAATATATTTTGTAATTTTAAAGAATTTTAAGGAATATTATATTTTTAAGAAAAAAAGGATACATTGATATATAGCGTGCATGGATTCCGAGTATATATATATATATATATATATATATATATATATATATAATATCGGATATTAATTTGAACAGAATTAATTTGTGTATTTTTCTCCAAGAAATTAGTAAAATTGCGTACGTGATCTTTAGTAAGGTTGCGCAGAAAAGTGCAAAACCCGTCCCGCCCGATAGATCCAACCTGACCAGCCTGAAAAACACGGTTTGAACTAGTTTAAGGGTCAAACTCGCTAAATGTCAAAATGATCCGACTATTTCTTTTCTTTCACACAATTCTTTTTCATCTTATTCTTCTTCTTTTCTGCACAACCCTAAAACCAAACCCCACCAATCAGGAGCAAAGTCCCGACACCGCAAGCAATCAAGACAACCAAGGGTCCAAGATTACCTTCCGGCGCCGATTACTTTTGGAGCTCGAGGACATAATATCGAGCATAAAGATTGGCAAACCTAGCTGGTAAATCAAGGGGTATGTGGTGCAGTCACAGACGTTGCCGTTGGAGGATTCGGTCAGGTACGAGGCCTGAAGGGTGGAGAAGCTGGTGGTGCAGGAGGCGCATGGGGAGCTGTTCTCGAGGGACTGGTTGCAGGCTTGAAGCTGGTGATCCAGTTGATTTGGAAGCCCTGGAGGTAACTGAACTAGACGAGTCGGAGGCCCTGACAGATGTACTGGCACTCGATGGTAAGGTCCACTTTAGGGCGGTTGGTGTTTTGCATGAGCTGTTGGAGGACGCCAAAGTCGATCGAGAGGGCACGGATAGGAGTTGTTTTGTTGGGAAAGGGTCGGGGAGGGTAGGACTAAAGCCAAAGCCATGGCCACAATGAAGAAATGGAAGTGGATCATGGGTTTACTGGGGCTGTGATTTTAACTTTTTATAAATGAAGACAGATGACTTTATTTTATTAATCACGATTTTTGAGCTCGTTACAAAAGTTAAGATTTACTGGGGCTGTGATTCTTCAAGTGAGATTAGTTTGGAGGCCGTCGTGTATGAAATATACAAAAAATGGCGCTAAAGTAGGGCTCGAGTTTTGTTCTCTCACTAATTTTGAACGTTTGTATTTTATTTTGTTTTAATAATTAAGTATATTTTTAAAAATAAATATTCAAAGACGTTTATAAAATATTTGAAAGAAAAAAAAAAGTAAAATTACAATAATGATATAACTTTGGGAGGGCAAACTGATTGAACTGAGGAGTAGTTGCTGTCAAAATCTTTACTCATTTCATTCATCATCAATTACAATCGGTTGTTACAATATATACACCAGAATAAATCTTCTATTTTTGGCTATACAGAAAAATTGCCATAATCATGTTCTCGTGTGGATGGAAAGAATTTCTTTCCATCCCACTTCGTATAACTCCTCCTATTCTACCCATACGTTACAACTCACGCCAACACTCCCCCTCAAGTTGATGCATACGGATCCCTTATGCACAACTTGACAAGTGAGTTGTAGAATTCTTTGCTGGACACGGCTTTGGTTAGTATATCTGCTAGCTGATATTTAGATTTGACAAATGGGAATCGAATTGTCTCTCTCAAGGTTATGTTTGATGAAGTGCCGATCCACCTCCACATGTTTCGTTCTATCATGCTGAACTGGATTATGAGAAATATCTATTGCAGCTTTATTATCACAGAAAAGACTCATTTCTGATGTGGGAACAAAGCCAATCTCGGTTAGCAACTTTCTCAGCCAAAGGAGTTCACACAAGCCCTTGGCCATCCCCTGGAACTCTGCCTCTGCACTAGAGAGTGCCACTACTTTCTGTTTCTTACTTCTCCATGTCACAAGGTTCCCACCAACGAATGTAAAATACCTTGAGGTTGACTTCCTGTCTGAGATGTTCCCGGCCCAATCTGCATCTGTATAACCCTCGACTTCCAAGTGATTATTCTTGGAAAACATGAGTCCTTTCCCTGGAGACGACTTCAAGTATTTCAGTATGCGAGTTACTGCCTCCATATGTTCTTCACTCGGACAATGCATAAATTGACTCACCACACTCACGGCATATGCAATATCTGGACGCGTATGTGATAAATAAATTAGTTTGCCAACTAACCGTTGATATCTCCCCTTATCTGCTGGTTTCTGGTCCGGATAATTCCCAAGCTTGTGATTCTGGACAATTGGGGTATTTGCCGGTTTGCACTCCAACAAACCAACCTCAGATAATAAATCTAGAATATATTTTCTTTGGGATAGAAAGATGCCATCGTTTGATCTAGCAACTTCAATCCCCAAAAAATACTTGAGACCACCTAGATTTTTCATTTCGAATTCTCCAGCCAATTGCCTTTGGAGCCATGATATTTCTTCTCTATCATCTCCTGTTATAATCATATCATTGACATAGACAATTAAAGCGGTTACCTTGCCCTGTTGTCTTTTGAGAAATAAGGTATGATCTGAGTTGCTTTGATTGAAACCATATTTCTTCATTGCCAAGCTGAATCTCCCAAACCACGCCCGCGGCGATTGCTTTAATCCATACAACGCTCGCTGCAATTTGCACACCTCATTAGTTCCCATGGTCACCGAGTAGCCTGGAGGGATGTCCATATACACTTCTTCTTCAAGATCGCCATGAAGAAAGGCGTTCTTCACGTCAAACTGATGTAGTGGCCAATCTAAGTTCGCTGCAAGAGATAACAACACTCGAACAGTATTTAGTTTTGCTACTGGTGAGAAAGTTTCTTGATAATCTACACCATATGTTTGTGTATGCCCTTTTGCCACAAGTCTCGCCTTGTACCTCTCTATAGAACCATCAGCTTTGTGTTTGATAGAGAACACCCATTTGCACCCAACTGTTTTCTTTCCTCTTGGTAACGGTACTAGGCTCCATGTTTTATTTTTCATCAAGGCTTCCATTTCATCTTTGATGGCTTGAGTCCACTTCGGGTCTTCCATGGCTTCCTCCACCCTTGTTGGAACATGCTGGGTAGAAATATCATGCATGAAAGTCTTGAGAGGTTCAGTCAGCCCCTTTGTGGACACATAGTTTGCAATGGGGTATAATGATCTTCTCTCTTCAATATCTGGTGAGTAACGGCTTGGTGGTTTGCCACGATTGTGCCTGTGAGGTAATACATAACCAGCAGCAGATTCTATAACATTGTTGTTCAAAGAGTTTACCTCATGATCATTCTCAGGAGTTGGGTCTTCGGGTACTACAGAGGGGGAAGAAACTGCAGCTTCATGACTTGCTGCCTCGTGATTAACTTCTTGATGATTAATTGTTTGATGCTCAGGAGCTTGAGAAACATCTTCTAATTGTATCGGCTCAACACCTTTTGATTGCATCGGCTCCTCATGTGCTTCAGACAAGCCTGGCCAATCTAGTTCCACCCATTTTGACTCTTCCTTTCCAGTCTCCCCCTGAAGAGGAGAAGCGGGTGGGAAGAAAGTTTCGGTTTCCATGTTCCATGAAGGTGACATCCATGGAGATATAGGTGCGATGAGAAGTGGGGTCATAGCATCTATAGCCTTTTTGGTGAAATGCATACCCCAAAAATAAGCACCGACGAGCACATGGATCTAGTTTTGTCCGCTGGTTCTTATGTAGATGGACGTAAGCAACGCACCCAAACACACGTGGTGGAATCATCAAGACTGTGGGCAACGGAGTATGTGCCGCAAGAGCTTGTAATGGTGTTTGAAAACCCAACACTTTAGAGGGCATTCGGTTCAGAAGATGCACAGAAGTGGTAACAGCATCCGCCCAATACCGAGAAGGAGCATGGGCACCGATTAAGAAAGCTCGGGCAATCTCAAGAACGTGTCGATTTTTTCGTTCAGCGATACCGTTTTGCTGGGGGGTTTGGGGGCATGAGGTTTCATGTAGAATGCCATGATGTTTGAAATAATCCCGAAAGTGGTGATTAACGTATTCACCACCATTGTCTGATCGAAACACTTGAACCTTAGCAGAAAATTGGGTGTTGATCATAGCATGGAATGACTTAAATACTCCAAAAACTTCATCTTTATGTTTTAGCAAATAAAGCCAAGTCATACGAGTACAATCATCCACAAAAAACACAAACCATTTGTATCCAAACACAGTAGTAATCGGTGAAGGACCCCACACGTCGGAATGCATCAAGGTGAAAGGAGTATCCTTTTTATTCAGATGCAAGGGATAAGAAACTCTATGACTTTTTGCTAAAATGCAAGTTTCACATTGAAAATCAAAGTGTTTCAACTTAGAAAACAAATCAGGGAACAAGTGTTTCATGTAGGTGAAGGACGGGTGTCCTAACCGACGGTGCCAAAGCCAAATCTCCTTCTCTTCGACACCAACAGAATGCTGCATGTGATGAGCTCTGCCCACGCTAAAGTCTTCCATATAATAGAGCCCCCCTCTCTTAGTACCACGCCCAATGATCTCCTTGGTGAGAATGTCCTGGAGAAGACAGAAGGCAGGGTATATAAGCACAATACAGTTAAGATCAGACGTTACTTGGCTTACGGAGAGAAGCTTATGAGATAGTGAAGGAACAAGTAATGTATTCAGTAACTGCAGAGTAGGGGTTAAATTCACAGTGCCCGCGCCAGTAACAGGGGAAATAATGCCATTTGCATTAGCAATATTGGTACGCCTTGGTAAGGAAGTCTGTGTAAAATCCTTAGCATCAAATGTCATGTGGTCCGTGGCGCCAGAGTCCAGCAGCCATCCGCCACATTCAGCATTACCAAGTGAACTAGAACAAGCACAGCCAAGGTTACCTGGATTCGGAGAAGAAGGAAGGTCCGAACCGTGAGCAATTGCTGGTGTAAACGATAAGTGAGGTTCTGCATGAGCCACTGCTGCAGTACCATGATCCTCATCATTGCGAGCTGGGTCACGACGTTTCTTAGCCTGGAAATCATTCCACCAATCAGGATACCCGTGCAACTTAAAGCAAGTTTCACGTGTATGCCTCTGATTTCCACAGTGAGTGCATTTCAAGCCGTTAGACGACGCACGAGGTTTCTGCTTCCCATTGGTAGACCCAAGTCTCAGTCCTTTGGTGGCAAGAGCAGCACTGAGAACACTATCTGCGTTTCCAGTGATCATAACAGTCTACCGAATTGATTCACGACGGACGTGAGCATATGCTTGCTCCACGGTAGGGAATGGACGAAGTTGCAGTACGTCACCCCGAATCTTGTCCAGTCGGTCGTCAAGGCCATCCAAGAAAACATACACCCTATCTTCTTGAAGAATAGTATTGTACAGATGAATATCAACTGCACACTCCATTGGATTAGGACGCCGGAAATCAATCTCACGCCATAACCCCTGAAGGTCATTGTAGTATTGCTCCAAGGAGCCTCCAGCTTGTTTAAGTTGCATCACACGACGTCTAAGGTCATAGACCTGAGACGTATCACTACCATCAAAATAAGTGGTCGCAATGGAATCCCATACCATTTTAGCCATAGGAAACCGAATGAAATTCCCTAGCAATGAGGAATTCATTGAGTTAATTAGCCAGCCTTTGACAATCGCATTATCTGTACGCCATTTGCGAAAGGAGGGATCCGTTGACGATGGTTGTGGAAAATCACCATTGATCTATCCCAACTTGTCTTTGCCAGAGATGTACATCTCGACAACTTGGGACCAGAGGGCATAGTTGGTGCCATCCAACTTAATGCCAATCGGAGCAGCAGGGGGGTCGGTAGAAAGGGTTGGTGTTTGGACTCGACTAAGAGCTGTAGTGATTTTTGAGGTGAATTCGGTAAACATGGATTGGTGCTCTGTATCAGAATCCGACGACATGGTTGGCGAGGTAAGGGACAGCACGTATTAAGGTTTTATGGAGGAAAACGGTCCAGGATTTTTCTCTGATACCATGTCAAAATCTTTACTCATTTCATTCATCATCAATTACAATCGTTTGTTACAATATATACTCCAGAATAAATCTTCTATTTTTGGCTATACAGAAAAATTGCCATAATCATGTTCTCGTGTGGGATGGAAAGAATTCTTTCCATCCCACTTCGTATAACTCCTCCTATTCTACCCATACGTTACAACTCACGCCAACAGTTGCACCCTTAAATATGATACCACTGCCGCGCGTGGGATTACATTAATATAAATAGGTATATGTCGGCCAAGTCAAATGGAAAATGAGTTACTTACCTTGATAATAGTTGGATGGTTTTTGTGTTCTACACCAGAGAATTCTGCAAAATCCTCAGTAAAATCACAAGGTGGCATAGATTTTTGGACCGCAACCTCAAATTTGTGGCAAAGTTGCTCATACTCTTCCTACATGAAATAAAGACGACAAACAACTAGGCTCTGTAAGAGATACCAAATTAGTAAATACTTAGAAATCTTCTAACTCGGCCAAGTACGTATAATGAATATTAATTATTAGAGAAATGATACTTGCAGTCGTGAGTGTACAAGTGCCGTGCAGTCACTTTGAAAAAAGTGAATAAATGTGAGACCCACTTGAAAAGAAATTAATTTTTAAATAGTGGATTTCTGTATTTTTCAAAGCAAATGCATGACACTTGCGCATTCCACGACTGTATGTAGTATTACTCTAATTATTATTACCTTCATCATTTTCCTTTCATGTTGGATCAACTCCTTTGTGCTATTACTGACTAGCGTTATAACGGGATCATTGGAAAAGTATCTAAAAGAAGCTCTAACTTGAATATCATACTTCTTACAAAATGGTACCCAAAGTCGGGCAAACTTTGAAGCTTCGACAAGGGAATAGTAGGTAAGAGGAGAACAGCCATCATCCGAGACGTAGCAAGCAAGCTTGTGGGCTGGGTAATCTACTGCCAACAAAGAAAGCACTGTGTTTACTGTGATGATTGGAGGTTCTAGCACAGGGTCCGCATTGTCACAAACATGTCCACTGTGGGAAGCTCATCAGTTTCCCTATCAAGAATACCGTCGTGATCAAAGTTATATTCAATAAAATGAGGCAGAATCAAGAATAATCATTACAGTATTCAGTTAGAAATTAAATAATTGAATTTTTTATGATCAAATATCATTCACTCGTATTATTTGTTAATATCCGAGCCAAACTTAAGATCTGAACATACACTGATCTTGTGTATATATATTCCCACAATTTATGCAGCAAAACATCATGCACAGCAGATAGAGAGGTATATAAGAAGCGCAAGAAGTGTGTATATATAGATGTTACCCTGCAGCTTGCAAGAGATGGTCCAGGTGCGTTTTGAATATCACAGGATTCCATTTCATGTTGAGGACTAGAAGCCAAGTGAAAGTGAAACATGACTCGCATAGGAAGGCAAGGAGCCAAGTGGGTCCATGGTTTTTGAGGTGGAGACGACGATAGGTGTAACGCCCCATCCCTGAGGGTCCGGAGAGTTAACTCATGTGGCCTAAAAATCATTTTTCCATTTACATAGTGCATAATCAACTTTTTCTAGATCTCACAAAATACTCATTAATTCACATCAAATACTCCAATATAATTAATCCAAGACAATAAAAAGTCTTAATAAACACCAACCTCCCAACAAATCATATCATCAGATCGCAACAAACTATTGAACAAAAATCCTCAATACTCATGTAAACCTTCTATGTTAAACCATCATTCTTAACTCCTCTTACCTATACTCCATATTCTGGATCCTCAACTGGAATATTCAAATCATCTGAAAAAGATGGTGGAGATAAGGGGTGAGTTATCAACAACTCAGTAAGCAGAGAACATATACTAGTATGTAAACATGAACCTTTTCAGAAAATTCAGTATGCAAAAACAAAAACATTTTATTTTTATATGCAGATCTCAGAAAAAAACGTGTTATCAGAATATTAGAGCGACTTTTCAATATTTTCATACTCAAAATCAACAATTCATATTTAAGGATCCATTTCACATTAAAAAACGCTTTGGCATAACATAACTGAACATCTTCATATTATCATATCATATCATATAACATGTTTAACCCCCGTGGTAGAGTTGTGCTATCCCCGGTGGCCAAACCAGGCAGTATCATGTGGTGAACTTCCCTTTTTTCAATCTCGGAGCCCCGAGTGTTCACACAGGAAAGAACACGTAAAAAGACCACTTTGTTTCCAAAGTGGGTGCACTCATATCATATCATATCATGGTGGTACCAACCATATCACGTGAACCAGTATCATCTTAGAATCATATTCAGAATAGATAAGTATGCCAAAGTTTTATTATATCAAAACACGTGCGAAACATATTCATTTCATTTCCATTCTATCAAAAAAACAGATCCAAATCATTTCATATCACATGCATAAAAATCTCAATGATAACATATTCGCTCTTTTGCATATTTCATAAACATGTCAAATATTGCTCATGTCTACACATTTCATGTCAAAAAAATATTTCTTTTCTCTTTCATACGTATCTCATGAGGGAATGCGAAACATATACTGAGATTGTTTTTCATTTTTTTTTTAAAACAACATGCACATTTTTACAAACCAACCCCAGTTCATTTCTTTTTATGCAAATCTAGCATAGGAACCCCGCTTACCTGGACTTCTTAGCTTTTCAAAAATTTCCTCAAAAATATCGAGTCAACTATAAATCGTCACCTATAAAAATAATCACGTAATTTCTGTAAGTTTCCAATAGATCACATATTTCGATATTTAAGCCAAAACTTCTTAAATAACCTATTTTAAATTTCTCAAAACTTAAAACCTTCATAATCCCAAAATATATAATTACTTCCTAAAATCACCAATATCAACCACAACCCACGTTATACACAAAACACCAATATTTAAACCCAAACAGCCAACAAATCTCGTAGTCTAAACCAATCATACTAACAACTCCATCACCCAATCCAATCAACCCCGTTACTCCTCGGACTCAGTCTAGCAAAACCAATAAGCAATTAAATACAATGTAATGTGCTAGTGTAAAAATACATTAAATTCACGAGAATTCTTTGGAAAATACTTATAGTGCAATATAATAATTTCTGGAGGATTACGGAGGCGCAAGAAGTGGAAAAACAGCTGCAGAACAGTGCAAAATACACTGTGGCCGTGGGTCACATATACCCACTTTTCAACGGAAGTAAACGAAGACCCGAGATTGATAGGGTAGGGCCTAGGGATGTTGGTGAAGCTAGTGGTGGTGATAGTTGGCCGTGGGTGGCGGCGCAAAGAGTGGTTTAAGGCCAAAAATACCCGAAACAAAAATGGAGTTAGATGTGCTTCATCGGTGACGGATCGGAGGTGGGATTGGGTCCAATGGGTTGCTTGGAGGTCGAGGATGAAGTGGTGAAGAAATGATGGCCAATGGTGGTGCGACAGCGGCGCAGCGGCACAAGAGGTGTCACGGCTTCAATGGGCTCGTGGTGGCTAACAGCAGCGCGACAGGGGCTAGAAATGGAGGGGTGGCTTCGTCGGCGGTTGGGGAAGATGGTGGGCCGGGCGATGTCGGTCACCGCCGGCTCACGGCGGCGCTGGGAGGAGAAGAAGAAGAATCGGACGGAGGGAGAGAGATGGCTGGCGTTGCGTGCGGGAGAGAAGCAGGGGAGAGAGGAGAAAAAGAAGAAAAAGAATGAGGAAAAAGAGGAGGGAAAAAGAAAAAGAGGAAAAAGAAAAAATGAAGGGAAAGAAATGAGGTTTAAAACTCACATGTTAGGTCACAAAAAAAATTAACCAACGAAAACGATTTCGAAACAGCAAGTGAAATAAAATAATTCAAACGCAATGATTAAATTGAAAATAAATAATTAAACCCAACAATAAGTTAATTTAATTTGAGAAAAAATTTAAACGCATAACAATAATTAATTTAAAGAAAATACTTCAAAAATAATTTTTGTAAACTAAAAATCTTAAAAATAGCCTAATTAAAAATCCAATAATTTTAAAATAAGATAATAAATTCTGAATTAATAAAAATAATTCTTTCATTAAAATACACTAAAATACGAGGTGTTACAATAGGTAAGGAGAGAAATGAGAGGAAAAAGATAATTATATCCGAGGTCCTTTGCAAAGTGTTTTTACGTGGTATTTTTTCATATAGAGGGAGAGAGACGGAGCTCGCCATTGGATCAGTAAATAGTAAGGCAGTTTTAGGGAAGGATCGATCCCTTTTATTTTCAAAATAATGTTCAAACCTCATCCATAATTGTGTTAAGTAATAAATATATATAGATTATAAATATTATATAGAGGATTGACTAGCTAAGTTTGGTGATAACGTTGCGTTATAAATATTATGTAGATGACTGATTAGTTAGCTTGGTGATCACGTTATAGAGACACCTATTTCGCTTTATAAAAGGCCTAATAAGAGGAGTGAGATAACTCCTTATAAAGCCCAAGATGAGTTTGTTCATAATCTATATGGGACTTCTCAATACGCCCCTCATGTGTGGGCCGGTATTTCCGGTACCATCATCGTGGGTAGGTCATAGGAGCCCATTATCAGTCATAGGTTAACCTGCTCTGATACCATATAGAGACACCTATTTCTCCCCATAAAAAGCCTAATAAGAGGAGTGAGGTAACTCTTTATAAAGTCCAAGATGAGTTTATTCTTAAGCTATATGAGACTTCTCATTACACTTTGTAGTTGCGTACCTTCGTGAACATTTGTTGCGTTTGTGACATAACCATATCTACTGCAGGACAACTGTGGAAGGGTTTTGTCGACACTTATTATTTTTCAAAGAGCTTTACTAGGGATCCGCAACTATTTCGATGAACACTACACACACTTTTTATTTTTTATTTTTTTAAAATGTCAGATGCTTCTCTGTCATCAGCTCTCTCTCTCCTCAAGCTCTCTCTCATCACCTCTCTCTCATCAAGCTTTCTCTCTCTTTAACCTCTCTCACTCCTCAAACTCTCTCTACTTTCTCTCTCTCTCCTCAAGATCTCTCTCAAACCTCTCCCTCTCTCCTCAAGCTCTCTCTCTCATAAACTCTCTCTCCTCAGGCTCTCTCTCTCTCATCAGTTCTCTCTCATCAAACCAGCTCTCTCTCATCAGCTTTCTTTCATCAAACCCCTCTCTCTCTCTCCTCAGGTGTTCTCACTCACCAAGCTCTCACTCTCTCCTCAACATCTCTCACTTCTCTCTCTTCAAGTGTTCTCTTTCACATCAAACAATCGATTGCAACAAGAGGAAAAAATATCAAATGGTAAAACCGGTTGATGCGTGAGGTGTGTTTTGGTTGATGCCAAACAGGGGCTGATGGCAATGTTTTTTCTTTTTCAAAAGCTCAGACCACATGTTAACGAATGAGACATGCATGCTTGATAGTGAACAGAACTTGTCGTACTCCCCGTCTGTGCCGACGTCGTCTTTTTCGTTGTGTTCTTCTTCCTCTTATTATTGTTATTGTTATTTTTTTTTTATTTGTTTAATAATACTTTTTCAGGGGCGAGAGAGGGAATAATCATTGCCACTTGTGTCATTTATCAACGTATTATATGTCCGATGGAATTGTGGAGAAAATTTAGCTTTCCTGGCCGGAGGGCCTTTTTTTTGGTTTTGTATTTCCTCTCTTTTGTTGTTTTCTAATAATTTATTTCCTGCAATGCATCGGAGAGCTCAAGGAATCTACTTTCCATTTCTGTACCTTCAATCATTGCTGGGTGTTAACAGTCGTGCATCAACGGTGTATTAGTGCACTACCAATAATAGATCCTTCCCCTTATCTTTTAAAATATACTATTAAAATTTATTTTTTCTATTTTATATATTAACTTTTACAATATACCATAAATCAATTTATCTATTTTTTCTCCATATCATTTAATTATTATACTTTTTAATTTTGTTATTCATTTTAAATATTTTCTCTAACTACTAATTATATCCTCATATCTTTTAATATTTTCAATATCTTCTCATATACAATGTTATATAATTATATTTTATTTTAAATTAATCTAAATTTAGAAGCTAACCTAAAATATAAATTAATTCAAAAAATAAAAAATAATTATATCTCTCTCTACAAAATTCTCTAAAGAACAGAGAAGTTACAATATTTGAAGGAAAATATTAGACTTGTAGTAATGGAAGGGAAATAATACTGTCCAGGGAAAGAAAAATGAAAATCTGGAAAAAAATACTGGACTTGCAGTAATTAAAGAGAAATAATACTGCCCAAGGAAAAAAAAAATGAAAATCTGGAAAAAATATTGAGGAAGGGAAGTGTAAGAAATAAACAGATGGGGTGTGAAAAGAGGTTGAAATGAAATAAATTAAATCATAGTAGGAGAGGTGAAAGTACATATATGAGAGAGATATAATTAAAAATTATTTACAAGTGTGAATAGTTACCACTAGATGTAGCAGTAACATTGTAGCTAATTGTAAATTATAGATGAGATAAAGCATCCGTTAGATGCCACTTTTAAACAATTTTCTTCAAATTATACAAAAAGAAGGGTTTTACAAAACCCGTTGGGACTGCTCTTAGTAAAGAGTTTTGCTACACAACCTCTAGCACACTCTACACTTCATATTTTTTTAAATTTTAAATTTTTTAATATTTTTTTAAATTTTTTTTTGAGTTTATTTTTTTTTTGAGTTATTTCAGAATTTCTATTCATTATTTATATAATAAATATTTGATAAAAGAAAAAAATAATAAAATTTAAAAAAATGTGAAATGTAGAGTATGAGGAGGTTGTAAAAATTTATTGATTAGTGAAACTTTGATAAAAATTTTGATTAGAAAATTTATTATTATAAATTTAATTAATTACTTTTCAATAATATCAAATATAAATTCTTTAAATTTATTACTATTATATTAAAACATTAATTTTTATATTTTCATTTATTTTAATTTTAATTATAATTTAAATATTTATTTGTTATTAAAAAAGTACACATTAATTTTCTAACAATCATATTATTCTATCGGATATAATTTTTTAATGATTTTTTTTTTTTACAACAGTCATATTCTTCTTACTGATATATTTTCACAACGGTCATATTTTTTAACTATAAAGTATAATATCTCCTAATTATTAATTATTGGATGAATTGAGAGAGCAAACTTAGGGGGCATATTATCATTTTCCTATTATATATAAGAAAAGTGAGACAGAAAAAAATGATACAAAATAAACTAACAAACTAACATAATTTATCCATGTCATTTTATTGTCATGCATGTATATGTATAATGTTGGTAGCTTGGGAGTTTACTTGATGAGATTTGTAAACAAATCTCACTTGATAGTCTCAACTACCATTTTCCCGGAATGGTAGATGATGTGTCAGGATCTTGAGGACCCGCGCCCAGTAGACTGGATGAGGTTGAGTAGTCCACAACAAGATGACAAGGAACTGATAATTACAGTTATTCACTTTTTTGGATGTGATCTTAGAGATGATAGTCGAGCTGTGTGAGCAGCTCAGCAATTTAGTACAATAGATTTTATTTCCAGATTGTATTTATTGAGTGTTATTTTCACTACTTATGTTGGTATAGACCTTTGGGACAAGTGCTATAACCTTTTGGTTATTTGTTTATCATGTGAAATTATGAAGTATGGTTATGTTTTTGAGATATATTACTTGAAGTACAGACCAACATGCTTTGCGATCCCCTTATCATTAACAATGTTGCAACAAGAGTCAGGAAGGATCTCTACCAAGTTGGGGATGCCATACCAATCCCTCGTTGAATCCAACCCCAACCTGAGTAGCGATGGCAGAACAATGGCTACCCTCAAATGTAATGGATGGTGAGGATCATCATCACATGACCCATTTGGGGACCTACGAGGTCGAGAAGAGCAATGAACAAAGCGGGAAGCATTTCTGAGAGCTATTTGAGCGAAGGAGTGGAAAGATTTGAAAGTCGGAGAGAGATTTGGGTGGACATGAAGAACATGAAGGTAAAAGTGGTAAATAGGTTAAGCAGATGCAGAGAACTCTTGGTGCAAGAAAGGAGATGGAAGAGGTTAAAGAGAGAAGATAATGAAGGTTCTAGGAAGGTGGAAAGGCAGGTGGCGCAGTGGTTGAATCCAAAGACAAAGTGCCTTGTGTCGAATGCAAATAGAGAGCATGCTGAACAAATCTCGCATTCTATGTTGTGTGAAGAGACGTGTGTCAGATGCGTTGACCGATTTCACCCTGCACGATGACGTGAATTATGGGGTGGCAGGTTAACTGTTAGACATAACGAATCGACAAATTACACATGCTACAAAGATTTGAAATGGATCAAGTGGAGAGAAGAAATAAAAATGAAAAGAAGAAATTCCTGTCAGCACACAGATATAAATATGTTCATTAGGCGAGAAAAGAGATTTAGGCGATTAAAGACCACAGTCACATTGGAAAAGCTAAAATTAGTCAACAACCAAATTCGTACGATTGCCACTTCTCTAGAAACTCATTTTTCCTTACATTTTCAAACTCTAGATAATAAGAGGTTTAGGCATCCTTAGGCAGTTGCGGTCCAAATCCCTTAAGTCATGCGGGTTGATAAAAGATATTGGCAAATTTAGTTGTAATCTGATGCAAGAGGATCGGAGCTAGATGATATTGAGTTGTCAGATTACATGTTGATTGTGTTGAAATACCTTGAGGAGGCAGATGAGCGCAAAGATGACAGGAAATCGTTATCTTTCCTTGATTGGGGCAGTTTTGGGCATGTTTCGGTATTTTTGGCTATAACTTTGACTACGAGCATCAAAATCACACATATGACCCCAATTCGAAAAGTCCTTTTTGGCGCACGTCATGGTTACTAAGCTATGCTCGGTGTGCATATCTTTCGAGGCCAAAATCCACTGTTTTCCCATCAGAATCTCTATTTTTAGTTAATTTTTGTCTTTTTTGGTAATATTTCATTTATCGTTTAGGAAGTGATTTAGAACTCGATTTGGGCCAGATTCTTGGTAGATTACTTCTTTTTTATGCATTTATTTTTGGAATAATTATTGAGATTTTTCTATTTTTGCTAAAATTCCGATATGGTCGATTTTCAGGTATTACAGCCCGGCTTATGGGTTGATTTTGCTATTCTTGGATTTTGAAAGTTTTAAACTGAACATCAAAATTGTTTTCTCTATGTTTTTTGTGATTCTCTTGTCTTTCTTTCATGCGAATTATCTGTGGAAACTAGCCTGCAGAATAATCACTATTCTATCCGGCGTCAAAATCCTTTTATCTCCCCTTCTCCTAAACATTATTGTTTATTGAAAAAAAAAAACATTGTGATATTTGAGGCCTAGCATGCCCTAGTTGCTTTTATTGATAAATATTCATATTATGCTATACTTGTTGATAATTTTAGTTGCTACATAGGGTTGCATTACTTGTTGATAATTTTAGTTGCTACATAGGGTTATAACATTAAAACGTGATAAATATGATTTTTGGTCTCCTTTATTGCTTTTGTTGAATTTATTGATCATCAGTTTCTACAAAATAAAACTTCCTAATCTAATGGTAGCGGAGAGTTCACTAGCTATCAATGCACTCATTGTTTTAGAGGAACTAATTGGTATTCACCATCACATCTCTTGCCCTTAAACATCAGAGTAAAATGGGGTGGCTGAACAACGCCATCGTGACATTTTAGAGCTTGGCGTCGCTATGTTGTTCCATCCATAGTAGCGTACGTATGTACATAAACAGTTTTGGGTTGAAGCCTTCTTTATGGGTTGAAGTGATTTTTATCATTTTTAGCAACATCCATATTCCCTCTCCAACGAATACTCTCCATTTTTTAAATGAAGTGTTCATCACCCCGTGACTCCTCATGTCATGTTTTTTGCTACAAGTGTTTTCCCTACTTAAGTTTCGGGTTCATGAGCTGAAGACAACTAAGAATATTTCATATTATTTCAATAGTTTCATACTACAAGAATATGCTAGAGACATTGTCTGACTTATCTTATATGGAAATCAATTCCAACACATATTGCGAGGTGTCGTAAGTGATCTAACTCAAAGGAAATTTATGGGAAAACAATATCAAAACTAGCCGATCAAAGTTTCAACCGGTCATTGCAGTCCTTCTACACCAATAAAGAAAAAGAAATGCCAAAGTGGCTGACTTGTAAATGGTGGCTTTGGGAATTCCATGTCTTCCTTTTCGGAACAGCCCCTTAAAAAATGGCCAGAAGAATAGCACCAGCCACACACTATAGAAAGTCTCCCCTAGCCCTGATCCTTGCATATCATGATGATCAGTTGGTGGATGTTGAAACTTTAACAAGCTCACTACCAATGTAGTCAAGTGAACAAGCAAAATGGTTGTCCCTGGCACAAAAATAGGTGACTCATTGAAGGTAAACCTACCAGCATCATCATCATCATCATCACCACCAATATCAATGGACTGTTCTTTCTGTGTAACTTCAAAGACTGTCTCAGATAATCCAAAGAGCTTGAGCATCACACTAAAAAATCCGAATAACCATGCAGTCAATGTGGTTACTCTTGCCATTCTCTGGTTATTCCACCATGCTTGCACCGACAGGCCAGTTCTCAAGTACTCAGATAATGTGTATATGTTGTATGTGAGAAAGAGAGCAACTGGTACATATAGGACTGGTTCTTGGACCTATATATATATATGTACAAACAATATTGATTATGAGCGTATGTTTAAAAGGAACATATATATCTCTAGGAACTAGATTTTGAATATTTTATTGTACACATGAGCTTCACCATGCAGATCCTAATTACTATCTTTTCCAAAAGGACAAAAACTAAGTTGTGAGATCCAAAAAAGCCATATAGGTTAAAATTAATGTCATGCAAGGTTTATGTTGTGGCTGAATATTGTATGGTGTAGGGTTGCTTAGTGTCTTCTTAAACATTTGAAGTGCATGTAAGAATTAAAATTGGAGGGTTCTGGCATATAAATCATACCTTCGGCAAGAAATGGGAGTCGGCAATAATACAATAGGCTGGAAGGGCTGCATAACATAGCTCGAAGACTGGGCGTAGGCCCCATGTGAGGAGCCATACATAGGCCAAGCATTGCCTGCATTGTAGCTTTGCAAAGAGAAAGGCAAATATGGGACAACCTCTGCTTAATAGAATTTCAAGCAAACCGGTAGCCCACCTCTTTTGTTGGGTCATAGTAGCAGGGCCGCCTGAGGGAGCACAACCTAGAAAGGCAGGTGGGTTTGGGGTACAAAAGGCTGACCTCCAACCCTTTTTATGAATCCTTAGTCCGGTTTGCATGTCCTCTGTTGTTGATCCATAGATCCAGCCTAACTGAAATGGACAATCACAAAGATGAACAGAGTGGCCAACAAAAGCTAGGATTGAGATATATACATACCTTCCACATTAGTGAGCATAAAAGAGTATAAGGTCGCCTGATTTGGTTTCAAACACCTATCAAACCATCTTGCTTTATCTCAACGTCTAAATATCATTCAAGCATAAACATATTTCAATTTCAAATTTTTAACTTTTTATATAATCATTACTTAATCATTAAGTCATTTTAGGGCCATTAGTGTTCATCATTAGTAGTATTATGACATATATATATATATATATGTATATATATACACACACAAGGAGGATATAGTTTTATTTTTCTATTAATTCATTTTAGGGCCGGTAGTCTTCATCATTGTAAGTAATCTTATACTTTGTGATCTCTTGTTGCCAATGTACATACATTACTTTAGCACATGCACATACAATAATCTAACAATATTGGAATATATTTCTATTAAATTGCTAGCTTCAAGTTGTCAAGCTTAAAGTGGACCAACCAAAATTAAGTTAAAATGAGCTTTTAATTTGGAACCTTTTTATGTTTTTCTATTCACTGACCTTTGTACCCCAACTAGTGCCGTATTCATACCCACAATCAGCTACTTTGCATGCTGCCTCAATACGGCTCTGAAGACTGTGATTCGGTGGAGTACCTGTCTTCCCTTCCAAAGCATCAATAGCTGATTTTATCAACTCCTTTGAATTCCCAATTTTTGAAAATATATCCTCAACCAATTTTCCTACGAAAATGAGAAATTAAAAACATTTCTCATACAAAAAGGAATTAAAAACCCCATTAGATTATAATTAGGACTCATTTCAATTACCATTGACTGAAGCCACGTTATCTGGGGATAAACCATAGATAATTTTCCTTCTGTGGAAACAGCCTGTTCCCCCATAAAATGGTCCTTGAAGTCCAGCTATTCCACGTCCCATATTCTACGTATGTATATAATTAATTAAGCAAATGACATTAATGATATCTCTAGATATAATAAAAAGAAAAAAATGGAAAAAGGTGAAAAGAAGGAATAATTTATTTAAATTTGACCTACTTCTTGTAGAACCACCATCTGATTGCCATAAGGATCATCCTTTAATCCATCGTAGAATACTTGCGGGAACTGAGCAAATGCAATTTCTGATTCACTCTTGGAACCCAATAATACGCACATTGCATGAAGAATGGCTTTTGGATTGTTCACAAACATATCACAGTCTACGTTGAGCATGTAGGGAGCATTCGTCATCAATGCAGAGACTCTCGTCTATATATATATTTGATAGAAACAGTTGATCAAAAAATTATGTCATGTTAAGATATAATACTAAAGATTTGTAAAGAATTATGAGTTCCATATATATATATATATATATATATATATATAATATAAATTCATGTGAACTCCTAATTTTAATAAATAGATAAATAAAATGATCATCATACGTACTAGAGAATTCATGGCACCCGCTTTGTAATGATGTGGATGCTTATGCCGCTTCTCCCTAGATATATAGACCAAATGGGGCAGCCCATCTTGGAGACCTTCTTTGTTCTCCCACATAACCTGCAATCAATTAAGATTATCTATTAATGAAGTCTTTCTACAAGTTTTTTTTTTTTAATACATTTGGGGAGGTGGGGTTTCGAACCCAAGACCTCAATTTTAGAGTCTGAGAGTTTATGTCAATCAGGCTATAGGCATTTGACAAGTGTTTCTATATATAAGTTAACAAATCACATATTGCCATTGTTTTTTTCTTTTCTAATCAATATCATAATATCATATTTTTGCCAATTAATATGATAATCTCAAAACATTTTAAGTTGGGATATCATGAATCGAACGTTATATATAATGCCTCACCTCCAAAATATTGAATTTTTTATTGTTGATGGAAGTCAACCATTATTATTACTCTAGATTAGTACTGCCACATGAGGAGGTTGAATGGAAGATAAAATTGATCGATATATAATTCAAGGGTTTTGCTATACATCAGTCACTATTCAATCCCATACATCATACCTGACATCGTTTTCTTTTTCTTTTTTTCTTTTTTCATAGGATGTGGGGTAGTGAATATTGACTGATTAGAAGAAGTATTCATCAATCAAATAACATAATTTTTCTTCTAGAAAGATTGATTAAAAGGACATATATAAAGAAATTAGGAAAAAATTAACACAAACCCTCCTAAAACTACTATCACTACAAGAAATTTTACTTTTAGGGACGAAATTTGTTAAGGACGGATGAACTAGATGTATGTTTGAATAGGAAAATGCAAGACCGTTCGAATAGGAAAAAATATATTCGAACAGAGAATTAATGTATGTTCGAATAGTATATAATCTGTTTGAATAATAATCTTGGTGGTAAATTAATTTATTTTTTCCGGGGAAAGTTCATAACCGTTTGAACTTACGTTTATTTGTTCGAACGGGAGCGATTTGGTGGGAAAATGTGGCGGGAAGGTTGCTAGACCGTTTGAACAAAAAAATATCGTTCGAACCCGTTCAAACACTACATTTATTCATTTGAACGACTAATTTGGTTGAAAACTATATAAAAATTGTTTATCATCATTAATTTCTAAATTTTTAAACAAAACACAAAAAACAATGCAACTCTTTCAAATTTAAAAAATAATAGATATTAAAAAATAATATTCTAACCCTCATGCAACTTAATTTATAATTTTTTATTCAACTTTTTCTCTCTCATTTTCCAAAATCTCATTAAAGTCTAAACTCAAACTATTTAACTACTATTTACAAAATATCTCACTGTTATTTATCGATTTATCATCTTTTTGTGTAACCAAATTAGGAGGGCCAAGTGTTTTCTAATTATAATGGATCTCACAGGAAGTGGTGAATTTATATATCTGCTCGTAAGTAGCAAAATTACTATAGGATTAGTAGTATTTTGACATATATACAAGAAGGATAGAGTTCTATTTTTCTATTAAGTCATTTTAGGGCAGGTAGTCTTCATCATTATAAGTAATCTTATAGTTAGTGATCTCTTGTTGCCAATGTACATACATTAATTGTAAGGTGAAGCCTGACTGTGTAGTTGCTGTGAAGTCTTATGCAAGAGTATTGATCGTGTTGATGAGTTTGTATAAGTAGGAGAGGTAAAACAGTGTGTTGAGATAAGTAGTGTTATTCATTTTATGGGTTGTAACAGAATTAGTGGTAGGGAAGTGTAAACAATGCGTTTTGTAGTTATGTGGAACGGTGCATTTGATGGAGGCGTAAGTGTAATGTAGCGTAGTCATTCTTTTGTATTAGATGGGGGTAGGGATGAAAATCTTGATGAGGGGGTGATGGTGTATGAGAGAAGTATGTATCATGATGAAATGGGGTCATTACCTAGAGGGGTTAGATTAGACTTTCCACACTTTGATGGTCTAATCCTACTGGGTTGATTTTTAAAGCCACCCAATACTTTGAGTTTCATCAGAGACTTCAATGAATTAGATGCTCTTGATGGCCTCATATCATATGGAGGGTGATGTAATTAATGTATGGTTTTTAGTTTTAGTGTTTGCTACCTTATTTATTTTTTTTCATTTTACTTACCATTCATGATAATATAAAAAATGATACTATCTTTAAAGTTATATTTATATAAATTTAACATAAAAGAAATCACTATAACATTTTGAAATTAATTACATAAAATTAATTTATGAATTTATAATATTTTAACTCTTTGTAAATTATAATATATAATATATACAAAGTTTTATATTTTGAAAATGATAACAAATTAATGGAAAAAATATATACACAAATTAATGATGATAATTTTTTTTTATATAATTTCCAACCAAATTAACCATTTGAATGAATAAATGTAGTGTTTGAATTGGGTCGAACGATATTTTTTTTTGTTCGAACGGTCTAGCAACCTTCCCGCCACATTTTCCCACCAAATCGCTTACGTTCGAACAAATAAATATAAGTTCGAATGGTTATGAACTTTTTCCATAAAAAATAAATTAATTTTCCGTCAAGATTATTAATTGAACCTATTATACATTGTTTGAACAAATATTAATACCTTGTTCGAATCTATTTTTTTCCGTTTGAATGGTTTTGCATTTTTTAGACGATTTTATTTGTCACAAAATGTCTAGTTCGAATGTATATTTATCCATTCAAACTAATTTAGAAAATATCAGTTCGAACTAATTTAGAAACTCATTTTGAGAAGAAATTCAATACTTACTTTTAGGGAAGAATTAATTCGTCCCTAACAAATTTTGACTGTATAGTAAATTTTTTGTGGTGTAAATATGATAACCACCGCGTACGGTAATTAGTTCATGGGATTACATTAATATAAATAGGTATATGTCCAAAACAAATGGAAAGCGAGTTACCTTGATAATAGTTGGATGGTTTTTGTGTTCTACACCAGAAAATTCTGCAAAATCCCCAGTGAAATCACAAGGTGGCACAGATTTTTGCACCGCAACCTCAATTTTGTGGCAAAGCTGCTCATACTCTTCCTACATGAGATAAAGACAAAAACCAGCTAGGCTCTTAAGAGATACCAAATTAGTAAGTACTTGGGAATCTTCTAACTCTGCCAGGTACGTATAATGAATACTAATTGTTATTACCTTCATCCTTTTCCTTTCATGTTGGAACTCCTTTGTGCTATCACTGAGTGTTATAGTTGGATCATTGGAAAAGTATCTAAAAGGAGCTCTAACTTGAATATCATACTTCTTACAAAATGGTACCCAAAGCTGTGCAAACTTTGAAGCTTCGACAAGGGAATAGTAGGTAAGCGGAGAACAGCCATCATCCGAGACATAACAAGCAAGCTTGTGGGCTGGATAATCTACTGCCAACAAAGAAAGCACTGTGTTTACTGTGATGATAGGAGGTTCTAGCACAGGGTCCGCAGTTGTCACAAACATGTCCACTGAGGGAAGCTCATCAGTTTCCCTATCAAGAATACCGTCATGATCAAAGTTATATTCAATAAAATGAGGCATAATCAAGAATAATCATTACAATATTCAGTTAGAAATTAAATAATTGAATTTTTTATATCACTCTAATTATTTTTTAATATCCGAGCCAAACTTAAGATCTGTACATACACTGCTCGTGTATATATATTCCAACAATTTATTTAGCAAAAACATCATGTACAACAGATAAAGAGGTATATATATATATAGCAAGCGCAAGGAGTGTGTGTATATAGATGTTACCCTGCAGCTTGCAAGAGACGGTCCGGGTGCGTTTTGAATATCACAGGATTCCATTTCATGTTGAGGACTAGAATCCATGTGAAAGTGAACCATGACTCGCATAGGAAAGCAAGGAGCCAAGTGGTTCCATGGTTTTTGAGGTGGAGAAGACGATATGTAAGGAGAGAAAGGAGAAGGAAAAAGATAATTATATCCGAGGTCCTTTGCAAAGTGTTCTTACGTGGTATTTTTTCATATAGAGGGAGAGAGAACACGGAGCTCGTCATTAAAACAGTGAATTGCAAGGTAGTTTTGGGAGAAGGATCGATCTCTTTTATTTTTAAGATAATGTTCAAACCTCTACCATACCATGATTGTGTTAAATAATAAATATATATAGAAGACTGGTTAATTAACTTGGTGATTAAGTTATAATTGTGTATTTTCATAGCTATTTGTTACGTTTGTGACTACGAAGTGGATATGTATCTTCATTATTGACATCGATATAGGTGACGGAACCATATCGCACTCCAGAACAGCTGTGGAAGGGTTTTGTCGACACTTGTTATTTTTCAAAAGCTCAGACCACCTGTTAATGAATGAGACACATGCATGCTTATTTCTTGATAGTGAACAGAACTTGTCGTACTCCCCGTTCTTATCTGTGCCGTCGTCGTCTTTTTCGTAGTGTTCTTCTGATTGGGAATACTTGTGTCATGTTATTAACGTACGAGAATGAGAGATTATTGTCGTAATTGTGAACGTGTAAAGAAAAAAAATGTATATATATATAAAATTGAGATGAAAAGAAATTAATTTTTTAATAATAAATTATATTCTTTTTCAGAATAACTGTATTCCGTATTATGTGTGCTGCTGTAAATTGTGGAGAAAATTTAACTTTCCTGGGAGGGCCTTTTTGGTTTTGTATTTTCTCTTTTTGTTGTTTTCAAGTAATTTATTTCCTGCAATGCCTCGGAAAGCCCAAGAATCTACTTTCCATTTCTGTACCTTCAATCGTTGATGGGTGTTAACAGTCGTGCATCAGCGGTGCATGTATTAGTTAAACTTCGATAAAAATTTGATTATTAGTTACTTTTCAATAACATCGACTATAAATTTTTTAAATTTATTATTATTATATTAAAACATTAATTATTATATTTTAATTTATTTTAATTTTAATTCTAATTTAAATATTTATTTATTATTAAAAAAATACATATTAATTTTCAAACAATCATATTATTCTAATGGATATAATTTTTTAACTATATTTTTTTTACAGCAATCATGTTCTTTCGACAATTACATTTTTACAACGGTCATATTTTTCAACTATAAATTATAATATCACCTAATTATTAATTATTGAATGAATTGATTAGGAATGTAAAATAGAGAAAATATTTGATCTACAAGGATCCATTTGAAAGAACTCCAACAATTTTTTATTTTTGTTTTTGTTTTTATTTTTTTTATTTTTTAAAAAGGCTAATTAATGGACCCATTAAAAAAACACCCAATCTTTTTTTTTTTTTTTTAAATAACTAGCAAAGTTCTGCATAACACTGCTTTGGAAGGTAGTAATCTAGTTATTAGAAGAAGAATAAGCCAATTGTTGTGATATAATTCATTATTTTTAGCAAAATCAGCAATTTTTTATGTAAAAAAAAATTATTTGGCCAGCCGTTTGGGTTGATCAAATTTAACCTGTGAAAAAGAGAAAGGCTAAATTTAATATACATTTATTGAGTCTAGTGCAAGAGGATTTTAAGCAAACTTTACTATAGTTTAGCCAAAATTTGACTTTTACTAGGCTACTACTAAGCAAACAATATTGCGTACAACGACCGCTCCTTGTTGTCAAACCGATATGACAACTCTTGATTAAGCGTTTCACCATTGAACACGATTCCAACGAGTGATCGGTGAAATGTGTCCTTAACAACAACAGTGTTGTCAAAGGTGGTGATATTATGTAATCCAAATCTGTCTATTTTGTGTGCTTCTTAATGTAAATTATACATTTTTTTATTTTTTTTAAAAGTCTTTAAATATTTAAAAAAAATTTCAATATATTAATAGTCACTTTCTTAATAATTAAGTAAAAATAATTTTAAAAAATAAAAATAAAATATATGAGCGGTTAAATTGAAGGAACAAACTAACTTATAGGGACATATTATCATTTTCCTATTATATATAAGAGAAGTGAGACAGAAAAAAAATTATACAAAACAAACTCACAAACTGACGTAATTTATCCATGTCATTTTATTGTCATGCATGTATATGCATACTGTTGGTAGCTTGGTAATTTACTTGATGAGATTTGTAAACAAATCTCACTTGTAGTCCTAACTACTGTTGTCCCGAAATGGTAGACGACGTGTTAGGATCTTAAGGATCCGCACCCGATAGACTAGATGAGGTTGAGTAGTCCACAACAAGACGACAAGAAACTGATAACTACCATTATTCACTTGTTTGGATGTAATCGTAGAGATGATAGCCGAGCTGTGTGAGCAACTCAGTAATTTAGTACAAATAGATTTTATTTTCAGATTGTGTTTATTAAGTGCTATTTTCACTACTTATATATATGTTGTTATAGACATTTGGGACAAAGTGTTATAACCTTTTGATTATTTGTTTATAATGTGAAATTACGAAATATGGTTAAGTTTTTAGAATATATTACTTCAAGTACAAACCAACATGCTCCACGATCCCCTCATCATTAACAATGTCGCTGCAAGAGCCGGGAAGGATGAAGTCCACCTAGTTGGGGATGCCATACCAATCCCTCGTAGAGTCCAATCCCAACCTGAGTAGCGATGGCAGACCAATATTGGCTGCCCTCGAAGGTAATGGATGGTGAGGATCATCATTACAGGACCCATTTGGGGACCTACGAGGTCGAGAAGAGCAACTACCAAAGCAGGAAGTCTTATTATTATAAATTCAATCAGTTACTTTTCAATAATATCAAATATAAATTTTTTAAATTCATTAATATTATATTAACGTATTCTGTCCTGCTCTCGATGGAAAGTGATACATAACCTCCGCAAGTTCCATATATAATATATTTTTTAATTTTCTTTTAATTTATTTTTTAAAAAATAATTTACTTTTTTTATTTATTATTTATATGTTAAATATTTGATGAAAGAATAAAATAATAAAAATTAAAAAAAATGTGTGGAGGTTGCTTAGATTTTTTTCTCGAAATTGCGGAGAAAATTTAGCTTTCCTGGGAGGGTCCTTTGGTTTTGTATTGCCTCTCTTTTGTCGTTTTATAAAAATTTATTTCCTGCAATGCCTCGATCGGAGAGCTCAAAAATCTTCTTTCATTTCTGAAACTTCAATCAATGCTGTGCGTTGACAGTCGTGCCTTAGCGGTGGCCTATTAGTTCAAAATTTAATTAGTAAATTTATTTACAAAATGTTTTTCATATAGAAGATGGTGACCGATGGTGGCCACCAATTGAGTTTTTTTTTTTTTTTAATTGTTAAGTAAAGATTTTAAAATAAATTTCTGATTTTTTTCTTCTTTTAAAAAAATATTTAAAATATTTAAAAATATATTTAAAAAAAAAAATAATTTTTCTTTCTATTTAATGGTTATTTCGGTGGCCTCCTTATATCGGAGTACCACTACCCATTTTATTTTTATAAATTTATTTAGTTACCTTTTAACAATATTAAATAATAAATTTTTAGATCTATTATTAATCTATTAAAATAATATTTTTAATATTTTTATTTATTTTAATTCTAATTATAATTTAAATATTTATTCGGTATTAAAAAAATACATATTAATTTTCTAACGAACATATTATTGTAACGGATATAATTTTCCAACTGTGTTTCTTTTTCCAATAGTCATATTCTTTTAACCGATATATTTTTACAACGGTTATATTCTTTTAACTATAAAACATAACATCTCCTTATGTGGTATATGTGATATAAGAGGGATCAGAAGCTGTATGAAAATAATTTGTTGTCACCACAAGTAGGGGTGTAAACTCAAACTGAAAAACTGGAAAACCGGACCGGACCGGTTTTACTGGTTTTGAACCGGTCCGGTCCGGAACCGGTTTTTAAAACATAAAAACCGGCCGGTTCCGAAATTTTTTAGACCGGACCGAACCGTACCGGACCGGTTGATTAAAAAAAATAAAAAATAATATTTTTATATATAAGTTTTATACAAAATATTTTTTATATATTAAATATTAATATATATAAGTTTTATATATAATGTATAATTATAAATTTTTATGTGAAATTTTATATATAACATATATATTCATATATGAAATAATTTCTTATTATAATTTATAAATTATTACATAAAATGTTAATACTAAATCACTAAAAGTTTATAACTAATACTAATATATAACTTATAACTATACCAATAGTCTAATATTAATACTATTATATAGTCTAATATATTAATAAAAGTATAAAACAATTTTTTTTTAAATCAAATTTTTTTTTATAAACAAATTTTTAATGACAAATTGTGAAATTTATATTTTTAAAAAACTGGAAAACCGGACCGGACCGGACCGGAAACCGGTAAAACCGGAAGTACCGGTTTAGGAGGGTAACCGGTGCGTAATCGGTTTTGAAAAATACAAAACCGGTATATACCGGTTCGGTCCGAGATTTTATCCAAAACCGGACCGGACCGGACCGGTTACACCCCTAACCACAAGAAGTTATTGAGCATGCACTTTCGCTTTTTTATGAGCATGTTTCTGCTGCAACTACCAACAAACCAGATTTCAAAACACTTTGCAGTTGGGTGCAGGCACCACCAGTGGGGGCCTTAAAACTCAATGTTGATGGAGCCAATTTTAGTGATTTATGCAAATCAGGAGTTGGCATGGTACTGCTTGATGAGAAGGGCCAAGTTATTTTTGCAGCTAGTAAAACAGAACATATGGTCACTGATCCATTTGAGATTGAGTTGCTCGCTATTCTAAGAGGGTTGCAATTATGTATTCTATGGGACTTATAGATTTGCACATAGAGAGTGATTCCCTTCTTGTGGTGCAAGAGTTGAACATAGAGGGTCCTTCATTATCTATTTGGGGCAATATTGTTCATTAAATCGGGAGTATATTGCAGAGATGGCCAAGGTGGTTTGTTCATCACAAAGGCAGGACATCAAATGGTGCAGCACACTCTTGGCATGGTTTGCTTGGAATTTAGTTGATTTAGCAACTTGGTGAGATTTGATTCCAGAATGTACTGCAAATACTATTTGGATTGATACACTTATGTAGTGCTTTGCTCGATGAATAAAGTTTCTTTTTTGTTATTAAAAAAAAAAAAAAAACCACTCATAACATCTCCTAATTATTAATTATTGGATGAATTGATCTAGAATGCAATATAGAGCAAATATTAGATATAGAATGATCCACTTGAAAGAGTTCCAAGATTTTTTTTTTTTTTTAAAAGGCTAATTAATGGACCTCATTCTAGAAATACACCCAGTCTAGCTTGTTTTCAAGATAACTAGCAAGCTTTCGCATAAGACCATTTTGAAAGGTAGTGATCTATTTATTAGAAGCAAAATCAGCCAATTGGTGTGACATGATTCATTATTATAAGCAAAATCAACAATTTTTTATGCAAGGAAACTTATTTGGCCAGCCGTTTGGGTTGCTCAAATTTGACCTGTGAAAAAGGAAAAGGCCAAATTTACTGTACATTTGTTGAGTCTAGTGTAGGAGATTTCTAAGCAACTTAGCTATAGTTTGGCCAAAATTTGACTTTGGCTAAGCCACTACTAAGCAAACAATATTGCGTACAATGACCATTCTATGCAGTCAAACCAATATGATAACTCTTGAGTAAGTGTTTCACCACTAAACACAATTCCAAACGAGTGATTGGTGAAACGCGTCCTTAACAACAACAGTGATGTCAAACTTAACCATCAGTCATTATATAAGGTAGTGCTACTATGTGATCGAAATTTGTCTATTTGGTGTGCTTCTTAGTGTAAATTATACATTTTTTATTTTTTTAAAAATATTTTTTAAACATCTTTAAATATTAAAAAAAACATCAATACATTAATAGTCACTTCACTTCCTTAACCATTAAGAAAAATAATTTTAAAAAATAAAAATAAAATACTTAAACGGTCAAATTGAGGGAGCAAACTTAGGGGGCATATTATCATTTTCCTATTATATATAAGAGAAGTGAGATAGGAAAAAAAATAATTATACAAAATAAACTGACAAATGACGTAATTTTATATGATCTGTTAGATCTATTTTATGATAAAAGTAATTTTACAATCTAATGCACCATATCAAGCCATGTCATTTTGTAGATCTACTTTTCTCTAATCCATTTATAACTAACGTGTTTCTCTATATATAAACACCGATACCTGAAACATGATTTAAGAATTTAAAGACAACTAGTTTAGCACAATAACTAACTTTGGGAAGAATAATAACTATTCTAACATCTAGTTAATCAATAGAGATTAAAAATCAAGATTGAGAAAATATGCAACATAGAGAGAAAACTCTAAGAATTGGATTTATTCATAAAATTTAAAAATCGGTTTTGAAACCCACAAGCCAGACTTAAATAGTTAAAGAAAATCGAGATTTTGAGAATTTTGGCTAAAAATGAAAATTCTCAATTATTACTTAAAAAATATGTAATAAAATAAGAGTCTCACAAAGAATTTGTCCCAAACAGAAATAAGAATCATGTCTAAAAATGGCAATGAAACATTTTAATAAATGGAAAAAATAACCTAAACTGGTGATTCTGAGGGGAAAATGGTTGATTTTGGGGTCAGAAAGGGACCACTAGGCAATGAATGGTGACCATGATGTGTGCACAATAAAAGCTTTTTGAATTGGGGTCATAAGCGCGATTCTAATAATTGTTGCCAAAATTTTGGCCAAAATACTAACACGTGAGCAACATTGCCCAAATTCGAGGAAGCTTCACATTTTCCTTCTCTATTTACACTGATTTGCCTTCTCAAGGTAGTCCAGCGCTATCAACACAGAGTCTGTCAACTCAGCATCATCAAACTTAGATCCCTCTACATCAATCTCCCCAGGTTGGAAAGAACTCACCCTCAAGTTCATGTCAGCATCAACAAGGCATTGACTGAGGTATTTGACATTGAACACATCAATGGTCCTCAGATGATTGGCTCTACAACAGATCATAGTTTTTGTTACAGATAAAACCATCACAAAAAAACCAAAAAAAAAAAATATATTTTGGATAACAAAAAAAACTGCCCACCAACCGACACAACAACAAAGTCAGGAATAAAGATAATATGTGACAACTAGAATTCAACTGCTCGATTTGTCATGTGGATGCGATGACCAATTTATGATGGTCCAATTCTGTTACCGAAAGTTTGTGCGAATTTATTACTTAACATTCAGATGTGAACCTAAACTATCGAGGCAGGCTCACATTCCAACGTACTTTCTAATGTTCGATTTTAACAATGTGGTAAGTAAAACCCGACGTAACCGTTGTTTGGACGTTAGTGATAGGACGTTAGAATGCTACATTTTTTAGTTTGAATATTAAGTTCTACATGTTCGAATGTTGAAGGCTACGTTTGCACATTGTACGCTACATGTTCGAACTGGGTTTTGTATGTTCAAACTTTGATACGTTCTAAAGTTTCCTATCTCACGTTGTAACTTATTTCTTTTCTGATGTCGTTTCGAATGTGTGAGGTTTAGATTCGAATATAAATTCAATAAGAATTAAGAAATACATAAAATTAAATATTCGAATTATCCAAATTATACCATGCATAAAAACATAGAAACTATATGAAAATTGTTTTAAAAGCTTATGCTAGGAAATAGAAAGATTTAAGTTCATTTCTTCTTATTTTTCCAACCGCTGTGATCCTGCAATAGTGATATTACGCTTTCCATTTGACTAGCATATCTGTTTGTATTTATTCTTGCAATTCAGTGTGTATTCTTTCCGCCTGCTTCCTTTGCTACTCTTGCAAATGTGTCTCCAACTCTGACTGTTGAGATAGCAGATCTTACAACTCTTGTTATCTTGCCTTCAATTGCTCAATCTCTTGGCGTGCAACATCCAAAACTTTGGTAGGATTACTAACTTTTGAGCCTGAAGCTATGGAGAATGAAGGACACAATTGAAAGAATCTCCCAGTCCTATCACCAAACCAGACTTAGTTCCAAGGACCTGGGTAAATATGTCGATGTCACCAGGAGACGATTCTTTAAAAGTAAACTACAACTTAATCATTTTCTCTTACAATAATTACAAAACCTACAATCAGTAACACGAAAAAAAGGAACAAACAGAACAAATAATATTTATAATGACATAATAACGCTTTTAAAACTGAATTTAGTTTACGTAATTCTCTCTAGCTACAGGATCAATCCACTTGTAGTTGGCATCAGTGTGAGTCATAGCATACACATGAATGAGGGATAGATTTTCAGAATCCTCGTGTTTCTAATTACACCACATTGGCAAAATCATATAAGTACTTAATTAAAGAAAATCGTAAAAAGATATAATAACTAATGACTATTTTCTTTGCAAGACGTTGGAATGACCTTGAACCCGCGTGATGGTAAAATTTCAAATTTGATCTATTCTGCGCATTGGTAGAACTTAAGTGCTGCATGAAAAATTAACTATGTTAAATATAACATATGAAACCATAACATAATTTAAATAAGTTATAGAAAATAATACAATTACCTAATATTCAGGATTTGAGAAAAGGTCATAGCTCTTCCTCCAAAAGTCTAAATTCATTTATTGAAAATGTGTTTCAATCGCATCCTCCAACATCTCGAATATCTTAAAATGTTCATGACACCTACCCTTGTAATGCCAAAATAATATAGGCAACTCATTTCCAGTTTGTACATCCTTTTACGATCGATAATGATGTCATAACAAGAATTTGAGAAATTAATACCATATGGAAGTGATTTAATCAAGTAATTAAACACAATGCTATAAATCGGATAAAAAAGGGTTAGAGGTCAACTTTAGGTTTTGGTTTCAACCAAGGTTTTAGGGTTTCGATTGGATTCCAACCATTTAGAGTTTCACTAGGGTTAAAACCCTCTTTGGTTTGACACAATTTGGTTGATCAGATGAAAAAAATAGAGTTTTGCTTAGGTGGCATGATCTCACACTCTGATTTTATTCACAAATCTATCTAATAGTTCCTCTTTGTGCCAAGTGTCTAATACTATTTACTATGTGTGGCTAAGATCTTGTGAAACATTGCACTGAGTGCGCTTATTGAGGTTACTATTCTCTCCGAAAAAAATGCATAATAAACTTAGCACTGAAAAATCCTAAATAGTCATATTAACCTACAATGAAAGTTGTTTACCGAAATTCAACTTCGAAGTGCCCCTAAAAAATAATTTCACAATTTCAAACAGGCGTTTCGTCCGAAATTATGAAAATGAGTTATTACGCGATAAAATCCTAAATAATAAACTGAGTCTAACGGCATAGACCAAAACACATTCTGACACTTCTAACTGTCTCAAATAATTAAACTCAAAATTCTAGCACCATAGTGAATGATAACATTAACTATGTTGACAGACTAAAACCTGCGCGATTGGTCAATTTGTAAAAACTTATGGGGTTTTCACGAGGTTCTTAAAATAAATAGAAATTCCACCAGTGAATTTCTAGCAGCTGTTACACTTTGTTTGGGGTGTATGCATTGCATTTTTAGTGGGCGTAGTCACCAAGTTTCTTGGTATCCATTAACTGCCCACTACATTGATGTAGATAGACTAGATGGCCTCCCTGATCATGAGATTCAATAGTTGGTTGTGAGTCTATATGCTCATCCCTATGATGGGACCAAAAGCACCAAACAAACAGATTTATCTGGATTTTCCAAGATAATGAACTTAATCATTACCAACGACATCGATCCTCAACAACACAAGATCGAGGTTGGTATGAATTGGGCACATGCAGTTTATGGTACGCATTGCTCGTGGGGAGCTTTTAGACCTAGCGAGTTATATCTTTGCTAGGATTCAATCAAGGGTCTTGATCACACAATTTTTGGTAGCAATGGGGGTCTAGGTAGATGTTGCTGAGCGTGTCTGGAGCCGATTGGGCCTATCAACTCCTACATATTGTCACGCAACAAGGGACATTCCAACAAGAGACCTTGTGCTCCCACTACGGAGATGGCTGAGATTCATGGAGATGCACACCCGACAGATCATGAGGTATCGGGTGAGGCCTTTACACAGGGGCAACATGCACTTCTATTCATGATGAGATTGCAAATATAGTGCATGCAGAGATTCGTGCACACACAATAGAGGTAATGGATGCAGTGCGTACAAAGATCCGGAGTGTCATCTCTAACTTACGTACAAAGATTACTAGCATCGTCATAGAGTTGGGTCGAGATGTGCAAACGACTCAGGTGATGATCTTGATTCAGCTGACACAAGTTGAGACACGCCTAGCAGGAGTCGAGTTGGTGGTCCAGGACTTGGGGGTGTAGTGCCTCATTATATTTGCAACTTTCATAGTTTTTTGTACGGACACAAAATGTTTTTTAAAACTAATTTAATTATGAATCGTGGCTCGAACATCATTAAGCATCACTTCTATCACAGTTATTTGTCCTTATTTTCTCTAATATTTGAGTTTTTTAACGTCCTCATTTTCCTTTTCTAAATTATTTATTGATCTTCATTCTATATATTCTTTAACTACTATTTCTTAATATAAATTAAATATTTGTCCCTAATTGATTCAGGTATTGTTTTGACATCAAGATAAATAAAAATTCTAATCATGTACGAACGTACGTATTTTATAAGCCTTCGAGTGGTTTTTCCACTCCCGTCAAAGAAGTCATTTGATCATGCCATATTTTCTGTTTGAACTATATTTATTCCATTCGAATGTGTTCTAAGTTTACGTTCGAATGTTAAACTTAATGTTCGAATGATTGTATTATTTGGGACAACTTCTTCCATGTCAAAAACTATCGATTGAATGAAATATAAAGCGTTTGAACTATAATTGTTCTATTTTCAAGGACAACAAAAAATGCTTCTTGTTCGAACAGTTATATAAGGCATTCTAAGGGTAAGTTGATTTCTCACTTAAATCAGACGCCATTTTTTAGTTCGAGCGTAATTAATTTCTGTTCAAACATTTATTCCTTTCATGATCGAACGTTTTATAAACCGTTCAAACTAAAAATTTAGAGAAATGATATTTGCAGTCATAAGTGTTCAAGAGCCATGCACTTATTTTCAAAAAAATGTGAAAATATAAAATTCAAATGAAAAAATAATTTTTTTTTAATAGTATGTCATTCTTTTCAAAAGCAGTGGCAAGCCATAATATGTCTATTATTACTCAAGAATTTATTAGGGACAATATTTTTTGTCCCTAAATAGCGTCCCGTTCAAACTTAATATTTATTGTTTGAATGGTAAAGGGCTAATGTCAGTATTTAGGGAAGAAATTTGAATTTAATCGCTAAAAATAATTTTGGGACAATTTTATATCGTTAAAAAAAATATCCCAAAAGACCATTTTTTTGTAGTGTTAATTTTATTTGTCTGTTGTAATGAAGACACTGGAAAATTTCATATTACATGATCAAGATCTTCTAATGTACCACAAGCCCAAAGAGAAATTATGAGAAAACAATAATAGAAATATTACACGAACAAAGTGTCTAAACTCTTGGTAGATCACCTCATGGACAAAGACTAAAAAAATAAAAGAAAATAAATTGATTTTAATTTTACTGATCACACTGAACTAGATCTCTTACCTGGTTGTGATACCCTTTATGAGGTTATATTACTCACCTCAAGTTTTTTACTTCTTTCCGGATCCTATTAATGAAAACAAAAAAAAAAGATCATTTGGTTGGTGATGAAAACCAGTTGACATATTGTTATGTCATTATCACATAATTATGTAACTTTTAAAGATGAAAAGTCTCTATCATGCAATCATTTGCAGATTATTGGTGAATATTTTTTCTAGCAAATAGTGCAAGATCGAACATACATACATATATATATATAATCTGCAAAGTTACAAAACATTTATAATATATATTTAACATTTACAAAAACTAATTTCAATATTACATATATCAGGTTCTTTCAACAATAGTTAAATGCTTTGAGAGAGCAAATATAATGGTTTATATTCTTTATACCCAAAGTGATTTGATCCAAATAAAAATTCTGAGAAAATAATAATAGAATTACATTTATACCCAAAGTGTACGTCAACCCATTGCAATTCGTCTGCACCAATACATAAATAGAAATGCTAAAGTGGCTGACTTGTATATGGTGGCTTTGGGAATCCCATACTTTCCTTTACCAAAAAGCCCCTTAAAAAATGGCCAGAAGCATAGCACCAACCACACACTACAAAAAGCCTCCCCTAGCCCAGATCCTACATGCCGGCCATCATAAGCTGGTGTATGTTGCAACTTTAACAAGCTTACTACCAAAGTGGTCAAATGAACTAGCAAAATGGTTGTCCCTGGCACAAAAATAGGTGACTCATTGAACGTGAACCGACCGACATCATTATCATCACCATCATTAGAGGCTTGTTCTTTTTGTGTAACCTCAAAGACTGTCTCGGATAATCCTAAGAGCTTGAGAAGAGCACTAAGAAATCCAAATAACCATGCAGTCATTGTGTATATTCTTGCCATTCTCTGGTTATTCCACCAAGCTCGCACCGACTGGCCAGCTCTCAAGTACTCGGATAAAGTGTATATGTTGTAAGCTAGAAAGAGAGAAACCAGTATATATAGAGCTGGTTCTTGGACCTATATATATATATATATATGTACAAACATTAATTTTTAACTTTTATAAAGAACATAACACTATGGACGTGATTTAGAATAATTCATTTATGTAGTCATGAGCTTCAACATACAAATCCAGATTACTATCTTGTCCAAATAGAGGAAAAGCAAGTAAAGAGAAAAAAAAAATTGTATAGGTTAGAAATAATGACAAGCAAGCTTGATATTCTAGTTTTTCTTCTAAAATAAAAAAATAAAAAAATAAAATAAAATAAAAAGTGGGGAGGGTCAGCCAGTGTAGCTTCCCCTTTTGGGAGTGACCATAAGGGCCCCCACTTGCTGGGACATGTTCGGATTGAGCCATAACTACTGATCTCGTGAGGGGCAACCTATCACGACAACCCTACCAAAGTGTCTGCATGCAAAAGCCACCAAAACTTTGGTTCACAAGTTTTACTAAGACAAGCCGTTTCGAACCTTTGACCTTGGACAAGAGAGAGAATAATGATCTCCTAGCTTTTGACAACCGGACTACCACCTTGGTGCTAGCTTTATATTCTTGTTGGATGTAAGGTTTAGGGTTGCATGTTTTCATTTGAATCCGCATGTAAGGGTTAAAATTGGAGGTTCTAGTTTATGAAACTAACCTTGGGTAAGAAGTGGGAGTCGGCAATAATACAATAGGCAGAAAGGGAAACATAGCACAACTCGAAGATGGGGCGTAGACCCCAAGTGAGGAGCCACAAATAGGCCAAACATTGCCTCCATTGGAGCTTTGCAGAAAGGGAGGCAAATATGGGACAACTTTTGCTGAATAGAATCTCAAGCAACCCGGTAGCCCACCTCTTTTGTTGGGTCATTGTAGTAGGGCCGCTCGAGGGGGCACACCCTAGAAAGGCAGGTGGGTCCGGCGTACAAGGTGCAGACCTCCAACCCTTCTTTTGAATCATTTGCCCAGTATTGATGTCCTCTGCTGTAGATCCATAGATCCAACCCATCTGATATATACAGGATAACCACAAATATGAAAGACAACCAAATGAAGTAGAAAAAACCTATTTGAAAGTTTGCGTATTGATACAGTCAACATGTTTCGGATATAGAAGCCTTCTATACTAGTTAGTATTGGTGTTTTAACTGTTTTCTCTATAAATATAATAGACTCCACAGCAAGTAATATACCGACTTGTATGTAGTAGAACTTTTCTTGGATTAAGTAATACTAGGTCAAATAATAAGGGGATAGAGTTTTCTTTCTTGGTAAGTCATTTTTGGAGTACTCTTTATCATCACTAGTACTATTAATCTTATCTTTAGTACTCTCTTGTTGCCAAAGTAAGAATGAGTAAGACCAAGAATACATGGGTGAAAAAAAATTCTCTAGATCGGCCTTCGTGCACTTTGGCACATAACAGCTGACCTTTGTACCCCAGCTAGTGCCATACTCGTACCCACAACTGGCTATTTGGTATGTTGCCTCCACATTGCTCTGAAGATTAATGTATGGTTCATGCCCAGTTTTTCCTTTTAAAGCATCAACAGCTGATTTGATAAACTCCTTTGAATGCCCAAATCGTGAAAACAAAGCCTCAGCCAATTTTCCTGCGAAAATGAGAAGTTGAAAAACATTCATTTTCATACAAAAAGGAAAAAACTCATCAACTAAGGATCGGAACTATATATAGTTTTAGCGATATTAAGAATTAGGTGATTAGATAGGAAGTCATAAGAAGGGAAACTTCAAGAAAGCATTTTTTTAGTTAAAAAAAGTACATCTTACTTCACTTACCATCAATTGAATCTACATTATCTGGGGATAAACCATAGATAATCTTCCTTCTGTGAAAACAACCTGTTCCACCATAAATCGGTCCTTGAATTCCGTCTATTCCACGTGCTGTATACTATGTACATAAGCAAAATAAAATCATTTCTCTCTGTATATATATGAAATGTTGTAAGAATGAAAGAAAAATAAAAGGAAAAAAAGCTATCTTTTAAGTTCAAGATTTAAAACCACCTCGAACAAAACCACCAGCTGATTGCCATAAGGATCATCCTTTAATCCATCGTAGAATCGTTGCGGGAACTGAACATATGCAATTTCAGATTCACTCTTGGAATCCAATAACACGCACATTGCATGTAGAACGACTTTTGGATTGTTCACAAACATATCGCAGTCTATATTTAACATGTACGGAGCGTTCGTCATCAATGCAGAGACTCTCGTCTATATAATATATATATTTGACATAAACAGTAGAAATTAAGAGTGTTATAATCAATCAGATAAACACCATGCAGTAATTTATAAATTCTTGCATGGGGGGAGTTTTAATTGAACTCCTCATAAAAAAATGTCATGTCTTACTAGAGCGTTCATGGCACCCGCTTTGTAATGATGTGGATGCTTATGCTTCTTCTCCCTAGATATATAGACCAAATGGGGTAACCCATCTGGAAGGCATTCCTGATTCTCCCACAAAACCTGAAACACGATTATCTAGGTAAGTCTTTTTGGAACTTAAACGGTAAATTATTAAATCCTGATCACACCCCCCACAAAAATACTGCCAATATCATATATAATCTCAAACACATCTTCGGATGATGCAGTAATAAGAATCGTAACAATTGATAATTATATTACTTCTTAAAGAAAGCGTAAGAAGAAATATAAAAAGATGGCAAATTACCTCAAAAGTTTGAGATAATTAGTACTCTTCATAACAAAATAAAAACATGAAAAAATAAAAAACAATTGATGGAGCTATGTTTATCATCTGAATTTACAGAAGTCATAGTTTTGAGCTCATGTGTTTGAGACCGTAAAGCTGTAAAGCTAGTTTGTGGGGCTTTTCCTTTAGTTTATCATCTGAATTTACATGCATAGCTAAGCTATGGAGCTATGTGTACACCACCACATCGAGACTTGAAAGTGACATCATCATCGTCTTTAAGAAGAGGGAAAGATCACTCCTAATTGCTTCATATTGAGGAATAATCTCACAATTGTCAGTAGATAAGGTTTTGGACAGTTTTATAACATGAGTTTGGCTCCAAATACAGCCGTGATTCGTGAACAACCAAGACAGTTATAAGTTCGTGGGATTCCATCATAAATTGGTATATGTCCCTGCAGCCAAATGAAAAGTTGAATTTACCTTAATAATAGTTGGATGGTTTTTGCATTCTACATTTGAGAATTCTGCAAAATCCCCTGTAAAATCACATGGTCGAACAGAGTTTTTGACCGCCACCTCGATTTTGTTGGAAAGCTGCTCATACTCATTCTACATGAGACGAAGACAAAAAGGCTTTTTTAAGACATTAATTTTATGATTAATTTATGGAAGGAAATTAAGTTAGACATATTCCAACTCTGACAAGCATTAATGAATTATTATTACCTTCATCCTTTTCCATTCATGTTGGAACTCCTTTGTGCTATCACTGAACGTTATAATAGGATCACTGGAAAAGTACCTAAAAGGAGCTCTAACTTGAATATCATATTTCCTACAAAAAGGTACCCAAAGTTGGGCAAACTTTGAGGCCTCGACAAGGGAATAGTAGGTAAGAGGAGAACAGCCATCATCCGATACATAGCAAGCAAGCTTCTGAGCTGGGTAATCTACTGCCAACAAAGAGAGCACTGTGTTTACAGTGATGATAGGAGGTTCTAGCACAGGGTCCGCAGTTGTCACAAACATGTCCACTGAGGGAAGCTCATCAGTTTCCCTATCAAGAATACCGTCATGATCAAAGTTATATTCAATAAAATGAGGCATAATCAAGGATAATCGTCACAATATTTCTTAGAAATTAATTGGAGTTTTCTATTATCAATCCTTCACTCTTATTATCATTTGTTCGATAGATCTTGTGCATTTATATATATATATATATATATATATATATATATATATATTCCAACAAATTATGCAGCAAAAACATCATCTACAGAAGATAGCTAGAATGGTATATATAGATGATGTTACCTTTGCAAGAGATGGTCCGGGTAAGTTTTGAATATCACACGATTCCATTTTATGTTGAGGACTAGAGACCAAACGAAGGTGAACCATGACTCACATAGGAAGGCAAGGAGCCAAGTTGGCCCATGGCTTTTTAGGTGGAGGAGACGATAAGTAAGGAGAGAAAGGAGTAAGAAAAAGATTATGATATCCAAGGTTCTTTGCACAGAGTTTTTAAGAGGTGTTTTTTCATATAAAGGGAGAGAGATGAGGCTCGCCATGGAGGATGAGTAGATATCAAGGCACGCAGTTTCAGTGGAAAAACCTGCATTATTGTGTTATCTAATATATAGGTGAATTCGTAATTGCCTTGATGGTTATGATCTGTTGCGTCTGCGGCAGAGTCATGTCAGGCTGGGAGGTGTATATGTCGCTTGTGGTACTACAGTACTGAGCCTGTCAAAATAAAGTGTTTAATTAATCCATGGGATACCGTTCATACCGATTTAAGTCAGTAAATCATTAATAATGTTATATACAGTCATGAAATGTGTAAATATTATACAATTATTTTAAAAAGAATAGAATTTACTATTAAAAAATTAATTTATTTTCATATGGATCTTATATTTATTTATTTTTTTCTAAGTGACTGCACGACATTTACACATTCACGTTTACACATTCACTATTGCAAATATTATTTTTTTCTTTTTGTGACCATTCACATATGCCGGTAATAAGATTTGAATTTTAACGATACCATAGCATCGTCGCAAATAGATACTTTTGCCACTGTATCCTACTTCATTTGCGTCGTAATATTATGACACCAATATTCAACTTATTTGCGTCCTTATTGACATTAGATGCTAAAGTGATTTTGAGACATTGATGGAAATCATCATTTACGTCAAAATGGTATTCCTTTTGACATCGATTTGAGCTACCGGTAACGAGAATTGATTTGCGGCTGTATGTTTTTACGACACCATATCATCGTCGCCAATATATAGTCTGGCCACAGCATCCAACATCATTTGCGATTAAAAAATTCTAATTTTGCGTCGTAATATTACAACGCAAATAGTCCAATTATTTGTGACACTTGTGACATTGGACGCTAAAGTGATTTTGATACGTGGATGGCAATTACCATTGGCGTCAATATATTTGTCCTTTGCGTCGATTTGAGCTGCCGGGAGTGAGGATTGATTTGCGGCTATACATTTTCGACACCATAACATCGTTGCAAATAGATAGTTTTGTTACTGTAACAAACATCATTTGCGACTAAATAAGGAATTTTTTGCGTCTTCATATTATGACACGAATGATATGTTCTAGCAACGTTATTTACAATCGACGCTAAAGTACTTTTGAGAGCTAGTATTATTGTCTCCCTTGCGTCGATGAAGAATGGATGCAACTACGTACTCATTTGCATCATAATTGTCCCCTTTTTGCGTCTAGAGTGTTTGACGCTAAAAGTCAAATTTCTTGTAGTGAGATTAGCTATGAAATTAGTATATTACGATTAGGATTAGTTGCATTCAAATATGCTAAATCTACAATTGTTGAACATTAATATATTTGCAGTTAACATGCACATTACTCACACAGAATTAGTAGATTGAGATTAGTTGCATTCAAATATGCTAAGTTGTTTTCGCAGATGAGATAAGATGAGTTGAGATTAAAGTTAAAAGTTGAATAAAATATTGTTAGAATATATTTTTTTAATATTATTTTTGTTTTAGGATTTGAAAAAGTTGAATTGTTTATTTTATTTTGTGTGATAATTTGATTAAATTGTAATGATTAGATGAGATGAGTTAAGAGGAGTTGTGAAAACAAACGAGACCATCTTTCTGCTAGTTTTGAGGCATGTCCTCTTAGCAGCATTAAGAGAATGAAGAAGATACAAGCAAGAAAACAAGAAGTATTTGACATGGAGTGAGGGGAAGAAGAGTTTGGAAGGCATGATTGATCATATTTTATGATCTTTTTAACATAATATAGGATAAATATGTACAAAAACTATCTATTACTTCCACTTCTAAATTATAAAATATACAAACATTGTGTTTATAGATGTTATAGTAAGTAGTCATATTCAATTACCTGAATGTTGAATTGTGGAATGTAGCGGCAGATGGATGTTACATTGTGTGTGATAAAATCTTGTTTCCTAATAAAAAAATTGTAAGCCTCAAAAAAAAAAAAAAAACCTCCAGATCGGGTCGGTTTGATCATAAAATGGGTTTAGGTCGGATCCAAATCCGACCTGAGGTGGTGGAGTTGCAGCCTGCAGGTCTAGCTTGTAGTAGAAAATGACACTAAACAAAACTTTTAGACATTAAGATATATTATATATGTCATGGACCTTCGACCCAAAGCTTAGTGCAACAACCATGCACTACGAAAATCAAAGTAGCACAGCTGTAATTAAATGAGAATGACTGGAAACACAAAATTAACAACATACGCTCAGACCAAAACAATGTTAATCCACTCTGAAATAAGTAGTCTCTCATGATTTATCTATCATATCTCGCAGTACAATGGATTGCGACTCTTTTGTCCAAGACACGTAAAAAGGTATCTCGCCTCCTATTATTGAAGAAGAAACATATTTTCTAGAGGTTAGATCTCTTTTTATAGGTAGCCTTGAAAATATAGATTATCAACTTTATGTCACCTCATCGTCTATTTCATGTGTCTAATCCCTTTCCTTTTTTTCTTCTATTTTTTTCAATCATTTTTCTCTTACGTATCTGAATTCCTCTCTTATCTTATCTCCTTATTCTATCTTTCTTTCTTTTTTTCTCTTCCTTTCTTACTCTTGTCATTTCCTCCCTCTTGCATCATGGCGGCTTTCCACTGGACTGGGGCCTCCAGGACTGGTATATTTAACCCTTACCAAAGTAATAAAACTAGACGCCATATATGATCGATCAGCCTGTGCATATATCGGCACGACGATCGAGATTGCCCATGAATTGATATTAAATAAATTTTGTGTTCCATTTATAAAAGGAACTTAACCATTACACCTGCAAGAGTAACTATTGTAAACATACAAGAACTAATTATGAGGCAAGCTCTCCCTCTCCCATACTTAAAAACCTGCAGATTTAAGAATTTGACAACCGGACTAGCACAAACGAAGCCGGCCAAAGTATATATATACTCTTCAAGCTTTGTATGTTAAGGGCTCCTAATTTGGACACTTGAGTTTTTTTATAGTTATGTGAAAAATAGTGAAATAATAGTGAAATAATTAGAGTTAAGATATTTTATTGAATTTTTAAAAAAATAGAGAAAAAAATTTTGTTTTGAAGTTTGAAAAAGTTATATTGATTTTTATATTTTTTTTAATTTGTAAAAATTGTAATGATTAGATGAAAAAATTAAAAATTAAAAAAATTAAAAAATATTTTATATTTTAAATGATGTTTAGAAAGAAAATTAGATGAAGTTTTGAAAATTTGAAATTTTATCTCATTATCCCCAACGTACCCTAGTAAAAAAAAACCATACTTTGCCTGCTCTCAAGGCAAAAAGCTTTGTATATGCCAACAAGAATAAGAAATTAAGTTAATTTGTTAACAAAATGATTATCCAGGCCATGCTGATTCAGTGACTAAATGATTAATCTCCATGATTGTGTTGACTTAAGGTGGACAGATATAGGTAGGAGTCTAGGATGTCCGACCTATATCTGTTAGGACATATATATATATATATATAGCAATCTTTTCATCAGAAGAATTTTCTTTCATATTTTTTATTTATATATAACTTTTTATAAGGTGTGGTTCAATTTTTTATAGAATATAAAAATATTTTTTATAAAGATATTTTTCGTATAAGATGGTAAATAATAACTGATTTTTCATCTTCAAATTATACATAACCCCTATTTTTTAGAGAAAATTTTGTTCTGGCAGCCACTTTTGTGTCCCTCACATTTTGTCTTTATTTATAATTTTTTTGTCATTGTTACCTTCTTTTTTCTTTCTTAACGTCGTCTTCATTGTTGCTTCTTCTTTCGAAGATGAGAATGACAATAGCAATGGCAGTCCTAGCGAAAGAAGAGCGGGAGGTTAGAGTAATCTATTTCGCGTAGGATTAAGAAAAAAAATATTACACTAGTTATCTTATTATTTTTTATGAAAAAAATATTTTAAAAATTGGAGCTGAGGTTTTGGATTTTTAAAACTATTCTAGATTCCGGCTCAGGTCTGACCTAAGAAAACTTGGGCTGGGTTCTAGTCCAGATTTAAAACTCGAGTTCTGGTTCGGATATACCCGGCTAGAAACCAGATAAACAGTACAAAAAGAAATGATATTTATAATTATGAAGTGCACAAGTATGACACAATCTCTTTATAAAAAGTGAATAAATATAGAATCTACTTAAAAAAAATTATTTTTTTAATAATAGACCTTACTCTTTTTCAAAATAATTATGCAATATTTGTGTACTCTACGATTATATATAACATTAATCTCTTATTATTTTGATTCTAAGGTCAATTCACTTGCTCACGGGTGGGATGAATGGAAAATGGAAATTATGTTTGTTTGGTGAAGGAAAAATACCAAAACAATGAGAAAGAGGGTTCAATATGCTTTTGTGATTCCGCACGTGTCTCTGACTCTGATCATCTCTCCGTTGTTCTTTAATTTGTTTGTTGGCGTTGAGACAAAACGTACACGGTGATAATGATCCTCATGACTACAATAAAACAAGACAGACAAGACTGCCCAAATCAATCCTATACAAATCAACTATATCTTATACAAAAGTAACAAAACTGCCCAAACCAATCCTATACAAATCAACTATATCTTATACAAAAGTAACAAAACTGCCCAAACCAATCCTCTAAGAAGAACTTCCCAATTCAGCATATCTTTAAAGAAAAAGAAAAAAAAACTGCCCAAATCAATCCTGTAATTAAACAGGTACAAAAAGATGTACCACAGTGCCACACAGTCACAAAAAGACAGCCTAAAGAAATAAAATAACAGCAGGAAAAATATTTACATCTGCCCTACACCGGCACACACTCAATATATTAAGTGTAAAAAAAAAATAAAAATGTGATATAAAGTGTGTGCCGGTGTGGGGCAGATGTATAGCATTTCCCATAACATGAGCAAAATACAGTCAAAAGAAGTGTACCATTACAGCAATTATCATGACTACTAACATATTTGTGTGACGTCAACATGACGTATAACAGCAGCACAAAAAAAAAAAAATTTCCAGCTACCAACCCAACATGCATGTACAATACACACATCTTCAAGCCATGAAACAACTTTAATTATCCCTTAGCATGAATACAAAATAATCAAATTTCATCGAGTCATGAAGTGAGGAGAACCCCTTCGACAAAATACTACAAGCAAAACAAGTATTTGTGGTCATCGTAAGAATTCTATTTAAACTCTGTATCCCATACACCCATCTTGATAGAGTTTGGAATAGTTCATAGCTTATCAATTAATAGATGAGTTATAATGGGATAAGAAAAAATCATAAGAGATAAGATTCACTCTAGATCTCTAATCATAGTCAAACACAAAGACTTAGATTTATTGATGGATAGAACTCTATAAATAACACTGAGGGGTTAAAGGGTTCTCACCTACAACATTAGAGTACCTCTAGCCATCGAGAGACACTAGTGAGGCTAAGTTGCTAGGGTGATCATTCTCTCATAATCAGATCAAATTCTTCATCAAACAGATAGAAGAAGGTACGTGTTTAATTATCATTGTTTTATTATTGTGGATCATAAAAAATCAAAGATCCAATTATTAATATTCATGTTAAAATATTTAACATGTGGTATCAGAGCCAAGTTGTAGATTTTTTATGATCTCAATAATGCATACAGTAAATAAAAATTTTATACGTACTTTCGTATATGTGATTTTATCATGCTGCAAAAGACTAAAGATTGTCTCTTTGATCTGGAAGAGACATTACGATGGTATTCTCTTTTATTTATTATGTGTTTGATTTTACGAGGACCCACAAAGTGACTTTTATGTAAATTTTGAATTTCACTTTTGTCGTATTAAGTCTGCGCTGGAGGAAGAGGAAACTCCCTCACGTATTTCCTTCTAATCTTGCTTGGGTTTTATTTTTCATTTTACTCTGTTGTGCTGTGAAATTGTTGTGTAAATATATATATTTTTTTGGCACTGTGTTGCGATGGGAGAAAGTTGAGATGTGTATGGGAGTCGCCACCGTGCATGGTGTGTAGCACGTGTACTTTGTAGCCGCTGGGTGTGGGGCAGAGCGTCGTGTGTGGTGGCCGGTGGCTCAACACGACACCGGTGTAAAGGGATTGAGGAGCCCAATCATCGAAAACACGGTGTTGCCGTAAAGGGTTGAGAAGCCCAAAACCCCTGTCCGTTTAAGGTTCCCATCAGCTGAAAGGAAGGTCAGCACCGTGAGGAGGTTGAGAACCTCCTCACCGGCATCTCTGTAATGGCGGCAGAGGGCTCTCAAGCCCACTGGCCGCGAAAGTTTGTGGCAATAACAGAAGAGGAAAAAAATAAAAAAATAAAAAGGGAACTGTGAGTGGAGGTGGAACCTTGGCGGTGGGAGGAGGCTGGGGACACCATGTCATCTCTTCCTCACCAGTGACGTCCACCATTGTGTCAAAACCGAAGGAGGTTTCACATTGTGTTCAACGCTTGCATGTTAAGGGAAGGAGAAAGGTGAGGCACTGTTTGTGTTGAGCGAAGAAGAAGTAGAAAACCTAAGGGTTTCTTCTGATTCTAAGGGCCTTGGGCCGTGGGCCTTGGCCCAGTCCAAGAGAGAAAGTTAACGGGCCATTGTTGTGGCCCAGCCTGGAAAGAATTAAAAAAAAAAATCTGATGTTTTATATGTATGTTATTATTGTTAAATACATGGATTAATTTTTATTAAATTCCTTATACATGTTATTATTGGTATATACATGTATTAAATTTAATATTATGCATGTTATTATTGTTAAATACATGTATTAAATTTAATTAAATGTCATAATCATGTTACTATTGTTAAATACATGTATCAAATCTTATGTACATGTTATTATTAAATACATGTATGAATTGTTTATTTTGGCTCTCATTATCATTACATGTATATTTGTTTATCTAATATGGGGCAAATGATTTACATCAAAATTAAAGAAAAGATTGGTTGCCCAAAGGTACAAGATTTTCTGAAAAATCATTAAACTCCATAGTAAGATAGATAAAGTTGGAGTGAACAATTTGTGTGTCAAGATCTACTCCCAAAGGAGGGTCTTGATGACACTACTAGTTCATCCATTAAAATAAAAGTTGTGGTGAACAATTTGTATGCCAGAGTTTACTCCCAAATGAGAATTCTGGTAATACAGCTAGTTCATCCATATAATTTAAAGTTGGAGGGAACACTTTGTATATCAGAGTTTACTCCCAAAGGAGAATTATGGTGATACAACTAGTTCATCCATATAATTTAAAGTTGCAGGGAACACTTTATATGTCAGAGTTTACTCCCAAACGAGAATTCTGGTGATACAGCTACTTCATCCATATAATTTAAAGTTTGAGGGAACACTTTGTATGTCAGAATTTACTCTCAAAGGAGAATTCTGGTGATACAACTAGTTCATCCACAAAATTTAATACTGGTGAGAACACTTTGTGTATCAAGATCTACTCCCAAAGGAGGGTTTTGATGACACTACTAGTTCATCCATAATTGATTAAATTTTGATTATTGTTTCTGAGCATCGAATTCGAAGCATTAATCTGATTAAAATGTTTTTCTTGCAGTAAGTATACGAATATCTTTACAAGGTTTTCTGTACGAAATTGACTCTAGTATAGAGAAACATGAGCATGTCAAATTTATACTAAGGGTTTTCGACTCTGGTTTATCCATTTTAAGTCATAACATCAATTATTATTGATAATAGTGATAAGAGTCAGAAATTATAATGTTTTAGAATATTGGATTAATTACTACATATCAAACTATAGCAATTTTTTAGTTTTGTACATAATGGTTTACTTCAGAAGCATTATTATTTCATTAAAGTAATGAGATATGAAAAGAAAAAAAAATTGGTAGTATGATTGTTAGCTAGATACAAATTTATTTTGCTAATTTGTATGAAAAACAATTTGTATCTTTTGGGAAAGGAAAGAAATGATGGTGATGAAAATATAAGAATTGTGTCAATTGAGGTTTGAAAGAAATAATGACACATGAAGGTTTATGTGCCATAAGCATAAGACATGATTCGTAGGGAAGGGTAAGCGTTTTTTCTGTATAAGTTTCGAATCAGATCTTATACATGTTTATACATTCTTTTAGTGGTTGAACTTGAGTGCAAATGTTCATATGTATTTTGTTTGTATAAGTTTCAAATCAAACTCTATAAATGTTGATTTTTATTTTAGTGGTTGAACTCAAGTACAAATGTTCAAATTTTTTAAATTGTTTCAAAATGTCATTTATGTTTGTTCTAGTTTTTCTTCCAATAAATTTGTATTTATCATGCCTTCATATTAATGTTTTTGTTAAAAATTTTTAATTTTCACTCGTGAAGCATGTATTGGAACCAAATGAAAAATGATTTATGAACTTTTTTTACAATTTATGGCATAGAATTTTAAACATAATTTGTTACATAAAAGTTTGGAGAATATCTTCAAGAAAAGTTGTAGAGATTAGTAAATAAAATATTTTCCGCATTTAGATTTTCTACTCTCAGGATATGTATTGATTTGTAGAAAAGGAAAAAAAATCAAACATATTAAGAAAAATGGTACAAAGAATAGAGTGTTTCTTGAGATAATGCATATAGACGCATGTAAATCTTTTCTCTATAATGTTTGATAGATATAAGTATTTCATTACTTTCATACATGATTTTCATGGTATGGATGTATCTATCTGCTACATGAGAAGTCTCAAACCATTAGTAATTCTTGAGACACTTCTCATGGGGAGGAAATGCAGCTAGGTAGAAAGGTGAAAATCATCGAAATGGATTGAAGTAATAAGTGCTAGGAAAAATATTATGAGTCAGAAAGATGTGTAGTAAAATTATTAATGACAGTGGTATATATCTTAAATTGTGTTCCCAGTAAGTAGTCTCAAAGACTTTTGAGTTGTGGAACTTGATTTAAGGCTTATACATGTCTAAATAGTCAATCTAAAGTAAGGCTTTACAATCCAAATGAAAGAAAGTTTGATCGTATAATAGTTAATGGATACATTATTGATTATTCATAAAGATTCAAATGATTTAGGTTGTATTGTCTCTATTCGTAGTTTGAATTTTGAGAAAATTGAAATGTCAGATTCTTTATGGTTGGCAAACTTAGTGGGATTATAGAAACTAAAGATGTGATTGTTGTGAAGTGTATTCTTGTACTTCGAAAATACTTATAGTTCATTTTATGATTATCTTAATGATAACATAAAACAACAAGTAAATGATCATCTACCTCACAGATAAACAACACTGAAGAATTGGCCATAGATACATCAGAACAGGTAACTTCATATGATCTTCTTGATTTGATTTATGGTTAGGTTGCGCGGTGTATTTTCAAAATTTGAATTTGACATAGCAATAAATGAAGGTTCGTATATGTTTTCACAAGTTATAGAAATAAGTGATTTTATAAAACATCGATGCATAAAAGAGTGATTGAAATCCATGATTTAATGTAAAGTCTGTAATTTCGTCTAAATTGTCTGAAATGTATAAAAATCGAACGTAAATGGGTGTTGGAGACAAAACCCTGACTTTAAAAGACAATGTTGAACGATATAAAGTCAGACTTGTAATCAAAGATTTTACTCAGAAATGAGCATTGATTAAAAAGATATTTCTAATAAACTTGAAAGAACTCAATAAGAATCACTATGGCATGAGTAGCTCATTATGGTCTAGAGTTATATCAAAGAGATGTGAAAACAATTGTAGAATGAAAGTCTTAAGTCTACAAGAAACGAATAAAATGATTAGTTAAAAGAGGTAACGGATTTTCTGAAAAATTGGTATCTGAAATTTGATAATACCAATATTGTTTTGGAATTAAGAAACATATTGTTAATGTATATACCTGTAAGTCAGTGGGAGTATATTTGTATTTATGGTCATGCATGTATATGACTTTTAGCAAGTATGAATTATGGTTTGTAGTATGGCATTAAAATTATGTCTCTAAAAAACTTTAAAAATTAAATTTATGAACGAGACATCTTTCGTAATTGGGATTTAATTTCAATACCAAGACGATGACTATTAGGATTGTCTCAGTATAGTTGCACAGAGTTTTGAAATATTTTATATGAAGAATTGTTGTTCAATAGATGCTTTAAAAATAAAATGTGGCATGCTCAATATTTTACAGTGTACTCAAAATGATTAGGTTGTTAAGGAAATTTTGTATATGATTGTTATAATAAATCTGATGATTGCACAAACATATATAAGGTTGAATGTCAGTTTTTCAATTGACATTCTTGGTTGTTGCTAAAGTAACCCAAGTATGTTTGATCCAAAAGCTATGAAAAGAGTGTAAAGTTATTTGTAAGAAATTAAAGATTATATTGTTGCTTTAAGAAGAATTGATACTCTTAAGGTAACTAAATATTCAGATCCTATTTTGTGGGATTACTCTAATGACAGAAAATACAGTTATGGTTATGTATTTTGCTACCTAGTAGAGTTATTTTATAAAAAGTATGAGGCAAATCTCTTACTGCTTCATGTGCAATAGGGACTGAGTTTGTAGTATGCTTTGAGGCTACAACGTATGGTATCTGACTGATGAAATTTATCTTAGAACTTGGAATTTTCGACTTATAGCCAAGTCGCTAAGAAAGTATTGCAAGAATTATTCAGAATATTTTTCTCCAAATGATAAGTATTTAATGAAAATTTAAATACATAAGTGTTAAAGAGAAAGTACAGAAACAAATATATCCATAATAATATTGTATTAATGATTATACTTTAAGGGACATGTTGAAAAGATAGGTCATATGCTTATACCCATTATGTGAACATGTTAAAGAGATCATTGATATGCTGAGTATTTTGTTACTGGAAATTGACATATATCTATTATGCTTGTTTCTGTTTTCTTGTCTTTTCACTTTATATATACATTGAATGGTGTGGATGAATGATGACGAAATAATGTCTACAATAGACATGAATTGGAACCCAAGGCATTACAGTATTAGCCTTACTTGTCCCAATTAAAAATCGTGTTAAATTAAGTTGTTGGTGTTGTGATACATGAAAGGGAATTTGTTGGTCATATAACAGAGGACTGCCATGACTCGTATCGGCAGCTGACTTGACATTGATTTTACGGAACTCATAAAATGTATTTTTGAGCTATGAAAAGTTTCAGGAAATGAATTTGCACAGTATGGTTAATTTCTTGTACTAAACTTATGAACGAAAAATATTATTCATGGGCGTATGAGCCAAGTGGGAGAATGTAAGAGTTCTATTTAAACTCTGTGTCCCACACACCCATCTTGATAGAGTTTGGAAAAGTTCAAAGCTTATCATTTAATAGATGAGTTATAATGTGATAAGAAAAACTCCTAAGATATAAGATTAATTCTAAATCTCTAATCATAGTCAAACACAAAGACTTAGATTTCTTGATGGCCAGAAGTCTATAAATAGTACTGAGGGGTTAAAGGGCTTTCATCTACAACATTAGAGTGCCTCTAGCCATCGGGTGACACTAGTGAGACTAAGTTGCTAGGGTGATCCTTCTCTCATAATCAGATCAAATTTTTCATCAAACAAATGGAGGAAGGTATGTGTTTCATTATCATTGTTTTATTATTGTAGATCATAGAAAATCAAAGATCCAATTATTAATGTTTATGTTAAAATATTTAACAGTTATTTGTTTGTGACGAAAAGATTATTTGTGATAAAAACAAACTTAGTTTAACTGTAAATTGTCATTTCGTTAAAATTAACTGACTGCAAATAAGCAGTTTTCTTATAGTAATGTACGTATGGTACAGACTTTAATAAGAGAAACAAAATCAGCCTCTTTCTTTTACTTACATGATAAACAATATAAGACAGCTATATATATATATATATATATATATATATATATATATATCTATATATATAAAGTGTGTATGAGACGGATATGAGATGGAATTTCTTGTTTTAACGTTTTTTTTTTTTGGTTTTCGTTAAAGTTAACGGCAATATATATAACTCTATTAATGGCTTGTTGTGCATTAATATATATTGTGTGTGCGTGTGCATAATGGCTCTCCAACTTCTTGTGCGTTCGTGCGCATAATGGCTTTGCAAGAAAAGCATAAAAAATAAAAAATAATAAAAAAAATATATATATATATAACTCTATTAAAAAAAATGATAATCTCAAAGTGCAGAATGTATTTTTTTTGGACATTTAGAATGAAATACTATTAATTAAAACTTTTAAACATTTTAATATATATTTATATCTTTTCAAAGTTTTTAATACCATTTTGAAGATCGTTTGGTTAAAGCACTGCAATAAAATAAAATGAGATCAAATTATTGGAGCATCTGACTATCTAAAATATAAATTTCACAACTTAGTAATCATTTGTATCAAAATTTTATAAACAGAACCACAACAGTGAAATATCCTCAACGAGGTTATATAGTTATCCAGCAAAATATAATATAAAACCAAAATATATAGGAAAAAAGAGAAATAAATCTCATTTGACCCAAAACATGCCATTAAATACCATCATCTTGATGATGCAAACTCAATCATCTTGTTAAAGTACTGATTGTAGTAGTTTATTTATTTGTTAAAGTTCATTTGTAATATTCTATTAATTATATTACTTGTATAAAAATTGAAGCAATGTCTTCTAAGCTACATATGCCATCAACTATTTTTACAAATTTTATAAAAAATATATTATTTTTATAAAATAACTATTTAATCTAACTAGACAAACGTGCTTTGTACGTTATTTTGACCTAGTATATATATATATATATGTATTATCCACGGACTAAGAAATGAGAGAGTTAATTGTTTCTGTACGAAATAGTGTAAAAAAGCAATAAAAATATAAGAAAAAAAAGGTTGGCCTTTGAAATCAGATTATTATGATCCATTAAAATCAAATTAATTATGGAGAAATGAATTATCCTCTCGATAGCAATTAATTAAGTTATTGTCTAGGGTGTTGCTAGTATGCTGCCCAGCCTTGACCGCTAGGCGTGCCCACTAATATAAATTGTATATTTTATTATTTTTTCACATCTTTTATAAATTGTATTTTTTAAATATTTTTAAATATTTAAAAAATACACTAAAATCACTTTCTTGATTATTAAACAAAAAAAATAATTAAATATATGAACGGTCAAAATGAGATCAGGACAAACTCACGAGGCATACTATCATTTTCCTGTTGTCTATGATTGATAACTTTGAGCCCAGTAATAATCTATAATTGTTAGAAAAATCGGATGTGTAGGAATTAGGTAGAATCCTAGTACTTGGAGCACATGAAAAGAAAAGAATATTAAGCACTACTACTCTACCAACTGAAAAATCGGTAAATTAGAAAATTTTGTTAGCTAATCATTCACTAATCACGTAAATAAGAAGAAATCATGTCAAGACAAAAATAACAAAAATACTACAATCATGCAAGACCTTTTTTTGGTAATTAGGTGTGATTAGAAGGCAATTGGCTCTATCATTAAAAAGAAGGAAACAAGAAAAAAAATTAGAAAAATAAAACGATTGGGGAAAAGAAAGTGGCTTTTCTTGATTGGGTTCTGTAAAGTTCTTAGGCCTTCTAAGAAAAGGTAGAGAACTTGTATCATACAGCATTGCCATAGGCCTTAATGTTAAACTACATAAAATGTGTATATTTTTTATACTCTATTCGTTTAATTGTTTATTAAAATATTCATCAAATTAATCTAAACATGGATCATGTGATTAATTGCCAGCGTATAGGAGTAATGCATTAATAAATCATTTGTCTTATGTTGGCCTGTTTCTATAAGGTTTGAAATGGCACATTACCAAATAAGTGCCTTGCCAATTGTATATTTATAATCAAAACAAGACATATCTTTTACAACTAAATATATGTGATAAGAGAGAGTTTAATATATGTGGCTGCACATGACCGGATTGAGCGTCATTCGGAGTGGAGCATTGCACCGATGCGCGGCTTTAAAGGAAACACGTGAGTCCCTCAACCACCACGATTCATCTTCCGTTGACACCATGTGCGGCAGCTTGGGGCCCAGTGACTCCGGCAACGTCTTTACCTACCGATCGGCTCCTTCCCAATGTGGAATGCGCCACTAGCTGCCTTCTCTTTTGTGTTTCCCGATTCTGTTTAGTTGGTGTTGTTTGGTGGTTTCCGACTTTATGTTGGTTTTTTTTGTTGGTATTTGTTTGTTTGTTTTTTTAGAAAAATAAAGTGAAGTAGGCTATTGGACTTATGTCCATAGCAGTATTGGTTCCTCCCTCCTCCAGTTAGGAGGATGGGTGTAGTGTTTACTTCTCCTCTTTTGAAGGATGGAGTTTGGTTACGAGGTTGGTTCTGCCTCTATTTTATACAGAGATTAATACTCTCTCTTCTAGGAGTTTTTGAAGTTCAGACAATGCCGTCGCAAAGATATTTGTGTACGGGGAGCTTACAACAGGAATTTAGTTTGGCTTGTAATTTTGAGTCACAGATATAACTTCCTTATGTAATGAAATGATGTCTATTTCTATCAAAAAATAAAAATACAAAGAAAAGATAAGATATAAAGAACATGATCATTCCAACATATTTGAATGTGAAGTTATCTAGAGTGTTGGTGTTTGAGAAGTATTCTGTTGTTGGAATAATTGTATTGCCGCTTAAGTGTTTGTTAGTGTGGATGAGGAAAACTAGTCATTTACTCTAACATCCCCTGCAAATTGATGGGGAGTGCATGAACCAACAGTTTGTCCCTAAGGATTAAAAACCGATCCTTGGTTAAGCATTTGGTAAATATATTTGCAATCTGAGCTTGAATGGAAATGAAGCGAATACTGATATATTTGTTTCAAACCATCTTTCTAATGAAGTCGTAGTCCACTTCAATATGTTTGGTTCTTGAATGAAAAATCGGGTTGGCAGCCAATGACACTGCCCCAAGATTGTCACACCAGAGAATTGGTGCTACTGAAAGGTAAATATAGAGGTTTTTAAGAATAATTCTTAGCCAGTAGAGCTCTGCAATCACCAACGCCATTGATCTATATTCCGATTCAGTACTGTAGTTTGAAACCACAAATTGCTTTTTTTGCACTCCAAGAGATTAAGCAAGAGCCAAGAAATATTGCATATCTAGTTGTGGATCAAAGATCGTCCATTGACCTAGCCTAGTCAGAGCCACTAAATGCATTGAGAATGAGAGGAGCTTTGCCAAGAAATAAACTACTATGGACTGAGCCCTTGAGATATCTACTAGCATGCTTGGCTGCCGAAAAGTGTTATGTTGTAAGGGAATGCAAGTATTGACATAGATGGTTGACTGGAAAGACAATTTCTAGTCTAGTAAGAGTATAGTATTGAAGGTCTCCAAATAGTTTTCTATAGTTGGTAACATCATCTAGAGGGTCCACTAAGAACTGTGAGAGTTTGGTTTTCTAGGTCATTGGAGTAGTGCATGGCTTGGCACCAGCCATTAAAATATTGATATAATAAATCAACTATGTACTTCGACCGAGACAAGTAAAAACCAATAGAGTCACAATGAACCTTTGAGCCAAGAAATTAGTTCGAGGAACCCAAATCCTTAACCAACTCTTGCTTATGACAATTGATGAGACCCATAATAAGATTGAAGTCAGTACCTATTATACTATTATCATCTATATAAATAAGCAGAAAGATATGGGCTGAGTGACTATGAAAAACAAAGATAGAATATTGAAAATGAGATTCTGTGAAGCCAATGTTCTGCAAAGTTTGTGCAAACATGTGAAACCAAGCTCTGGGGACCTATTTAAAGCCATAGAGAATCATGGCAGAAGACGACCAACGAACCAACCTCCCACGTGCTTACCTGTTTTGGAAACTTATGCTAGTAATAGTGAGAACATGGAAACTAGTAAAATTAACGGTATAGAGAAACATGATAAGGCAAGAGCGATTATGGACGAAGACGTTATTTCTAATGCAGAGAATCGAGAAAATCAAGGGGAAGATCATCAGGAGAAAAGATGGGAGCAATTGGGGGGGACTAACAACTATCAAAGTATCCCAAAATAAATTGAAGTACACTGATTTTGTTGTTGCTTATGGATGGGTGGGTTTGGGGCCTGTGGTGCATGGGCCAAGTCATAATGGGCTCAATGGGGTAGCTGAGCAAAGGCCTGAGTTTGAGACTGTTGTACCAAATGGGGCATCCCCTCAAAAAATAAATACAATTGGCTTCCAACAACAAACTCATACCAAGGAGAGCACCAAGACTCGTGGGGGATGGAAGAAGCGAGCTAGTGCCTCAGGTAAATCATCTTGCTTAATCTCAAACGAAGTGGGAAAGAAAAGATTATTATCAGAAGATGATGTTTTGTTTGGTGAGAATTTTCAAAAGAAAAGTAGAAGGGGAGAGGGGGAAGTACAATCTGCAGTATCTCATTTGGCTCGGGGGGGGGGGGGGGGGGGGGTGGGACTTTGTGAGATGGCATCTACAAAACTTCTATCAGTGGTGGCTGGTTCCTAGCCCCGCCGGTCACAATGAAACTTTTAAGGTGGAATTCCCGTGGGCTTGGGAACCTATAAGGAATTCGTGCACTTCTTGACTTAGTTAAGAAGGAAGGTGTTGATGTGTTTTTTTTTTTTTTTATGGAAACTAAATTGCTAACAAGAAGGATGGAAATATTGAAATTTCGTATCAGCTTTGAGTGTTGTATGGCTATATACTGTGAAGATAAGAGTGGGGGTATTGCCCTTCTTGGAAGGAAGAAGTGGTGTTATCTATGTTAAACTACTCTAAATATCAATTCACGCAAACGTGGTAGACAATGAGGATAAGAACATGAAATGGTTGTTCACAGGTATATATGGACACTGTGTTGCACAAAAAATGTATAAGACATGGAGTTTGTTGTGATCCTTAAAAGGAAGGGGAACTCAGGGCTAGTTGGTGTGCGAAGATTTTAATAAAATTTTGAGTAACTAGGAGAAAATGGGAGGAAGGGATAGGCCTAAAATCAAATGAGAGAGTTTAGAGCTGCTCTTGTAAATTGCAGGATTTGGGTTACACAGGGATTAAATTCCCTTGGTGTAATAGGAGGGGAAATCACCAGAATATCAATGAGAGCTTGGATCAATATTTAGCCAACTTAGCATGGAAGGATCAGTTTCATAATGTGAAAACTTCACATGGGACAGCAGCATCCTCAGATCATATCCCTATTATCTTATATGTTGATGAGGGTATGCCTATGCAAAGAAGTCATAATCCTTTCATGTTTGAGGCTATATGGACAGAATCTATGGAGTGTGAAAATGTTATTTTTGAAGCATGGTGAGGGGTTTTTGGCACAATGGATATGCAGGTTGAGATGAGGAAAATAGTAAAGTGCAATAAGAAGCTTCAGATGTGGAACAAAAGTTCTTTTGGTCATGTTCGAAGGAAGATTCAACAGGCTAGAAATGCCCTTCAACTACTCCAAAGCATTGACACTGGATGCATTAAAGTCAAATATCATAGAGAAGCTAGGGTCGATGTGCAAACTTGGCTGGGAAGAGAGGAAATTATGTGGAGACAAAGATTTAGGCCCCATTTGGAACTTGGACTGAATTGACATCAACTCAGTGAAATTTAATTTTAAGTTGAGTCTAACATCCAAGCACTCAACTCTTAAATCACTAAACTCATCTCAACTTAAAACCTCTTTACACGTGGAACCCACAATAGAGGTATCAAAGTCATAATGTTGAAAAGGAACATACACAGTTGATAAGTTTGCGAAAATGATGTTACAATCCCAAAATATCCAGTTTGTGAACGTAAATTCTTACTCTTCGAATGCTTAAATAACCATTCGAATATGCAGTCAAACGCATAGTTTGACCGCATATGTTACGTTCGAACGATGCATTGGACCACTTCTATTACGTTTGAACGGTAACAAAATTCGATCGAACGGATTATGATGTACACAAAAATAGTAAGGAATTTTACTAATAAGGCAAGAATATTGTGTTTATCATATATATATATATAATTGATTTTTCTACACCATCTTTAATTTTGTTAAGATAATTGTAAATCTCATAATAATCACTACACTTAAAATTCTTCATTAATAATGTCCTCAAAATATTGTTTGAGAGAGAACAATATTACTAGAGTGTCAGGTGAAGCTGGTGGACTTTAAGGATCTTTGCTTGGGGCATGGTCCCTGGCATCTATTTTCGTAGAGCTTGCTTGGCAACCAATCATTGATTAGAAAGATGAAGGAATAGACAAGATCATTGCCTTCACCGACATGGTATTTGAGTTCTATAGAGAGCTTGTGGTGCCAGCCAAGATGATGAGGCATACACAATCTCTGTTTGGGGTGTATCCATTGCATTTTTAGTGGGCGTAGTCACCGAGTTTCTTGGTATTCCTTAACTGCCCACTACATATCCAATCGTCATGCCAAGGGAGTCTATAGTTGCGGGTGAGGGAGAGATGGTTGAGGACAATGACACTGATGTAGATGGACTAGATGGCCTCCCTGATCATGAGATTCAATAGTTGGTTGTGAGTCTAGATGCTCATCCCTACGATGGGACCAAAAGCACCAAACAAGCAGATTTATCTGGAATTTTCAAGATAATGAACTTAATCGTCGCCAACGACATCAATCCTCAACGACACAAGATAGAGATTGGCATGAATCGATCACGCGCGGTTTATGGTACGCATTGCTCGTGGGGAGCTTTTAGACCTAGTGAGTTATATCTTTGCTAGGATTCAATCAGGGGTCCTGATCACACAATTTTTTGTAGCAATGGGGGTCTAGGTAGATGTTCTTGAGCGTGTCTGGGAGCTGATGGGGCCTATCAACTCTTACACCTTGTCACACAACAAGGGATGCTCCAACAAGAGGCCTTGTGCTCCCACTACGGAGATGGCCAAGATTCACGGAGATGCACACCCGACAGATCATGAGGTATCGGGTGAGGCCATTACACAGGGGCAACATGCACTTCTATTCATGATGAGATTGCAAATATAGTGCATGCAGAGATTCGTGCACACTCAATAGAGGTAATGGATGCAGTGCATACAGAGATCCAGAGTGTCATCTCCAACGTATGTACAAAGATTACTAGCATCGTCACAGAGTTGGGTCGAGATGTGCAAATGACTTAAGTAATGATCTTGACACGGCTGACACAGGTTGAGACACGCCTAGCAGGAGTCGAGTTGGTGGTCCAGGACTTGGGGGTGTAGTGCCTCATTATATTTGCAACTTTCATAGTTTTTTGTATGGACATAAAATGTTTTTTAAAACTAATTTAATTATGAATTGCTGCTCAAACATCATTAAGCATCACTTCTATCACATTTATTTGTCCTTATTTTCTCTAATAATCAAGTTTTTTAACGTCCACCTTTTCATTTTCTAAATTATTTATTGATCTTCATTCTATATATTCTTTAACTACTATTTCTTAATATAAATTAAATATTTGTCCCTAATTGATTTAGGTATTGTTTTGACATCAAAATAAATAAAAATTCTAATCATGTTCGAACGTACGTATTTTATAAGCCTTCGAATGGTTTTTCCACTCCCATCAAAGAAATCATTTGATCCCGCCATATTTTCTGTTTGAACTATATTTATTCCGTTCGAACGTGTTCTAAGTTTACGTTCGAATGTTAAACTTAATGTTCAAATGATTGTATTATTTGGGACAACTTCTTCCATGTCAAAAACTATCGATTGAATGAAATATAAAGCGTTTGAATTATAATTATTCTATTTTCAAGGACAATAAAAAATGCTTCTTGTTCGAACAGTTATATTAGGCATTCTAAGGGTAAGTTGATTTCTCGCTTAAATCAGACGCCATTTTTTAGTTCGAGCGTAATTAATTTCTGTTCAAACATTTATTCCTTTCATGATCGAACGTTTTATAAACCGTTCGAACTAAAAATTTAGAGAAATGATATTTGCAGTCATAAGTGCTCAAGAGCCATGCACTTATTTAAAAAAAATGAGTAAATATGAGATTCAAATGAAAAAATAAATTTTTTTAATTGTATCTCATTCTTTTCAAAAACAGTGGCAAACCATAATATGTCTATCATTACTCAAGAATTTATTAGGGACAATATTTTTTGTCCCTAAATAGCGTCCCGTTCAAACTTAATATTTATTGTTTGAATGGTAAAGGGCTAATGTCAGTATTTAGGGAAGAAATTTGAATTTAATCGCTAAAAATAATTTTGGGACAATTTTATCTCGTTAAAAAAAATATCCCAAAAGACCATTTTTTTTGTAGTGTTAATTTTAATTGTCTGCTGTAATGAAGACACTGGAAAATTTCATATTACATGATCAAGATCTTCTGATGTACCACAAGCCCAAAGTGAAATTATGAGAAAACAATAATAGAAATATTACACGAACAAAGTGTCTAAACTTTTGGTAGATCACCTCATGGACGAAGACTAAAAAATAAAAGAAAATAAATTGATTTTAATTTTACTGATCACACTGAACTAGATCTCCTACCTGGTTGTGATACCCTTTATGAGGTTATATTACTCACCTCAAGTTTTCCTAACATGCTAATTGATTTGTTAATCCAAGATTATTGGTGAATATTTTTTCTAGCAAATAGTGCAAGATCGAACATACATATATATAATCTGCAAAGTTACAAAACATTTATACTACAAGAAAACTATTTATTTGCGACCAGTTAATTTCAACGAAATGACTATTTGCAACTAAAATTGGTTGCAAAAAGTCTTTTAGTGGCAATAAATTAGTCGCAAAAGCCCGTTTTTCTTGTAGTATATAATATATATTTAACATTTACAAAAACTAATTTCAATATTACATATATCATGTTCTTTCAACCATAGTTAAATGCTTTGAGAGAGCAAATATTAATGGTTTATATTCTTCGCTTTTGTGACGTGCCACAAGTGATTTGATCCAAATTAAAATTCTGAGAAAACAATAATAGAATTACATTTATACCCAAAGTGTACGTCAACCCATTGCAATTCGTCTGCACCAATACATAAATAGAAATGCTAAAGTGGCTGACTTGTATATGGTGGCTTTGGGAATCCCATACTTTCCTTTTCCAAAAAGCCCCTTAAAAAATGGCCAGAAGCATAGCACCAACCACACACTACAAAAAGCCTCCCCTAGCCCAGATCCAGCATGCCGGCCATCATAAGCTGGTGTATGTTGCAACTTTAACAAGCTTACTACCAAAGTGGTCAAATGAACTAGCAAAATGGTTGTCCCTGGCACAAAAATAGGTGACTCATTGAACGTGAGCCGACCGACATCATTATCATCACCATCATTAGAGGCTTGTTCTTTTTGTGTAACCTCAAAGACTATCTCGGATAATCCTAATAGCTTGAGAAGAGCACTAAGAAATCCAAATAACCATGCAGTCATTGTGTATACTCTTGCCATTCTCTGGTTATTCCACCAAGCTCGCAACGACTGGCCAGCTCTCAAGTACTCAGATAAAGTGTATATGTTGTACGCTAGAAAGAGAGAAACCGGTATATATAGAGCTGGTTCTTGGACCTATATATATATATGTACAGACATTAATTTTTAACTTTTATAACTAACATAACACTATGGACGTGATTTAGAATAATTCATTGATGTAGTCATGAGCTTCAACATACAAATCCGGATTACTATCTTGTCCAAATTGAGGAAAAGCAAGTTAAGAGAAAAAAAAATTGTATAGGTTAGAAATAATGACAAGCAAGCTTGATTATCTAGTTTTTTTTTTAGAAAAAAAAATGAGTGGGGAGGGTCAGCCTGTGTAGCTTCCCCTTTTGGGAGTGACCATAAGGGCCCCCACTTACTGGGACATATTCGGATTGAGCCATAACTACTGATCTCGTGAGGGGCAACCTATCACGGCAACCCTACCAAAGTGTCTGCATGCAAAAGCCACCAAAACTTTGGTTCACAAGTTTTACTAAGACAAGCCGTTTCGAACCTGTGACCTTGGACAAGAGAGGGAATAATGATCTCCTAGCTTTTGACAACCGGACTACCACCTTGGTGCTAGCTTTATATTCTTGTTGGATGTAAGGTTTAGGGTTGCATGTTTTCATTTGAATCATTTGAATCCGCATGTAAGGGTTAAAATTGGAGGTTCTAGTTTATGAAACTAACCTTGGGTAAGAAGTGGGAGTCGGCAATAATACAATAGGCAGAAAGGGCAGCATAGCACAACTCGAAGATGGGGCGTAGACCCCAAGTGAGGATCCACAGATAGGCCAAACATTGCCTCCATTGGAGCTTTGCAGAAAGGGAGGCAAATATGGGACAACTTTTGCTTAATAGAATCTCAAGCAACCCAGTAGCCCACCTCTTTTGTTGGGTCATTGTAGCAGGGCCGCTCGAGGGGGCACACCCTAGAAAGGCAGGTGGGTCTGGCGTACAAGGTGCAGACCTCCAACCCTTCTTTTGAATCATTTGCCCAGTATTGATGTCCTCTGCTGTAGATCCATAGATCCAACCCATCTGCTACAGGATAACCACAAATATGAAAGATAACAAAATGAAGTAGAAAAAACCTATTTGAAAGTTTGCTTATTGATACAGTCAACATGTTTCGGATATAGAAGCCTTCTATACTAGTTAGTATTGGTGTTTTAACTGTTTTCTCTATAAATATAATAGACTCCACAGCAAGTAATATACCGACTTGTATGTAGTAGAACTTTTCTTGGATTAAGTAATACTAGGTCAAATAATAAGGGGATAGAGTTTTCTTTCTTGGTAAGTCATTTTTGGAGTACTCTTTATCATCACTAGTACTATTAATCTTATCTTTAGTACTCTCTTGTTGCCAAAGTAAGAATGAGTAAGACCAAGAATACATGGGTGAAAAAAAATTCTCTAGATCGGCCTTCGTGCACTTTGGCACATAACAGCTGACCTTTGTACCCCAGCTAGTGCCATACTCGTACCCACAACTGGCTATTTGGTATGTTGCCTCCACATAGCTCTGAAGATTAATGTATGGTTCATGCCCAGTTTTTCCTTTTAAAGCATCAACAGCTGATTTGATAAACTCCTTTGAATGCCCAAATCCTGAAAACAAAGCCTCAGCCAATTTTCCTGTGAAAATGAGAAGTTGAAAAACATTCATTTTCATACAAAAAGGAAAAAACTCATGAACTAAGGATCGGAACTATATATAGTTTTAGCGATATTAAGAATTAGGTGATTAGATAGGAAGTCATAAGAAGGGAAACTTCAAGAAAGCATTTTTTTAGTTAAAAAAAGTACATCTTACTTCACTTACCATCAATTGAATCTACATTATCTGGGGATAAACCATAGATAATCTTCCTTCTGTGAAAACAACCTGTTCCACCATAAATCGGTCCTTGAATTCCGTCTATTCCACGTGCTGTATACTATGTACATAAGCAAAATAAAATCATTTCTCTCTGTATATATATGAAATGTTGTAAGAATGAAAGAAAAATAAAAGGAAAAAAAGCTATCTTTTAAGTTCAAGATTTAAAACCACCTCGAACAAAACCACCAGCTGATTGCCATAAGGATCATCCTTTAATCCATCGTAGAATCGTTGCGGGAACTGAACATATGCAATTTCAGATTCACTCTTGGAATCCAATAACACGCACATTGCATGTAGAACGACTTTTGGATTGTTCACAAACATATCGCAGTCTATATTTAACATGTACGGAGCGTTCGTCATCAATGCAGAGACTCTCGTCTATATAATATATATATTTGACATAAACAGTAGAAATTAAGAGTGTTATAATCAATCAGATAAACACCATGCAGTAATTTATAAATTCTTGCATGGGGGGAGTTTTAATTGAACTCCTCATCAAAAAATGTCATGTCTTACTAGAGCGTTCATGGCACCCGCTTTGTAATGATGTGGATGCTTATGCTTCTTCTCCCTAGATATATAGACCAAATGGGGTAACCCATCTGGAAGGCATTCCTGATTCTCCCACAAAACCTGAAACACGATTATCTAGGTAAGTCTTTTTGGAACTTAAACGGTAAATTATTAAATCCTGATCACACCCCCCACAAAAATACTGCCAATATCATATATAATCTCAAACACATCTTCGGATGATGCAGTAATAATCGTAACAATTAGTCACCTCCCAACAAACGATTTCCATCGAACCATTATGTTAGATAGAGACATAGGGGGTTTAATGGAAGATAAAATGCCAACATTAATGATATATAGATCATATTTATAATGAAAATAGCATATATAATAATTATATTACTTCTGAAACAAAGCGTAAAAAGAAATATAAAAAGATGGCAAATTACCACCCAATTTTGCAATCACCTCAAAAGTTTGAGATAATTACTCTTGATAACAAAATAAAAACATGAAAAAAATAAAAAAACAATTGATGGGTGGCTACAGAAGTCATAGTATTGAGCTCATGTATTTGAGACCGTAAAGCTGTAAAGCTAGTTTGTGGGGCTTTTCCTTCAGTTTATCATCTGAATTTACATGCGAGCTATGTGTACACCGCCGCGTCGAGACTCTCTTTCGAAAGTGACATTACCACCCTCTTCAAGAAGAGGGAAAGATCACTCCTAATTGCTATTGAAGAATAATCTTACATTGGGCAGTTTTATGACATGAGTTAGGCCATGAATTTCTTCAAATGCAGCCATGATTCGTGAATAACCAAGACAGTTATAAGTTCGTGGGATTCCATCATAAATTGGTATATGTCCCTGCAGCCAAATGAAAGGTTTAATTTACCTTAATAATAGTTGGATGGTTTTTGCGTTCTACATTTGAGAATTCTGCAAAATCCCCTGTAAAATCACATGGTCGAACAGAGTTTTTGACCGCCACCTCGATTTTGTTGGAAAGCTGCTCATACTCATTCTACATGAGACGAAGACAAAAAGGCTTTTTTAAGACATTAATTTTATGATTAATTTATGGAAGGAAATTAAATTAGACATATTCTAACTCTGACAAGCATTAATGAATTATTGTTACCTTCATCCTTTTCCATTCATGTTGGAACTCCTTTGTGCTATCACTGAACGTTACAATAGGATCACTGGAAAAGTATCTAAAAGGAGCTCTAACTTGAATATCATATTTCCTACAAAAAGGTACCCAAAGTTGGGCAAACTTTGAGGCCTCGACAAGGGAATAGTAGGTAAGAGGAGAACAGCCATCATCCGATACATAGCAAGCAAGCTTCTGAGCTGGGTAATCTACTGCCAACAAAGAGAGCACTGTGTTTACAGTGATGATAGGAGGTTCTAGCACAGGGTCCGCAGTTGTCACAAACATGTCCACTGAGGGAAGCTCATCAGTTTCCCTATCAAGAATACCGTCATGATCAAAGTTATATTCAATAAAATGAGGCATAATCAAGGATAATCGTCACAATATTTCTTAGAAATTAATTGGAATTTTCTATTGTCAAACCTTCACTCTTATTATCATTTGTTCGATAGATCTTGTGCATATATATATATATATATATATATATATATATATATATATATATATATATATATATATATATATATATATATATTCCAACAAGTTATGCAGCAAAAACATCATCTACAGAAGATAGCTAGAATGGTATATATAGATGATGTTACCTTTGCAAGAGATGGTCCGGGTAAGTTTTGAATATCACACGATTCCATTTTATGTTGAGGACTAGAGACCAAACGAAGGTGAACCATGACTCACATAGGAAGGCAAGGAGCCAAGTGAGCCCATGGTTTTTGAGGTGGAGGAGACGATAAGTAAGGAGAGAAAGGAGTAGGAATAAGATTATGATATCCAAGGTTCTTTGCACAGTGTTTTTAAGAGGTGTTTTTTCATATAAAGGGAGAGAGATGAGGCTCGCCATGGAGTGTAAATCAAACACTCTCTGATAAAATTCCTCTTCATTCATTGATTTTGAACAGTGTACAAGGACTCTATTTATAGACAAATATTGCCGACGTTTGTTCAGGCAAAATGACAAGCAATTTGTGTGCAACGTTTTCTGCCAGCTTGAGTGTAGACAGTTACAACAGAAAAGGACCTTTGTACAAAACAGAGTAACCAATAGAAATTTTACTACAATAACCAACTGAGAATATTTACAATAAATTGTTTCCAGAAGTGTCTTCTTGCTTGAGTGATTTGGACGCCACATGTGCTGCTGAGTTGGAGATGGAAGTAGAGCTGGAAGCTGAATCACTAACACCCTCCCGCGAGTCCAACAGGGGAACCATGGTGAGACTTGTGCGTAGAGAACTAAACCGAGAGGATGACAGTGGCTTGGTAAGGATATCAGCTACTTGATCTTGAGAGGAAATAAAAGCAACTTGTAGAGTTTTGGAAGACACCCTGTCCCGTACAAAATGAAAGTCGATCTCCATGTGTTTTGTGCGTGAATGAAGCACAGGATTGGCTGAGAGATATGTGGCTCCCAAATTATCACACCATAAGGTGGGAGCTTTGGGAAGAAAAATGCCTAATTCATGAAGGAGAGACTGCAGCCATAATAACTCAGCAGTGGTATTAGCAAGAGCTTTATACTCTGCTTCAGTGCTAGAACGAGCAACGGTTTGTTGCTTCTTAGAACCCCATGAAATTAAGTTTGGACCAAGAAAAATGCAGTGACCCCCAGTAGAGCGCCTGTCATCAGGGCAGCCTGCCCAGTCGGCGTCAGAGAATGCTTGAAGATGAAAAGAAGGAGAAGATGTAATGAGAAGACCAAAGGTAGCTGTGTGTTTAAGATAGCGGAGAATCCGCTTGACGGCTTGCCAGTGATTTATGGTAGGTGCATGCATAAATTGGCAAGTTTTGTTCACAGCAAAGGTCACATCGGGACGAGTAAGAGACAGGTACTGAAGACTACCAACAGTGCTCCTATAAAGAGTAGGATCACTGAACGCAGCGCTATCGGAAAGAGAAAGATTTATATTAGAAGCCATGGGAGTTGTGACAGGTTTGGCAAGATCCATCTTGGTCCTTCGAAGTAAATCACAAATGTATTTGGTCTGAGAGAGATGAAGACCATTTAAACAATTTTGAATTTCTAATCCAAGGAAGAAACGAAGTGGACCTAAGTCCTTGACTGGAAAGGACTGACTGAGTGACTTGAGAACCGATGCAATGGCCGTTTGACAAGATCCCGTAAGGATGATATCGTCGACATACACTAGAAAATACAGGGTAATAGAAGAGTGTTTGTAAATGAAGAGAGAGGAGTCAGAAATAGATTGGGTAAAACCAATCTCAAGGAGCCGTGTGCTTAATTTCGAAAACCAGGCTCTGGGTGCTTGTTTAAGGCCATAAATGGCCTTCTTCAAGCAACAGACATGAGAGGGATAATCAGGGTTCACAAATCCAACAGGTTGAGTCATAAAAACTCGTTCCTGAAGATCTCCATGCAAAAAGGCGTTAGAGATATCTAACTGCCGAAGGGGCCATTTTGCAGAAACAGCTAGTGTAAGGATGGTCCGAATGGTGATGGGTTTGACCACAGGACTAAAGGTTTCAGAGAAATCTATACCTTCCTGTTGATGAAAGCCCTTTGCGACCAGACGTGCTTTGTAGCGCTCGACTGTGGCATCAGAGTTGCGTTTGGTGCGGAAGACCCATTTACAGCCAACCAAATTATCGATGCCAGTGGGTGGAACCAGAGTCCATGTTTGAGTGTCCATGAGAGCCTGAAATTCTGTAGTCATGGCAGCTCGCCATTGATGATACTTGGCAGCTTCTGTAAAATTCGCAGGATCATCAGGAACAAGGGTGGATGTGGTGGTAAGATAGCTCTGTGGCGGTGGCCATGGCACTGTCCCATCTGAGAAAATTTTTGGACGGAGAGAGTTAGTTTTGGATCGTGTGAGAATGGAAGGAGGAGGAGAGAGAGACTCGGAGGTAGACGAAGAAGAAGGAGAAGAGGAAGACGACAGGGGACTCTGATCTGGAGAATCGGGTTTGGACGTAGTCGAGGATGAGGAGGGTTGGGGTATCAAGGCAGTAGACGAAACGGGCCTGGAGTTAGAGTGATCCGAAACAGAATGAGGACTTTTAGAGAAACTTGGGCTGTGAGCATTGTGAAGAGGAGAAGTGGGCTTAGGTGCATCATCAAGGGAGTACGTGGGCTGGGAGGAATTTGAAGGGAGGTATGATGTGTTACGAATGGGAAGAGGGCCCAGAATGGAAGGTAGCTGGGATGGATTCGGTTGAGAAGGAATTTGTGAAGGAGATTTGAATGGGAAGCTATTTTCATCAAAGATGACATCTCGGGATAGATATAGACGATTTGAGGGAATGTGGAGACATTTGTAGCCTTTGTGGGAATCACTGTATCCAATGAATAGACATTGAGTGGAGCGCAAATCAAGTTTATGGCGATTGTAGGGCCTTAAGTGAGGCCAACAAGCTGAGCCAAAAACTTTAAGCATGGAATAGTCAGGTGACATGAAAAAGATTTTTTCAAAAGGGGATTGGTTGTCAAGAAGAGGTGTGGGAAGACGGTTGATTAAATAGACAGCTGTTTGAAATGCGTCAGCCCAGAATTTTTGAGGTAAGAATGCATGGGCCATTAAGGCAAGACCGGTTTCAACAATATGTCTGTGTTTGCGTTCAACAGCACCATTTTGTTGGTGAGTGTGAGGGCAGGAAAGACGATGATTAATTCCTTGATGTTTAAGTAGGGTGTGTAAAGTGCGATACTCACCACCCCAATCACTTTGAAATGCTAAAATTTTGGAATTAAATTGCAACTCAACATTTTTTTGAAATTGAACAAACACAGAAAGAACATCTGATTTTTGTATTAATGGAAACCACCAAGTAAATCTTGTAAAGTCATCTAAAAAAGTGACATAATAACGGTAACCTTCACGAGAAGGAACTGGGGCAGGGCCCCATACATCAGAATAAAGGAGTTGCAGCGGTTTGGTGGATCGTTGATGAGATGAGGAAAAAGGTAATTGGGAGCTCTTGGCTTGGCAACAGGCAGAGCAGAGACTTGGTGGATCACGAGCAGAAACTGGAAGTGAATGTTGAGAAATGACACGATGAACAAGACGTAGAGAGGGATGCCCAAGTCGAGAGTGCCACTGAGAAGAAGTGGTTCGCTCACCAACAAAGGCTTGAAGTGTAGTTGGCGCAGAGGGAGATGGAGAGGCCGGAAAAGTGTAGAGTCCGTTATGAACGAGTCCACGAAGAAGAGGAGTCCCCGTCTTTGAATCCTTCACAATAAAAAAGGAATCATGAAATTCAAAGAAAACAGAATTATCAAGACAGAATTGTCGGACAGAGATTAGATTTTTTGTTATGTTGGGAACATGAAGTAAACTTTTGAGAGTAAAGGAGTGAGAAGAAGAATGAAACTCAGAATCACCGAAGTTAGCAATTGGTAGTGCAGTGCCGTCGCCTATACGGATCTGATCTGTACCATTGTAGGGATTGGAGTTGATGTTGAGGTGAGTGAGGTCAGAGGTAATATGATTGGTGGCTGCTGTATCTGGGTACCAAGATTGGTCAGGAATTGTGGCTGTGGTGGTGACGTTTGCATGGAAAGAACGAGGTGGTTCACTTTGAACAGCATGATCAAACCTGTAATAGCATTTGATTGCAGAATGACCAATTTTTCCACATACTTGACATGTAGGTTTAGAGTGGGGTAAGGGAGAGATCTGAGTGGAGGTATTTGGAGGAAAGGCATTTTGTGAGTTTGAGCGTCCCCTGCCGCGACCTCGATAACTCCCGCGATAAAGACCACGAGTGTTACTACGGCCACGATTAGAGGCAGTGAAATTTGCTGATAAATCTGTGGTAGGAGGTAGGTGAGATGAGTGAGAGAGACGACTCTCATGGGTAAGAAGTAAGCTGTAAATTTCTTCTGAAGATAAAGGATCGGCACGAGCAGTGACTGAGGTGACAAGGGCATCATAGTCACTGTTCAGCCCAGCAAGAAGGTAGGAAATAAATTCTGGTGAAGAGAGTGGGGTTCCGCAGGCACTCATAGTGTCGGAAAGGTGCTTGACCTTTCGAAAATATTCAGATACAGAGGAAGAACCTTTGTGGATTGTGGCAAGTTGATATCTAAGTTGAATGATTCGGGCATGAGATTGAGATGTGAAAAGCTTCTCAATGGCCGCCCAGACCTCCCTAGCTGTGGATTTACCAACGACTTGAGCAATCAGATTATCTGATAGAGAGGAAATAAGGGCGCTGAGGATGAGTTGGTCTGTTTGAGACCAAGTAATATAGTCTGGGTTGGGCGTAATCTGATCGTTTAAAAACCGAGGTGGTGGAGAATGAGACCCATCGACAAAATGAAACAATCTCTGGCCTCTCAGATATGGAACCATCTGAGTTTGCCAGAGAAGGAAGTTGTCATTGGTGAGCTTAACAGAGACGAGATGATTTAGGTGGGGTAAAAGAGGAGAGGGAGGGGGAGGAGTTGGAATAATAGGAAGGGAATCGTCGGCCATGGAAGACGTTTGTCTATGGATGGCTCTAATACCATGTAAATCAAACACTCTCTGATAAAATTCCTCTTCATTCATTGATTTTGAACAGTGTACAAGGACTCTATTTATAGACAAATATTGCCGACGTTTGTTCAGGCAAAATGACAAGCAATTTGTGTGCAATGTTTTCTGCCAGCTTGAGTGTAGACAGTTACAACAGAAAAGGACCTTTGTACAAAACAGAGTAACCAATAGAAATTTTACTACAATAACCAACTGAGAATATTTACAATAAATTGTTTCCAGAAGTGTCTTCTTGCTTGAGTGATTTGGACGCCACATGTGCTGCTGAGTTGGAGATGGAAGTAGAGCTGGAAGCTGAATCACTAACATGGAGGATGAGTAGATATCAAGGCACGCAGTTTCAGTGGAAAAACCTGCACTATTGACTATTGTGTTATCTAATATATAGGTGAATTCGTAATTGCCTTGATGGCTATGATCTGTTGCGTCTGCTGCAGAGTAGGAGTGGGTGTGTTTGGATGTTGAAGTGAGTTGAGTTGAGTTGAGTTAAGATGATAAGATATTGTTAGAATATTATTTTTTAATATTATTATTATTTTGAGATTTGAAAAAGTTGAATTGTTTATTATATTTTGTATTAAAATTTTAAAAAATTGTAATGATGAGTTGAGATGAGGTAAGAGGAGTTAAAGATCCAAACTAAGCCTTACCCGTATGGTGTGGGGCGGGGCGGCGCTGCCCACCCCTACAACAGAGTCATGTCAGCCTGGGAGGTGTATATGTCGCTTGTGGTACTACAGTACTGAGCCTGTCAAAATCAAGTGTATAATTAATGGATCATGCAACAGCTCCTGTTGGGCTCCGCTAGACTTAGCATGTATTTTTATATGTATATTTTTTTAATTTATTTTTTATATAGAAATTTTTACATTTTTAAATATTTTTAAAAATAAAATAAATTTAAAATATTATTAAAAAACATTTATTTAATCAGAGAGTAAAAAAAATAAATTATTTTATTTTACTTACTTCATAATTAAAGAAATATATTTTAATAATATTGTAATTTTTATTTTTTTTAATATTTAAAATTATAAAAAATATCTATATAAAAAAATTAAAAAAACACATATAAAAAAAATACTAGAGTCCAGCAGAGCCCAGCGGCATCTAGCATTTTCCTTAATTAATTCCTTGAATACTGTTCATACCGATTTAAGTCACGAAACCATATTGTCTAGAACAGCCTAGCGTGGAAGGGTTTTGTCCATGAGTACTAGTGATTTTCCAAAAGCTCGGACCACACGTTAACGAGTGGAACGTGCGAGTGAGTGGACAGAACATCCGGCCTCTTCCTATATATGTCTTTCCATTATTATTTTTTATTTTGTTTGTTTCCTGCCAACTTGATTCAGCAGGTTTAAACAATAAATTGAAGTTGTCTTCAAGGAGAACGTTGACAGTTACGTGTCGAAATTGTTTTGTTCAATATTTGTGTAACGTTACAATTGAAGGTCTAAAATACATGGTCTATACTTTAAAAGGACTAGTTAATGTTACAATTAGACCTTAAATTTCTGACGTCCTCGTCGGGCCTGTCCATTGTAGGTGGCACGGCTTAAGTCCCACATTTCTGGTTGGGATAGGCTCTGATACCATTTGTAACGTCTCAATAGAAGGCCCAAGCCACATGGCCTATACTCCAAAAGGACTAGTCAATGATACAATTGGAACCTTATAAAAAGCAAGAAATTCTCATTCCCAAGCAATGTGGGATCTCATACACCACCTACCCTTATCCATATCATTTGAGGTATCACAATTTGTATCCAATTAGAAATATTGCATGTTCTATATTGGTCCTCACCTTCCTCCTTCGTAACTCATGACAATAATAATTTTTCTGGGTCAGTTTTAGATGGTTTGGCTCCTCTCTCGCAATGATGAGAATCTCTCTCTTGCCATAATTGCAAGGTTTTCTCCCTCTACATTTGGGTGTGTTTTTCACTCTTATTGGTATTTCTGTTTGTGTAGTACTTGTGACTTTTTGCGATGGCGGATGATCTTGTGGACTGTAGGGGTTCCCTTTCATTATCTGAAGTAGAGAAATCTACTATATGTTTGTCTGACTTTACGAAGTTAAATAAAGCTTTTGATACTAGGAAGTGTTTCCTATTTAAGCTTTTGACTGTGAAGTTTTATAATAAGGAGGCATTCAAAAGGATGATGAAGAATTTATGGCATCTTTCGGGGGGCTTTTTAGATTTATGATATGGGGGAAAATCTTTTCTTGGCAGCCTGCTCTACCAAAGGTGAAAAAGAGAGGATATTATCTAACGGATCTTGGACTTTTGGAAATAGTCTGGTAATTTGAACTAATTATGATGGGTCTTTATAGATTTCAAAAGTACCTATGTTATTTGCTTCTTTTTGGGTCGAATTTATGATCTACCTCTGAATGGGATGAATGCACGAGCAGTTCGAAAAATAGCAGGAACTCTGGGTGATGTTGATCTTATTGAGACAAGGCCTGGCTGGGGGGAATTTGTTCGTGTACGCATATCCATGGACATAAGTCAACCTTTGGCACGTGGAAAATGAGTTGTTGTGGGCGAATCAGATTATGTATGGGTCCTTTTTAAGTTTGAAAGATTGCCACAATTCTGTTATTATTGTGGGGTACTGGGACATGGTGAGCGTGATTGCCTGCAATGGATTAATATTAGAGGTGATGCTAGTGACATTGAGTTTCCTTATGGTCCATGGCTGAGGGTGGGGAGTGCTCCTGTGAGAGCACGCAATCACTTGGGATCGTCTACTGAAGGAAGTACAAGAAACTCTTATCCTGTAGATGATGATCGGAGCAATTTGCCGGTGAAAGATCCAATGGTAGTTACTGACTCTTCATCCCAACCGTTGACGGTTCCAGGCAAAGACTTGTTGTGTACAACTGCTCAGGGGCGGTTAATCAATTAACGACTGTGAAAGTTGATGGGCCTAGAATGGGCCTGGGGCCCAAAGCTTTTTTAACTCCTTTGCCTTCTGTGCACCTGCAGGAACATCACTTAGAACCAGCATCTTCTTCTTTCCGTAAGGATACACAGTGAACATCAAGGGCGAATCGTGCCCGTCGTGCACGATCATCTCGATTTCCTTTGACTCCTTCAAATCGACAGTCGAATGAGAAGGCTTTAGGAGATTCAGGTGCTTTGATTCAGTTGAAGAAGCAAAAATCAGGGGAAGATGATTCACTGGTTGATGTCCCAATCGCATCGGCAGAGGCTGAGTTTCTGCCGACAACCATGAAAATTATGAGCTAGAACTCCCGAGGGCTTGGGAACCCTCGGGGAGTTCGAACCCTTCAAGTTCTTGTTCGGAGAGAAGGTCCTGATATTGTCTTTGTTATGGAGACACATTTCGGCTATTCTCGTATGGAAATCCTTAAGGTGCAGTTAGGGTTTCCTTGCTTTTTAATGGTGGGCAGCATGGGTCGTTCTGGTGGATTATGCCTTTTCTAGCGACGGAAGGTAAGTCTAGTCTTAAAATCTTATTCTCAGATCCATTTTGATGTGGTTGTTTCAGACCCAAATTTTGGAGTTTCTTGGCATTTGTCTACAATTTATGGGCATCTAGAGATAAATCTTAGAAGAGATACTTGGGCTTTGCCTCGTTTATTGAAAGATCAATTTGATGGACCATGGTTATGTTGTGGTGAGTTTAATGAAATATTGGAAAACTCTGAGAAATTGGGGGGTAGAGAGAGACCTGCTAGTTAGATGAGGGGTTTTCGAGATGCTCTAGATTATTGCCAATTACGCAGCATAGATGTCGTAGGGTCCTTGTATATATGGAGTAATTTGAGGGAGGGGTCTGCTCTTGCTTATGAAAGGTTGGCCAGATTTGTTAGTAATGTGGAATGGCTTGACTTATTCCCCACCTGTAGAGTTTGCAACCTTAAGACTTCAGTCTCAGACCATAGTTGTTTGGTTTTGAGTACGGATGCATTTGTGCAAAATGTTTTCAGGAAGCCTCCTTTGTTTAAGTCTGAATCCATGTGGGTGGGAGAGAGGGGTTGTGAGGAAGCTATTGCTAATGCTTGGTCTTTAAATTCTGATGCCTCCTTGATTGATAAAATCAAACATTGCCAGAGTAACTTGACAGTATGGAGTAAGGAATATTTTGGTAATGTTAGACATAAATTGGCTATAAAGAGGTAGGAACTGGATCAATTACAGAATGTATCTTATCCCTCTTACCCAATGCATGAGATACATTGTGTTAAAAATGACATTAATTATCTTTTGGAGACTGATGAATTAATGTAGAAGCAAAGGTCCCGTGTGCAAGGGTTGGCAAATGGGGATCAAAACACTAATTTCTTCCATTTTAAGGCTTCTCAAAGGCAGCGTCGTAATTTTATCACTGGGCTAAGGGATGATGTGGGTGTTATGCACAGTATCATAGTTTTATAGTAAAGTAATGAGAAAAGTATCGTCTTCAGGAATTGGTAACTTATTTGTGGCAAATACTGAAATTGTACTAATTCTGACTTTATTTAGAAAAGTCACTAAGATTTTTATAATTGTAAATTAAAATAAAATTAATTCAAAGAAAATACTCAAAGGAAAAGAAAGATATTGTTCAAAGATCAAATCAATGAGAAAGAAAACTTATAGGAAATCGATTTCACATAATTTCTCACTATGCTTTACTCATATAACTAATTGAATTTAATTCTCTCTGTTTGTTAGCAAATCTCCACAAACATCAAAAAGTCTCTTTCGATAGTCAATTAGAAATTATTCTTATTCATCATTTTACAAAATAGTATGCAAATTAATAAAGTAAGAAAGCAATAAGACCAATGATTTTAATACTATATAGGTTCATACAAATCTTTCAATCTTCTATAATTACCTATACCGAAATATCCAAGATCTATCCTATAATCTCCTCTTTCGACAGCAAATCACAATATTAAAATCATCTAATTAATGTTCAGTTAATTAGAAGTAATAAGCTCAGAATAAATCAGACAAACATAGAAGATAATTATTTCAAATTAACATAGAAAAGCAAGCACAGTTCAGAACTAGATTACATCGTTTTCCTAGAATAAAGAAAACTTAGTTCATGCTAAAAATTAAATTCAACATAAACGAATTCACCATAATTTTTCTGAGAGAAGAATAAAAGAAAATGAACACTGAAAATGCTGCACGCAGTCCGCAGTGTCGTCCCTCGCAAGCCGCAGCGTCTGAAATGAAAAACTCCAAAGAAATACCCCTCTAAAAAAAACTCTAATTTCGTGCTAATGATATACTTAAATAGGGTAGGAAAGAAATCATAATATCTTCATATTCCCACACACAAAATCGCCTAAATTTTAGGAGTCAACTTGGCAACCACATACGTGTTTCCTGAGTTTGAATTTAGACATATTTATTAGAGACAACTTTGTAGCTATTTAAGATAACTTTCCAACGCATCAAGAATCGCATCAATTTGATATTGGAGCGGAAAGTTATGATTAAAATACTAAAGTATGTCCATGTTGTCTGCCAGCGTGTTTTGGACTCTGATCCGAATTACTCTCAAAGCCCATCATTATCCTTATTTGAAAAGTCCTACACTCATTGAAAGTTCTTAGGTTATTTCAAGGTCTTGCCCACTTGAAAGTCCTTTGAATTCGAATGGGTTTGGAATTGCTCTTTTATAAACTCTGAAATTAAACATAAAAATCTGCTCAGGAGTATCCCAAAGTAAATAGAAACTCAATTCAAGAATACACATTAATTCCAATGATTTCTATTAATATTTTAGTCCAATAATAGGGAATTCAGACTAGAGTTTAAAGTTAAGAAGTGATAAAATATAAGAAATTATGCAAGTCATCAAACATCCCCAAATTTAAAACTTTGTTTGTCCTCAAACAAAATAATAATAATAATAATAAAATACCACTATAGGCTATCAACTTGACCACATAGAGAAGTTTCATCACTCACCAAGCCATGATCTGAGTTTTGATTTCATCACTAGTATCTTACTCTTTTAACATCACAGATAGAAAGAAAATCAATCAAAAATTTAGCAATTTGTCAAGCAAGAGTTAAGCATTTACTTCAACATAAAGTTAAGACCTTGAGTGTGTGTGTGTGATATAGTCAATTCAACTCCAAACCACCTGCAAACTCAGATAAAAGTAGAACAACTAAAACTAGAAGAATCCTCTCAAAACTTAACCCCATAAGTCCAATTTTCAGAAATCTTCTCCGCTAATGTATTCAAACCAAAATCAAAGGTCAAAAGGTCTTTAATCAGGTTATAATGACAGGCCATAGGGTGAGGGCTAAGAAAGAAATGGATATAGAAAATCAATGCAAACTGGAAAAATACTTAGTGGAAAGAACAATGAAAGAGATATCCACATGATTCAAGTCATAACTCTTCCTCGACTATATGGTCATACTTGTGATATTATTGTTGCTGTAATAAATGAAGTAGTACCAAATGCACCTTCAACAAAATCTGAAGTGACTTGCACTCCAATTATTGAATTTTTTTTATTTTTTCTGTCATGATGGATAAATCACATTTGAATAAAAGACAAACCCAGCAAAAATAATTTTTTTTTCAGCCTCCCATCTTTTTCGTTCAGCCACCTCAATTCTTGTAGCCCTTTCAAATCTTCAACCCTTTTTTTTTCGTTCACTTTTTTTTTTCTCTTTTTCTTCACACAATTTAATCAAATAGAGCATAATTTCCTTTGAATTAACTTTCTCTTTAAATGTAGATTTCCACCAAAGTATTTTCTCAAACTGTAAAGGTAAATTCATGGTCTTTCAGGCTTAGAACATGAATGGTTTATGTAGTTAAAAGAACAAATAAAGGATTATGTAAAATAAGGCTCAAGGGAGTTGACTATGGGAGTACACCATGCAATGATGGCATGATAATCAGGACGGCTATGAAAGTTTTTTGGTTATGACAAAAAAATTGGCTAGATCATTTCTCTAACATTTGGTATCAACTAGGATTTCGCCTCAAGGATCCATCAATGGATTCTAGAGCAAAGCAACATTGAACTTCTCTGATCCAGTTAACTCAACTCTTTCTCTTCATAAGCAAAATGGAATAAAGAAAAGAAAATGACTATATGCTCAATTATGTTTAAGGTCAAAGATTTAAATCAAAGTACCCACAAAACTTAGCTTGACATAAAAGTGATTTTTGAAAATTTTTCTCAATCTGATCCTCAATCACAAATTTCAGAGTCATAGAGAATTCAATCATACTCAAATAC